>JARQOD010000002.1:493423720-493467220 GCA_033576555.1 Oophaga sylvatica
AAATTGCACAATAACACTTGGAGTCCAATTTCTTCTGTTACCCTTGGGAAAATAAAAAATTGGGGGCAAAAATATAATTTTTGTAAAAAAAAAAATGATTTTTTTTGTTTTTACGGCTGTACGTTATAAACTTCTGTGAAGCACTTGGGGCTTCATAGCACTCACCACACATCTAGATAAGTTCCTTGTGGGGTCTATTTTCCAAAATGGGGTCACTTGTGGGGGGTTTCCACTGTTTAGGCACTTCAGGGGCTCTCTAAATGCGACATGACGCCCGCAGACCATTCCATCAAAGTCTGCAATCCAAAACGTTACTACTTCCCTTCCAAGCCCCGACGTGTGCCCATACAGTAATTTTCTCCAAAATATTGGGTATCAGCGTACTCAGGACAAATTGGGCAACAACTTTTGGCGTCCAATTTCTCCTGTTACCCTTGTCAAAATAAAATTTGGGGGAGAAAAATCATTTTTGTAAAAAAAATAATAATTTTTTATTTTTATTGCTGTACGTTATAAAAACTTCTGTGAAGCACTTTGGGTTTCAAAGTGCTAACCACACATCTGTATAAGTTCCTTGGGGGGTCTATTTTCCAAAATGGGGTCACTTGAATGGGGTTTCTACTGGTTAGGCACATCAGGGGCTCTCCAAACGCAGCATGACGCCCGCAAACCATTCCATCAAAGTCTGCAATCCAAAAAGTCACTACTTCCCTTCCGAGCCCCGACTTGTGCCCATACAGTAGTTTTCTCCCACATATTGGATATTAGCATACTCAGGACAAATTGGACAACTTCTTTCGGGGTCCAATTTCTTCTGTTACCCTTGGGAAAATAAAAAGTTGGGGACTAAAAGATCATGTTTGTGGAAAAAATATGATTTTTTTATTTTCATGCTCGGGCGTTATAAACTTTAGTGAAACACCTGGGGGTTCAAAGTTCTCACCACACATCTAGATAAATTCCTTGAGGGGTCTAGTTTCCAAAATGGTGTCATTTGTGGGGGGTTTCTACTGTTTAGGCAGATCAGGAGCTCTCCAAACATGACATGGCGTCCAGCCAATTCTGCGTTGAAAAAGTCAAACGGCGCTCCTTCCCTTCCGAGTTCTGCCATGCATCCAAACAGTGGTTTACCCCCACATATGGGGTATCAGCATACTCAGGACAAATTGCACAATAACTTTTGGGGAAAATAAAAATTGAGGTGAAAAGATAATTTTTGTGGAAAAAATATGATTTTTTAATTACGACTCTACGTTATGAACTTGTGTGAAGCACTTGGTGGTTTAAATTGCTCACCACAGATCTAGATAAGTTCCTTAGGGGGTCTAGTTTCCAAAATGGGGTCACTTGTGGGGGTTTCCACTGTTTAGGTACATCAGGGGCTCTCTAAATGCAACATGGCGTCCAATCTCAATTCCAGCCAATTTTGGTTGGAAAAAGTCAAATGGTGCTCCTTCCATTCCGACCTCTGCCGTGCGCCCAAACTGTGGTTCCCCCCAGATATGGGGTATCAGCGTACTCAGGACAAATTGGACAACAACTTTTGTGGTCCAATTTCTCCTGTTACCCTTGAGAAAAATAAAAAAATAATGACTAAAAGATAATTTTTGTGGGAAAAAAATAGGATTTTTTTATTTTCATGCCCTGGCATTATAAACTTGTGTGAAACACTTGGGGGTTCAAAGTGCTCACCACAGATCCAGATAAGTTCCTTAGGGGGGGTCTAGTTTCCAAAATGGGGTTACTTGTGGGGAGTTTCCACTGTTTAGGCACATCTGGGGCACTGCAAACAGAACATGACCCCATCAACGTCTGCATTCCAAAACGTTATTACTTCCTTTCCAAGCCCTGCCATGCGCCAAACAGTTTCCCCCCGCCACATATTTGGTTTCAGCGTACTCAGGACAAATTGGACAACAACTTTTGTGGTCCAATTTCCTTGGGAAAAAATCAAAAATTTGTGACTAAAAAATCATTTTTGTGGAAAATAGTTATTTATTTTTCACACCCAGGCATTATAAACTTTTGTGAAACACTTCAAAGTGCTCACAACAGATCTAGATAAGTTCCATAGGGGGTCTAGTTTCTAAAATGATGTTACTTTTGGGGGGTTTCCACTGTTTAGGCGCATCAGGGGCTCTCCAAACGCGACATGGCGTCCAATCTCAATTCCAGCCAAATTTGGTTTGAGAAAGTCAAACGGCGCTCCTTCCCTTACGAACTCATCCGGAGCACATCCGGATTGACCGCGCGTTCACTAGGGGGCGAGGCTTTGGGCGGAGTGGACTTTCCGCTCCGTCCAAAGCGCTGTTGTCCGGACAGTGGAACCACAGCCTTAGTGTTTAGCATTAAATGAAGAATACGGAATTACTTATTGCTATGTAATACTTTTTTATTTATTCAATTAGTTTTGGTTCATCTCCTGTCATGGATTTGGGTTCGGCATTCTGTCTGAGGGATGGTTGTTGGAGAGCCTTCACCACAGTGGTTATTGATGTTACCTACAAAAGAATCGTAAGGGGAGGAAAAAAAAAGGGAGAAAAAAAAGAGAAAAAGATCAACAGAGAAACATGAATAACACGTGAATGTAAAAAAAAGGAAGAAAGAAAACAATATTCAGGATGATTTTTGTAGATAAAAACTATTTTTCCTTTATGTAATTTAGACAGTCAATTGGTCTGATGGATCACTGATTATTTTCACATAGAAATACCGTATTTTTTGGACCATAAGACGCACATTTTTTCCTCCAAATTTGGGAGGAAAGTGTGGGTGCGTCTTATGGTCGGAATGTAACATGTGGGGAGGGGGGCAGTGGGCAGCGGTGGAGTGGGATCAGCAGGAGGCAAGAAAATATCCCCTCTGCTGCAGGAAACAAGCGCTGGGGAAACCCCTGGTCCCTACTTAAGTGCAGTGAATATTAATCAGCTGCTTCCCCGCCCACCTATCAGCTGAGCAGTAAGCGGGGAGCAGCAGATCACACAGCCACACAGTTTCCCCAGCGCCCGATTCCTGCAGCAGCTGGGCAGATCGGTGTCTGAAGGAGAAGGAGGCAGCAGGAGCAGCTGGCATACCTGACAGCCTGGGGCTGTGCTGATGGGAGGCTGAATGCTCCTGTGAAGGACCTGTGATGAGGTCATGAAGAGGGCTGGCTGGAGCATCACATGACCAAAGCCCTGCCTCTTCATGATGTCATCACAGGTCCTTCAGACACACTGTACAACAGAGAATTAATTAAAAGGTTAGGCTACTTTCACACTTGCGTTTTTTTGTGCAGCGCATCATGCGCACATGAAACGCATATGTGTCACATTTATATCATCTCTGTCTCTATCATCTCTGTCTCTATCATCTCTGTCTCTATCATCTCTGTCTCTATCATCTCTGTCTCTATAATCTGTCTCTATAATCTGTCTCTATAATCTGTCTCTATCATCTCTCTCTCTATCATCTGTGTCTCTATCATCTGTGTCTCTATCATCTGTGTCTCTATCATCTCTGTCTCTATCATCTCTGTCTCTATCATCTCTGTCTCTGTCATCTCTGTCTCTGTCATCTCTGTCTGTATCATCTGTCTCTATCATCTCTGTCTCTATCATCTGTCTCTATCATCTGTCTCTATCATCTCTGTCTCTATCATCTGTCTCTATCATCTCTATCATCTCTGTCTCTATCATCCGTCTCTATCATCTCTGTCTCTATCATCTCTGTCTCTATCATCTGGCTCTATCATCTCTGTCTCTATCATCTCTGTCTCTATCATCTCTGTCTCTATCATCTCTGTCTCTATCATCTCTGTCTCTATCACCTGTCTCTATCATCTGTCTCTATCATCTGTCTCTATCATCTCTGTCTCTATCATGTCTGTCTCTATCATCTCTGTCTCTATCATCTCTGTCTCTATCATCTATCTCTATCAACTCTGTCTCTATCATCTGTCTCTATTTCTATGCAGCATGTATTTCTATGCAGCCGCACGATCCAGTCTGAGTGCCGGCGGCAGTTCCGGGTGTTCATGCGAGAGACTCACACGAAATCGTGCGAGTTTCTCGCATGTGTGACCCCGGCCTTATACTCACCCTCCAGCGTCTTCACATAGTAGTTTACAGACACCACACTGGTCCCGCAGCACCATCTCCTACCCGTAGCTTCCAACATAATAACATACTATATAATAACACCACATATAATAGTATGTTATTAAATAATTTACCACATTTTTTGCTTCAAATATATTTTTCCCTATTTTCCACCTCTAAAACCTGGGTGCGTCTTATAGTCCGGTGCGTCTTATAGTCCGAAAAATACGGTAATTCGGTATTCTTCATTTTACACTAAACACTAATTCTAAACCATTAAAATCCTCCAAACCGCTATGATTGGGCATATGCACAGGCTCACTATGGTTTAATATTAGTAAGGATTACCTGCTTTAGAGCTTAGCAGCCTCTGATATGCTAATTGTATTTTACTGTTTTTTTAGCATATATCCAAAAAAATTCCTTTTTATGGCACTTATACTCAGTCTGTTTTCTAAGGTAGTTTAGATTACACATATAAGGCAGAAAGAGAACAATAAACTCCTCACTACATTCAGAGGGCAGGTACAGAGTGACAGACTCTGCACTACTAATGAAGTCAAGGTAGAGACTATGGACCCCATTCTACACATAAGGGTCAGGTAGAGAGTAAAAGACTTGCACTTCTCTTGGAGTTAGGTAGAGAGCGAAAGACCCTGCACTATTCATAGAGGGAATGTAGAGACTGACAAGCTCCACACTACACAAGGAGGCAGGTAGAGAGTAAAAGACTTGCACTACACATGAGGCTCTTTAGAGAGGAAAAGAAAGACGCATTACATATCCCCCATGTGGAAAGTAAAACACCCCACACTAAACATTGGGAGCAGGCAGAGAGTGAAAGACCCTGCACTACACACAGGAGGCAGGGAAAGCACAAGAGACCCTGCACTACACATTGAGGTTAGGCAGTGAGTGACAGACCCCATATTACACCTGGAGGGCAAGTAGTGAGTAACAGACCCTGCACTACACATGAAGGGAAGGTAGAGACTGACAGGCTCCAGAGTACACATGGGGGGCAGGTAGTGAGTGGTCAACTCCACACTACACATGGAAGGCAGGTCAGAGAGTGATTATTTTGCACAACATATAAATGGTAGGTAGAGGGTTCTTGTCAATTTATTGTGCAGGATAAGGCCTCTTTCACATTTCCGGCGGGCGCCTGGCGGCGCCCCCGGCATTTTGCCGCAGCGCCGCATGTGAAAACCTTTCACACTTCCGGCGGCCAAAATGCGGTTTTTTGCCGGATGGTTTCTGATGCTTGGAGAGATAAGAAACCATCCGGCAAAAAAAAAAAACGTTACATGCAGCGTTTTTTCCGGACGCCGCAATGTACATTTGCGCCGCATCCGGACAAAACCGCATGCAACGCATTGACATGCGGCGCCATCCGGCGCTAATGCATGTCAATGCGAAAAAAGCCGCATGCGGCGCATCAGATTTTCAGCTAGTAGTGCTTACTCTCCGCTTTTTTGCATTATGGAGGACACCGTTATGTGACGATTTTATCTTGGATTGAATAAAGAATTGCACTTTTTTATAGAAGCTGGACTGCTCTTCTCATTTTCCTTTGCTGCATGTCTTAGTCTGGACTTTCGGTCTCGTGCTCCGGTGGTGGTCGGTGAGCTGGCAGGGGTTAATGCCCCAACTTTCTTTATATAATTTATTGATATTCCATTAAAAACATCAGGAGAAAAAATAAAAAAGCAGAAAATGTCTCACCAAAGGAAATGCCACTATGAATCCAAAAGGAACTTCATATTACATGATCATAGGTCAATTATATTAGCCAAAGTGCAGACAATGTAAGGTATATTCAATCAATAGAAAATATAACTGGTACCATAAATAAATCTCATATTGCTAAAGTGCATAGTACGCTTCACAGTGAAGAGAGAGAAATTAAATGCAGCCAAATAATCAATATAAGTGATGGATAACTACCTGAAAATCAAAATTGTAGCAGGTTCCCCACCCCAACGCGCGTTTCACCGATGGCTTCTTCCGGGGGCAGAAGAATTTTTCTGATTCATTTGGAATGCTTTTGACCTCTGAAAACTCTATTTACCTGCAGATATAAGGGTAATCTCCAGGTAAATAGCACCTGGCAGTGATACTGAAAGTGAAGCTACAGGGAGAAAATTAAGCTGTTTCCTCCAGGAAGCTGCCAGCTTTCAGTAATGGGGGCATGCACTGAGTGATTAGGCAATGTTCACATTGAATGTTTTTTTCTGCTGCATTTTTTTGCAGTCAATACCTGCTCTTTTAGCTCATATTACATGATCATAGGTCAATTATATCAGCCAAAGTGCAGACAATGTAAGGTATATTCAATCAATAGAAAATATAACTGGTACCATAAATAAGTCTCCTACTGCTAAAGTGCATAGTATGCTTCACAGTGAAGAGAGAGAAATTAAATGCAGTCAAATAATCAATATAAGTGATGGATAACTACCTGAAAATCAAAATTGTAGCAGGTTCCCCACCCCAACGCGCATTTCAACGATGGCTTCTTCCGGGGCAGAAGAATTTTTCTGATTCATTTGGAATGCTTTTGACCTCTGAAAACTCTATTTACCTGCAGATATAAAAATACCCTTTTTTCAGGCATTTTACTGCCCTTTTCAAGCTGTCTTTGTTTCATTTTTTGTAAATTGTTTGGGCTACAGTTGCATGTGTCCTTTATCTAGAGTACATGTCTAATAAAGTTAGCTTTAGTCACCAAAATGCTTCAAAAACAGTGTGAACAATATCAGCAAAATTGCAACAGAAAGTTTGTTGCTTTTTTCCAGCATGTTTTCACTTTTTCATTGCTTTCTATGACTGAGTGAATAAATGCTAAAAAATGCCGAAAGAATTGACACGCTGGGGATTTAAAAAACGCTGCAGTTCTCAAAATCGGTCAGGAAAAAAATCTCATACCTTTTGGTATTAAAAAGCAGCTTTTAGTTTGCATAAAAACATGAAGCAGAAACACTGCAAAAATGCTGCATGTGAACATAGCCTTAACGTTACTGCTCACCGCACTGATCATTATTCTGACAGTAATTGAAAACTCTATGTGGTGATCGGGTTAACAATGATTTTAATTTTTTATCTTGTAGTTTAATATTTAACCCCTTTCTTCATGGGACGTACTATTCCGTCCATGTGCCCTGGGGCTTAATTCCCAGGGACGGGATAGTACGTCCAAGGCGTCCCGGGGGGAGCGCAGCTGATCGCCGCCGGGTGTCAGCTGATTATCACAGCTGACATCCGGCACTATGTGCCAGGAGTGGTCACGGACCGTTTCTGCCACATTAACCCCTGGCACACCTCGATTAGACATGATTGCGGTGTACCAGGGGCACAGGGGAGCATCGAGGAGGGAGGGGGCTCCCAGCGTGCTCCCCTGAGACCCTCAGAACAGCGCGATGTGACCGCGCTGTTCTGAAGGCCTCTTCCCTGCAGGACCCCGGATCCAAGATGGCCGCCGGGTCCTGCAGGGAGGCGGCTTCCTCAGCGCCTGCTGAGAGCAGGCGCTGAGGAAGCATCCTGCACTGCCTGTCAAATCATGGTCTCACAGAGTGCTGTGCACACTGTGAGACCAGCGATCTGACCCTATACTGTAATGTCCCACCCTGGGACAAAGTAAAAAAGTTAAAAAAATAAAAATAAAAAGTGTAAAAAAAAAATTCCCAAAAAAAAAAATTCCAAAAAAAAAAAATTCCAAAAAAATAATATATATTCCCCAATAAATTCATTTCTTCCTGTAAATAAAAAAAACAAAACAATAAAAGTACACATATTTGGTATCACCGCGTCCGTAACGACCCGCCCTATAAAACTGTCCCACTAGTTAACCCCTTTAGTGGACCCCTTAAATTAAAAAAAAAACAATGCTTTATCATCATACCACAGAACAAAAAGTGGAATAATACGCGATCAAAAAGACCGATATAAATAAACATGGTACCGCTGAAAACGTCATCTTGTCATGCAAAAAACGAGCTGTGATACAGCATCATTAGCGAAAAAATAAAAAAGTTATAGCTCGCAGAATAAAGCGATGCAAAAATAATTATTTTTTTTATATAAAATTGTTTTTATTGTATAAAAGTGCCAAAACATAAAAAAATTATATAAATGAGGTATCGCCGTAATCGTACTAATCCGAAGAATAAAACAGCTTTATCAATTTTACCACACGCGAAACGGTATAATCGCCCCCCCAAAAGAAATTAATGAATTGCTGATTTTTGTTCATTCTAACCTCCCAAAAATCGAAATAAAAAGCGATCAAAAAATGTCACATGCTCAAAAAAGGTACCAATAAAAACGTCAACTCACACCACAAAAAATAAGACCTCATGTGACTCAGTGGGCCAAAATATGCAAAAATTTTAGCTCTCAAAATGTGGTGATGCAAAAAACTATTTTTTGCAATAAAAAGCGTCTTTTAGCGTGGCAGCAGCCAATCATAAAAATCCGCTATAAAAACCCAATATAAGTAGTAAATCAACCCCACCGTTATCACCCCCTTAGCTAGGGAAAAATAATAAAATAAAAAAAATGTATTTATTTCCATTTTCCAATTAGGGTTAGGGTTAGGGTTGCGGCTAAAGTTAGGGGTAGAGTAGGGGCTAAAGTTAGGATTAGGGTCAGGGTTGGGATTAGGGTTAGGGGTGTGTTAGGGTTATGTTTCTGGTTAGGGTTGTGGTTAGGGTTGGGACTAGGGTTAGGGGTGTGTTGGGGTTAGGGTTGGAGTTAGAATTGGGGGGTTTCCACTGTTTAGGCACATCAGGGGCTATCCAAATGTGACATGACGTCTGATTTCAATTCCAGTCAATTCTGCGTTGAAAAAGTCAAACGGTGCTCCTTCCCTTCTGAGCTCTGCCATGCACCCAAACAGTAGTTTACCCCCACATATGGGGTATCAGCGTACTCAGGACAAATTGCACAATAACACTTGGAGTCCAATTTCTTCTGTTACCCTTGGGAAAATAAAAAATTGGGGGCAAAAATATAATTTTTGTAAAAAAAAAAATGATTTTTTTTTTGTTTTTACGGCTGTACGTTATAAACTTCTGTGAAGCACTTGGGGCTTCATAGCACTCACCACACATCTAGATAAGTTCCTTGTGGGGTCTATTTTCCAAAATGGGGTCACTTGTGGGGGGTTTCCACTGTTTAGGCACTTCAGGGGCTCTCCAAATGCGACATGACGCCCGCAGACCATTCCATCAAAGTCTGCAATCCAAAACGTTACTACTTCCCTTCCAAGCCCCGACGTGTGCCCATACAGTAATTTTCTCCCAAATATTGGGTATCAGCGTACTCAGGACAAATTGGGCAACAACTTTTGGCGTCCAATTTCTCCTGTTACCCTTGTCAAAATAAAATTTGGGGGAGAAAAATCATTTTTGTAAAAAAAAAAAGGATTTTTTATTTTTATTGCTGTACGTTATAAAAACTTCTGTGAAGCACTTTGGGTTTCAAAGTGCTAACCACACATCTGTATAAGTTCCTTGGGGGGTCTATTTTCCAAAATGGGGTCACTTGTGTGGGGTTTCTACTGGTTAGGCACATCAGGGGCTCTCCAAACGCAGCATGACGCCCACAAACCATTCCATCAAAGTCTTCAATCCAAAAAGTCACTACTTCCCTTCCGAGCCCCGACTTGTGCCCATACAGTAGTTTTCTCCCACATATTGGATATTAGCATACTCAGGACAAATTGGACAACGTCTTTCGGGGTCCAATTTCTTCTGTTACCCTTGGGAAAATAAAAAGTTGGGGACTAAAAGATCATGTTTGTGGAAAAAATATGATTTTTTTATTTTCATGCTCGGGCGTTATAAACTTTAGTGAAACACCTGGGGGTTCAAAGTTCTCACCACACATCTAGATAAGTTCCTTGAGGGGTCTAGTTTCCAAAATGGTGTCATTTGTGGGGGGTTTCTACTGTTTAGGCAGATCAGGAGCTCTCCAAACACGACATGGCGTCCAGTCAATTCTGCGTTGAAAAAGTCAAACGGCGCTCCTTCCCTTCCGAGTTCTGCCATGCATCCAAACAGTGGTTTACCCCCACATATGGGGTATCAGCATACTCAGGACAAATTGCACAATAACTTTTGGGGAAAATAAAAATTGAGGTGAAAAGATAATTTTTGTGGAAAAAATATGATTTTTTAATTTACGACTCTACGTTATGAACTTGTGTGAAGCACTTGGTGGTTTAAATTGCTCACCACAGATCTAGATAAGTTCCTTAGGGGGTCTAGTTTCCAAAATGTGGTCATTTGTGGGGGGTTTCCACTGTTTAGGCACATCAGGGGCTCTCCAAATGCAACATGGCATCCAATCTCAATTCCAGCCAATTTTGGTTGGAAAAAGTCAAATGGTGCTCCTTCCATTCCGACCTCTGCCGTGCGCCCAAACTGTGGTTCCCCCCCAGATATGGGGTATCAGCGTACTCAGGACAAATTGGACAACAACTTTTGTGGTCCAGTTTCTCCTGTTACCCTTGAGAAAAATAAAAAAATAATGACTAAAAGATAATTTTTGTGGGAAAAAAATAGGATTTTTTTATTTTCATGCCCTGGCATTATAAACTTGTATGAAACACTTGGGGGTTCAAAGTGCTCACCACAGATCCAGATAAGTTCCTTAGGGGGGTCTAGTTTCCAAAATGGGGTTACTTGTGGGGAGTTTCCACTGTTTAGGCACATCTGGGGCACTGCAAACAGAACATGACCCCATCAACGTCTGCATTCCAAAACGTTATTACTTCCTTTCCAAGCCCTGCCATGCGCCAAACAGTTTCCCCCCGCCACATATTTGGTTTCAGCGTACTCAGGACAAATTGGACAACAACTTTTGTGGTCCAATTTCCTTGGGAAAAATCAAAAATTTGTGACTAAAAAATCATTTTTGTGGAAAATAGTTATTTATTTTTCACACCCAGGCATTATAAACTTTTGTGAAACACTTCAAAGTGCTCACAACAGATCTAGATAAGTTCCATAGGGGGTCTAGTTTCCAAAATGATGTTACTTTTGGGGGGTTTCCACTGTTTAGGCGCATCAGGGGCTCTCCAAACGCGACATGGCGTCCAATCTCAATTCCAGCCAAATTTGGTTTGAGAAAGTCAAACGGCGCTCCTTCCCTTACGAACTCTGCCGTGTGCCCAAACAGTGGTTTTCCCCACATATGGGGTATTGGCGTACTCAGGAGAAATTGCACAACAACTTTATCTGTCCATTTTCTCCTTTTACTCTTATAAATAAAAAAAAGTTTGTAAAATTTTATTTTTGTGACTAAAAAGTTAAATATTAATTTTTTTCTTCCACTTTGCTTCAGCTCCTGTGAAGCACCTGAAGGGTTAATAAACTTCTTGAATGTGGTTTGAGTACCTTGAGGGGTGCAGTTTTTAGAATGGTGTCACTTTTGGGTATTTTCTGCCATATAGACCCCTCAAAGTGACTTCAAATGTGAGGTGGTCCCTAAAAAAAATGGCTTTGTACATTTTGTTGTAAAAATGAGAAATTGCTGGTCAACTTTTAACCCTTATAATTTCCTAACAAAAAAAAAATTTTGGTTCCAAAATTGTGCTGATGTAAAGTAGACATGTGGGAAATGTTATTTATTAACTATTTTGTGTGACATATTTCTCTTTTTTAAGGGAATAAAAATTCAAAGTTTGAACATTGCGCAATTTTCAAAATTTTCGCTATATTTGCGCTTTTTTCAAAATTAAACGCAAGTTATATCGAATAAATTTTACCACTATCATGAAGTATAATATGTCACGAGAAAACAGTCTCAGGGCCTGTGCACACACTGCGGATTTGCCTGCGGATTTTTCCGCGCCGAAACCGCACCTCTTGGCAGAAACCGCAGGCGCGGTTTTGGTGCGGTTTTTGATGCGTTTTTTGGCGCGGTTTTGACGCGATTTTTCTCATGCGGTTTTGTATGCGGTTTTTACAGCTAAATAAAGATATGTTGTTTAACAAAAAAAAAAAAGATTTGTGATGTCATTTCTTGCCCAACCTCCTCTTTTACATTTGTCCAACCCACACTCCATTACACACACACAGATAGAGATAGGCCGGTGACACACTTGCGAGTGTGATGTGAGTAAGTCGCACGACTTTCTCGCATCAACACCCGGCACGGCTGCCCGCTCTCGGACCCGAGTGTGCGGCTGCATGTATTTCTATGCAGCCGCACATTCGGGTCCGAGAGCGGGCGGCCGTGCCGGGTGTTGATGCGAGAAAGTCGTGCGACTTACTCGCATCACACTCGCAAGTGTGTCGCCGGCCATAGATAGATAATAGATACCAGTAGATAGATAGATAGATAGATAAATAGATAGATAGATAAAATGGTACATAAATAGTTAAAGACACACACGCGTATACATACACAAAATAACGCAATAGTTAATAAAAAAAAAAAAATATAGGAAAAAAAATGGCGTGGGCTCCTGCGCAATTTTCTGCGCCAGAGGGGGAAAGCAGACAGCCGGGGCCAATATTTCTAGCCTGGGAAGGGGTTAATACCCATGGATCTTCCCAGGCTATGAATATCAGCCCGCAGCTAGCCTTCACTGGCTATTAAAATAGGGGGACCCCCCCAAAAAAAATGACGTGGGGTCCCCCTATAATTTATAGCCAGACAGGCTAGGCAGACAGCTGCGGGCTGATATTCTTAGCCTAGGAAGGGGCCATGGATATTGGCGCCCCCCCTGGCTAAAAATACCAGCACCCAGCCGCCCCAGAGTTGGCGCATCTGTACGATGCGCCAATTCCGGCACTTAGCCCCTCTCTTCCCACTCCCCTGTAGCGGTGGGATATGGGGTAATAAGGGGTTAATATCACCTTACTATTGTAAGGTGATATTAAGCCCGGTTAATAATAGAGAGGCGTCAATAAGACGTCTATCCATTATTAATCTTATATTAATAAAGTGTTAAAAAAAACAACACACGCATAAGAATAAATTATTTTAATGAAATAAAACACAACACGGTTTTCATATCTTTATTACACACTCAGATCCAAGCGACGCCCTCGATCTCCTGTAAAAAAAACGTAAAAAAATAAAACAACCGTATACTCCCTGTCCGACGCAGTCCAATTAATAACGAGTGTCCCACGACGGTCTCCCCTATAGAATGGTGACATCAGGTGATGCCACTGCTCTGTAGGGCCTCCCAGTGATGCACTGACAGGAGACAATGGCTCCTGCAGTGCATCACTGAGTTCATTCTCTCACTTTATGGCAATGCTGCGTGGGAATTTTCTCACCCAGCATTGCCGTGAGAGAATGAACTGTAGTGACGTCATTCTCTCCCGGCGGCAGAGCGATACACAGATGGATGGCGTCGGGGAAGAGGTGAGTATGTGCTCAATGTTATTTGTTGTATGTTACTGTATGTTATATGTTCTGTATGTCATGTAATTTTTTTTTTTTTTACATTCAGCAGTGCACATTAGCCGGATGATGGGACTACTACTGTCCCATCATTGGCTAATGTGTCAGTCACTGTCACTGTAGCAGGCATAGCCGGATGGGACTTGTAGTCCCATCCGACGATGCCTGCATACACGGAGACATGCACACAGCCCCGCACACCGCCGCACATACACAGCCCCGCACACCGATCGCGCACACAGACCCGCACACCGATCGCGCACACAGCCCCGCACACCGATCACGCAGACACCGGCACACAATCACCGCCCACACACACAGCGCCGCACACTATACACGCCCACGCACCGCCCACACACATAGCGCCGCACACTATTCACGCCCACGCACCGCCCACACACTTCCCTCCTCCCGAACTGCAGCGGTTTCAGCCGCAGCAAACCCGCAGATCTTTTTTAGATCTGCGGTTTTGCTGCGGAAGTGCCCGACTCAATGCAAGTCAATGGGCGCCGAACCGCTGCAGTTCCGCACAAAGAATTGACATGCTGCGGAAAATAAAACGCGGCTAAACCGCGCGTTTTTTTCCGCAGCATGTGCACAGCAGACCTGCGGTTCCCATAGGGATTCATTGGCTGTGCACTGTGCTGCGGGTTGGATGCGTTTCCGCAGCGTTAAAAACGCAGCGGAAACGCATCTAAAACCGCAATGTGTGAACGGGGCCTCAGAATCGCGAAGATCTGTTGAAGTATTCCAGAGTTATAACCTCATAAAGAGACAGTAGTCAGAATTGTAAAAATTGGCCCGGTCATTAACGTGCAAACCACCCTTGGGGGTTAAGGGGTTAATGTAGAATGACACACTGGATAACAAATATTAGGCTATTATAATTTATAAGTAATTTTAATAAACATTGACTATTACACTGATTTAACAAATAGAGCTCAGATGATGAAGATGTAATTTATATATTGTAATTATTACCAAAACTGCTGTACAGTATGTGTTCATCTCAGTCCCCAGCAATGTCCAATTAATCAGATCACAATTAACCCAATTCTGTTAATTTATAACAATTACCATTAAGTCATTCTTTCCATAATCCAAAATTCATTAGCTGTAATATAAATGGATTAAATTATAATTAGAGCACAAATTAGTTTACAATACTTGAGACCATTCATTACTTCTATTACTAAAAAGCTATAAGGTATGATTATGGATTTGGATTCTTCTTCTGAATGTGGACATTCTGCCGGTTCCTTAAAGTGTATATTTCACCAAATACTGAGAAAAAAATTGTTAAGCTTTGGAGTATTTTGTCTTTTTTTGTATTTTGTGCTACATGTAGCTTCACATTTGTTTTTAGATATATAATTTATTCTTCAATATTGCAGCTATATTTAAAAGGAACTTGTTATCTTGACATTATAGATCGATGTTCAGGCAGCATGTTATGTGGCAGGAGGAGTTGAACAGATTTCTGCAGGGTTTTATAGGCATAGACTAATAAGTCAAGAACTTAATAGTCTAAATCTCTGCTTACCGTATTCTAGGCTTAGGAGTCCAGTAGGAGGACCAAGTTAATGACTGACAGCCTTCTAGGTATGAATGTGCTTATAAAGATAGCTGTCAGTTAATAAGGAAAGCCACTTGCTGGACTAAGCCCCAAATGAACAGCGATCTAGACAAACATGCAAGGCGAAACACGTTGATCTTTCCTAACAGTGTGTTAGTGCCTGATATTATGTGTTTTTCTATTTTAATACGTTTTCAATAAAAGTTATTTTTTAGCCATCTCCGCCCATCACTGGATCTTCCTTTTTCCCATCTAATAGATCTACCTTTGCTGAGGCGGCCGCTGGCTGCTATTTTTAGGTTGGGGGGCAATATCAATGGCCCCTTACCAGCCTGAGAATAGCAGCCCACAGCTGTCAGTTTTGCCTGGCTGGTAATCAAAAATAAAGGGGAACTCCACGTCATTTTTAATTTTTATTTATAGCGCAGACGGACATGGTGATTCCCAGGCACCCGTGTGCGTCACACTCTTGGCAAAGTAATGTCGCCTGTGTGTCAACAGTGTGAATGTGTGCGGGACATTTTTTATTGGCCCGTGCTGCTACCAGAAACACTGACGCTTGAAAAAGCCCTTAGTGAACTCGGTCATTTACCGAACTTTGGCCAACTTTTGACAATTTTTAGAAAAAAAGCTTGGGAATCCAAACAAGGATCCAAATGAGCTACGTTTGTGCCGAATTTGAGTTTGGCGAAAGTTTTCCGAACACGTTCTCTCATCTCTAGTTATAAATATCATGGTTGGCAAAATATCAATTTTAGAACAAATCAAGCCAAACATGTCACTCGAAGCAAGGATAAACAAGCTACAACTTGCCTACATTGAACACATTATTAGAAGAGAGCAATCACTGTAGAGGGACATTATGGTTGGAGGAACAGAAGGAACAAGATGAAGAACAAGATCAGCAAACTGATGGCTTGATACTATGAAGATACCAGAGGAGAAGATTATGGTGGACCTATTTAGATTTGTACAAGATTGATCATCCTACAGATCGTTCATCCATCAAGTCGTCATGGCTCAAGAAACTTTTTTAGTACAATTTGCAATGTACCTTCCTTTTCTACTAAATGTACATTTCATAGTTAACCCCTTAACCCCCAAGGGTGGTTTGCACGTTAATGACCTGGCCAATTTTTACAATTCTGACCACTATCTATTTATGAGGCTATAACTCTGGAACGCTTCAACGGATCTTCACGATTCTGAGATTGTTTTCTTGTGACATATTGTACTTCATGATAGTGGTAAAATTTATTCGATAAAACTTGTGGTTATTTCTGAAAAAATTTAAATATTGCGAAAATTTAGAAAATTTTGCAATTTTCAAACTTTGAATTTTTATTCCCTTAAAACAGAGAAATATGTCACACAAAATAGAAACTAAATAACATTTCCCTCATGTCTACTTTACAACAGCACAATTTTGAAACCAAATTTTTTTTTTGTTACGAAGTTATAAGGGTTAAAAGTTGACCAGCGATTTCTCATTTTTTTTTTTGTTACGAAGTTATAAGGGTTAAAAGTTGACCAGCGATTTCTCATTTTTACAACAAATTGTAGAAAACCATTTTTTTTAGGGACCACCTCACATTTGAAGTCACTTTGAGGGGTCTATATGGCAGAAAATACCCAAAAGTGACACCATTCTTAAAACTGCACCCCTCAAGGTATTCAAAGCCACATTCAAGAAGTTTATTAACCCTTCAGGTGCTTCACAGGAGCTGAAGCAACTTGGAAGGAAAAAAATGAACATTTAACTTTTTAGTCACAAAAATGATTTTTACAAACAATTTTTTTTATTTTAGCAAGGTTAAAAGGAGAAAATGTACAGAAAAAGATGTTGTGCAATTTCTCCTGAGTATGCCGATATCCCATATGTGGGGGAAAACCACTGTCTGGGCGCACGGCAGCGCTTGGAAGGGAAGGAGCGCCATTTGACTTTTTCAAACCAAATTTGGCTGGAATTGGCTTTGGACGCCATGTCGCGTTTGGAGAGCCCCTGATGTGCCTAAACAGTGGAAACCCCCACATGTGACACCATTTTGGAAACTAGACCCCCTATGGAACTTATCTAGATCTGTCGGGAGCACTTTGAACCCCCAAGTGTTTCACTAAAGTTTATAATGCCTGGGTGTGAAAAAAAAAAATCCACAAAAATGATTTTTTAGTCCCCAATTTTTGATTTTTACCAAGGAAATTTTACCCCAAAAGTTGTTGTCCAATTTGTCCTGAGTACGCTGATGCCCCATATGTGGGGGAGAAATACTGTTTGGGTGCACTTCAGGGCTCGGAGAGAAAGTAATCAAGTTTTGGAATGCAGACTTTGATGGGTGACATGTTCAGTTTGCAGAGTCCCTGATGTGCCTAAACAGTGGAAACTCCCCACAAGTGACCCCGTTTTGGAAACTAGACCCCCTAAGGAACTTATCTAGATCTGTGGTGAGCACTTTGAATCCCCAAGTGCTTCAAAAGTTTATAATGCCCGGGCATGAAAATAAAAATTCTATTTTTTTCCCACAAAAATGATATGCAAGTCACCAATTTTTTATTTTCCCAAAGGTAACATGAGAAATTGGACCATAAAAGTTGTTGTCCAATTTGTCCTGAGTACGCTGATACCCCATATGTGGGGGAACCACTGTATGCGCGCACGGCAGAGCTCGGAAGGGAAGGAGCGCCATTTGACTTTTTAAAAAAAAAATTGGCTGGAATCGAGATTGGACGCCATGTCGAATTTTGATAGCCCCTGATGTGCCTAAACAATGGGAATCCCCCACAAGTGATCCCATTTTAGAAACTAGACCCCCTAAGGAACTTATCTAGATCTGTGGTGAGCACTTTGAACCCCCAAGTGCTTCACACAAGTTTATAACGTAGAGCCGTAAAATTAAAAAATCATATTTTTTCCACAAAAATTATCTTTTCACCCCAATTTTTAATTTCCAAAGGGTAACAACACCTCAAAAGTTATTGTGCAATTTACCAAATATGTGAGGGTAAACCACTGTTTGGGTGCATGGCGGAGCTCGGAAGGGAAGGAGCACAGTTTGACTTTTTCAACGCAGAATTGGCTGTATGCCATGTCGCGTTTGGAGAGCCCCTGATCTGCCTAAACAGTGGAAACCCCACGCAATTGAAACCATTTTGGAAACTAGACCCCCTATGGAACTTATCTAGATCTGTGGTGAGCACTTTGAACCTGCAAATGTTTCACTAAAGTTTATAATGCCTGGGTGTTAAAAAAAAAAAAATTCCACAAAAATGATTTTTTAGTCCCCAATTTTCCAATTTTTGAATTTTCCCAAGGAAATTGGACCCCAAAAGTTGTTGTCAAATTTGTCCTGAGAACGCTGATACCCCATATGTGGGGGGAAATACTGTTTGGGCTTACGGCAGGGCTCGGAAAGGAAGTAATGACATTTTGGAATGCAGACTTTGATGGGTGTTATGTTCAGTTTGCAGAGCCCCTGATGTGCCTAAGCAGTGGAAACCACCAACAAGTGAACCCATTTTGGAAACTAGACCCCATAAGGAACTTATCTAGATCTGTGGAGAGCACTTTGAACCCCCAAGTGCCTCATACAAGTTTATAATGCCCAAGCATGAAAATAAAAAAATCCATTTTTTTCACACAAAAGTGATCTTTTAGTTACCAATTTTTTATTTTCCCAAAGGTAAGGGGAGAAATTGGACCCAAAAAGTTGTTGTACACTTTGTCCTGAGTACGCTCATACCCTATATGTGGGAGAAAACTACTATATGGGCACACGTCAGGGCTCGGAATAGAAGTAGTGACATTTAGTAATGCAGACTTTTATGGAATGGTCTGCGGATGTCATGTCACGTTTGGAGAGCCCCTGATGTGCCTAAACAGTGGAAACCCCCCACAAGTGACCCCATTTTGGAAACTAGACCCCCAAAGGAACTTATCTAGATGAATGGTGAGAACTTTGAACCCCCAAGTGCTTCACAGAAGTTTATAATGCACGAGCGTGAAAATAAAAAAATCATATTTTTTCCACAAACATGATATTTTAGTCCCCAGTAGAGTTGAGCGATACTTTCCGATATGCTAAAGTATCGGAATCGGAATGGTATCGCCGATATCACTAAAAAATCGGCGATACCCGATACCGATACCGGAAGTCCCATGTAAGTCTATGGGAACAAAATATCGCAACTAAAAAAACCCCATTCTTTCCTTGTAAACACTAAATATACACACATAGAATACATATATATATATATATACATGTCATTGTGACATATATATATATATATACATATATGTATAGTTTATACACTTCTACATAGTAAAATATCCTTTGATTCAATTGCCGGGTAAAGCCGGCTTCAGTGAAAAGACAGAAGCACCCGACATGAAATGACACTTGGTGTATATAGGGTTAAACATTTCTTTTCATGTCCTTTGCTATCTAATTTGCACAAACAATTAAATCAGACTATGTGTGCAAAATTTCACACCTGTAGGGGTTAATTAAAGGTGTAAATTTGTTGTAAAAAAAAAACGGACTTTTTTGCTACGAATTTACACCTTTAATTAACCCCTAGAGGTGTGAAATTTTGCACACATAGTCTGATTTAATTGTTTGTGCAAATTAGATAGCAAAGGACATGAAAAGACATGGTTAACCCTATGTACACCAAGTGTCATTTCATGTCGGGTCACCCGACATGAAATGACACTTGGTGTACATAGGGTTAAACATTTCTTTTCATGTCCTTTGCTATCTAATTTGCACAAACAATTAAATCAGACTATGTGTGCAAAATTTCACACCTCTAGGGGTTAATTAAAGGTGTAAATTCGTTGTAAAAAAAACGGACTTTTTTGCTACGAATTTACACCTTTAATTAACCCCTAGAGGTGTGAAATTTTGCACACATAGTCTGATTTAATTGTTTGTGCAAATTAGATAGCAAAGGACATGAAAATACATGGTTAACCCTATGTACACCAAGTGTCATTTCATGTCGGGTTCTGCATTTTTCACAAAAGCCGGCAATTGAATTAGCGGCTATTATACTATGTAGAAGTGTATGAACTACAAATATAAATATATATATATATGTGTCACAAATTCAATGACATGTATATATATATATATGAGGTGTAAAATTGCTGAAAAAAAATGCGTGGGCTCCCGCCCTATTTTCGCAACCAGACAGACAAAGCCAGTGAGTGGGGGCAGATAATAATAGCCCAGAGAGGGACCATTATTTTTGCCCCCCCCCGGACTACTAACATCTGCCCCCAGACACCCCAGGAAAGACAAATCTATAATTAGATTCGCCCTTTCTGGCACTTTGCCCGTCTATTCCCATTGCCCTGTAGCGGTGGCGAATGGGTTAATATGGGGTTAAAGCCACCTTGCTATTGAAAGGTGACCTTAAGCCAGGTTAATAATTGAGAGCTGTCAATTAGACAACTATCAATTATTAATCCTATTGCATGAAATAAAAATAAAACACACACACTTTAATTAAAAATCATTTTAATGAAATAAAGACACATGTTTTTGACCATCTTTTATTTTACTGCAAAAACCATTTCCTGTAATAAAAATAAAATAAAAAAGCAAAATTATTCTTACCTATCCCATGCACAGTCAGGTCCCACGGTGTAATCCTTCAGAAAGGGTTAATGTTTACTGCAGGGACCGCAGCTAATGCTGCAGCCTCACAGTAAACCCCAAATGAATGAGTTCCTCTCCTGCCTGACAGGAGAGTAAAGGCTGGGTGTCACATAACGATACACCAGCGATCCCGACAACGATATGCACTTGTCAGGATCGCTGGTGTATCGCTACATGATCGCTGCTGAGCTGCCAAACAGGCAGCTCAGGCAGCGATCTGGGACAGCGACACTGCGGGTAACATCGCTTAAGGGCCCGTCTCACATAGCGATATCGCTACCGAGATCGCTGCTGAGTCACTAGTTTTGTGACGCAGCAGCGAGCTCACCAGCGATATCGCTGTGTGTGACATTCAGCGACGATCAGCCCCCTGCCGGGTATCGCTGATCGTCGCAGAAATGTCAGGACCTTTTTTTGATCGCTGGTTTCCCTCTGACAGGCACGCATCGCTGCGTGTGACAGGCGGGAAACCAGCGATCAAAGGTCCTGACATTTCAGCGACGATCAGCGATACCCGGCAGGGGGGCTGATCGTCGCTGAATGTCACACACAGCGATATCGCTGGTGAGCTCGCTGCTGCGTCACAAAACTAGTGACTCAGCAGCGATCTCGGTAGCGATATCGCTATGTGAGACGGGCCCTTAAGTGGAAAGCTTAATTGATTGCTTTCCACTTTCACTTCAGGTCAGCCAGGGACACAATCAGTGACGTCAGAGGGAACTGATTAACAAAAATAGGGGTTCCCTTCGAAAAAGAAATGGCGTGGGGTCCCCCCTATTTTTGTTAACCAGCCAGATGAAGCAGACCGCTGAGGCCTGGATTTTCAGGCTGTTAAGGAGCCAAGATCCATGGACCTTGCCAGCCTGATAATACCAGGCCACAGCAGTCTGCATATCTTGGCTGATTAACAAAAATAGGGGATCCCCTCGAAAAAAATTGGCGTGGGGTCCCCCCTATTTTTGTTAACCAGCCAGATGAAGCAGACCGCTGAGGCCTGGATTTTCAGGCTGTTAAGGAGCTAAGATCCATGGACCTTGCCAGCCTGATAATACCAGGCCACAGCAGTCTGCATATCTTGGCTGATTAACAAAAATAGGGGATCCCCTCGAAAAAAATTGGCGTGGGGTCCCCCCTATTTTTGTTAACCAGCCAGATGAAGCAGACCGCTGAGGCCTGGATTTTCAGGCTGTTAAGGAGCCAAGATCCATGGACCTTGCCAGCCTGATAATACCAGGCCACAGCAGTCTGCATATCTTGGCTGATTAACAAAAATAGGGGATCCCCTCGAAAAAATTGGCGTGGGGTCCCCCCTATTTTTGTTAACCAGCCAGATGAAGCAGACCGCTGAGGCCTGGATTTTCAGGCTGTTAAGGAGCCAAGATCCATGGACCTTGCCAGCGTGATAATACCAGGCCACAGCAGTCTGCATATCTTGGCTGATTAACAAAAATAGGGGATCCCCTCGAAAAAAATTAGCGTGGGGTCCCCCTTATTTTTGTTAACCAGCCAGATGAAGCAGACCGCTGAGGCCTGGTTTTTCAGGCTGGTAAGGATCCAATATCCATGGACCTTGCAAGCCTGATAATACCAGGCCACAGCAGTCTGCTTAGCTTGGCTGGTTAACAAAAATAGGGGATCCCCTCGAAAAAAAAAACGGCGTGGGGATCCCCCTATTTTTGTTAACCAGCCAAGTAAAATGCAGACTGCTGCGGCCTGGTATTAAAAGACTGTCAAGGCCCATGGATTTTGGCCCTCAACAGCCTGATAATACCAGGCTACAGCAGCCCCACATTTGGCGCATCAAAAGATGTGCCAATTGTGGCACTTTACCCGGCTCTTCCCACTTGCCCTGTAGCGGTGGCAAGCGGGGTAATAAGGGGTTATTGTCACCGTTGATTGCACGGTGACAATAAGCCCGGTTAATAATGGAGAGGCGTCAATAAGACACCGATCCATTATTAATCCCAAAGTTATTAAATGTGTAAAAAAAAGACAAAGCAAGAAAAAAGTATTTTAATGAAATAAAAGAGACAACACAGTTTTCATTTCTTTTATTACACTCTCATTCCTGCGACGCCATCGATCTCCTGTAAAAAAAGAAAAAAAACAAACCAACAGTATACCACCTGTCCGACGCAGTCCATAACGATAGTCCCACGACGATCCAGCTCTGCTACATCGCAATGACAGGCAGAGCCTGTCATTGCAACGCAGCACAGCTGATTACCTGCTTCCCCGGCGGTGACGTCATCGGACTGACTGCTTTACGGCCGGGATTACCCAGCAGTCACTGCAGTTATCGCGAGAAACTGCATGTGACCGCCGGGGAGAAGAGGATGGCGGCCATGAAGCAGTCCAGGACGTGACCGCCGGAGATCTTCTGCCAGGTAAGTGCCGCTGACTCCTGACAGACCCGACAGACGGACACTGACAGTGACAGTGACATCCCGATTCCGGTATCCGATAAGACGAAAATATCGGAACTCGGAATCGGAATTCCGATACAGCTAATATCGGCCGATACCCGATATTTGCAGTATCGGAATGCTCAACACTAGTCCCCAGTTTTTTATGTTTCCAAGGGTAACAGGAGAAATTGGACCCAAAAAGTTATTGTACAATTTGTCCTGAGTATGCTGATACCCTATATGTGGGAGAAAACTACTGTATGGGCACACGTCGGGGCTCGGAAGTGAAGTAGTGACGGTTTGTATTGCAGACTTTGATGGAATGGTCTGCCGGTGTCATGTCGCGTTTGGAGAGCCCTTGATGTACCTAAACTGTGGAAACCCCCCACAAGTGACTCTATTATGGAAACTAGACCCCCAAATGAACTTATCTAGATGTGTGGTGAGAACTTTGAACCCCCAAGTGCTTCACAGAAGTTTATAATGTAGAGCCATAAAAATAAAAAATCATATTTTTTTCCATAAAAATTATATTTTCGCCGTCAATTTTTTATTTTCCCAAGGGTAACAGAAGAAATTGGACCCCAAGAGTTATTGTGCAATTTGTCCTGAGTATGCTGATACCCCGTACAGTACAGAACAAAAGTTTGGACACACCTTCTCATTCAAAGATTTTTCTGTATTTTCATGGCTATGAAAATTGTAGAATCACACTGAAGGCATCAAAACTATGAATGTACATTACACTTTACAAAAAAGTGTGAAACAACTGAAAATATGTCTTATATTCTAGGTTCTTCAAAGTAGCCACCTTATGCTTTGATTACTGCTTTGCACGCAGAAAAGGTGAACGGATGGATTCTATATGCCTGGTTCCCACCGTGAAGCATGGAGGAGGAGGTGTGATGGTGTGGGGGTGCTTTGCTGATGACACTCTTGGGGATTTATTCAAAACTGAAGGCATAGTGAACCAGAATGGCTACTACAGCATCTTGCAGCAGCATGCTATTCCATCCGGTTTGCGTTTAGTTGGACCATCATTTATTTTTCAACAGGACAATGACCCCAAACACACCTCCAGACTGTGTAAGGGCTATTTGACCAAGAAGGAGATTGTTGGGTTGCTACGCCAGATGACCTGGCCTCCACAGTCACCAGACCTGAACTCAATCGAGATGGTTTGGGGTGAGCTGGACCGCTCACCGCTTAAATTTTGAACAAATCCCTAACAGTGTCACCAGCAAAGCACCCCCACACCATCACACCACTTCCTCCATGCTTCACGGTGGGAACTAGGCATGTAAAGTCCAGCCGTTCACCTTTTCTGCGTGCAAAGCAGTAATCAAAGCAAAAGGTGGCTACTTTGAAGAACCTAGAATATAAGACATATTTTCAGTTGTTTCACACTTTTTTGTAAAGTGTAATGTATAATTCCACATATGTTAATTCATAGTTTTGATGCCTTCAGTGTGATTCTGCAATTTTCATAGTCATGAAAATACAGAAAAATCTTTGAATGAGAAGGTGTGTCCAAACTGTTGGTCTGTACTGTATGTGGGGGTAAACTACTGTTTGGGCGCATGGCAGAGCTCAGAAGGGAAGGAGCACCGTTTCACTTTTTCATCGCCGATTTGGCTATAAATTGAGATCAGACGCCATGTCACATTTGGAGAGCCCCTGATGTGCCTAAACAGTGGAATCCCCCAATTCTAATTCCAACCCTAACCCCAACACACCCCCAACCCTAATCCCAACCCTAATCATAACCCTAACCACAAACCTAACCCTAACACACCCATAACCCTAGTCCCAACCCTAACCCTAACCCTAACTTTAGCCCCAACTCTAACTCTAACTTAACCCCAACCCTAACCCTAATGTGAAAATGGAAATAAATACATTTTTTTAATTTTATTATTTTTTCCTAACTAAGGGGGTGATAAAGGGGGGTTTGATTTACTATTTATAGCGGTTTTTATGATTGGCAGCTGTCACATGCTAAAAGACGCTTTTTATTGCAAAAAATAGTTTTTGCATCATCACATTTTGAGAGCTATAATTTTTGCATATTTTGGCCCACAGAGTCATGTCAGGTCTTATTTTTTGCGGGACAAGTTGACGTTTTTATTGGTACCATTTTTGGGCACTTGACATTTTTTGATCGCTTTTTATTACGATTTTTGGGAGGCAAAATGAACAAAAACCAGCAATTCATGAATTTCTTTTGGTAAAATTGATAAAGCAGTTTTATTCTTCAGTTCAGTACGATTACAGCGATATCTCATTTAGATAATTTTTTTATGTTTTGGCGCTTTTATACAATAAAAACGATTATATATAAAAAATAATTATTTTTGCATCGCTTTATTCTGCGAGCTATGACTTTTTAATTTTTTCGCTGATGATGCTGTATGGCGGCTCATTTTTTGTGGGACAAGATGACGTTTTCAGCGGTTCCATGTTTATTTATATCTGTCTTTTTGATCGCGTGTTATTCCAATTTTTATCTGGCGGTATGTTGATAAATCATTGTTTTTTAGCCTTGTTTTTTTTTTTTTCACTAAACAGGTTAACTAATGGTACAAGTTTATAGGGCGGGTCGTTATGGATGCAGCGATACTAAATATGTGTACTTTTATTGTTTTTAGTTTTTTTTGAAGAAAGGAATTTATTGGGTAATATATTTTTTTTTCATTATTTATAAAAAAAATTTTACACATGTTATTTTTTTAACTTTTTTACTTTGTCCCAGGATGAGACATCACTGTATAGGGTCAGATCGCTGGTGCGACAGTGTGCACAGCACTCTGTCACACCAGCGATCTCACTGGCACTGCTGCAGGCTTCCTCAGCGCCTGCTCTCAGCACGTGCTGAGGAAGCCGAATGTCACGCTGTCTAATGATATGACTACAATGTCAGTAAACTATTTATACAGGAACCACACTCTATACAACATATAGTTTAGCAACATAAGAATGTAAGTATAAAATAGATTTACCTGACACAATATCAGCAGAACTTAGGGTTAATCTTGAGGACTAGATGTGCAGAGACGATATCAGTTGAACTCAGGGTTAATCTTGAGGACTTGATGAGCTGTAACAGGAAAGAGGAGGACCGGGGTCTAACCTGACCCTACACTGGGGTCCTAACTAATCCCTTACCTTGGAGGTACTGATAATGGTTCAGAGGTCCAAGTCTCCAGCCTAACCCTGTCTCCTATCAGACCCTGAACCCTGTAATCAGTCCTAAGAAGGATCCTGATTACCACCAAAGGGATATGGGCTGATCTCAGCTAAATACACAGATTAGACATATAAGACAGACAGGATAGCACTCTCTTGCATATACACTCAAACACCGAAGGAACATAAATGGTCTGGGAAATAAACTCTAAGCAAGTTAAGCTTAAAACAACTAAGGAGCTCTCAACTAGAGTCTATACAGATTCATTCCTATCTGTGGTCTGCATGAAGTGTTTCACTGGCAACTCCCAAAGCAGACAACCAGAAACTTAAAGGAAACCAATCAACAAATAATCAATTGCAGCCGGGAGAAACTGCACCCAGTCCCAGCACCGAGCACAGACAGAATTAACTCCCTAGCTGCCAAACACAAAGAAACAGCAACTCAGCTGTGAGAAGTCAAAATGTGCAACCGCGACGATCTTCGTGGCAATGCACACATGACAGTACCCCCCCTTCTACGAGGGGCCTCCGGACCCTCAGGGCCAGGCCTGCCCGGGTGAGTTCTGTGGAAGGTCCGAACCAAACGATCTGCGTTAACATCATACGCAGGGACCCACGTCCTCTCCTCCGGACCATACCCCTTCCAATTCACCAAGTACTGAAGGGACCGGCGATTCAGGCGAGAGTCAATGATTTTTGATACTTGAAATTCCAAGTTACCATTGACCAACACTGGAGGAGGAGGTAGAGGTGACGGTATGACTGGTGCCACATACCTTTTAAGTAATGACTTGTGGAACACATTATGAATTTTAAAAGTAGAAGGGAGTTCCAGACGAAATGCCACAGGATTAATTATGGAACTGATCCTGTACGGCCCGATGAATCTGGGACCCAGTTTCCAGGAGGGCACTTTAAGTTTTATATTCTTGGTAGACAACCATACCAGATCGTTCACATTCAGATCTGGACCAGAAACTCTCCTCCTATCAGCCATATGTTTGTAACGGTTCCCCATCGTACTCAAATTATTCAATACACCTCGCCACACAGAAGCAAGTGACGACGAGAAACGCTCCTCCTCAGGAACCCCAGAAGGACCCCCCCCCATTGAAAGTACAAAACTGGGGATGAAAACCATATGCCCCAAAAAACGGGGACTTACCAGTGGACTCGCTCCGCCTGTTGTTAAGAGCGAACTCTGCCAGAGGCAAGAAAGATGACCAGTCCTCCTGGTTCTCCGAGACAAAACACCGGAGATATGTCTCTAAACTCTGATTCAGACGCTCTGTCTGACCATTGGTCTGTGGATGAAAAGCCGAGGAAAACGACAATTGCATCCCCGACGTAAACAAAATGCCCTCCAAAATTTGGACACAAACTGAGACCCCCTATCTGACACCACATCAGAAGGCAACCCATGAAGTCTCACGATCTCCCTAATGAACACCTGCGCCAGAGTTTTAGCATTAGGGAGTGCAGGAAGAGCAACGAAATGTGCCATCTTACTGAACCTGTCAACAACCACCAGTATGACAGTATTCCCTGACGACGGAGGAAGATCCGTAATGAAGTCCATAGATAAATGAGTCCATGGACGCTCCGGAAGTTTCAAGGGTAAAAGGGTCCCAGATGGACGGGTATGAGGAGTTTTAGAGCGAGCACAAACCCCACAGGATGCGACAAAAGTTATAACATCTTTATTAGCGTTAGGCCACCAAAATCGGCGAGAAAGGAGATATAAAGTAGCCTTACTCCCTGGATGTCCTGCTAAAGCAGAATTATGATGTGCCTCAATAACCTTTTGTCTCAACTGATTCGGGACAAACAGTCTCCCTGGAGGTCCTGCAGGGGCGTCCCCCTGAGCCTCTAACACCTCCTCCTCAAGCTCAGAACATACAGCCGACACTACCACCCCCTCCTGAAGGATAGGAATCGGGTCATCCGTTTTCCCGGCCCCTGGGAAACTGCGAGACAAAGCATCAGCCTTTACATTCTTAGACCCCGGACGATAAGTGACGACAAAATTAAACCTGGTAAAAAACAACGACCATCGAGCTTGTCTGGAATTCAGACGCTTAGCGGATTCTAAATACAGCAGGTTCTTGTGATCAGTAATAACGGTGACCGGGTGGACTGCCCCCTCCAAAAAGTGACGCCATTCTTCAAAAGCCAATTTAATGGCCAAAAGTTCCCTATTGCCGATATCATAATTCCTTTCTGCGGACGACAATTTCTTAGAAAAGAAAGCGCACGGATGCCATTTACCAGGGGACGGACCCTGGGACAATATAGCACCCACCCCTACGTCAGACGCGTCCACCTCCACAATGAACGGCTGAGATATATCTGGTTGGATGAGAACGGGTGCCGAAGCAAAACATCTCTTTAAAGAGGAAAAGGCTTGGCAAGCTTTGTCCGACCACCTAGAAAAATCCGTCCCTTTTCTCGTCATGTCCGTGAGAGGTTTGACGACAGACGAGAAATTACAAATAAATTTCCGGTAGTAATTAGCAAACCCCAAAAAACGCTGCAGAGCCTTAAGATCCCCTGGCTGATCCCATTCAAGCACTGCTCTCACCTTTTCAGGGTCCATACGGAAACCGGAGGCTGACACCAAAAAACCCAAAAACTGAAGTTCCTGTACGGCAAAAACACACTTCTCCAGTTTGGCGTATAGTTTATTGTCTCGCAAGATCTGCAACACCTGTCTCACATGCTCCTGGTGAGACACAAGATCTGGCGAGTAAATTAAAATGTCATCCAAATATACGACCACAAACACCCCCACAAGGTGACGAAAAATGTCATTAACAAAATGTTGGAATACTGCTGGTGCAGTAGTCAGACCAAAAGGCATAACCAGGTTTTCATAATGTCCCTCCGGCGTGTTAAACGCCGTTTTCCACTCATCCCCCTCTTTTATTCTAATCAGATTATACGCCCCCCTGAGATCCAATTTAGAGAACCATTTGGCGCAAACAATTTGATTGAAGAGATCAGGAATAAGAGGGAGTGGATACGGATCTCGAACAGTAATCCGATTAAGTTCGCGGAAATCCAAGCAAGGGCGTAGGCCTCCATCTTTTTTCTTCACAAAGAAGAACCCCGCGGCTACAGGGGAAGATGAAGGTCTAATATGCCCTTTGGCCAGACTTTCGGAAATATAATCTTTCATAGCCTGTCTTTCAGGACCAGAAAGATTATACAACCTAGCTTTAGGTAACTTAGCATCAGGAAGAAGATTAATAGAGCAGTCATACACACGATGAGGAGGCAACTCCCGACACCCCTCCTCAGAAAAAACATCCCCAAAATCCTCCAAAAAAGGAGGCAATGTACTAGGTACGACCGCACTGATGACTGTGTTCATGCAGTTGCTTTTGCAAAACTCACCCCATTGGCTTATCTCTCTGGATTGCCAATTAATTACAGGGTTATGTTTAACCAGCAAAAGGAAGTCCCAACACAATGGGAGTAGGTAGACCCTCCAACACATAACAAGATAATTGTTCCCTATGTATTGCCCCTACCCGAAGGTCAATGTTATGAACCTCATGAACAAAGCTACCTTGGCCGAGAGGCCTGGCGTCAATGGAAAAAATAGGGATCAGTTTGACCAATACACTCAGATGCATACCTTGAGCCTGAGCAAACTGAGCGTCAACCAGATTGGCGCCGGAACCACTATCCAGAAGAACAGACAATCTCTTCACTCTAGTACCAAACACCACCTCCACTGGTACAAGGAACTGAGAAGAACCGGCGGATGAAATACATACTCCCAGGTTGTCATCCACCACACAACCTGGGATTAGCAGTTTTTCGGCGACTTTTTACTTAACAAGACACGGGATGGACATTCTCCAACAAAATGTCCCTCTTTCCTGCAGAAAAAACACCTTCTAGTCCTGCGGCGTGCCGCCAATCCCCTACTACGAAAAGATGTCCCTCCCAACTGCATAGGCTCATCCGAACAGACAAGGGGAACCTCAACATAAGGGACTTTAGTAGTAGGTGGAGTAACAACAGGGAGTGGAGTTACCTCACCCTCTCCCGAAGCCATCTATCAGTACGGATAGCTAGGGCCATAGCAGCCTCCAGAGAAGGAGGAGACTCATACTGAGCCAAAACGTCTTTTAATTTGTCAGAAAGCCCATGACAAAACTGGCTCCTAAGAGCTGGGTCATTCCACTGAGTATCCGTGGCCCATCTACGAAACTCAGAAGCAAATTCCTCCGCAGGACGATCTCCCTGCTGTATCTTACGTAATTTAGTCTCAGCAAGAGAGACCCGATCTGGGTAATCATATACCAATCCCAGAGCAGTAAAAAATTGATCTACAGACTGTAGAGCCGGGGATCCCGGAGGAAGGGAAAATGCCCAGGATTGAGGGTCCCCTTGAAGAAGTGAGATAACAATTCCCACTCTCTGCTCATCACTCCCTGATGATCGCGGCCGAAGCCGAAAATATAATTTACATGCCTCCCGGAAGGTAAAAAATTTGTCTCGCCCACCAGTGAACCTATCTGGAAGAGCCACCTTAGGTTCAACTCTGGTTTGCTCCAGGGGAGACAAAACTTTGGACTTAATGTCCGTCAGCTCCATGGATAATCCCTGCAACTGCAGAGCCAGCTGGGCTACTGGATCCATGGTAACTAGAGATAATTTTTTATGGCCAGTGAAAATGTCACGCTGTCTAATGATATGACTACAATGTCAGTAAACTATTTATACAGGAACCACACTCTATACAACATATAGTTTAGCAACATAAGAATGTAAGTATAAAATAGATTTACCTGACACAATATCAGCAGAACTTAGGGTTAATCTTGAGGACTAGATGTGCAGAGACGATATCAGTTGAACTCAGGGTTAATCTTGAGGACTTGATGAGCTGTAACAGGAAAGAGGAGGACCGGGGTCTAACCTGACCCTACACTGGGGTCCTAACTAATCCCTTACCTTGGAGGTACTGATAATGGTTCAGAGGTCCAAGTCTCCAGCCTAACCCTGTCTCCTATCAGACCCTGAACCCTGTAATCAGTCCTAAGAAGGATCCTGATTACCACCAAAGGGATATGGGCTGATCTCAGCTAAATACACAGATTAGACATATAAGACAGACAGGATAGCACTCTCTTGCATACACACTCAAACACCGAAGGAACATAAATGGTCTGGGAAATAAACTCTAAGCAAGTTAAGCTTAAAACAACTAAGGAGCTCTCAACTAGAGTCTATACAGATTCATTCCTATCTGTGGTCTGCATGAAGTGTTTCACTGGCAACTCCCAAAGCAGACAACCAGAAACTTAAAGGAAACCAATCAACAAATAATCAATTGCAGCCGGGAGAAACTGCACCCAGTCCCAGCACCGAACACAGACAGAATTAACTCCCTAGCTGCCAAACACAAAGAAACAGCAACTCAGCTGTGAGAAGTCAAAATGTGCAAAAGCGACGATCTTCGTGGCAATGCACACATGACACCGCCTCCCTGCAGGACCGTACGGCCATCTTGGATCCTGGGTCTTGCAGGGAGGAAGGCCTCATAACAGCGCGATCAAATTGCACTGTTCTGAGTGTCTCAGGAAGCACGCAGGGAGCCGCTCCCTGCGCGATGCTTCCCTGTGCCCCGGTACACTGCGATCATGTTTGATCGCGGTGTGCCAGGGGTTAATGTGTCGAGAGCGGTCCGTGATTTCTCCTGGCACATAGTGCCGGGTGTCAGCTGTGATAATCAGCTGACACCCAGCCGCGATCAGCTGCGCTCCCCACAGGAGCGCAGGTTATCGCATGTGACGTACTATTCCGTCCCTGGGAGTTAAGTACCAGGTCACATGGACGGAATAGTACGTCGGATGGGATTAAGGGGTTAATGAAACAAAATAAGAATTGTTTGTAGAACTGATATATATCACATGACATGTATCCTCATAATACATCATTCTGAACTCAGTAATATCCATGCATTTTTATTTCTACAGATTTGGACTCCTATAACTCTGCTTCTGTAAAGCCTACTCATGTATTATGAATGTGTAACCTTTTGCTGCCTAATTAACATGGCACTAGGAAGTGACAAAGTATTTCAAAGCTGAGATTTTGTTCCTACTTCAAATGCTGCCACAGTCATCATAATCCTATTTTGTAATGCCCCATAGAGAATCTCTCTATGTAGAGAGGTAAAAAAAATTCAAGGACCAGTAGATTGAATTTAGAAATTATTCTCAGGAACATTCAGAGCATAAGAGCTTTTCTTTGACATTCATAGATTGTTAGAACATTTTTCCTTGGTAGTTGTTAAAATCAATATTCTAGTGATGGTTACATTTAGGGTAATGCTGGGATGATTTGATTCCTACAAAAGCATTTTCATTTACGAGGTCCGATATTTTAGTGATGTGTTGGTGTGGATGGAATATTTGATATTATGAGCGTAACTATAGTTGTAAGATCCATATCCATGGGGCAGCACAATGGCTCAGTAGTCAGCACTGTTTCTTTGCAGCACTGAGATCCTCGGCTAAAATGGATTGACAACATATGCAAGGGGTTTGTATGCTCTCCTCTTGTTTGAGTAGGTTTCCTCCTGGTATCCCAATTTCCTCCCACACTCCATGGACATAATAATAGGGAATCTAGATTGTGATGACCAGTGGGGTCAGTGATGATGACGTCTGTAAAACACTGTTGAAGATGATGGTTCTCAGGTTTGGACAGGCCCACAGGAGAACAGGAGAATCCTCCGGAGGGCCCCTGAGCAAGAATGGACCACCATTCTCTTATATGAGCAGTACTTGGCACTATATACTTGAATCACTATGTTCAGACAAAGGCAAAGTCTTATTCATTTAACAATCTACCCATTTCATTGTATTCATTTGTATTTCATAAAAATGTATGATTGAGAGTAATGTCACATTTGGAAGTAGCTGAAAAATGAGACCCTGGAGTTGATTACTGATGGGCCCTTGTATTACCAAGTTTTTAACACTGAGGTTCGGATACGGCATTAAAGAAGACTACTACTTGCGATCATATAACGCAATTTTATTTCAAAGTACAAAATTAAAGGAATAGTATGATTGTGCACATTTTTGTATATCTTAACATACAAAGGTTAAGTACATAAAAAGATTAAACACGTATAAAGATTAAGTACATAGAGGGGCGGATTATAATAGGGTCAATCTGGGCGGTAGCCCAGTGCCCAGTGGTGTGGGGGGGCCCACCACAGGGCCACCGCCATCAGGGCATTACTGCCCTGACGGCGGCGCACTGCGGCAGTTTACCGCTATTGACGTGCTGGCGCCCGGCGCCCGCACATCAATAGTTAACAGCCGCCGCCCGCCAGCCAATCGGAGGCTGGCAGTGGCAGCTGACGTCAGCCCCAGGCTAGCGCACAAGTCGCCGGTGTCTGACGTGCGCGCTTGTGGAGGGAACTTCGGCGCAGGAGCTCAGTCATCAAGGTAAGAATAGAACTTTTTTTTTTTTATTGAGCGGCGCCGGCGGCCCGGGGCAGCCTGTGACTGAGAGACTCGGGGCCGGGGGACAGACTCACTGCTGCCCTGGACCGACACATGGGGGAAGATTCTGCCTGCCATGATGGGAGTCGGAATGCTGGACATGGGGGATGTTGGACATCGGGGCAGAATGTGAGGCAGCATGGGGCAAAATGCTGGACATTGGGGCAGACTGAGACATGGGAGCAGAATGTGAGGCAGCATGGGGCAGAATGCTGGACATGGGAGCAGAGTACTGAGACATGGGAGCAGAGTACTGAGACATGGGGGCAGAATGCTGGACATGGGGGCAGAATGCTGGACATGGGGGCAGAATGCTGTACATGGGGCAGAATGCAGGACATGGGGCAGACTGAGACACGGGGAGACTGAGACACAGGGGCAGAATGCTGGACACAGGGCAGAATGCTGGACATGGGGCAGAATGCTGGACACGGGGGCAGAATGATGGACACGGGGGCAGAATGCTGGACATGGGGGCAGAATGATGGACATGGGGCAGAATGCTGTACATGGGGCAGAATGCTGGACACGGGGCAGAATGCTGGACATGGGGCAGACTGACACACGGGGCAGAATGCTGGACACGGTGCAGAATGCTGGACACGGTGCAGAATGCTGGACACGGGGCAGAATGCTGGACACGGGGGCAGAATGCTGGACACGGGGCAGAATGCTGGACATGGGCAGAATGCTGGACACGGTGGCAGAATGCTGGACATGGGGGCAGAATGCTGGGCAGAATGCTGGACACGGGGGCAGAATGCTGGACACGGGGGCAGAATGCTGGACATGGGGGCAGAAAGTGAGACACGGGGCAGAATGGAGATACGGGGCATGATTGGAGACAGACGGGGCAGGGTTGGAGACAGATCGTGCAGGATCATGGAGACAGATGGGGTAGGATGGGGAGATCATATGGGGCAGAATGGATATTCATGAGGGCAGGATGGGAGAACATATGGCTGAAGCCAGGAATGAGACCCACGGGGGCCAGGATGGGGAATAGTATTACCATAGGGGCTAATTAAAGGATATAACTGCAGTGATGTATTTTTTGAGCATACTGTTTTAAATGGGGGGGCGGTCCAGTTACTGTGTAGAGTGATACTATGTAGCCTTTTTTTCTTCATGGGGGGTAATGTAGAAGTTGCGAAAAATTAAGTAATGTGTATGTGTTCTGCAAGCGGAGCTAGAGATAACTGTGTTATTTCCTGCAGAGACGAGCCCTGGCTGGAAGAAGTGATGGCAGTTTGTGCTGGATAAAAGATGAAAAACAAAGATGAAGGACTTCACCTAGAGACGTCACTGGTGAGTCAGTGTTACCTGTACACTGACACTATATACTGTATACAGAGCTCCTGTGTACACTGTCACCAGTGATCACTGTATTACCTGTACACATACACTGCATACTAAGTACAGATCTCCTGTGTATAATGGCACTTATGGTGATAGTATTATGTTTTTTTTTTATTACTGATCAGTATTGTAGTATTCAGTCACTATGTGGTGGTAATATGTGGTTTGGACATGGTGTTGCGGTATTTGACCCTTGTATGTATTATTTGGTCACTTTGTGGTGGTAATATGTGCTCTGGTCATTGTGTTATGGTATTTGTTCTTTGTATGTGATATTATTCGATCACTGTCATGGTAATATGTAGTCTGGTGGTATTTGTTCCTTGTATGTGGTTGAAAAATAAATAAAAATATACCTAAATTGTATTGCGTATTTTAACAAATATTTAATAGGTTACAGTAGAAAGAAAATGTCCAGGAATAGGGGGAGGACACCAGGTGACAAGACAGTAACAGAAAATCAAAGGTGACACAATGTGAATAATAAAATGTAATTTTATTGAATCAATAAGCATAAAATATATGTATAACACTACAAAATTGTATGTGTAAAAAATATATAATGAATATTTATTAAATAACCAGAGGCAAAACCCATATAAAATGATAAAGCTGCAAAAGTATAAAGTGAGCACATCAGTGTATAACCATATATGTTTGACAATTCTAATATGAAGTAACGTAGATATATAGATGTATAAACATATAGAAAATAATATGCTCAATCAAAAACCAGGTAATAATCCTATGTATAAAAGCTGGCAATATATGATGTAACAACAACAATTAAATGAATATAATGTGCAGCACATAAAAATAATTGTGTGCATACAAAGAAACAAAGGAAATATGTATGCTATGCACATAAGTGTGAAAGAATACTTAAAAAATGGTGCCAAAGTGCAACAAAAACAAAATATAACTGCACTTGCAAAATCAATATGTGTGTGTGTATCCACTAGTGAAAAATCTATATGCATGTGTGTCCACACGTGAAAATACAAATCAAGACACCATGTGCCACAAAGGATAAGTGGAAAAACTGCCAGCAACCTTTGGTCAATAGTTATATCCACATATGTAAGGAATAAACACCATGCGTCACAGAGAGTGGAATGAAGAGTTAAAAAATGCCGCCAAATACGGGTCAAATACCTGGGAGCTAATATCACGGGTTAAGGCCTCGGAAGAACGCGCCCCGACGCGCGTTTCGGAAATCTTTTCCTTCGTCAGGGGGATGTAATAAAACCCCAGCAATCGGTGGCTATTTATAGAACAATGGAGCCGGATAAGTGTTTGAACGGCGCATGCGCGAGTTGCGTAACCGGAAGTAGACATCGCGACCCGCGTCATGCAATGCATCACTTCCGGGTGAATCCGAAGCGTGATGCACACATACAGACGCCGTCACCATGGCACTCACGGCGTTGAAACACTGCGCATGCGCACCACCTAATCGGCCACAAATGGGTGAGAAGGGGAATACGTGAAAATTACCGCAAATGTTAGTTGATCTATATGTAGGAACAACTATTATGAGTCATATACACCAATAAACAAAATACAGGCAATATTACTATGTCGTGGCAAATTGTATACATATATATACACATTAAATCGTCAGTCCACTATGACATAAAGATTATAGGATATGGTCATAATATCAATATATAAATAAATCGTATAACAATAATCCAATCTCACAAGTAGTATAGCATAAACACTAAAAAAGAAGAGACATCCATGTGTTGGCTCTCAATGCATAGGGAATCATCTAAAATATACAGATTATTCATGGATTGCTGGAAAGAAATAAAAAGAGGTAAAATTAGTAAAAACATACACATTTGCAAAAATTATAAAAACGGGACAAAAGAAAGATTCTCGTTCAAGCCAAGTGGGGAAACAGTTTGTAACGTCCATATCCACTTTGTTTCCAATTGGGCAAGACGTTTGCTAATTCTACCACCACGAACCCCACTATCCAATACATCAATGCCAAAAATCTTCAGTAAGGTGGAGTCACAATTATGATGCAGTTTAAAATGCCTGGGCAGAGTTTTAAGGGAAGTGACATCCGTCACATCTTTGGCTGCTTTTATGCCCAAAACATGTTCACGTACCCTGATCTTAAACTGCCTCGTGGTTAAACCCACATAAATAAGTGAACAAGGACAAATGGCATAATAAATAACGGCAGATGTTGTACAAGTGATTCGATGTTTAATGTCAAAAGACCGAGATTTGTCGGAATTAAAAAAACTCTGTGTTTTAATGACGTTCGGACATGCTATACAAGACCCACATGGTCTGCAACCATTTGTGTGCACAGCAGAAGACAAAAAGTTGTTATGGATATCTGACGCAGGTACACCAGTATAAAGACTTTTGACCAGTTGATCACCCAAGTTCCTAGATCTTCTAAACGCAATAGAGGGTCTATCACCCACATATTTTGAAATAATGGGATCTGACCTCAAAATGGGCCAATGTTTTGTGAGAAGGTTCCTAAACAGGTCACTATGGCCGTTAAACTGTGTGATAAACCGAATGACAGTATTATTCTTTGGAGGTTTGTCGTTATTCCCATATAGAGCATCATGTCTAGTGATGTGCCTGGACCTATTGTATGCTCGCTTGATAGATCTGCGGCTATAGCCACGTTCAAGAAATCTGGCACTCATTAATTCAGATTGTCTCTCAAAATTACTCTCGGTGGAACAAATGCGTCTGAGACATAAAAACTGTCCAAACGGAATGGAATTAATAAGTGCCCTTGGATGTGAAGATGTCGCATGAACTAAGGCATTGACCGCTGTTTGTTTTCTAAACAGGTCAGTCTGGAGACAATTATCCGGATCCCTATTGACACGAACGTCCAAAAAATCGATAGAATTAGCATGATGGCAGAAAGTTAGCCGTACATTAATAGAGTTATTATTAAGAGTACTAATGAATTCAGATAAAGCTTCAGCAGATTCTTGCCATATGAAAAAGACATCATCTATGTAGCGTGTCCAAAATAGGACACGCTCCATAGAACATATGTCATCTGAAATAAAGAGGTCCCTCTCCCAAAACCCAAGGAACAGGTTGGCATACGATGGAGCAAAAGATGCTCCTATCGCTGTTCCCTGGATTTGAAGGAAGAAGGACCCCCTAAAAATAAAAAAATTGTGTGATAACGTAAATTCCAAAAGATTAATAAAAAATACAATAAAGGCCCGAGAGAAAGAAGAGTGCTGTAAAAAATATGAAACTGCTGCTAATCCGTCATTATGGCGTATGCTCGTGTAGAGTGACTCAACGTCACAAGTCACCAATGTGGAATTTGGATCAATATACAGACCATCGATCTTTTTAAGGAAATCGTTCGTGTCTCTTGTATATGAAGGGAGTGCTGTGACAAAGGGTTGCAAGATGGTTCCTACATATAGATCGACTAACATTTGCGGTAATTATCACGTTTTCCCCTTCTCACCCATTTGTGGCCGATTAGGTGGTGCGCATGCGCAGTGTTTCAACGCCGTGAGTGCCATGGTGACGGCGTCTGTATGTGTGCATCACGCTTCGGATTCACCCGGAAGTGATGCATTGCATGACGCGGGTCGCGATGTCTACTTCCGGTTACGCAACTCACGCATGCGCCGTTCAAACACTTATCCGGCTCCATTGTTCTATAAATAGCCACCGATTGCTGGGGTTTTATTACATCCCCCTGACGAAGGAAAAGATCTCCGAAACGCGTGTCGGGGCGCGTTCTTCCGAGGCCTTAACCCGTGATATTAGCTCCCAGGTATTTGTCCCGTATTTGGCGGCATTTTTTAACTCTTCATCCCACTCTCTGTGACGCATGGTGTTTATTCCTTACATATGTGGATATAACTATTGACCAAAGGTTGCTGACAGTTTTTCCACTTATCCTTTGTGGCACATGGTGTCTTGATTTGTATTTTCACGTGTGGACACACATGCATATTGATTTTTCACTAGTGGATACACACACACATATTGATTTTGCAAGTGCAGTTATATTTTGTTTTTGTTGCACTTTGGCACCATTTTTTAAGTATTCTTTCACACTTATGTGCATAGCATACATATTTCCTTTGTTTCTTTGTATGCACACAATTATTTTTATGTGCTGCACATTATATTCATTTAATTGTTGTTGTTACATCATATATTGCCAGCTTTTATACATAGGATTATTACCTGGTTTTTGATTGAGCATATTATTTTCTATATGTTTATACATCTATATATCTACGTTACTTCATATTAGAATTGTCAAACATATATGGTTATACACTGATGTGCTCACTTTATACTTTTGCAGCTTTATCATTTACACGGGTTTTGCCTCTGGTTATTTAATAAATATTCATTATATATTTTTTACACATACAATTTTGTAGTGTTATACATATATTTTATGCTTATTGATTCAATAAAATTACATTTTATTATTCACATTGTGTCACCTTTGATTTTCTGTTAAGGTCTTGTCACCTGGTGTCCTCCCCCTATTCCTGGACATTTTCTTTCACATTTCCGGATGGTCTGCCATCCACATGTTTGGTGGTATTGTCACTATTAATATTTATATTTATTAATTTTTATTAATTTTGGGATATTTTATCATTATTGTGACATATATCATCTTTTTTCTAGGTTACAGTAGAGTAGAGCCTGGGCAAAAGTGTCTACTGTGTTATGGCGGCAGCTTAAAAAATCTTTTGGCCAAAACAAAAGCTTCTGGCTATAGGTGTGATCTGGTGATGGGAACTGTTAATGTGTGATAGGTAAGAAGTGAAGTTTTTCCAAGAGAGAGCGGTGGGACTGTGGACAGTTTGAGGGGTGGAGGCACCTGGAATAATCTATTTCAGGTATATGATGACCCTGTCGCTTGACCCTGTCGCTTGACCCAGTCACATGACCCTGTCACATGACCCCGTCACATGACCGGGGGGGCCCACAGATTCTGAACAGCCCAGGGCCCTGGCTACCCTTAATCCACCCCTGAGTACATATACTCACATCAATACCAATGAGCTTTTAAAGATCATCTGTCTGGAATATCAGAGAAGTATACATCAAGACAGAGAACCTCCTGGAAAATTCACAAGACTACATGGGCATCCCCACTTATGCAGGTATCACAACACTGTACACGTATAAGTACAGGTACCCAACTTTCTGCTTCTATCTTAGTCATTTTTCTCCGGCCTTATACAGCGATTTACACTATGTGTATCTCTGGTTTCAGACTTGCACTATAGTGGCCAACTTTCAGGATAAGATGAATCAGAGATGTTTTACAATAACAAACAACAAACATAGAGAAACATAGAACTATTTGTGAGGTAAAAACTTTCAGATAATAAGTAAACAGTTCTCAAGATTGTGTCACTATGAGTATTGTCTGTCAGTAAATGCATGACCAGAAATGCTGCTCTGTCATGGTCTGAATGTATTCTGTATAATTCAATATGGACTCAAAATATCCATTTTTATATTCACACTACAGCCCTTGGCACCCCAGTCTGACACTGATGATGCTCTATAGGTTAATATAGTGTAATGTAGAGTACTTATCTCTCCTAACTGCAATGCTGTGCACTCAGAAAACCTTCTTTTTCAAATGGTTCTCCATCTTCCTCTGCGCAACAATTTGCCGCAATAATCGGATATACTCCTGAGACGTCATTCTGTCAGGTTATTTATCCTGGCTTTGGTGTCTACTTAGTGTTAGGAATTTCCTCCAAATCAGCCATTGTTGTTTTAGTATTGCTGCATCTGCTATCTATACCTTAACAGCTTGACTATTCCAGTAATAATTTTCCAATACTCCTACATTTAGCACTGCTGCCACAAAACTGCTCTATATGCCAGCTCTGCTATATCAATCATTGTTGTTCCAGCATCAGCAACCACTGCTACAATGCTGCTATTGCACTCACTGTTGCTGCACCAATCTGGCACTGCCCTATATCTCTGCTTTTCTGGACATTGCAGAGCCTGCTCTCCTACTTCAGTCATTGCTGTGACTGGTATTTTCCTCATAGCTGAGCCAGGTCTGCTACATTAGCCATCACTGTTCCAGCATCCTCAGTGAGCATTTTTTATTCATCAGTCATTGCTGATATAGTTCTGTAACATTGTTTTGGCATCTCCTCTACTGCCTATTACATCATTAACACCACTTCTTTCCAATTGTCCTTCTGCACCAGTGCACATCTGGACCCGTGGCCTGAAGGATTGAAGGATCCGCCTCAGCAGGAACAACACATAAGACATTGAGGAGGTCCAATAGGCTGAAAGAAAACTGTATATTTTTGTACAATAAAATACACTGGTTGATTTCTGCTATCCGTCACTACTATGGGTGTTCTGTAATATATAGCCTTTTTTATACCATTAATTATTGCTTCAATTACTTTTGGTGCCATTTTAGTTTCCTGTATGTGGTCCTATGCATTCTAGTTATGTCTATTTGTCATTTAAAAACATTGCTATCTGTTACATTGAAACCTACTCACACAATGGTTTCAAGAATATTAAAACACCACTCCAGCATTTTTTTTCTATTACATCACTGGAGTGGTGCTACAAATCTAAGTTCTCCACCCCCAGTCGTATACTTAGCAGCCAGCGTTTTCATCTGTTCCCGGCACCTCTCTTGTTGGTTACCAGAAGTTTGTGATCTGACTGATTACTCCAGTGTATGATGGAGCGATCCAGAAGCCACAAATCAATTTAAATCTATGAGAGACAGAAGAAGACCCTCATAGACTAATGCTAGGGAGTGGGACACAGCACTGTTTCCTCTCCATCTGAGATAAACGGTCTGATTATACTGAACAGACTCTTTTCAGAGTTTGAACAAAGTGAGATCTGTATTTCTTGGAGTTGGAGAAAAAAAAGTTTCTCTACCTTCCCCATTCAGAAAAAAAATTGGACCGCACTTGGATGTCCTATGTTTTCCACAGACTTATAGATTTATATTGTTGATTTTGACCCAACATTCAGATGAACATTGGATTTGTGCACAACTCCAACTCCTTAGAATAACATGGGTATGAGTGCTATCTGTCAAAATCATGGATAGCACTTGGTCGATTTAAACGCTCATGTGCAACAGGCTTTACCTTGAAAACTTATGACAGTTACCTCTGTCTTCCAGTCAGTCAGAAATTGGTGCTGTGGGACTGGAGAAGCACTGGGAAGAGCTGAAGACGACAGCTGGTAAGTAGAGTCTGGGAACTTAGTTTTATAGAACCACTCTAGCATTGAAATAAAAAAAGAATGCAGGTGTGGTGCTTTAAAATTGGCTTTTATAGAGTATAATGCACTTACACTATTCACGAACTAGATTTTAATAGGAGTGTAAATATGACTTAATAAAGTAAAAAAGCTGTAATTAAATGCATGTGGATTCTGGCAACTCTGAAGCTGGCATGCACAGTCTTTTCACTAGCCACTTTTCTTAGCAAGAATTACTAAAAAGTACTTTGATGTTCATCCTGTCACCCATGTCATGGCCTCTGGCCTATGCTGCAAAGACCTTTGGATTGTATCTATAGATTAACTGCTAGCTGGTGAAGATACTTGGCCATGGAATAGTGAACAAGCCAGATCAAAACCAGAGGTATGGAATCAATGATAGAAACAGCAGACATGGACACCGTCAGGACAATAGCCTTGGGTAAGAACAGCAGAACAATGATTAATGAGCCAGGTCAGATATCAGAATAACCATCAGGATAAATTGCACCAGAAGCAGTATAAAATGCAATAAGAGGCAAGGACAATATGTCATTGTGTGTTTTAAACAAAGCGTTGTGCATTCTCATTAGTCACCAAACACTGCCAAAGGACAGCGCTGCACTTATTGAAGCCCAAGTTTGGTGGCAAAATATGCCACATGAATATGCTGTCAACTATGCGGCAATTGCCAACTCAAAGTGGTGGCATCTGGCAGCAAAGGCAAGTGCAGTAGAAGCCGTATGTAACAAAATTTTCTTCAGGAAAATAGACTTGAAACAGGAGAGTAGGCTAAAAGAGCTGCTAACAAAGTGCCACGTTGGCTCTCATGGCAAATACTTGATGTGAATACTTTTCCGTCCAATGATGACAAAAGTATTCTCAGAGTGATACCTTTATTGGCTAACCAGAAAATAATATGTTTGCAAGCTTTCAGAGCACAGAGGCTCCTCCTTCAGGCAAGATTACAATTGGATTAATGATTGCTATCTTGCCTGAAGAAGG
>JARQOD010000002.1:493467320-493516391 GCA_033576555.1 Oophaga sylvatica
AAAAATCTTTTGGCCAAAACAAAAGCTTCTGGCTATAGGTGTGATCTGGTGATGGGAACTGTTAATGTGTGATAGGTAAGAAGTGAAGTTTTTCCAAGAGAGAGCGGTGGGACTGTGGACAGTTTGAGGGGTGGAGGCACCTGGAATAATCTATTTCAGGTATATGATGACCCTGTCGCTTGACCCTGTCGCTTGACCCAGTCACATGACCCTGTCACATGACCCCGTCACATGACCGGGGGGGCCCACAGATTCTGAACAGCCCAGGGCCCTGGCTACCCTTAATCCACCCCTGAGTACATATACTCACATCAATACCAATGAGCTTTTAAAGATCATCTGTCTGGAATATCAGAGAAGTATACATCAAGACAGAGAACCTCCTGGAAAATTCACAAGACTACATGGGCATCCCCACTTATGCAGGTATCACAACACTGTACACGTATAAGTACAGGTACCCAACTTTCTGCTTCTATCTTAGTCATTTTTCTCCGGCCTTATACAGCGATTTACACTATGTGTATCTCTGGTTTCAGACTTGCACTATAGTGGCCAACTTTCAGGATAAGATGAATCAGAGATGTTTTACAATAACAAACAACAAACATAGAGAAACATAGAACTATTTGTGAGGTAAAAACTTTCAGATAATAAGTAAACAGTTCTCAAGATTGTGTCACTATGAGTATTGTCTGTCAGTAAATGCATGACCAGAAATGCTGCTCTGTCATGGTCTGAATGTATTCTGTATAATTCAATATGGACTCAAAATATCCATTTTTATATTCACACTACAGCCCTTGGCACCCCAGTCTGACACTGATGATGCTCTATAGGTTAATATAGTGTAATGTAGAGTACTTATCTCTCCTAACTGCAATGCTGTGCACTCAGAAAACCTTCTTTTTCAAATGGTTCTCCATCTTCCTCTGCGCAACAATTTGCCGCAATAATCGGATATACTCCTGAGACGTCATTCTGTCAGGTTATTTATCCTGGCTTTGGTGTCTACTTAGTGTTAGGAATTTCCTCCAAATCAGCCATTGTTGTTTTAGTATTGCTGCATCTGCTATCTATACCTTAACAGCTTGACTATTCCAGTAATAATTTTCCAATACTCCTACATTTAGCACTGCTGCCACAAAACTGCTCTATATGCCAGCTCTGCTATATCAATCATTGTTGTTCCAGCATCAGCAACCACTGCTACAATGCTGCTATTGCACTCACTGTTGCTGCACCAATCTGGCACTGCCCTATATCTCTGCTTTTCTGGACATTGCAGAGCCTGCTCTCCTACTTCAGTCATTGCTGTGACTGGTATTTTCCTCATAGCTGAGCCAGGTCTGCTACATTAGCCATCACTGTTCCAGCATCCTCAGTGAGCATTTTTTATTCATCAGTCATTGCTGATATAGTTCTGTAACATTGTTTTGGCATCTCCTCTACTGCCTATTACATCATTAACACCACTTCTTTCCAATTGTCCTTCTGCACCAGTGCACATCTGGACCCGTGGCCTGAAGGATTGAAGGATCCGCCTCAGCAGGAACAACACATAAGACATTGAGGAGGTCCAATAGGCTGAAAGAAAACTGTATATTTTTGTACAATAAAATACACTGGTTGATTTCTGCTATCCGTCACTACTATGGGTGTTCTGTAATATATAGCCTTTTTTATACCATTAATTATTGCTTCAATTACTTTTGGTGCCATTTTAGTTTCCTGTATGTGGTCCTATGCATTCTAGTTATGTCTATTTGTCATTTAAAAACATTGCTATCTGTTACATTGAAACCTACTCACACAATGGTTTCAAGAATATTAAAACACCACTCCAGCATTTTTTTTCTATTACATCACTGGAGTGGTGCTACAAATCTAAGTTCTCCACCCCCCGTCGTATACTTAGCAGCCAGCGTTTTCATCTGTTCCCGGCACCTCTCTTGTTGGTTACCAGAAGTTTGTGATCTGACTGATTACTCCAGTGTATGATGGAGCGATCCAGAAGCCACAAATCAATTTAAATCTATGAGAGACAGAAGAAGACCCTCATAGACTAATGCTAGGGAGTGGGACACAGCACTGTTTCCTCTCCATCTGAGATAAACGGTCTGATTATACTGAACAGACTCTTTTCAGAGTTTGAACAAAGTGAGATCTGTATTTCTTGGAGTTGGAGAAAAAAAAGTTTCTCTACCTTCCCCATTCAGAAAAAAAATTGGACCGCACTTGGATGTCCTATGTTTTCCACAGACTTATAGATTTATATTGTTGATTTTGACCCAACATTCAGATGAACATTGGATTTGTGCACAACTCCAACTCCTTAGAATAACATGGGTATGAGTGCTATCTGTCAAAATCATGGATAGCACTTGGTCGATTTAAACGCTCATGTGCAACAGGCTTTACCTTGAAAACTTATGACAGTTACCTCTGTCTTCCAGTCAGTCAGAAATTGGTGCTGTGGGACTGGAGAAGCACTGGGAAGAGCTGAAGACGACAGCTGGTAAGTAGAGTCTGGGAACTTAGTTTTATAGAACCACTCTAGCATTGAAATAAAAAAAGAATGCAGGTGTGGTGCTTTAAAATTGGCTTTTATAGAGTATAATGCACTTACACTATTCACGAACTAGATTTTAATAGGAGTGTAAATATGACTTAATAAAGTAAAAAAGCTGTAATTAAATGCATGTGGATTCTGGCAACTCTGAAGCTGGCATGCACAGTCTTTTCACTAGCCACTTTTCTTAGCAAGAATTACTAAAAAGTACTTTGATGTTCATCCTGTCACCCATGTCATGGCCTCTGGCCTATGCTGCAAAGACCTTTGGATTGTATCTATAGATTAACTGCTAGCTGGTGAAGATACTTGGCCATGGAATAGTGAACAAGCCAGATCAAAACCAGAGGTATGGAATCAATGATAGAAACAGCAGACATGGACACCGTCAGGACAATAGCCTTGGGTAAGAACAGCAGAACAATGATTAATGAGCCAGGTCAGATATCAGAATAACCATCAGGATAAATTGCACCAGAAGCAGTATAAAATGCAATAAGAGGCAAGGACAATATGTCATTGTGTGTTTTAAACAAAGCGTTGTGCATTCTCATTAGTCACCAAACACTGCCAAAGGACAGCGCTGCACTTATTGAAGCCCAAGTTTGGTGGCAAAATATGCCACATGAATATGCTGTCAACTATGCGGCAATTGCCAACTCAAAGTGGTGGCATCTGGCAGCAAAGGCAAGTGCAGTAGAAGCCGTATGTAACAAAATTTTCTTCAGGAAAATAGACTTGAAACAGGAGAGTAGGCTAAAAGAGCTGCTAACAAAGTGCCACGTTGGCTCTCATGGCAAATACTTGATGTGAATACTTTTCCGTCCAATGATGACAAAAGTATTCTCAGAGTGATACCTTTATTGGCTAACCAGAAAATAATATGTTTGCAAGCTTTCAGAGCACAGAGGCTCCTCCTTCAGGCAAGATTACAATTGGATTAATGATTGCTATCTTGCCTGAAGAAGGAGCCTCTGTGCTCTGAAAGCTTGAAAACATATTATTTTCTGGCTAGCCAATAAAGGTATCACTCTGAGAATACTTTTGTCATCATTGGATGGAAAAGTATTCACATCGATTTTTCTGGCTAACACGGTACCACAATATAATTTGTTATTGTACATCATGGCATATACTTATATCATGTGGTCCACCTTTATGTTCACCTAACAATTAAAATTGACCATCAGGGTTTCCTGGAGTCAAATTAGAAAATTGCTGGGTAGGGATGAGTGAACCCTAACTGAAAAGATCAGGGTCCCTATCATACACTTAATGTCCGGTACCGATCCCTGAACACGGTCTTTTTACTGTACGTCTGGTTTCCTATTCGGTTTCACCAGTCTGATAAAGCTTGTTAAAAGGCTGCTGTTCAGCCAATCAACAGACTTTTAGACAGTGGGCACTTCCAGAGCCATCACAGCCATGCCAAGTATTGGCATGGCTGTAATTGCCTGGCGCAGCACATGGCCAACCTGTATAAAGGCAATATGATGAGTGACACCACCATTGTGCACTCAATAGTGTAGGGATAGAAATTGCATTCTGAAAAAAAAATCACTGTGCGTACTCTGCAATTCATATCTGTGATAGTAATGTGCTAATACTGTGCTTAAAGCCACTGTGTGTAATTTGCACATATCCGCCTGCTGGAGTACTATCCTTTAAGACACTGTGTGTACTCTTTACCACTCACCTGTGGGAGTACTGTCCTTTAAGCCACTGTATGTACTCTGCACCCCACCGCCAGTGGGAGTGCAGTCCTTTAAGTCACTGTGTGTACTCTGCATCCCTCTGCCTATGGGAGTACTGTTCCTTTTAGCCACTGTGTGTTTTATTGTAGTCTGTGAAATGAATAATTGGCATTAGTGATGAGCGAGCATGCTCATCACTGCATATTACTTGCTCGAGCATCAGTGTGCTCGAGATGCTCATTACTGCCAATCAGAGAGCCGCGGTTCCCACGTTGTCAAATGACAGCGTAAGCCCGCATCTGTGATCGAAGGTATAAAGTTTACCTCCGGTCACTGGTTCGGGCTCATGGGACTACTGCTTCCATCAGCCTATGCCTACTGCTGATAATAACAAGGAGCCTTCATAAGTCAGGAACTGCAATTTAAATGAATAATTTTAAAAAAATGGAGAGGTTCCCGTGTATTTTTGATAATCAGCCATACAAAACTGACAGCTGGGGGCTGCAGTCCTCAGCTGTCAGCTTTAACAATGTTGGCTATCAAGAATAGAGGGGTCTCCACACTGCTTTTTAATTACTTAAATAAATTATAATAAAAAACAAACTTGTGGGGTCCCCCCACGTTTGACAACCAACCTTGCTAAAGCAGACAGCTGGAGGCTGGTATTCTCAAGCTGGTAAGGGGCCATGGACATTGCCCTCCCAGCCTAAAAATAGCAGCCTGCGGTCACCCAGAAAAGGCACACCTTTGCCTGGCTCTTCCCACTTGCCCTATAGAGGTGGAAAGTGGGGTAATATTTGTGGGGTTGATATCACCTTTGTATTTTCGGGTGACAAGCCCACAGATTAGTAATAGAAAGGCTTCTATAAGACATCTATCCATTACTAATCCTATTATATTGTATATTGTTATATTGTAAATAAACACATAGCAAGAATAAAGTCTTTTAGTTTAAATAAAAACAAAACACTTCCTTTTTTATTTAAAAATAACAAACACAGTTATATTGACCTAATGTCCATTTCATTGAATCCCTCGTCTCCTGTAATAAAACAAAAATAAAAAGCAACAATATCCCTCACCTGTCCAGTGTTCTGTCCCATGCTGTAATCCATGTCTGGGGATCACTAGTTTTCAACCTGGACAGTGAAAAGAACCACTGATGAATGAGCGTTTGCAAGCACAGAATCAGTGACCAGCGGTGACCTCATTGAGGTTACCGCAGATCTGTGATGCTGGATTCTCAGTCGGGCCAATGAACTGCGGTGACATCCCTCCGGTGAGATCATTGCTAGCACAGTGAGAAAAAGTTTCACGGTGCAGAGGCAAGTTCACTGCAGTTCAAATTTATGCCAGTGAAATTTTCTCAGTGAACTGCAGTGAACTCGCATCTGCACCATGAGACTTTTTCTCACTGTGCTAACGGTGATTAAAAAACAGCATGGGGACCCCTCTATTCTTGATAACAAGCTAATGCTGACAGCTGAGGGTTGCATCCCCCAGCTGTCAGTTTTACCTGGCTGGTTATCCAAAATACAGGGAAACCCACTCTGTTTTTTTTAAATTAATTATTTAGAGCACAGGCGCCGGCTGATGAATACTCCCATCAGCTGTCGCCTGCTCTCACTGTTATTAGCGGCAGCAGTCATAGGCTGATGGGAGCTGTAGTCCCATCAGCTGATTCCAGTGACAAAAGGTAAACTTTTTTACCTCCGATCACAGCTGCAGGCTCATGCTGTCATAGGACAATGTGAGATCCACAGCTGTCTGACCGTTGGTATTGATTTTACCACCGAACAAACAGCCCGACAAACAACCAATGTTCGGGGGGGTCGAACCTGAACAGAAACACGGACTTCATGGTGAAGTCCGTGTTCAGTGTACTTGCCTAAACAGTAGGTGTTAGGTACCGATGCAGAACTTTACTGTTTGGGTTCGCCCATGTCTAGTGATAACGCCATTTATACTTCTGCAGTTGTGCATCAAAATGAGAAAGCCAGACTTGGTTTGTTAGAAATAGCATCACTATGTTGCTCCTGCACTGTAACAAGTCCATCTGAGGTGGGCAAATTTTCGGGTGCTAGTATTCCTGCAAATTGTTTTTAGCAGGGAAATATTACACTGTGTGCAGAATTATTAGGCAAATGAGTATTTTGATCACATCATCCTCTTTATACATGTTGTCCTACTCAAAGCTGTATAGGCTTGAAAGCCAACTGCCAATTTTGTAAATCAGGTGATCTGCATCTCTGTAAAGAGGAGGGGTGTGGTCTAATGACATCAACACCCTATATAAGGTGTGCTTAATTATTAGGCAACTTCATTTCCTTTGGCAAAATGGGTCAGAAGAGAGATTTGACAGACTCTGAAAAGTCAAAAAATGTGAGATGTCTTGCAGAGGGATGCAGCAGTCTTGAAATTGCAAAACTTTTGAAGTGTGATCACCGAAAAATCAAGCGTTTCATGGCAAATAGTCAACAGGGTCACAAGAAGTGTCTTGATAAAAAAAAGGTGCAAAATAACTGCCCATGAATTGAGGAAAATCAAGCATGAAGCTGCCAAGATGCCATTTGCCACGAGTTTTGCCATATTTCAGAGCTGCAACGTTACTGGAGTATCAAAACGCACAAGGTGTGACATACTCAGGGACATGGCCAAGGTAAGGAAGGCTGAAAAACGACTACCTTTGAACAAGAAACATAAGATAAAACGTCAAGACTGGGCCAAGAAATATCTTAAGACTGATTTTCCTAAGGCTTTATGGACTGATGAAATGAGAATGACTCTTGATGGGGCTGAGGCTGGATCAGTAAAGGAGTGAAACCTATATATAGATGGCACCACTAAGCAAATTCTATTGTATAGTACCAGGGTGCCAAAAAGTGTAAGGCCTCAATGCACAATGAGATATATTAACTCAAACCAAGAAATTATGCACACAACGAGTATATAAAAAATAAGAAAAATATTTTATTAAACATAGTATTAAAAAATGAATAAAAGGGAAAATAACAGTGAACCCACAGATAGGAGTGGAACCACTAGGAGAACTCAGGGAAAATTACAATGCATATATAATAACAATATGTTTGATGCACATAGTGACGATCATAGTATAGCTGTCATAGCTCCATAATAGGGGACTATGTATATAATCACAAACTCCTCAGGGATAGACAGCTAAGACCGATGGCTATGATAATAGCTTACAAGTCATATTAAAGTATATAAGCATAAGTAGGTGATCGAACACATACCTGAGACCCAGTGGTGCCACTCTCCCCAAAGAGGAGAGAGTGGCACCACTGGGTCTCAGGTATGTGTTCGATCACCTACTTATGCTTATATACTGTACTTTAATATGACTTGTAAGCTATTATCATAGCCATCGGTCTTAGCTGTCTATCCCTGAGGAGTTTGTGATTATATACATAGTCCCCTATTGAACAACTTCAAAATCATTGATCATACTTGTTTACCTGCCTGAAATCATGAAAGTACAACCGAAATGTTTCTTTGTGATGGTGCAATATGTTAGCATTTGGGTCCTATTTTAAACATTTGCCCAGGGCCCCATGTTGCCTAAAACCGTCCCTGTATCTGGATGTGAAATCTTTAATCACTTTTTCTCAGGAAAATGGGAAAACATGCTTTGTGGGTGAAACTTTTTACCAGTTTCTGAGGGATGAATTTGAAAACATGAATAAAGGGTGATTTAGGGTTGCAGCATTGTTTCAGAAAAAAAATCAATGTTCAGGGACTAGTGTTGAGCATTCCGATACCGCAAGTATCGGGTATCGGCCGATATTCGCGTTATCGGAATTCCGATACTTAATTCCGATACTTTTTCAATATCGTATACCGGAATCGGAAGTTCCCATAATTCTTTGAGAGGCAATGTGATGTTAGTCAGCCAATGAGGAATCTTATGAAGTGTGGGCACATCCTGTAATGCTGCGGTCATCTTAACTAATGGCATGACTGTGATTGGCTGCTGAAATGATGTCAGAATGCACTATAAAAGGCGCCGCAGCCATTTTAGCGTCACTGTGCTGTGATCTGAGTTAGGGACAGAACGCTACTCTGCTCACTCTGAGGGACAGTTAGATATAGCGATTTTGTGTACTACTGTGCTTTAGGCAGGCTAGTTTACCAACCGCTGTGTAAAGCTTCATTTTGCCAGTGTTGTTTTAACAGCTCTGTGCAAGGTGTGTGTGTGACAGTGCAGGTGACGCTGTAGTTTGCTCTGCATCCACCGCTGTTTGTAGGCATCTGCACGTGTCACTGACTCTTTTTTTTTTTATTTTATTTTGTGGAATTGGTGAAGCTCCATTATATTAGAAAAAAATCAAATCTATTAGTGTGACGTGCTTCCATCCGTATACAATACATTGGTTGCAAACACTATAGAAGTACAGAAAGGAGCCTTTCACAGCTACTGAACAGTTGTCTGCAGGGTTTACTGTAGTCTGTGAGCTTTTAATTTTGTGAGTGCAGATTACGCTCCAGTTAGTTCTTCAACCACTGCCGGTTGTAGTCTGCTGAGCGTGTGTCACTGCCTCATCCTTTACATTTTTCTCTAATTGGTGCTGCTCCATTTTAGTGGAAAAAAATCTAATCTATTAGTGTGACGCGCTTCCATCCGTATACAATACATTGGTTGCAAACACTATAGAAGTACACAAAGGGGCCTTTAACAGCTACTGAACAGTTGTGTTTCAGTGTTCACTGTAGTCTGTGAGCTTTTCATTTTGTGAGTGCAGATTACGCTCCAGTTAGTTCTTCAACCACTGCCGGTTGTAGTCTGCTGAGCGTGTGTCACTGCCTCATCCTTTACATTTTTCTCTAATTGGTGCTGCTCCATTTTATTGGAAAAAAATCTAATCTATTAGTGTGACGCGCTTCCATCCGTATACAATACATTGGTTGCAAACACTATAGAAGTACACAAAGGGGCCTTTAACAGCTACTGAACAGTTGTGTTTCAGTGTTCACTGTAGTCTGTGAGCTTTTCATTTTGTGAGTGCAGATTACGCTCCAGTTTGTTCTTCAACCACTGCCGGTTGTAGTCTGCTGAGCGTGTGTCACTGCCTCATCCTTCACATTTTTCTGTAATTGGTGCTGCTCCATTTTAGTGGAAAAAAATCTAATCTATTAGTGTGACGCGCTTCCATCCGTATACAATACATTGGTTGGAAACACTATAGAAGTACACAAAGGGGCCTTTAACAGCTACTGAACAGTTGTGTTTCAGTGTTCACTGTAGTCTGTGAGCTTTTCATTTTGTGAGTGCAGATTACGCTCCAGTTTGTTCTTCAACCACTGCCGGTTGTAGTCTGCTGAGCGTGTGTCACTGCCTCATCCTTCACATTTTTCTCTAATTGGTGCTGCTCCATTTTAGTGGAAAAAAATCTAATCTATTAGTGTGACGCGCTTCCATCCGTATACAATACATTGGTTGCAAACACTATAGAAGTACACAAAGGGACCTTTAACAGCTACTGAACAGTTGTGTTTCAGTGTTCACTGTAGTCTGTGAGCTTTTCATTTTGTGAGTGCAGATTACGCTCCAGTTTGTTCTTCAACCACTGCCGGTTGTAGTCTGCTGAGCGTGTGTCACTGCCTCATCCTTCACATTTTTCTCTAATTGGTGCTGCTCCATTTTAGTGGAAAAAAATCTAATCTATTAGTGTGACGCGCTTCCATCCGTATACAATACATTGGTTGCAAACACTATAGAAGTACACAAAGGGGCCTTTAACAGCTACTGAACAGTTGTGTTTCAGTGTTCACTGTAGTCTGTGAGCTTTTCATTTTGTGAGTGCAGATTACGCTCCAGTTTGTTCTTCAACCACTGCCGGTTGTAGTCTGCTGAGCGTGTGTCACTGCCTCATCCTTCACATTTTTCTCTTATTGGTGCTGCTCCATTTTAGTGGAAAAAAATCTAATCTATTAGTGTGACGCGCTTCCATCCGTATACAATACATTGGTTGCAAACACTATAGAAGTACACAAAGGGGCCTTTAACAGCTACTGAACAGTTGTGTTTCAGTGTTCACTGTAGTCTGTGAGCTTTTCATTTTGTGAGTGCAGATTACGCTCCAGTTTGTTCTTCAACCACTGCCGGTTGTAGTCTGCTGAGCGTGTGTCACTGCCTCATCCTTCACATTTTTCTCTAATTGGTGCTGCTCCATTTTAGTGGAAAAAAATCTAATCTATTAGTGTGACACGCTTCCATCCGTATACAATACATTGGTTGCAAACACTATAGAAGTACACAAAGGGGCCTTTAACAGCTACTGAACAGTTGTCTGCAGGGTTCACTGTAGTCTGTGAGGAATAACCACACTTAGGCCTTATAACTTTTCTGACTTTCTTTATCAATCTACCACGATGAAGAAGTCAGTGAGTAAGGCACGTGGTCGTGGTCGAGGCCGTGGATTTGCAGCAGGGAGAGGACGTGGGGATTCTGTGGCTGCTGCCGCACCCAGTGACACAGCATCCACCAGTTTTCCCCGTGAGCGTTCCTTTATGCGCACTTTTGTAGGAGCTCAGCGTACCCCCCTGCTGCGTGAAGAACAAATTGAAGCCGTTGTTGGTTGGATGGCAGCCAATGCATCGACTTCAATAGCTTCCACCTCCTCTCAGGACCACAGCACTGTTGAACAACCATCAGTCTCTTCACCGCCTGCCAAATTGCCCAGGCAGTCAGAGAGCTCTGTACAGGAGCCAGCTGAGTCTCTGCTTCTGTTCTCAGAATCTGTTGGCTTGCAAACAGGGGCCCAGCCAAGCAGCATTCTGGAATGTGAAGAAGAGGCAGTATGCAGTGATGCGCAACAGCTGTGTCTCTCTGAATCTGAAGAGGCGGGTGAGCCAGTGCCGATGGTCAGCACACCGCAGAACGCATCTGATGATGATGAGACTCAGTTGCCAGTTTCTGTTGAGCATGGTGCTGGCCAGACCACCCAACAACAGCAGGTGTTGGAAGAGGGTAGTGGTGGAGATGATGAGGTCCAAGACCCAACATGGCGTGAGGAACAGGAAGGTGGTGGGAGCAGCTCTGAGGAAGAGATTGCCCCAACGGTCCAAACAGTAGGGAGAGGTAGGCTGCAGACTCGCTTGCCTGTAGCCTCCAGTTTGGCACCCGTTCGGAGCAGTTCTCTTACAACAGCCAAACCGGGCGCTCCCAGGACTTGCTCTGCGTGGTCCTTTTTTATACAGTTGCAGATGATATTTGCTATGTCAAATGCAAGCTGTGTAATCAAAAAATTAAAAGAGGTAAAAGTGTCAGTAACCTTAATACAACAAATATGTGGAAACATGTGCGGTCAAAGCACTTTGTTGAGTTACAAAGACACACTGGAGATGTAGGCCAACCTACAGCAGCACCTACATCTTCAGCTCGTGTTGGAGCCTCTTCCTCCAGTTCACACACAGCTGGTTCGGCTTCCTCAAAGGATCGCCATGGAAGAACCTCTGTCACTGTTGTCCAGAGACACAGTGTTATTCCACCCACAGCTGCAAGCTCCCTGTCATCCTCACACACCCAGGCCACAAAACAGCATCGGTAGCACAGGCATGGGATAAAAGACGGCCATACTCGGCAAACCATCCACGAGCACAGGCTCTGAATGCTGGCATTGCAAAACTCCTGTCCCTTGAAATGCTGTCATTCAGACTGGTGGAGACTGACAGTTTCCGTGAATTAATGGCATTGGCAGTCCCACAATACAATGTGCCCAGCCGATTTTATTTCAGCAGGCAAGCCGTCCCTGGTCTGCAAAAGCATGTTGAGGCAAAAATTAAACATGCGCTACTAAACGCCGTCAGTAGCAAGGTCCACCTGACCACCGATGCGTGGACCAGTACCCATGGCCAGGGACGATACCTTTCACTCACTGCCCATTGGGTGAATGTTGTGGAGCCGGGTACAGATCTTGCGAGTGGCGCTGTACGTGTTCTGCCAACTCCAAGGATTGCCGGAATCAAGTCTGTCCACATTGACTCCTCCTCCTACTCCAGTTCCTCAGAATCATCGCTGCAGGAGCCGTCACGGTCTACCTCCACATGGACCCGTGGACGCTTACCTGATGCGACCGATATGAGCACAGCCGTGGCCAAACGGCAACAGGCCGTTCTGAAATTGATTCCCATGGGGAATCGAAGCCACACAGCGCAGGAGCTCTGGAATGCCATCAAGCAGGAGAGTGACGTGTGGTTTTTGCCAGCGAATCTCCAGCCAGGCTTGGTAGTGTGTGACAATGGCCGAAATCTGGTGGCAGCTCTGGGCCTTGGCAAACTCACTCACATACCATGTCTGGCACATGTGCTCAACTTGGTGGTGCAGAGTTTTTTGAGGGACTATCCGGATCTTGATGCACTGCTGCACAAGGTCCGCCTAGAGTGCGCTCACTTGCGACGTTCCAGCATGGCCAGATCGCGCATTGCAGCTCTGCAACGCAGATTGCGCCTTCCTGAACATCGCATCTTATGTGACGTATCCACCAGGTGGAATTCAACGTTACATATGTTGGAGCGGTTGTGTGAGCAGCAGCCAGCAGTTATGGAGTATCAGCTGCATCAGGCGCAATCAACACGCAATTTGCGCCGTCCACACTTCACCATTAATGAGTGGGCCACTATGAAGGACATGTGCCACGTTTTGCGTGCGTTTGATGAGTCAACGCGGATGGCGAGTGCAGATGATGCACTAGTCAGCCTGACTGTCCCCCTTATCTGCCTGCTTCAAAAAACACTGCAAGCAATAAGGGATGAGGTTTTGGAAGAGGTGGAGGATGAGGAGTCACAAATTCCATCACCTTCTGGAAAGTCAGCGCAACGTGGTTCCTCACAAAGGGCTGGGCAGGGCTCACTTTGTGAGGAGGATGAGGAGGAGGAGTCAATGGAGAAGGAAAACATCGCTCCAGAGGGAGGTACACAACGCTCTAGTCAGTATGTAGAGCGAGGGTGGGGTGATGCAGAGCAGGCAGAGATAACGCCTCTTGCAGAGGACAGCGTTTCTTTGCCAGTTGGGAGTCTGCAGCACATGGTTGATTTCATGCTGCAGTGCCTAAGAAACGACCGCCGCATTGCCCACATTCTCACGACGTCTGATTATTGGGTGTACACCCTCCTAGACCCTCGCTACCGGGACAACGTCAAAAGCCTCATCACACCGTTGAACCGGGAGCGTAAAATGCGTGAGTACCAAGACACACTGGTGCAATCCCTAATGTTCTACCTTACTGCCGAGAGCACTGCTGCTGCTACTGCTTTACAAAGCAGCTCTGTGCGTCGAGGCAGTGTAGAGAGCTCTGCAACAAGAGGGAGCACACGCAGTGCCTCTGCACAGGGAAAGACCAGTATGTTAAAAATGTGGCAAAGTTTTGTGGCAGCGCCACAAATGTCTACACCATCCGAGAGGGCTCCAGTCAGCGGGAGGCAACGTATCCGTCAGATGGTGACAGACTACTTGGCATTGCCTCTCAGTGTACTCCCAGATGGCTCTTCCCCATTCAAGTTTTGGGTCTCTAAGCTGGATACATGGCCAGAGCTTAGCCAGTATGCATTGGAGGTGCTGGCTTGCCCTGCTGCCAGTGTATTATCGGAGCGCGTCTTTAGTGCTGCAGGTGGTGTACTAACAGACCGTCGCATGCGACTATCCTCCGATAATGTAGACCGGCTTATTTTTCTGAAAATGAACAAGGCATGGATCTCGCCAGAATTTGTCTGTCCGTTTTCAGATTAAATAACTGGTTCGCAACGTTATCCATGTCTCCTGTTATGTTCATCTTTCTACCACCTGAACTCTACTCCCTGGGCTCCAACACTGCCAGTTGCTGCTCAGAAGTGTCGTGTCCACAGAACAAAACACAAGCTCTACTGTTAGTGGGGTTCAGTAACGCCAGCTGTTCCCCTGCTGTGTGAACGGCAAGAAGTCTCCTGTTCCCGACACATGGACAGAAAAACACATGACCAACATGCTCCAAATAGGGAAGAGCCGTCACCCTGCTTGTTATGCTGAAAACATGAAATTGTGAAGTTTTGCAGGCCTAGAATGATAAATTTTTATGACAAATATGGACAAATAATAATTTGTCATCACAGCGCATATCTGCACATGTCTATTAGAAATGGTAACAAAAAATAAAACATAGTCTACTCTTCACATTTTGAAATTAATGCATAAAAGTACATTTCAGACTTATGAATTAATGCTTTTTAAGGAACTTTATCTGTACCTGTAAGATAATGCATCAATGGATGTACGAATCATTAAATCCTCATCATCATCATCACGAGTTTTATTTATGACAGACATTATAAAATACACATACTGATGCCAACTGTAACTTCAAACACCATATATGAAATGGCCAGCATGTAAACATGGTAATAATGTCCAATAATAAATTATTACATCTAGAAAGTGCATCATGCATACTGACAATAGGTAGTTATACCTGCAAGTGCTGTTGAAACAACCACAAGAGATATAAATTAATACTGGTATATAGGTATCACAGTGCATAGTTACTCATGGACAATGTTGATGTAATACTGTATCTCAATTAAGTCAGCGTCAACCATTAGGCTTGTTAGTGTTGTACATTGTTAAAGAGGGAACGTAATTTTTTTGTTTGTCATAGGTGGAGTATTACACATTTAATTATTACTGCTGTATTTTTTTTTGCGTCCCTAGTGCGCAATAACGCAGCCTAACCTCACATTTGATAGTCAGCTAATTGCCACACGCTACCCTACCCTACGCGTGACAGTAGGAAGGTAGTGTTGACGGATAAAGCTTTGCGCAACCAGACATTCTTTTACCCTCTTCAACACTCTACAAGCAAAAAATGCATGATTTCAGACGCAGACTTTATTGACGTACAGTATAACATCGGCATTACCCATCAGAGGCTGTCCACTGTCTGATACAGACATAGAATATACCTTTGCTATCCGTAGCCTTTGTTTCACCTACACTTGCAGGCACACACTTAAATTGTGACAAACAATGCCTAATGTTTTTTTAAATGGTTATTTTTTATCGTACATTATTGTGTCATCAATCACATTGATGAGTCCATGCTGGACATGTCATACATGCTATAGAAAGTTACGATGTTATGAACTTCAATAATTGAAATGTCAGTGACTGTCACATAAAATTTGCGATGATGATGATGAGTGACTATTACAAAATCCATTGTCTTCACTATGTTATGGTTTAACATAGCGTTCCTTAAGCATTATTCATAAAAAAAAAATGGACTTTTATTCTTAAATTTACAACACTATATTTTGTTACCAATTTTTTGGGTGTTGTGTTGTTCCATTTATTTTTGGCATGTGCATATATGCGTTTATATTTGTATTTTCTTTATTTTTCCTTCTTGAAATTAGAAAACATGTGTATCTTTGTACCGTGTTAGCCAGTAGATAGAAAATATATTAGACTTCAGAGTCAGCAGTGGTTGATACCTTTTAATGGATAACTGAAAAGATGGAAACAAATTGCAAGCTTTCAAGGCTACTCACGTCTCTTCATCAGGCAAAGAGTAAATAAAAAAATTAAGCATCACATATTTCTATACACAACAGGACACAGGAATAGTGCAATAGGTAAGACAAGTAAGTGACGTGTATCAGAACTGTCATTATCTCACAGGGATGAACATAAATATTGGAACAGTTCCTAGATAAGGATAGAAAGTTTGATTGCCCTCTCATTGGCGTCTTTTTTTGGGTTTTCATGACCCTGGAAGGGCATAGACGCAGATTCCTTAATTGATATAGAATGACATAAATCCATGTGATCTATTCATTCCATCACTAACAGTGTCAAAGGTCATGATGAGCTTATATTCTGAAACCTTTGTACGTTTCTCATATTTGAAGTTATATTTTAATACCAGTAATTCCATATCCATCATGCTATGACCGGGCATACAAAAGTCTTTTGCCACAGGTAAATTCATTAATTTATCTGTGATTGTGTGGCGCTGATAATTCATCCTTGTTCTCCTTTTTGTTGCCGGTCTCCCCTCACTTGTCCCTCCCTCACTTGTCTTAGCTATTCCTGTGTCCTGTTGTGTGTAGAATATGTGTGATTCTTCATTTTTGGCTTTACTCTTAGCCTGATGAAGACACCTGAGTAGTCTCGAAAGCTTTGAATTTGTTACCATATTTTCAGTTAGCCTTTAAACGTTATCAACCACAGAGGACTGTCAAGTATAAATATTTTTCTATTCTTGTAATTGAAATTCATCATTTTATTGTCGTAGTAAAACTTCATTTATTCTTGTTTGAAGTACATACATTTGCAATGGCCACGTAACAAGGCAATAACTCAATATTTTATGCCTACACCCTCCTTGACCCTGGGCTTCAACAGCGCCAGTTGCTGCTCAGAAGTGTTAGATGCACAGATGAAAACAATCGCTGATGTGTTTCTGGGGTTCAGTAACGCCTGCTGTTCCCCTGCTGTGTGTCTGGCAAAAAGTCCTGCTGCCTCCACCATGTTCTGTTCTCATCCCTGGGTTACAACACCGCCAGTTGTTTCTCGGAAGTGCTGTTAGCACAGTTATACACTTGCTCCGTGTTACTGGGGTTCAGTAATGTCAGCTGTTCCCCTGCTGTGTGAACGGCAAAAAGTCCTGCTGCCTCCACCATGTTCTGTTCTCATCCCTGGGTTACAACACCGCCAGTTGTTTCTCGGAAGTGCTGTTAGCACAGTTAACACTTGCTCCTGTGTTACTGGGGTTCAGTAATGTCAGCTGTTCCCCTGCTGTGTGAACGGCAAAAAGTCCTGCTGCCTCCACCATGTTCTCTTCTCATCCCTGGGTTACAACACCGCCAGTTGTTTCTCGGAAGTGCTGTTAGCACAGTTAACACTTGCTCCTGTGTTACTGGGGTTCAGTAATGTCAGCTGTTCCCCTGCTGTGTGAACGGCAAACAGTCCTGCTGCCTCCACCATGTTCTGTTCTCATCCCTGGGTTACAACACCGCCAGTTGTTTCTCGGAAGTGCTGTTAGCACAGTTAACACTTGCTCCCGTGTTACTGGGGTTCAGTAATGTCAGCTGTTCCCCTGCTGTGTGAACGGCAAAAAGTCCTGCTGCCTCCACCATGTTCTCTTCTCATCCCTGGGTTACAACACCGCCAGTTGTTTCTCGGAAGTGCTGTTAGCACAGTTAACACTTGCTCCTGTGTTACTGGGGTTCAGTAATGTCAGCTGTTCCCCTGCTGTGTGAACGGCAAAAAGTCCTGCTGCCTCCACCATGTTTCTTCTCATCCCTGGTTACAACACCGCTAGTTGTTTCTCGGAAGTGCTGTTAGCACAGTTAAAACTTGCTCTGTGTTACTGGGGTTCAGTAATGTCAGCTGTTCCCCTGCTGTGTGAACGGCAAACAGTCCTGCTGCCTCACTTTTTTCCATGGGTACCTTCTGCTACCCATCCGGGTTTCCAGTACCGTCAGCTGGTTCTCCGCAGTGCCTTTGGCCTAGGTGCCTCCATGTCGGTATCCGAGTTCCAGCAACGTCTGCTGGTCCTTGGTAGTGCTTTGGAGCACAGGTACCTCCTGCTTAGTAACCGTGTCCCAGTAACGTCAGCTGGTCCTCGGTTGTGCCATTGCTCTTTTCCTTCTGCTGACCCTCCGGTTCCAGCACAGTCAGCTGGTCCTCGTTACTTTCATTGGCTCTTGTACCTTCTGCTACCCATCCGGGTTCCAGTACCGTCAGCTGGTTCTCGCAGTGCCTTTGGCCTAGGTGCCTCCATGTCGGTATCCGAGTTCCAGCAACGTCTGCTGGTCCTTGGTAGTGCTTTGGAGCACAGGTACCTCCTGCTTAGTAACCGTGTGCCAGTAACGTCAGCTGGTCCTCGGTTGTGCCATTGGCTCTTTTCCTTCTGCTGACCCTCCGTGTTCCAGCACAGTCAGCTGGTCCTCGTCACTTGCATTGGCTCTTGTACCTTCTTCTACCCGTCCGGGTTCCAGTACCGTCAGCTGGTTCTCCGCAGTGCCTTTGGCCTAGGTGCCTCCATGTCGGTATCCGAGTTCCAGCAACGTCTGCTGGTCCTTGGTAGTGCTTTGGAGCACAGGTACCTCCTGCTTAGTAACCGTGTCCCAGTAACGTCAGCTGGTCCTCGGTTGTGCCATTGGCTCTTTTCCTTCTGCTGACCCTCCGTGTTCCAGCACAGTCAGCTGGTCCTCGTCACTTTCATTGGCTCTTGTACCTTCTTCTACCCTCCGGGTTCCAGTACCGTCAGCTGGTTCTCCGCAGTGCCTTTGGCCTAGGTGCCTCCATGTCGGTATCCGAGTTCCAGCAACGTCTGCTGGTCCTTGGTAGTGCTTTGGAGCACAGGTACCTCCTGCTTAGTAACCGTGTCCCAGTAACGTCAGCTGGTCCTCGGTTGTGCCATTGGCTCTTTTCCTTCTGCTGACCCTCCGGGTTCCAGCACAGTCAGCTGGTCCTCGTTACTTTCATTGGCTCTTGTACCTTCTGCTACCCATCCGGGTTCCAGTACCGTCAGCTGGTTCTCCGCAGTGCCTTTGGCCTAGGTGCCTCCATGTCGGTATCCGAGTTCCAGCAACGTCTGCTGGTCCTTGGTAGTGCTTTGGAGCACAGGTACCTCCTGCTTAGTAACCGTGTCCCAGTAACGTCAGCTGGTCCTCGGTTGTGCCATTGGCTCTTTTCCTTCTGCTGACCCTCCGTGTTCCAGCACAGTCAGCTGGTCCTCGTTACTTTCATTGGCTCTTGTACCTTCTTCTACCCATCCGGGTTCCAGTACCGTCAGCTGGTTCTCCGCAGTGCCTTTGGCCTAGGTGCCTCCATGTCGGTATCCGAGTTCCAGCAACGTCTGCTGGTCCTTGGTAGTGCTTTGGAGCACAGGTACCTCCTGCTTAGTAACCGTGTCCCAGTAACGTCAGCTGGTCCTCGGTTGTGCCATTGGCTCTTTTCCTTCTGCTGACCCTCCGGGTTCCAGCACAGTCAGCTGGTCCTCGTTACTTTCATTGGCTCTTGTACCTTCTGCTACCCATCCGGGTTCCAGTACCGTCAGCTGGTTCTCCGCAGTGCCTTTGGCCTAGGTGCCTCCATGTCGGTATCCGAGTTCCAGCAACGTCTGCTGGTCCTTGGTAGTGCTTTGGAGCACAGGTACCTCCTGCTTAGTAACCGTGTCCCAGTAACGTCAGCTGGTCCTCGGTTGTGCCATTGGCTCTTTTCCTTCTGCTGACCCTCCGGGTTCCAGCACAGTCAGCTGGTCCTCGTTACTTTCATTGGCTCTTGTACCTTCTCTACCCATCCGGGTTCCAGTACCGTCAGCTGGTCTCCGCAGTGCCTTTGGCCTAGGTGCCTCCATGTCGGTATCCGAGTTCCAGCAACGTCTGCTGTCCTTGGTAGTGCTTTGGAGCACAGGTACCTCCTGCTTAGTAACCGTGTCCCAGTAACGTCAGCTGGTCCTCGGTTGTGCCATTGGCTCTTTTCCTTCTGCTGACCCTCCGGGTTCCAGCACAGTCAGCTGGTCCTCGTTACTTCATTGGCTCTTGTACCTTCTTCTACCCATCCGGGTTCCAGTACCGTCAGCTGGTTCTCCGCAGTGCCTTTGGCCTAGGTGCCTCCATGTCGGTATCCGAGTTCCAGCAACGTCTGCTGGTCCTTGGTAGTGCTTTGGAGCACAGGTACCTCCTGCTTAGTAACCGTGTCCCAGTAACGTCAGCTGGTCCTCGGTTGTGCCATTGGCTCTTTTCCTTCTGCTGACCCTCCGGGTTCCAGCACAGTCAGCTGGTCCTCGTTACTTCCATTGGCTTTTGTACCATCACCAACAGGACAAAGAAGGTTAAGACAAACTACAAGATACAGAACAAGAGACAGAAGAACAATAAGCAGAAGATCAAAAAGCAGAAGAACATTAAGTATAAGACCAAAATGAAGAGCAAAATATATGCTCTAAATTCTAAGCAGAAGAAGACTAAGCAGTGTATGGGGGTGAGTCCGTTCCTCCTCGTGGTGCCCCTGGAAAATGCCTGATGCTGCTGCAGGCTAAACTGAACGCGGACAAATACTGTTGTAATTAAAATCTTTTGTGACAGCAAGAACGGAAGGATGAAAATTCAGAGTTTTACAGATTACAAGTACAGGAATGTCTGTCACAAATAAGAATATGATGAAAAGGATGAATAGGAAGAAGATGAAGAAGTAGAATATGAAGAATAATAACTGTTTAATAAGAACAATATAAGTAATGTTAACAAAAAGATGAATAGCAAGAAGTTTTAGAAGATTAAGAAGGTGAAGATGAAGAATAATTTGATGAGAAAGATGATGCTGCTGAAGATTATGAAGGAGAAAGTGTGTGAAAAGTTAAAAAGGTGAAGAGCATGGAAGTTGTGAAACAGACATATTTGACAAAATAGAAAAAAGGTTAACAACATTGTCAATTTCTTCGTCAATCCAAACGTATTTCAAAAAAAGAAATATTAATGCTATTCCATTGCATTGTGTTAAACATCTATGCCTTTAATGTCTCCTCAACCTCCCCCAATAAATTCTACATTACTCTTTGTTGTTTTCCTTCATGTACAATTAACCAACAAGGCAAGAATGGTTTTTTTTTTAATTCCGATATTTTGTTCCCATAGACTTACATTGTATTTCCGGTATCGGTATCGGGTATCGCCGATATTTTTTGTGTATCAGCGATACCATTCAGATTCCGATACTTTTGGATATCGGAAAGTATCGCTCAACTCTATCAGGGACGTATAGGGAGCTCTATGAGCGTTGTTATGCAGTTCGTGTACTGCAGTCTCAGTTCTGCTATGCTGACATTACTTTCATTCAAACCTCTGTTGGCAAAAGAAGTGGAAATTGGAAATACATATAGAGCAGACCTGTGCATTGTGTAATGTAATGTATAAATATTCCTCTGCATGTGTATGGGAAGCAGAGGTGTGAGCATTTTTCATGTTACACCCACACACGTAAATGTATTTGTTTCTGATTTTATGTGATATTACCAACACAAAGTAGCAAGTATTTGCAAAGTATAAGGCAAATTATAAATAGTTTTCTAAATATTTAAAAAATTGTTACAGGATCACTGGCGCTGTGTGAGGGGAGATATGTATCATAAAGATTGCTTTCTTCCATGATCTAAACCCATAAGTTTCTCTCCAGCATACTATGTGCTGAAGTGGGATAAACCAGTTGTTACAAAGGTTCTGGGTTTTTGGTAAGTTGGTGAGAGATGGGCGGGACGCCTACTCACCATATCTCCATCTCAAGGGTGTGCTTGGCAGAGTTAAATGTCCAGAGACTGTGTTTTTTTCTCTGTTGTTTGTTTGGAGGAAGGAAGTCTCCAGATGCAAGCTCCGGCGGGAGTTGAAGTGTGTTGCATCCCAGAGGGCTGGAGCCACACTGGGAAGGACTGTTTGCATGGACTTTTTATTTTCATTTGTGCCAGAAAGGTTGTTTTTGTGTTATTACTTTGCTTTGTGGTTTATGAAGCAATAATCCACCAGGAGACTTTAATACCAAATGTTCCTGTGTCTACCTCGGGGAGCAGCTGAGTGAGCCGACCTGCCACAAAATATAAATCTAAAAATTGTAATGTGCATTTGTATTCAGCCCCCTGAGTCAATACTTTTTAGGACCACTTTTCATTTTCAGCCATCTTCAGAGTGACCATGAGCCTCTTGGCTGCTTGTCTAAAAAGTACTTTCTTTGCTTGGCATGTCAGTTTAGTTAGACAGCCATATCTTGGTATGTTAGGAGTTGTGCTATATTCCTTCTATTTTTGAATGATGGATTGAACAGTGCTCCATGATGTGTTCAGAGCTTGGACTATTTTTATTTTTATAACTGAACCCTGGTTTACTCTTCAACACAACTGTATCCCTAACCTGTGTGGTGTGTTCCTTGTTTTTCATGATGCTGTTTGGTCCCTAATGTTCTCAATCTCTCAAACAAACCTCTGAGGCCTTCACAGAATAGTTGTAGTTATAATGAGAATAAATTACGCACAGGCGGACTAAATTTACTAATTATATTACATCTGGAGGCACTTGGTCACTCAAGGTATTATTTAGCAGTATCAGACTACAGGGGCTGAATACAAATACATTTCACAATTTTTAGATTTATATTTTTAAAACAATCTTAAAGTGGTTATCCATGCCAAAGTGAAAAGTCTGCAGTCACTGAAGTGAAAATTCTGCATATTGTGACACTGTGGGATGCACACAATGGCATTATTCCTTGTGTGGGTAGGCGGTAGAAGTTTACATGACTCCGCCAATCTCTGAATTTTCTCTTATGGCAAAGATAATAAAATAGCTGCAGCCAATCGTGTGCTGCAACATGATGTGTCGGTCACAGCTGCATCCAGTGATTATTTGCATTAATTGCATTCTACGGATGAGTGATCACTAAAGTACTCGGATGCTCATTACTTGAACAAAGCAATTCCGAATGCTCGAATGCTAGTTTCGAGTAAAGAGTATAATGGGAGTCAATAGGAAATCAGAGCATTTTTCCAGCAGACCCTACAAGGAGGTTGGGGGGCAGTGAAAATGTTGAAATGGATGGAAAAAGTGCTGACTGGAAGTAGAACAGCTTGGGGAAGACCCCTGAAAGCATCTCTTACTCCCAGATCACCGCTGAGAACAATGGTGTCACATTTTACTCCACCATCTTCTCAGGCAGGCTATTCAAAGTGTGGTCCAGCATGAAGATGAGCAGAATAGTGATGCTGATGATGGTATCTGTGCTTACTCTGCCAGCTTGATTTGCACCATTTCCATACTGCATTGGTCCATTCTATGCAAACAAACATACTGCACCAGGCTTGTCGCTGCTGCCACAGTCAATGCAACATGTGCAGAGTGGAATTCCACCATGTCATAACTCAATCAAACGATTAACTGGTAGGCTGAAAGACCTCTATAGTGATGCAAGTTGATGACCTTCAGGGTGTGATTGGCCAAAGTGAGCACACAGTGACCGTAATTTCTGCAGCAGTGCTTCCAGGCCGGGATAGTGGCGGAGAATTTACTACCAGGTTGAGGACGTGAGCCATGCAAGGGTCGTGTGTGAGGTTGCCCCGGCATACGGCTGCCATCAGGATTGCACCATTATCACACACGGTGTTCCCTGGTTCCAGGTTCAGTAGAGACAGTCATTGCTCTTGCTTCACCTTTATAGCTGTCAACAACTCTTGAGCTGTGTGACTGCGATCTCCAATGCATATTAAATTGAACATTACCTGATTTTTAGTGAGCCCTGGCTGCATAGTAAGGAGGTCGGGGGGATTCTATCTGCACAGTTGGAACATGTCTCTGATTAAGGGATGGGTTGAGGGCACAGGTGGAGGCCTTAGAGGAGGTGGAGAAGCCAGAAGCAGTGGAGGAACTGTTAGATACAGAGGTTTGTCTCGCAAGCCTTGAGGATTGAAAGACTTGTGAATCAGCCCCTTGACCGCCTGCCCCCACAGCTACCAGAGTCAGCCACCAGAGTGAGCCACCAGTGCCCAGTTAGTGAGATGTAGTGCCACTGCCCATCTTTGCTCATCCAGGTGTCAGTGGTGAAATGTACCCTGCCAGACATAGATTTTTTCAGGCAACAGGTGATGTCATCTGCGACATGCTGGTGTAGCACAGGCACAGCTTTCTTAGAGAAGAAATGGCAACTCAGCAACTGGTACTGGGGGACTGCGACGGCCATCAAATTTTTGAAACTGTCTATATCCACCAGACGGAAAGGCAGCATTTCCATGGCCAACAGATTGGAGATGGTGGAGTTCAAGCTCATAGTTTTGCCGTGTGTAGGAGGAAACATTCTTTTTTGTCACCACAACTGCTGGACTGAGTGCTGGCTTCTGTGCTGAGAGATGGTGGAGTATGGAGAACAGGACTAAGTGCTATACTGTGAGTAAGGTGCAGGCGAGGATGTTATGGTGGATTGATAAAGATGTGTTGTGTTAGGGTACATAAAAAAATAGCAGTCATGCCACTTCCAGCTGCTGGGCTCACACTCAACCCAACTGTAAGGGGTAAACAAGAGGAGTTTCTGCGGCTGGAGACCTGTGTGAGAACACTCGGCATGGTGATGGAGGAGGTAGAAGCAGCAGATGTGGTTGATGGGACAGCCGGTGGTTGGTGAGGCCCACTTGTCCACATTTTAGCTCAGTGAGATTTCCTGACTAAGGAATAATAACTAGGTTGATCGTGAGTGTGCAGATTCATGCTTGTAGTGGACAAATTATTGCAATTTTTGCCTCTGCTGAGGATTTTTTTGCAAATTTGGAAGATACAGTGAGTTGGGTCATTCTTTGCAAATAGGCCCAGGCTAGGCAACGCCTGCCGCCTCTGCAAACTGCACACTTGTGACTGGTGCTGTTCACAGCCAGAGTTGTGGCTAAGGATGCAGTGCTTGTCATCGTTGCATTATTTTGTGCCTGTGTGGGAAGCCGCAATGTAACCTACCGTACTTGTCTTTACCCTCCTCCACCTCCTTTGCTGAGCTACTCTGGGTTCACACCAAGTGGGATCTACCTCATAGTAATCCTCTGTGTTCTCACACTCCTCACCCTGAGAGTCACCCTCTTCCTCTTCTTGCACAGTACAGTCCGCGTGTGCCTCTGGTATCTGAGTCTCACCAGGATCACATCCACCCCCTGTAGTTAACCTCTGGTGATAATGGTCTGGATTCTGCTTGGACACTAATTTGTCTGGCCCAGGATCCAACATGAAAAAGTTTTGGGCATCGGTGCAGATGCGTTCCTCCGGATTCTGGAATCTTCAGAGCAGACCTCTGATGCCCGTGGAATAGAATGTGTGAACAGCTCTGCAGATTGGCCCATTTGTGGTTCCTCAGTGTCAGTTGGGCTTTTGGAAATTTGTGACATGGTGGGAAACAAGATTGATTAGGATGCCACCTCTGAGTATTGTACTGTGTATGATCTTACGGTAGAGGAAGAGGAGTAGAGGCCACTTGATGCAGCGCTTGCCATCCACTGGAGAACATGCTCTTTCTGAGCTTCATCTACAAGGCATACCGCTGTGCGGCTTCCAAAAAAAGGGAGTCTAGTGGCCCGTCAAGTAACAGATGTTATCACTTGTCTTTAGATAAGATGAGATGGTGTTTGTTCAGTTGAGCTTTCATTAACATTAACACCTAACCCACGTATACGTCGAACACCAAGCCTATGCTCCCTTCCACCACGACCTTACTTTTTCCCACTCATGTTGGATGTACCCTTCCTCTCTTGTAACCTGCTGTTTCACAACCTTAGGTCCCCAGCTGTCAGTCTCCTGTCACTAAATGAACAATCACTATTTATTTTCTTAGTGTGCCTGAACAACACTCTCACATCTTATACGATTATTACGAGGAAATGGGTCCTCCTGATTCCTCAGTGCAACACAGTTTTATTTCAAGTGATTTTAATTAGCTAATTGAGCCTCCTGGCTGCACAACATTATTAGTCAAAATAATTTTTAAGTGGAAATCTGGCATTCTAATTTGTCACTGAAACACAGTTTTATCACAAATGATTTGGATTAGCTAATTTGGCCTCAGGGTTGCATCCCAATACTGGGCCTAAAGATTTTTAAGATGAAATATAGCCTTCTGATTTCTCACTTAAATACAGTTTTTGCCAAACGATATCTATTAGCAAATGAGGTCTCATGAGACTGTCACACAGTTTTTGCACAATTTAGTTAGATGCTGGAAGATCGATTTCACACAGGAGAGGATCCTATCTAGCTAACTGACAAGTTCACTTGCAGAACTAGCAAGAGCAGCTTCTCTGCACTGTGACACTGAAAAAATGGCACCAAAAAAAAACAATATGTCTGCTTTTTATTTGGCCAGGGACAATTGACTTCGGCAGCCAATCACAGAAGACCTTGTGCCATGACATTGTGGATGGTTTGTGCTCTCTAATTGGCTACCCGTACAATCACATATTTTTATTTATTTATTATGCTTTGCTTATATAGCGCTAACTTATTCCGCAGCGTTCTACATACTGTACATTATCATCACTGTCCCCAATGGGGCTCACAATCTAAATTTCCTATCAGTATGTCTTTGGAATGTGGGAGGAAACCAGAGAACCCGGAGGAAACCCACCCAAACATTGGGAGAACATACAAACGTCTTGCAGATGTTGTTCTTGTTGAGATTTGAACCCAGGACCACAGCGCTGCAAGGCTGCAGTGCTAACCACTGAGCCACCATACTGCCCATAAAGTTAAGGAGAAAAAGAAAAGAGCGTGCTGCTCCTCTAACCACTCCACATCCCTCCTCTCATCAAACATATCTCCCCCATCCAGCATGCTCATCATACAGCCCTACTATCCCAGCCAAAGTAATAACAAAAGCATTAGTGGAAACGCAATGATATACTGACCTGTGACTGAATTTAACCCCTTTCTGCCATCGGATGTACTATTCCGTCCATGTGACCTGGGCCCGTATGACTATGGACAGGATAGTACGTCACATGAGATCGGCCGCGCTCCCAGGGGAGCGCGGCCGATCGCGGCCGGGTGTCAGTTGATTATCACAGCTGACACCCGACACTATGTGCCAGGAGCGGTCACGGACCGCTCCCGGAACGTTAACCCCTTAATCCCATTGGACATACTATTCCGTCCATGTGACCTGGTACTTAATTCCCAGGGACGGAATAGTACGTCCCAGCTGACACACGGCACTATGTGTCAGGAGCGGTCACAGACCGCTCCCGGCACATTAACCCCTGGCACACCGTGATCAAACATGATCGCGGTGTTCCGGGGGCACAGGGAAGCATTGGTCAGGGAGGGGGCTCCCTGCGCGCTCCCCTGAGACCCTCAGAACAGCGCGATGTGTCGCGCTGTTCCGAGGGACTCTCCTCACTGCAGGACCCCGGATCCAAAATGGCCGCCGGGACCTGCAGGGAGGCGGCTTCCTCAATGCCTGCTGAGAGCAGGCACTGAGAAGCCTGCAGCAGTGCCAGAGCGATCGCTGGTGTGACAGAGCGCTGTGCACACTGTCACACACCAGTGATCTGACCCTACACAGTGATGTCCCACCCTGGGACAAAGTAAAAATGTACAAAAAATAAAAATAAACATTTGTAAAAAAAAATCCTAAATAATGAAAAAAAAAAATATTCCCCAATAAATTCACTTATTTAATGCAAAAAAAAAACAACAATAAAAGTACACATATTTGATATCACCGCGTCCGTAACGACCCGCCCTGTAAAACTGTCCTACTAGTTAACCCCTTTAAGTGAATCCCTTAACAAAAAAGAAAAAACTAGTCTAAAAAACAATGATTTATTATCATACAGCCGAACAAAAAGTGGAATAACACGCGATCAAAAAGACGGATATAAACAAACATGGCACCGCTGAAAACGTCATCTTGTCCCACAAAAAACGAGCTGCCATACAGCATCATCAGCGAAAAAATTAGAAAGTTATAGCTCGCAGAATAAAGCGATGCAAAAATAATTATTTTTTATATATAATCGTTTTAATTGTATAAAAGCGCCAAAACATAAAAAAAATTATACAAATGAGGTATCACTGTAATCGTAGTGACCCGAAGAATAAAACTGCTTTATCAATTTTACCACACGCGGAATGCTATAAATGCCCCTCCCCAAAAAGGAACTCATGAATTGCTGATTTTTGTTCATTCTGCCTCCCAAACATCGTAATAAAAAGCTATCAAAAAATATCACGTGCCCAAAAATGGAACCAATAAAAACATCAACTCGTCCCGCAAAATATAAGACCTCACATGACTCTGTGGACCAAAATATAGAAAAAATGATAGCTCTCAAAATGTGATGATATAAAAACTACTTTTTGCAATAAAAAGCGTCTTTTAGCGTGACAGCTGCCAATCATAAAAACCCGCTATAAATAGTAAATCAAAACTTTATCATCCCCTTAGTTAGGGAAAAATAATGAAATTAAAAAAATGTATTTATTTCCATTTTCCCATTAAGTTTAGGGTTAGGGTTGGGGCTAAAGTTAGGGTTAGGGTTGGGACTAGGGTATGGGAGTGTTAGGGTTAGGTGTGTGGTTAGGGTTATGATGAGAGTTGAGATTAGTGTTAGGGGTGTGTTGGGGTTAGGGTTGGGGTTAGAATTGGGGGATTTCCACTGTTTAGGCACATCAGGGGCTCTCCAAATGTAACATGGCATCTGATCTCAATTCCAGCCAATTCTGCGTTGAAAAAGTCAAACGGTGCTCCTTCCCTTCTGAGCTCTGCCATGTGCCCAAACAGTAGTTTACCCCCACATATGGGGTATCAGCGTACTCAGGACAAATTGCACAATAACTCTTGGGGTCCAAATTCTTCTCTTACCCTTGGAAAAATAAAAAATTGGGGCGAAAATATAATTTTTGTAAAAAAAAAAATGATTTTTCTGTTTTTACAGGTGTACGTTATACGTCATTGTTTATTCTGTTTTTTTTTGCTTTTGTCATTATTCATTACCATTTGTGTTTTTCATTATTTATCATTTTTTTTTATTCTTTGCTTATATTTTGTTTAGTTTTTGGACTTTGTTATATTATTCATATTTTTTGTTTATTTCAGTGGTTTCCTTTCTTAAATCAGTTTGCTCCAGTTGTCCCTATGAATAACCCCACCCCCTCTGTCTACCAACCGCGGTGCACATTCCCCTGGGCTGTGCCTCTGTTGATGCTTTTCCTGGTCATTTCTATCTTTTCTCCAATACAATACTATTACTTCGTTCATTTGTCTGTGGCCATCATTCATCATCTGCTCCCGGGAGCTGCGCATGCGCCCATTGGTTTCCATGGTGATCGCTACTTGGCGTCCTCATGACGCCGTGCGGCGCTCACCATTAGCAGAGACGTCTGCCTGCCTCGGTACAGCCGCCCCACTTCCGGTTCTCTGACTTCCGTTATCAACCATCTATGTCGCGACACACCTGCCTCTTATTATTCTCTCATCTAACAGGCATATATTCTAGCTTTGCAAGCACTTTTTCACTTCCCCTGACGAAACCGCCCCTGTAGCGGCGTAATGCGTTGGGTCGCCCTGCCTCTGGGTCCCCCTGCATTTGCCTTCATCGGGTTTGCCGTCCATATGTAGCCCTGACTCCATTCAGCCACACGTGAGCTTTCTCTATTATGGGGAGGTTTTGATTGCCATTTGGGCAGTGGTGCACCACTATTATTATTCCGTGATAGGTTTTTTACCCTTTATTGCGCTCCCATGGCAGTGGCGTTTAGGTGATTGCATCACATGCTGTCTTTTAGTGGACTTACCACACATGCCCTTTTGTTGCTATCCTTGTATCTCCTTAGGACATGTATTTGTTCAATTTTCAAAATTTTTGCCATATTTGCATTTTTTTCAAAAATAAACGCAAGTTATATCGAAGAAATTTTACCATTTACGTGAAGTACAATATATTATGAGAAAACAATCTCAGAATCGCGAAGATCCGTTGAAGCGTTCCAGAGTTATAACCTCATAAAGAGACAGTGGTCAGAATTGTAAAAATTGGACAGGTTCATTATCGTGCAAACCACCCTTGGGGGTAAAGGGGTTAAAATTACTCATGAAACCGAACACTAATCCAAATGTGCTTCATTTGTGATTAATTTGAGATTAGCGAACCATATAAAAACACTATATAAGGTGCTGGATGCAATAGTCAGAAAGCACTGAGAAATGCTCTATATATAGTGCAAAGATACAAAAAGTGCTGTAGTGCAGAATATGGCATACACTATATAAGGTGCTAGATGCAGGGATGCAAAGATAGCATAACTAGTAATTAGGGCATAAATTACCGGAGTAGAAACGTGCTGCTGTGTCCCACTAGCTGTAGTACATTTAGCACTTTATATACCGTATATATTCATGTATAAGCCAACCTGTGTATAAGCCGACCCCCCTAATTTTGCCACAAAAAACTGGGAAAACTTATTGACTCGCGTATAAGCCTAGGGTGAAAAATGATTATGCCCCCATATGATGCTCCACAAATTATGCCCCCATATGCTCCACAGATTATGCCCCCATATGCTTCAGATTATGCCCCCATATATTCCACAGATTATGCCCCCGTATGATCCACAGAATATGCCCCCATATGCTCCAGATTATGCCCCATATGTTCCACAGATTATGCCCCCATATGCTCCAGATTATGCCCCCATATGCTCCATATTATGCCCCCATATGTTCCACAGTTTATGCCCCCATATGCTCCATATTATGCCCCCATATGCTCCAGATTATGCCCCATAAATTCCACAGTTTATGCCCCATATTATGCCCCATATGCTCCAGATTATGCCCCATATGTTCCACAGCTTATGCCCCCATATGCTCCATATTATGCCCCCATATGCTCCAGATTATGCCCCATATGTTCCACAGTTTATGCCCCCATATGCTCCAGATTATGCCCCATATGCTCCATATTATGCCCCCATATGCTCCAGATTATGCCCCATATGTTCCACAGTTTATGCCCCCATATGCTCCAGATTATGCCCCATATGCTCCATATTATGCCCCCATATGCTCCAGATTATGCCCACATATGCTACACAATTATGCCCCATAGTATAGGCCTCATATGCTGCTGCTGCAAAAAAAAAAAAAATGACATACTCACCTCTCGTCGCTGGGGGCCAGGTGCCGGTGTCCTGAGCAGGCGGTGACACCGGCGCGCTATGGGGGACAGGTGCCGGTGTCACTGCTCGCTCAGGACCCAGGCACTTGTGATATTTACCTGTCCTCTCTGCACCGCAGCGCTGCTCCCTCAGTCCGACTCCTCTGGCTGTGAATGACCTGGCAGGGGGCGCGGTGCGCACTAATGACGTCATTGCGCCCTCTGCCTGAACATTCACAGCCAGAGGAGAGTCAGACCGAGGGAGCAGCGCTGCGGTGGACCGAGGGACAGGTAAATATCACTATACTCACCCCTCCGCCGCGCGTCCCTGAAGCCTCTCCTCTTCTCCCGGCGCTCTCCGCAGCGCTTCAGCGGTCACATGGTACCGCTCATTAAAGTCATGAATATGTGCATATTCATGACTTTAATGAGCGGTGCCATGTGACCGCTGCAGGAAGGAGCCGGAGATCATGAGAGAAGCAGGGGGGCTGCAGAGACCGCGTCGGCGGAGGGGTGAGTATGATCTGACACCCCTGCTCCCCCCCCACCGACCCCCGTATATGACCCGCGTATAAGCCCTAAAAAATGGGCTGAAAATCTCAGCTTATACATGGGTATATACGGTAGATTAATTTACCACAGCAGTATTTCTTGCACTATTAGCACTTTTTTAATGATTTAGGGGCATAGTCTCTAATTTTTGATGCTATATATTTGATTTTGCTGTGGCACATTTTCTATATATAATAATTATAATATTCTGTTTGCACTTTGGCACTTTATATTTAAAGTAAATCATTTTGTTTGCAATTTTTTGGTTGATTATATTTTTGTTTTATTTTATTTTTTGTGCATATAGGGTTTATTCATTCTTATTATTATTATTATTATTATTGTGCTAGTGTAGCTATATGCTATGTATTAAAACATTTTTGGACATTTTTACATGGATATTGAAATATAGCTCTTTAGTAGCTTTATGTATTCATAATGCCAGAACTTGCTCCGTTTCATTCAGCTTTTTAAAATTTTGTTTGTATCATAATAATTCAAACTTTGAAAATTCTAAAATTTGCCAAATTTTCGTCAAATTTTTGATATTTTCACAAATAAACGCAAGTCATATCGAATAAATTTTACCTATATTATGAAGTACATTATGTCATGAGAAAACAATCCCAGAATCAGTGGATCCGTTTAAGTGTTACCTCAAAGATCTACAGTAGGTTCACTTCCGACTTCCTGAACAGTGTGACCAATTATAATAGCTAAGCCAGTCCACTTTCACTTCTGATGCACAGATAGTAACTAAAACAGGCTTAGCTATTTAAATTACCGTATATACTCATATATAAGCCGACCCGTGTATAAGCCGACCCCCCTAATTTTGCCACAAAAAACTGGGAAAACTTATTGACTCGTGTATAAGCCTAGAGTGAAAAATGATTATGCCCCCATATGATGCTCCACAGATTATGCCCCATATGCTGCACAGATTATGCCCAATATGCTCCAGATTATGCCCCATATGTTCCACAGATTATGCCCCCATATGCTCCAGATTATGCCCCATATGTTCCACAGCTTATGCCCCATATGCTCCAGATTATGCCCCATATGTTCCACAGATTATTCCCCCATATGCTCCACATTATCCCCATATGCTCCATATTATGCCCCCATATGTTCCACAACTTATGCTCCCATATGCTCCAGATTATGCCCCCATATGCTCCAGATTATGCCCCATATGTTCCACAGCTTATGCCCCCATATGCTCCATATTATGCCCCCATATGCTCCACATTATCCCCCATATGCTCCATATTATGCCCCCATATGTTCCACAGCTTATGCCCCCATATGCTCCATATTATGCCCCCATATGCTCCACATTATGCCCCCATATGCTCCATATTATGCCCCATATGCTGCACAATCATGCCCCATAGTATAGGCCTCATATGCTGCTGCTGCAAAAAAAAAAAAAAAAATGACATACTCACCTCTCGTCGCTGGGGTCCAGATGCCGGTGTCCTGAGCAGGCGGTGACCGCTCGCTCAGGACCCCGGCATCTGAGATATTTACCTGTCCTCTCTGCACCGCAGCGCTGCTCCCTCGGTCTGACTCTGGCTGTGAATGATCAGGCAGGGGGCGCGGCGCTCACTAATGACGTCATCGCGCCCTCTGCCTGAACAGTCACAGCCAGGACCGAGGGATTAGTGCACAACGGTGGCACGGGGATAGGTGAATATCGCTATACTCACCCCTCTGCCGCGCGTCCCTGCAGCCTCTCCTCTTCTCCCGGCGCTATCCGCAGCACTTCAGTCCTGCAGCGGTCACGTACTACCGCTCATTAAAGTCATGAATATGTGCATATTCATGACTTTAATGAGCGGTGCCATGTGACCGCTGCAGGAAGGAGCCGGAGATCGTGGGAGAAGCAGGGGGGCTGCAGAGACCGCGCCGGCGGAGGGGTGAGTATGATCCGACACCCCCGCTCCCCCTCCCCCGCCGACCCCCGTATGTGACCCGCGTATAAGCCGAAAGGGGGACTTTCAGCCCTAAAAAATGGGCTGAAAATCTCGGCTTATACGTGGGTATATACGGTAGCTCTTTTATGACCCTTTCATAATTTTACTAAAATAGTAAAGGCTGCTTTCACACTTCTGACATTCATGGTTAGTGTGGGATATCTGGACTGGCCAGAAGTGTTATGACACAAAATAAATAGCCCCATATGTGCCTATGAGGCTGTTAAATTGAGGTCAGGAGTCCCACTACCTGTTGAAACATCATGGTCTATATATTGGGATGATGACAGTTGGATTTTGTGAAACTGGCTTATATAATTTGCAATTCTAGGAGTTGAGTATTTTTTTAACTAGATAACCTCTTTATATTCTTACATTTGGAAACTGGATTAGTAATAAGTACTAATATGCAAATTGCCTCTTCAGAGAGAAAGAGGACTTGAATTCTAAAGCGCCACCTGTTGGAAGTTACAATCCTACAAGCCTTAATCAACACTTTTACGAGTCTTGCAATATGACTTAGGATAAAAGTCAAATCAGAATCTCAATTTGCAGACAAGGTGTTTCAGGATATTGGCCCTCATCAGTACAAAGTATGAGAACTGATTTGGTTAGGTGAGAGACTCTGGACTGAGGTCTATGGGGTATGGTTTCTCCTTGTGGGGAGTGACATACTATCTCTGGCTTGTCAAGGTAAGGAGGCTTATTCGCAGTGCAATGCTCCTCTGGGAAATTTAATATGCAAATTACCTCTTCAGAGAGAACGAGGACTTGAACTCTATAGTGCCACCTGTTGGAAGTAGCAATCCTACAAGTCACAATCAACTCTTTAACGAGTCTTGCAATATGACTTAGGATAAAAGACAAATCAGAATCTCAATTTGCAGACACGGTGTTTCGGGCTATTGGCCCTTGTCAATTCAAAGTATGAGAACTGATTGCTACTTCCAGCAGGTGGCGCTATAGCTTTCAAGTCCTCTTTCTCTCTGAAGAGGCAATTTGCATTTTAAATTTCCCGGAGGAGCATTGCACAGCAAATAAATCTCCTAACCTTTACAAGCTAGACCTGGTATGTCTCTCTCCACAAGGAGAAACCATACCCCTTAACCCCTCTTTGCCATCAGACGTACTATTCCGTCCATGTGACCCTGGACCTAATTCCCATGGACGGAATAGTACGTCATATGCGATCAGCAGCGCTCCCGGGGGGAGCGTAGCTGATCGCGGCCGGGTGTCAGCTGTATATCACAGCTGACACCCAGCACTATGTGTCAGGAGCGGTCACGGACCGCTCCCGGCACATTAACCCCTGGCACACCGCGATCAAACATGATCGCGGTGTCCCCGGGGCACAGGGGAGGATCGCGCAGGGTGGGGGCTCCCTGCGCGCTCCCCTGGGACCCTCAGAGCAGCGCGATGTGTCGCACTGTTCCGAGGGTCCATCCTCCCTCCAGGTCCCCGGATCCAAGATGGCGCCGGGGTCCTGCAGGGAGGCGGCTTCCTCAGTGCCTGCTGAGAGCAGGCACTGAGAAGCCTGCAGCGATGCCTGAGTGATCGCTGGTGTGACAGAGTGCTGTGCACACTGTCACACCAGCGATCTGCTAAAATACAGTGATGTCCCACCATGAGACAAAGTAAAAAAGTAAAAAAAATAAAAATAAAAAGTGGTAAAAAAAAATCATAAAAAAAAAAAAAATATTCCCCAATAAATTCATTTCTTCCTGTAAATAAAAAAAACAAAACAATAAAAGTACACATATTTGGCATTGCCGCGTCCGTAACGACCCCCCCCTATAAAACTGTCTCACTAGTTAACCCCTTTAGTGAACCCCTTAAAAAAAAAAAACTAAGCAAAAAATCAATGCTTTATCATCATACCGCCGAACAATAAAGTGGAATAACACGCGATCAAAAAGACAGATATAAATAAACATGGTACCACTGAAAACGTCATCTTGTCCCGCAAAAAACGAGCCATCATACAGCATCATCAGCGAAAAAATAAAAAAGTTATAGCTCGCAGAATAAAGCGATGCAAAAATAATGATTTTTTTATATAAAATTGTTTTTATTCTATAAAAGCGCCAAAACATAAAAAAATGATATAAATGAGGCATCGCCATATTCGTACTAACCCGAAGAATAAAACTGCTTTATCAATTTTACCACACGTGGAACGGTATAAACGCCTCCCCAAAAGAAATTCATGAATTGCTGATTTTTGTTCATTCTAACCTCCCAAAAATCGAAATAAAAAGCGATCAAAAAATGTCACGTGCTCAAAAATGGTACCAATAAAAACGTCAACTCGTCCCGCAAATAATAAGATCTCACATGACTCTGTGGGTCAAAATATGCAAAAATTATAGCTCTCAAAATTTGGTGATGCAAAAAACTACTTTTTGCAATAAAAAGCGTTTTTTAATGTGACAGCTGCCAATCACAAAAACCCGCTATAAATAGTAAATCAAACTCCCCTTTATCACCCCCTTAGTTAGGGAAAAATAATAAAATTAAAAAAATGTATTTATTTCCATTTTCCCATTAGGGTTAGGGTTGCGGCTAAAGTTAGGGTTAGGGTTGGCGCTAACGTTAGGATTAGGCTTAGGGTTGGGATTAGGGTTAGGGGTGTGTTAGGGTTAGGTTTGTGGTTAGGGTTGGGACTAGGGTTAGGGGTGTGTTGGGGTTAGGGTTGGAGTTAGAATTGGGGGGTTTCTGCTGTTTAGGCACATCAGGGGCTCTCCAAATGTGACATGGCGTCTGATCTCAATTCCAGCCAATTCTGCGTTGAAAAAGTCAAACGGTGCTCCTTCACTTCTGAGCTCTGCCATGCGCCCAAACAGTAGTTTACCCACGTATATGGGGTATCAGCGTACTCTGGACCACAAGAGTTATTGTGCAATTTGTCCTATTTCTTCTGTTACCCTTGGGAAAATAAAAAACTGGGGGCGACAAAATCATTTTTGTAAAAAAAAAAAATGATTTTTTTGTTTTTACGGCTGTATGTTATAAATTTTCTGTGAAGCACTTGGGGCTTCATAGCGCTCACCACACTTCTAGATAAGTTCCTTGTGGGGTCTATTTTCCAAAATGGGGTCACTTGTGGGGAGTTTCCACTGTTTAGGCGCATCAGGGGCTCTCCAAATGCGACATGACGCCCCCAGACCATTCCATCAAAGTCTGCAATCCAAAACGTCACTACTTCCCTTCCGAGCCCAGACGTGCACCCATACAGTCGTTTTCTCACACATGTTGGGTATCAGCGTACTCAGGACAAATTGGACAACAACTTTTGGGGTCCAATTTCTCCTGTTACCCTTGTGAAAATAAAATATTGGGGGCGAAAAAATCATTTTTGTAAAAAAAAAGGATTTTTTTATTTTTACGGCTGTACGTTATAAACTTCTGTGAAGCACTTCGGGGTTCAAAGTGCTCAACATACTTCTAGATAAGTTCTTTGTGGGGTCTATTTTCCAAAATGGGGTCACTTGTGGGGGGTTTCCACTGTTTAGGCGCATCAGGGCTCTCCAAATGCGACATGACGCCCCTAGGCCATTCCATCAAATTCTGCAATCCAAAACGTCACTACTTCCCTTCCGAGCCCAGACGTGCACCCATACAGTAGTTTTCTCCCACATATTGGGTATCAGCATACTCAGGACAAATTGGACAACAAATTTTTGGGTCCAATTTCTCCTGTTACCCTTGTGAAAATAAAATATTTGGGGCAAAAAAATCATTTTTGTAAAAAAAAAAAAGGATTTTTTATTTTTACGGCTGTACGTTATAAACTTCTGGGAAGCACTTCGGGGTTCAAAGTGCTCACCACACATCTAGATAAGTTCCTTGTGGGGTCTATTTTCCAAAATGGGGTCACTTGTGGGGGTTTCCACTGTTTAGGCACATCAGGGGCTCTCCAAATGCGACATGACGCCCCCAGACCATTCCATCAAAGTCTGCAATCCAAAACGTCACTACTTCCCTTCCGAGCCCCGACGTGTGCCCATACAGTAGTTTACTCCCACATATTGGGTATCAGCGTACTCAGGATAAATTGGACAACAACTTTTGGGGTCCAATTTCTCCTGTTACCCTTGTGAAAATAAAATATTGGGGGCGAAAAAATCATTTTTGTTAAAAAAAAAAGGATTTTTTATTTTTACGGCTGTACGTTATAAACTTCTGGGAAGCACTTCGGGGTTCAAAGTGCTCACCACACATCTAGATAAGTTCCTTGTGGGGTCTATTTTCCAAAATGGGGTCACTTGTGGGGGTTTCCACTGTTTAGGCACATCAGGGGCTCTCCAAATGCGACATGACGCCCCCAGACTTTCCATCAAAGTCTGCAATCCAAAACGTCACTACTTCCCTTCCGAGCCCCGACGTGTGCCCATACAGTAGTTTACTCCCACATATTGGGTATCAGCATACTCAGGATAAATTGGACAATAACTTTTGGGGTCCAATTTCTCCTGTTACCCTTGTGAAAATAAAATATTGGGGTCGAAAAAAATCATTTTTGTAAAAAAAAAAAAAGATTTTTTATTTTACGGCTGTACGTTATAAACTTCTGTGAAGCACTTTGGGGTTCAAAGTGCTCACCACACATCTAGATAAGTTCCTTGAGGGGTCTAGTTTCCAAAATGGTGTCATTTGTGGGGTTTCCACTGTTTAGGCAGATCAGGAGCTCTCCAAACACGACATGGCATCCAGCCAATTCTGCTGGATGCCAAACGGCGCTCCTTCCCTTCCAAACTCTGCCATGCACCCAAACAGTGGTTTACCCCCACATATGGGGTATCAGCGTACTCAGGACAAATTGCACAATAACTTTTGGAGTCTTGTTACCCTTGGGAAAATAAAAATTGGGGTGAAAAGATCAATTTTGTGGAAAAAATATGATTTCTTAATTTTACGGCTCTACGTTATAAACTTGTGTGAAGCACTTGGGGGTTCAAATTGCTCACCAAAGATCTAGATAAGTTCCTTTGGGGGTCTAGTTTCCCAAATGGGGTCACTTGTGGGGGTTTCCACTGTTTAGGCACATCAGGGACTCTCCAAATGCAACATGGCATCCAATCTCAATTCCAGCCAATTTTGGTTGGAAAAAGTCAAATGGTGCTCCTTCCATTCCGAGCTCTGCCATGCGCCCAAACAGTGGTTCTCCCCCACATAGGGGGTATCAGCGTACTCAGGACAAATTGGACAAGAACTTTTGAGGTCCAATTTCTCCTGTTACCTATGGGAAAATAAAAAAATAGTGACTAAGAGATAATTTTTGTGGGAATAAAATAGGATTTTTTATTTTCATGCCCGGGCATTATAAACTTGTGTGAAGCACTTGGGGTTCAAAGTGCTCACCACAGATCTAGATAAGTTCCTTAGGGGGTCTAGCTTCCAAAATGGGGTCACTTGTGGGGGTTTTCCACTGTTTAGGCTCATCTGGGGCACTACAAATGGAACATGACCCCCATCAATGTTTGCATTCCAAAACGTTACTGCTTCCTTTCTAAGCCCTGCCGCGCACCCAAACAGTTTCCCCCCCCACATATGGGGTATCAGCATACTCAGGACAAATTGGACAACAACTTTTGGGGTCCAATTTCCTTGGGAAAAATCAAAAATTTGGGACTAAAAAATCATTTTTTGGAAAATTGTTTTTTTTTTTTTCACACCCAGACATTATAAACTTTTGTGAAACACTTTGGGGTTCAAAGTGCTCACAACAGATCTAGATAAGTTCCTTAGGGGGTCTAGCTTCCAAAATGGGGTCACTTGTGGGGGTTTTCCACTGTTTAGGCTCATCTGTGGCACTACAAACGGAACATGACCCCCATCAATGTTTGCATTCCAAAACGTTACTGCTTCCTTTCTAAGCCCTACCGTGCGCCCAAACAGTTTCCCCCCCCCACATATGGGGTATCAGCGTACTCAGGACAAATTGGACAACAACTTTTGGGGTCCAATTTCTTTGGGAAAAATCTAAAATTTGGGACTAAAAAATCATTTTTGTGGAAAATTGTTTTTTTTTTTTCACACCCAGGCATTATAAACTTTTGTGAAACACTTTGGGGATCAAAGTGCTCACAACAGATCTAGATAAGTTCCTTAGGGGGTCTAGTTTCCAAAATGGTGTCACTTGTGGGGGGTTTCCACTGTTTAGGCGCATCAGGGGCTCTCCAAACACGACATGGCGTCCAATCTCAACTCCAGCCAATTTTAGTTTGAAAAAGTCAAATGGTGCTCCTTCCCTTACGAGCTCTGCCGTGTGCCCAAACAGTGGTTTTCCCCCACATATAGAGTATTGGCGTACTCAGGAGAAATTGCACAACAACTTTATCTGTCCATTTTCTCCTTTTACCCTTGTGAAAATAAAAAAAAGTTTGTAAAAGATCATTTTTGTGGCTAAAAAGTTAAATATTAATTTTTTCCTTCCACGTTGCTTCAGCTCCTGTGAAGAACCTGAAGGGTTATTAAACTTCTTGAATGTGGTTTTGAGTACCTTGAGGGGTGCAGTTTTTAGAATGGTGTCACTTTTTGGTATTTTCTGCTATATAGACCCGTCAAAGTGACTTCAAATGTGAGGTGGTCCCTAAAAAAATGGCTTTGTAAATTTTGTTGTAAAAATGAGAAATCACTGGTCAACTTTCAACCCTTATAATTTCCTAACAAAAAAAAATTTTGGTTCCAAAATTGTGCTTATGTAAAGTAGACATGTGGGAAATGTTATTTCTTAACTATTTTGTGTGACATATTTCTCTGTTTTAAGGGAAAAAAATTTCAAAGTTTGAAAATTGCAAAATTTTCAAAATTTTCGCCATATTTGTGTTTTTTTCAAAAATAAACGCAAGTTATATTGAAGAAATTTTACCAATAACGTGAAGTACAATATGTCACGAGAAAACAATCTCAGAATCGCGAAGATCCGTTGAAGCGTTCCAGAGTTATAACCTCATAAAGAGACAGTGGTCAGAATTGTAAAAATTGGCCCGGTCATTAACGTGCAAACCACCCTTGGGGGTGAAGGGGTTAATAAGTACTAAGTAACAAATGGTATTTGTGCTCCTCTTACATACCAAGCAATTTTGTTGGACTTCCTCATTATGGATATTTTGGTGTTCCTCCTGAAAGTTCAAGTACATTTATACTGTATGTTACATTCTTCATGAATATGAGAACAGTAGCAGACTAGAATAAGATTTAGACTTCAGTAGAAATATTTTTTTTCTCATTGTATTTCTGTTATAGAATAGCTTGAATAAGGACAGTTCTAAACTTTACAAAAGACAGTAATTGGTATTCTTATTTGAAACATTATGGTGCTAAAGCATTGCTAGAAGATGAATACGATAAAATCTGCATAATTATTACCTCAGTCTTTTAAATGAATACAACTGAAAGGTATGGAGGATTGTATTAACACTTCAAACTCTAAAACATAAAATCATTAGCATAAGTATATGTGGCACAAACATGTGGCGTTGAATTACCTTATTATTTGCACAATAGAAAAAACATGCAATTTTAAGAAAGACTCAATACTTACAGTTCAGTGTATTCGCTTTGGTCCATTTTTAATTTCCATGTTCATGTCATGTCATCTTCACTTTATTATATACTGTATAGTCTTATTATATACATGTATATATGTATATATATATATATATTTATATATATATATATATATATATATATATATACACACTGTGTTCCAAATTGCTATGCAAATAATATTTTCTCAGATTTTCCCAAATGACCTATATGAATTGCAGTCATTGTAATTTTCCAGTCAAATAACTATTAGAGTACAATTGAAAGGTTTTTGTACAAACTGCCTATGATAACAGTATATATTTTTTTAAAAATAAAACACTCAAACTGCACTCAAAATGCATGTTCCAAATTATTATGCACAGTAGAGTTTTCAACCTTTTCATTTTAATAAAGAACAAAAAAATGGTCATTTTTGAAATTATAAGCATTAGCAGGTTATTACAAACTGAAATCAAACAGTTTTCAACTCAAAACTTTATTCTAGGTGATGTTACATTTGCACATAGAACCCCTTGTTCGAAAGGAGCTTCTGAACTCTCTCGTCCATTGAATTTGTCAGGTTTTGGATGGTTTCTGCTTCAATTGTTTTGCATGAGGACAGAATACCCTCCCAGAGCTGTTGCTTAGATGTGAACTGCCTCCCGCCATCATAGACACTCCTTTTGATGATGCTCCAGAGGTTCTCAATGGGGTTGAGGTCAGGGGAGCATGGGGGCCACACCATAAGTTTGTCCCCTTTTATGCCCATAGCAGCCAGAGATGCAGATGTGTTATGTGCAGCATGAGACGGTGCATTATCATGAATGAAAATGATCTTGCTGCGGAATGCACGGTTCTTCTTCTTGAACCATGGCAGGAAGTGCTGCTTGAGAAACTCAACATATACTATGGAGTTCATCTTTACCCCTTAAGGGATTCTAAAGGGGCAGACAATCTCTCTCCCCATGATTCCAGCCCAAAACATTACTCCACCTCGTCCTTGTTGGCGCCATAGCCGTGTTTGCATGGGGTGTCCATCAACCAGCCTTCCTCCACTCCATCCATCTGGACCATCGAGCGTTGCACGGCACACATCGGTGAACAAAACAGTTTTGAAGTCAGTCTTCATGTATTGTTTGGCCCACTGGAGCCGTTTCTGCTTGTGTGCAGTGGATAGAGGAGGTCGACAGGATGGCTTACGCACAGCTGCAAACCTCTGAAGGACCCTGCATCTTGTTGTTCGGGGGACGTTGGAAGCACCAGCAGCTTCAAAAACTTGTCTGCTGCTATGACAAGGCTTTTTTGCTGCTGCTCTTTTAACCTGACGTAATTGCCTGTAGGAAAGAGTCCTCAATTTTCCCTTATCAGCACGTACACGTGTGTACTGTGAATCAGCTACATACTTCTTGATTGTGCGATGATAACGATGAAGTGTCTTGGCAATGTTGTTTGTAGTCATGCCTTGACCTAAACACTCCACAATTTGTTGCTTCTCAGCAGCCGACACATCCTTTTTCTTTCCCATTTTGGCAGAAAATGTAAGCTGCTTAATAATGTGGGACAGCCTTCTTAAGTAGTCTTGCCTTTAATTGGACACACCTGCCAAACTAATTAGCACAGGTGTCTGCAATTGCTTACAGTGATATAAAGAGCCCTGACACACATCACCATCAATGAGTTTAACTGACAAAGCAAAAAAATCTTACTTATCACTCCTAAACAATTTTTGCATAATAATTTGGAACACAGTGTATAATATAACGAGTAATGTGGAGCGTCACTCTGTCTGAAGCCTTTATAGACTGCGCAAGCGCAACACGCCTGCGCAGTCTGGCTCCAGACAGAGTGAGGCATCCAGAGCGGTGAGTACTCTGGTGGGCCCGGAGATCGCAGTATGCGTACTGGATGCATACCGCAATCTCTGGCGCCATACTCACATACTTACCTGACCGGGAGGAGCGTTGCCATGGCGCTTCTCTTCTCCCGGGGCAGGAGACCAGGAGTGCGCGTCGAATCGCGCATGCGCAATAGCGCTATCCGGCGCCATTTTGCTGAAGACACATTTACAGTGTGTCTTCAGCAATATGGCGCCGGACCGCGCGGTATGGGCATGCGCGTACTCCGGCGCCGCTCTCCTTCCCCGGCGTCCAGCTGAACGGAACAGCGCTGGAGCACAGGGATGAAAGGTGAGTATAAATGTTTTTTTTTTTTTTTTGGGTATCTGTGCAGTTTAATAGCGGTGAGGGGGCCATGCACATCAGGATAGGGGGGGCGTGAGGGGACCATGCACATCAGGATTGGGGGTGAGGGGACCATGCACATCAGGATGGGGGGGTGAGGGGCCATGCACATCAGGATGGGGGGGTTGAGGGGACCATGCACATCAGGATTGGGGGGTGAGGATCATGCACATCAGGATTGGGGGGTGAGGGATCATGCACATCAGGTTGGGGGGTGAGGGGACCATGCACATCAAGGATTGGGGGGGTGAGCGGACATGCACCTCAGGATTGGGGGGTGAGGGGACCATGCACATCAGGATGGGGGGTGAGGGGACCATGCACATCAGGATTGGGGGGGTGAGGGGACATGCACGTCAGGATTGGGGGGTGAGGGAACCATCACATCAGGGTTGGGGATGAGGGGACCATGCACATCAGGGTTGGGGATGAGGGGACCATGCACATCAGGATTGGGGGATGAGGGGACCATTCATACAGGATTGGGGGGTGAGGGGACCATGCACATCAGGATTGGGGGATGAGGGGACCATGCACATCAGAATTGGGGGGGTGAGGGACCATGCATATCAGGATTGGGGGGTGAGGGGACCAGCATATCAGGATTGGGGGGTAAGGGCCACGCACATCAGGAATGGGGGTGAGGGGACCATGCACATCAGGATTGGGGTGAGGGACCATGCACATCAGGATTGGGGCGATGAGGGACCATTCACATCAGGATTGGGGGGGTGAGGGGACCATGCACATCAGGATTGGGGGGTGAGGGGACCATGCAACAGAATTGGGGGTGAGGGGACCATGCATTCCAGGGTTGGGGGTGAGGGACCATTCATACCAGGATTGGGGGTGAGGGGACCGTGCATACCAGGGATTGGGGGGTGAGGGGACCATGCATATCATGATTGGGGGGTGAGGGGGCCATGCACATCAGGATTGGGGATGAGGGGACCATGCACATCAGGATTGGGGGTGAGGGGACCATGCACATCAGGGTTGGGGGGTGAGGGACCATGCACATCAGGGTTGGGGGGTGAGGGGACCATGCACATCAGGATTGGGGGTGAGGGGACCATGCAATCAGGATTGGGGGGTGAGGGGACCATGCACATCAGGATTTAGGGTGGGTTGAGGGGGGACCATGCAATCAGGATTGGGGGTAGAGCGGACCATGCACATCAGGATTGGGCGATGAGGGGACCCTTCATCAGGATGCGGTGAGTGACATACTCGTATGGCGCGGAGATCGCGGTATGTGTACGGATGCATACCGCGATCTCGGTGCGCCATACACACATTCTTACCTGACCGGAGGGAGCGTTGACGGCGCTTCTCTTTCTCGGGGCATGAGACCAGGAGGTGGCGTGGGATCGCGCATCGGAATAGCGGTATGGGCGCCCATTTGGTGAGAGACCAACATTGTAACGTTGCTTCAGCAATATGGGCCGGACCGGTGGTATGGGCATGCCGGATTACTCCGGCGCGCCATCCCGGGGCGGTCAGCTGGACTGCACACAGGATGGAGACAGGAATGAAAAGGGGAGGTATAAATGCATGGTATTGGGGTGGTGGGGCATGACATCAGGATTGGGGGTGAGTGGACCATGCAATCAGGATTGGGGGGTGAGGGACCATGCACATCAGGATTGGGCGTGAGGGGACCATTGCACATCAGGATTGGGGGTGAGGGGACCATGCATCAGGATTGGGCGGGAGGGACCATGCAATCAGGATTGGGGGTGAGGGACCTGCATCGGATTGGGGGTGAGGGACCTGCAATCAGGATTGGGGGGTGAGGGGACCATGCACATCAGGATTGGGGGGTGAGGGGACCATGCACATCAGGGTTGGGGGGTGAGAGGAGCCATGCAATCAGGTTGGGGGGTGAGGGGACCATGCACATCAGGATTGGGGGGTGAGGGGACCATGCACATCAGGATTGGGGGGTGAGGGGACCATGCACATCAGGATTGGGGGTGAGGGACCATGCACATCAGGATTGGGGGGTGAGGGACCACATCAGATGGGGCATGGACCATACATCAGGATTGGGCGATGAGGGGACCATTCATACCAGGATTGGGGGGTGAGGGGACCATTCATACCAGGATTGGGGGGGTGGGGACCATTCATACCAGAATTGGGGGTGACGGGACCATTCATACCAGAATTGGGGGATGAGGGGACCATGCATTCCAGGAATTGGGCAGGAGGTGACCTTGCATACCAGGATGAGGAATGGAGTGCCATGCATAGTAGATTTGGGTGGGGGTGAGGGGACCATACATACCAGGATAGGGATGAGTGGTGCCATGCATACCAGAATAGGAGGGGGGGAAGCACATACCAGAATGGGAGACCATGTACCTATAAAAATGCTCACCACCCGGGCGTAGAACGGGTTCATCACTAGTACATATATATACATATATATAGTCTTTATTAGTCTTTATTTATTTATTCATAGTATTTATTATATATAGTCTTCAGCAAACAAGATCTTGTCTTTATTAGGATTGATGGAGACCCCTGTAAGAGCTGTAACTTTTATAGCAGGGATGAAAATCTAATTTTCGTCACTGACAACAAAATGTTCATATAATTACTGCACCTTACAATTTTTTGTTTCAAGGCCCTTTGAAATCTTAATTTTCTTTCAGATTCATCATTGTTTTTCTTTCTTTTCATTGAACAAAACTAAGTATACAGATGTATATTTCCTTATCTTAAGGGGTATATTCCTAGATAGAGATGATTGATAATTTTAGAATTCAAATTTGCCAGCTTTAAAGAATTTCTTCAAGCAAAATTGATTTGCAGTGAATTACTGCAAAAAGTACTGTACTAAAAGTACAGCTAAGTCTTTAACCCCTTCATGACCCAGCCTATTTTGACCTTAACCCCTCTGACATTAGACGTACTATCCCGTCCATAAAACCCGTGCCATTCTGACCATGGACGGGATAGTACGTCATAGGCGATTAGCTGCGCTCCCGGAGGGAGCGCAGCTAATCGCCGCCGGGTGTCAGCTGATTATCACAGCTGACACCCGTGACTGTGTGTCAGGAGCGGTCACGGACCGCTCCCGGCACATTAACCCCTTGCACACCGCGATCAAACATGATCGCGGTGTGCTGGGGGCACAGGGGAGGATCGCGCAGGATGGGGGCTCCCTGCGAGCTCCCCTGAGACCCTCAGAGCAGCGTGATGTGATCGCGCTGCTCTGAGGGCTTCCTCCCTCCCAGGACCCGGATCCAAGATGGCGCTGGGGTCCTGGAGGGAGGCGGCTTCCTCAGTGCCTGCCGAGAGCAGGCACTGAGAAGCCTGCATCTATGCCTGTGCGATCGCTGGTGTGACAGAGTGCTGTGCACACTGTCACACCAGTGATCTGATGAAATACAGTGATGTCCCACCCTGGGACAAAGTAAAAAAGTAAAAAAAAGTAAAAATAAACATGTGTAAAAAAAAATCCAAAAAAAAAAAAAAAAAAAAAAATATTCCCAATAAATTCATTACTTATTGTAAATAAAAAAAATAAAACAATAAAAGTACACATATATGGTATCGCCGCGTCCGTAACGACCCCCCCTATAAAACTGTCCCACTAGTTAACCCCTTTTGTGAACTCCTTAAAAAATAAAAAATAAAAACGAAGCAAAAAATCAGTGCTTTATCATCATACCGCTGAACAAAAAGTGGAATAACACGCGATCAAAAAGACGGATATAAATAAACATGGTACCGCTGAAAACATCATCTTGTCCCGCAAAAAACGAGCCGTCACACAGCATCATCAGCAAAAAAATAAAAAAGTTATAGCTCGCAGAATAAAGCGATGCAAAAATAATTATTTTTTATATAAAATTGTTTTTATTCTATAAAAGCGCCAAAACATAAAAAAATTATATAAATGAGGTATCGCCATAATCGTACTGACCCGAAGAATAAAACTGCTTTATCGATTTTACCACACGCGGAACAATAAAAACGCCTCACCCAAAAGAAATTCATGAATTGCTGATTTTTGTTCATTCTAACCTCCCAAAAATCGAAATAAAAAGCGATCAAAAAATGTCACGTGCTCAAAAATGGTACCAATAAAAGCGTCACCTCGTCCCGCAAAAATTAAGACCTCACATTACTCTGTGGGCCAAAATATGCAAAAATTATAGCTCTCAAAATGTGGCGATGCAAAAAACTACTTTTTGCAATAAAAAGCGTCTTTTAGCGTGACAGCTGCCAATCATAAAAACCGCTATAAATAGTAAATCAAACCCCCCTTTATCACCCCCTTAGTTAGGGAAAAATAATAAAATAAAAAAAATGTATTTATTTCCATTTTCCCATTAGTGTTAGGGTTAGGGTTTCGGCTAAAGTTAGGGTTAGGGTTGGCGCTAAAGTTAGGATTAGGGTTAGAGTTAGGATTAGGGTTAGGGTTGGGATTAGGGGTGTGTTAGGGTTAGGGTTGGGATTAGGGTTGGGACTAGAGTTAGGGGGGTGTTGGGGTTAGGGTTGGAGTTAGAATTGGGGGGTTTCCGCTGTTTAGGCACATCAGGGGCTCTCCAAATGTGACATGGCGTCTGATCTCCATTCCAGCCAATTCTGCATTGAAAAAGTCAAACGGTGTTCCTTCACTTCTGAGCTTTGCCATGCGTCCAAACAGTAGTTTATCCCCACATATGGGGTATCAGCGTACTCTGGACCCCAAGAGTTATTGTGAAATTTGTCCTATTTTCTGTTACCCTTGGGGAAAAAAAAAAACTGGGGGGGAAATATTATTTTTGTAAAAAAAATAAGATTTTTTTGTTTTTACGGCTGTACATTATTTAAAATTCTGTGAAGCACTTGGGGCTTCATAGCGCTCACCACACATCTAATAAGTTCCTTGTGGGGTCTATTTTCCAAAATGGGTCACTTGTTGGGGTTTCCACTGTTTAGGCGCATCAGGGGCTCTCCAATGCGACATGGACGCCCCCAGACCATTCCCCTCAAAGTCTGCAAACCAAACGTCACTACTTCCCTTTCGGCCCTGACTGCGCCCTACAGTAGTTTTCTCCCATATTGGTTCGCGTATCAGGACAAAAGGGCAACAACTTTTGGGGCCAATTTCCTGTTGCCCCCTTTTGAAAATAAAATTTTGGGGGCGAAAAATATTTTTGTAAAAAAAAAAAGGATTTTTTTTTTTTGGCTGTGGTTATAAAATTCTGTGAAGCATTGGGGTTCAAAGTGTCACCACACATTAGGTAAATTCCTTGTGAGGTCTATTTTCCAAAAAGGGGGGCACTTTTGGGGGGGGTTTTCCCCGTTTTGGCGCATCAGGGGGTCTCCAAATGCGACTGACGCCCCCGACCCTTCCATCAAAATCTGCAATCCAAAACGTACTACTTCCCTTTCCGAGCCCTGACTGGCCCCTACAGTAGTTTTCTCCCACTATTGGTTTTCAGCGTACCCCAGGACAAATTGGACAACAACTTTTGGGGGGGCCCAAATTTTTCCGGTTTCCCTTTTGAAAAAAAATTTGGGGGGCGAAAAATTTTATTTTTGTAAAAAAAAAGGATTTTTTATTTTTACGGCGTGGTTTAAACTTTGTGAAGCATTCGGGGTTCAAAGTGCCCCCACCATTAGAAAGTTCCTTGTGGGGTTTTTTTCCCCAAAAGGGGGCACTTGTGGGGGGTTTCCCCTTTTAGGGTATCAGGGGCTTCAAAAGCGACATGGCCCCCCCAACCCTTCCATCAAAGTCTGCAAACCAAAAGCCCATTTCCCTTCCGAGCCCGGGGGTGCACCCTACAGTAGTTTTCTCCTAATATTGGGGATCAGGTATCGGACTTTCAA
>JARQOD010000002.1:493516491-493702711 GCA_033576555.1 Oophaga sylvatica
AAACACCCCTCCCCAACCCAAACCCCCTTTAAAACAAAAACCTAACCCAAATTACAAACCCAAACCCAAAACCCCAAACCCCCAACACACCCCCCAAAAACCAAAAATTTTCCCAACTCTAACCATAAAAAAAAACCACAAGCCTAACCCAATTCCAACCCTAACCCAAATTTCCAACTCTAACCCAAATTCCCCCCCCAAACCCCTTTTAAATTCTAACCCTTAACCCAATCTAACCCTAACCCTATTTTAAAACCCCTAAGGCGGGGTTCATTTTTTGCATTTTACCACCCCTTCCCAACACGTACTTAAAACCGATGGAAACGGTATAGCAAACGCATCGGGGTTTAGCTATACCCGCTAGCGCAAAATGAATCAGCAAATGATTCACTGTGCTAGGGGTGAGGGACCCCAGACGCTGCACCCCGTGTCCGAGGCCCCCCCCCACTAAAAATGACGGCACGCGCAAACGCATCCCGCTTTAGGGCATGCGTTGGGGTGCGCACAAAAGGGGGGTTTTGAATGGCAGCTTTAACACGGGCGTTACACCGCGTTAAAAAACCGCTTATACCATCCAATGGACTGCCATAATGCAATATGAACCCAGCCTAACCCTAACCCTAACCCTGAGGCCCCGTGCACAGTGATGCAGATTCACTTGCGGATTTTTCTTAAATCCGCAGGTAAAATGACCTGCGTTTTACCTGCAAATTTAGCGCGGATTTGTTGCGGTTTTTCCCTGCGGTTTTACACCTATAATGGAATAGGTGTAAAACCTCTGCGGAATCCGCACAAAGAGTTGACATGCTGCGGATTTAAAACCGCAGCAAATCCGCATGTGCACAGCGGTATTTTTAACCATTTATTTGCATTGTACTGTACATGGTTTCTGGATCTGCTGTGGATCCGCAGCGCCAAATCCGCTGTGGATCTGCAGCGCAAAATCCGCCGGGGATCAGCAGCAAAATCCGCCGCGGATCCGCAGCAATATCCGCCGCGGATCAGCAGCAATATCCGCCGCGGATCAGCAGCAATATCCGCCGCGGATCAGCAGCAAAATCCGCCGCGGATCAGCAGCAAAATCCGCCGCGGATCAGGCAATCCCCGCGACACGCAAATCCGCCGCGGATCAGCAGCAAAATCCGCCGCGGATCAGCAGCAAAATCCGCCGGGGATCCGCAGCAAAATCCGCCGCGGATCCGCAGCAATATCCGCCGCGGATCAGCAGCAATATCCGCCGCGGATCAGCAGCAAAATCCGCCGCGGATCAGCAGCAAAATACGCCGCGGATCAGCAGCAAAATACGCCGCGGATCAGCAGCAATATCCGCCGCGGATCCGCAGCAAAATCCGCCGCGGATCCGCAGCAAAATCCGCCGCGGATCAGCAGCAAAATCCGCCGCGGATCAGCAGCAAAATCCGCCGCGGATCCGCAGCAAAATCCGCCGCGGATCCGCAGCAAAATCCGCCGCGGATCCGCAGCAAAATCAGCTGCAGATCAGCAGCAAAATCCGCTAGAAAAAAAAAAAAAATCTTTATTTTATTATTTGTCCCTACCTATGACAGGGGGGTTCATTTACTTTTTTTTTATTTTGATCACTGTGACAGTTTATCACTGCGCATGCGCCCGCCATTTTCCAAGATGGCGGCGCCCATGAAGAATCCCGGGCAGCCGCCGGGACGGATCCAGGGACATCGGTGGACCGGGAGAGGTGAGTAGGGGGGGTCGGAAGTTGGGGGGGATCGGTAGGTGGGGGCAGCGGATGGCAGGAGCAGGGGAGCAGACAGTGACAGCGGTGACCGATCGCTGCCAAAATTCCGTGGCGGCGGACGATCACCGCCGTGACTTGGTGTGGGGGGGTCAGGGCTCGGTCTCCAGCCATGGCAGATGCTATTGCAGCATCGGCCATGGCTGGATTGTAATATTTCACCAGTTTTATTGGTGAAATATTACAAATCGCTCTGATTGGCTGTTTCACTTTTAACAGACAATCAGAGCGATCATGGCCACGTGGGGGTTAAGCCAACCCCCTGTGGTGATGTACTAAGGGTCCTGTGCCTGCGGGTCGAGTGACCTTTCAGTGACCCCGGTCACTCGGCCCGCAGGAACATGATTTATAGCATGACGCCGACGCCGGCGTCATGGGTCGGGATGGCACTGGTTTTCATGACGCCGACGTCAGCGTCATGGGTCGGGAAGGGGTTAATTTACCAAAAAAAAGATGTGTAACAGTCTGAAGTCTCTTAGGACTGCTTTGTTCCCCTTACAAGCTATTTAATGCAAATAGTACCTTAGAAATGTTGAAGTGACCTCAACATACAGTATACAAAAGTTTAAAAGGAACCTGTCAGCAGGATTGTGCACAGTAGCCTACAGTGAAGGAAATAATTATTTAATCCCTTTCTGATTTTGTAAGTTTGCCCACTGACAAAGACATGAACAGTCTATAGTTAATTTTAACATTGAGAGATAGAATATCTAAAACAAAATCCAGAAAATCACATTGTATAAATGATATAAATGTATTTGCATTTTGCAGTGAGAAATAAGTATTTGATCCCTCTGGCAAACAAGTCTTAATACTCGGTGACAAAACCCTTGCCGGCAAGCACAGCAGTCAAACATTTTTTGCAGTTGATGATGAGGTTTGCGCACATGTCAGGAGGAATTGTGGTCCACTCCTCTTTGCAGATCATCTCTAAGTCATTAAGATTTTGAGGATGTCGCTTGGCAACTCGGAGATTCAACTCCCTCCATAAGTTTTCCATGGGATTAAGGTCTGGAGACTGGCTAGGCCACTCCATGACCTTAATGTGCTTCTTTTTGAGCCACTCCTTTGTTGCCTTGGCTGTATGTTTAGGGTTATTGTCTTGCTGGAAGACCCATCCACGACCCATTTTTAATGTCTTGGCAGAAGGAAGGACGTTGTCACTCAGGATTTTACAGTACATGGCTCCATCCACTCTCCCATTGATGCAGTGAATTAGTCTTGTGCCATTAGAGAGAATCACCCCCAAAATATAATGTTTCCACCTCCATGCTTGACAGTGGGGACAGTGTTCTTTGGGTCATACGCAGAATTTTTTTTCCTCTAAACACAACGAGTAGAGTTAATGCCAAATACCTCAATTTTTGTCTCATCTGACCACAGCATCTTCTCCTAATCACCCACAGAATCATCCAGGTGTTTATTTGCAAACTTCAGACAGGCCTGCACATGTGCCTTCTTGAGCAGGGGGACCTTGCGGGCACGGCAGGATTTTAAACCTTTACGGCGTAATGTGTTACTAATGGTTCTCTTGGTGACTGTGGTCCCAGCTGCCTTGAGATCATTAACAAGTTCCCCCCACGTAGTTTTAGAAAGATCTCTCACCTTCCTTATGATCAAGAATACCTCATAAGGTGAGATTTTGAATGGTGCCCCAGATCGATGTTGGTTGACAGTCATGTTGCAGTTTTTCCATTTTCTTACTATTGCACCAACAGTTGTCTCCTTCTCACCCAGCATCTTACATATGGTTTTGTAGCCCATTCCAGCTTTGTTCAGGTCTATGATCTTGTCCCTGACATCCTTAGAAAGCTCTTTGGTCTTGCCTCTGTTGTAGAGGTTAGAGTCTGAATGACTAATTGAGCCTGAGGACAGGAGTCTTTTATAAATGTGACTATGACTATGTAAGACAGCTGTCTTTAATTTAGTTAACGAGTTGATTAGGAGCATCTTAAGGCTGGGTCTCACATAGCGATACACCAGCGATCCCGACAACGATCAGGATCGCTGGTGTATCGCTATATTATCGCTGCTGAGCTGCCAAACAGGCAGCTCAGGCAGCGATCAGCACAAGGACACTGCGGGTAAACATCGCTAGTTACCCGCAGTGTACCTTGGATACCAGCGCCCTGATGCAGGGAGCTGGTAACCAAGGTACACATCAGGTTTCCAGGCGCTGCGCGGTGCCTGGAAACCTGCTGTGTACCTTGGTTACAAGCTCCCTGCAGCAGGGCACTGGTATCCAAGGTACACAGCGGGTTTCTAGGCACAGCCCCGCGCCTGGAAACCCGCTGTGTACCTTGGTTACCAGCGGATCGCTGGTCTCCCGCCTGTCACACGCAGCGATGCGTGCCTGTCAGCAGGAGACCAGCGATCAAAAAAATGTCCAGACATTTCAGCGACGATCAGCGATACCCGGCAGGGGGGCTGATCGTCGCTGAATGTCACACACAGCGATATCGCTGGTGAGCTCGCTGCTGCGTCACAAAACTAGTGACTCAGCACCGATCTCGCTAGCGAGATCGTTGTGTGAGACGGGCCCTTAACTGAACTGTAGGAGCCAGAACTCTTAATGGTTGGTAGGGGATCAAATACTTATTTCTCACTGCAAAGTGCAAATTAATTTACATAATTTATACAATGTGATTTTCTGGATTTTCTTTTTGATATGCTATCTCTCAATGTTAAAGTTAACCTACCCTTAAAATTATAGACTCTTCATGTCTTTTTCAGTGGGCATATACAAAAAAGGTTGCACTCTATCATGCTAAAGCATGTCAATGTGAAATATATGAAATATGAATAGCAATACAACTTTTGAATATTAGGAAAAAATTTTGAGACGCTTAGCATAAAATTTGGCCAAATTATATCTGCCCATCACCCATCATCAAAGTGGCCTCAAAAACTGATGGGGCTTTACGTGTGTGAACACCTCTCTAAGGCTGATGTCTGAATTCCTGGGTGAATCTGAAAAATATTTAGAGTTGAGAGTCCTCAGTGGTTGATACCTTTTAATGGCTAACTGAAAAGATGGTAACAAATTGCAAGCTTTCGAGACTACTCAGGTCTCTTCATCAGGCATAGACTAATACAAAATCTGAAGAATCACATATTTATACACAAAACAGGACAGAAAAAAATGCAATAGGTAAGACAAGTGACGTGAAGCAGAATAGTCATTCTGGCAGAGGGATGAGCATAAATATTGGAACAGTTCATAGATAAGGAGTGTGAAAGTTTTATTACCCTCTGATTGGGGTCTGGTAATGTTTTGTGATGTTTTCACAGGGTATTTGGAGTAAATTCCTTAATTGATATAGAATGTCATAAATCCGTGTGACAAGTTCATTCCAGCATTAAGAGTGTCAAAGGTCACCATCAATTTGTATTCGCAAATTCTTCGTTTTCTTCGAGATGTGAAGTTGCCTCTGAGTACAAGTATTTTCATATCTAACAAGCTATGATCAGGGGAGCAAAAATGTTTTGCCACAGGTAGATCCATTCTTTTTCTCTTACTGTGTGGCGATGAGAATTCATCCTTGTTCTCAGTTTTTGCCCGGTCTCCCCCACATACAGACCCCCAGTTGGACATTTAGTACATATAATTAGGTACACCACATTAGATGTGATACAGCTGAAAGTACCTGGTATCTTGTAGTCCCGATGGGAGTTGGGGATCTTTATCTTGTCCGCGGTCATTATAAATGGACAAGTTTTGCATTTCTTCTGGTTGCAAGGAGAGGTTCCTGCAGCTGTTGGGGAGGACAGAGAACTTCTGACAATGATGCTTCTTAGATTTGGGGGATGCCTAACACACAGTAGAGGGGGATCTGGAAATATGGATTGTAATCGGGCATCTTTTTGTAGTAAAGGTTGTAGTTTCCGTGCAGCTCCCCTTAGCACCTCCAGATTTGGATTGTAGGTGACCACTAGAGGCACCCGGTTATTTTCTTGTTTAGTTTTGTAATGTAGCAGGTGATTCCTTGATATTCTGGTGGCTCTTGTAATTTGGTTTTCAATTGTTCTTGGATGGTAGCCCTGATTTAAAAAGGTCTTTCTAAGGCGACCAAGGTGTTCATCTCTATCCATGGGGTTGGAACATATACGGTTGTATCTGATGGCTTGGCTGTAGACAATAGAGTTTTTTATGTGTTTTGGATGGAAACTGTCCCATTTAAGGTATGTTGGACGGTCGATTGGCTTCTGATACAGGGATGTCTCTATTTCATTGTTCTTTAGCTTAATGATGGTGTCCAAAAAGTTAATTTCAGTGCTGGAGTAGTTGAGTGTTAAGTTGATGGTGGGATGAAATTGATTGAACTGTTCATGGAACGTCTTTAGCTGTTGCTCAGACTCCGTCCAGATGATTAAGATATCATCAATATAGCGGTAGTAGGCCCGAGGCCTGATGGGACATGAGGACAGAAAGTCGCTTTCAAGCTTGGCCATTAAAAGATTTGCATACTGTGGAGCCATTTTACTTCCCATCGCTGTGCCAGTCTCCTGTAAATAGATCTTGTTGTCAAATTCAAAGTAATTGCGGGTGAGGATGAATTTTGTGAGTTTCACCACAGAATCAGCATCATTCGCGGTGTTTTTCATGAAGTCTTTGCAGGCATTTGATCCATCCAAAAGAATGGATCTACCTGCGGCAAAACATTTTTGCTCCCCTGATCATAGCTTGTTAGATATGAAAATACTTGTACTCAGAGGCAACTTCACATCTCGAAGAAAACGAAGAATTTGCGAATACAAATTGATGGTGACCTTTGACACTCTTAATGCTGGAATGAACTTGTCACACGGATTTATGACATTCTATATCAATTAAGGAATTTACTCCAAATACCCTGTGAAAACATCACAAAACATTACCAGACCCCAATCAGAGGGTAATAAAACTTTCACACTCCTTATCTATGAACTGTTCCAATATTTATGCTCATCCCTCTGCCAGAATGACTATTCTGCTTCACGTCACTTGTCTTACCTATTGCATTTTTTTCTGTCCTGTTTTGTGTATAAATATGTGATTCTTCAGATTTTGTATTAGTCTATGCCTGATGAAGAGACCTGAGTAGTCTCGAAAGCTTGCAATTTGTTACCATCTTTTCAGTTAGCCATTAAAAGGTATCAACCACTGAGGACTCTCAACTCTAAATATTTTTCTATCTACTGGCTAACACGGTACAAAGATATACATCTTTACTGGGTGAATCTGAACATCTTTCTCAGCAATGCCTGCATTTATGGATGAATTGGAGCCTGCTGTAATTAAAATCACCACATGTTGAAGGGCGGAGTGATCGGTCAGTAAGCTAACATACAAATGACAAAAAACTAACTGGCACATCCACACTAGTGTGAATAGGTTCATACCAGGAGGAGCTACCTCCGTAAACAATATACAAAAATGTTGCACTTTTTCAGTGGGCAAGCTTACAAAATCAGCAAGGGATCAAATAATTATTTCGGGGCGGGTGGCGCCATCTTAGAGGAGGAATTTTTCTTTCTTCTCCAGTAAGATGGCGCCACCAGCGCATGCGCAATAGCAACTATCAGATCACAACTATAGACACTGATAGCAGCTACTGCGCAGGTGCGGCGGGTGCCATTTGCAATTTTTTTCTTTTTCATGGGCAGCCGACCCACATTAGTTTTTCGCTTTGCCCAAATGGTGTCTGGTACCTGACTCATTTCCCTGTCTTCAGACATTCTGGTATCAGGTGTTACTTTCACTGCTTTTGTCATATATACCATTGTTGCAATCTTACACAAGTGTTTTTATCTGAGAGGGGACTTGTGACTGTAATACCCTCAGGAGAGTACTGTATGGTGGCCTGGATAGCGCTCAACACATCTGCTCACAGCAAATTCATAGGGGTATTGTCACTAACAATAAGCTTTGTAAGCACCTCATGGCTATCTCGCAATTTTAGTTTTATTTGTTTAGTCAGAGGGGCTTCAGTCACCTGTCCCTCTACACCCACACATTCCACAATTTCGTTAGTAATCATATCCCGCATTATCAAGTCTTTGTGCACCACAGTACCGGCTGCCCCAGTGTCAATTAAAAATTCTCCCTCTTTCCCCCCGACATTGTTATGGTTGTCATCAAGGCAGGACCAGATCCTGAGGGGATAAAAACAGGGTACAGATTTGTCACTGGGTTGCCAATTTTCTAGTCTGAAGGCAAAGGAGGTGGAAGATTGGTCTGCTTAGGCTCCTTGTCCATTTTCCCCACAACTCCAGCACCTCACTGTTTCTAGGTCATTAGGTTCCCTACTTTGTCTCCACTGTTTCCCTTGTGCTGTAGCATACATGACGGGTCATCTTATTGTCCTTGTTTGGTCGACCCCTTTAGTCACCTTCAGGAGATCTTTTGGATCTACATTTCTCCATTCAGGTCTCGCTGTTTGTACTGCGTCTCGTAAGCCTTTGTTCATACCGTCAATGAATGCATTTACCAGTATTTTTACATCAAGTGGGTTTATATGACTGTATCCCATGTCTGCCCACTTCAGCTTTATTCATCCAAAGTACATCTCTACACTCTCCTTTTTGCTGTGTCACATCAGTCAGGAGTACAGACTGCTCTAAATGTTTCACTGTAGCCCATTGTTTTAGTGATTCACAGTACGTCTCCCCGGACCGTGCAGACTTATCATCCATGCCCCATGCTTGATCCTTTGTGACATCTGTATGTGTCTTAATTATGTGTCCTAGTATGTCACCTGCCTTTGAAGTCATCAAACTCTCTAGGTCTGCCCAGGTACACTTATAAGCCCGCTGTATCACCTTTATTTGTCTATGAAATGGAAAAGGTTGGACCTCAGGGTCAGGCAATTGTTTTAGCATAGCTAACTGGTCAGAGGAGCTCCAGGAATAATACTCCTGTATCTGTCTTACTCTAGTCACCCTTCTTGGTCCTGATGTGGTTGGTTGTCTGGTGGTGGAGGTGACCCGATGATCAGTGGGGATGATATGCTGCTCTACAAATTCCTCCCTCTCAGGACTATGACTACTCTCATCTTCCTCCCCAAAAGTCAATGCCCCCACTACTGAGTCAGCTTCTTCTATCACTACATGTTGTTAGTGTTTGCGGATCGCACCAAATATAAATTATGAGAAGGTGCAATCACAACCTGGGTCCACCATGTGATGATGGAGGAACCGCTGCTAGGAAACAATGATGGAGCGAAGCTGCGAGCAAGCACCATAATCACACCGAGTTAAACATCACTCGGTGTAAACAGAGTGAAAAATACCTGCCTCTGTAACTCCACAGAGCAGCACACAAAGAGATAGCTCTCTAGGTTATGCCCTGTTAGACTTCACAGGAGCATAATAGAAAAGATGCTAGATGAGGTCCTTATGACTCACCCCCCACTATGTTGGTAATTGAGCCTGCCCTGTCATACGGTTTGAGAAACACGCATATGCGGTGCTAGGATCAAGCAGGAGTTCCCACCCTATACTGCCTATTTAAGCACACACACAACTGCTAGTAGCAGGACACGTGCACACAGGGTGGTAACGCTTCCACCAACACACCAAACATATATTATCATAGCGCGCCGACGCATGCACCAGAGGACCTTGCTCGTGAACCAATCAGGAACTGCCACGTCATCCGAGCAGCTGACGACCGACCGCCAATGAGAGGTCACCTCACGAGCATGCTCAGTGGAGTGTTTTCTGAACTTAGACCCAGGAACATCTGTTCGCTGCCGCCTATTGCTAATTACTATAACTGGAGAGCAAGCAGTAACCAGAAGAACAGAATGGGAGACTGCAGAGGGAGATAAGGCCCGAGATCCACCCTGTGCAGTAGGAGAATCCTGGCGCCTAACACATGTGATCTTGTTCCAACAGGATTTAGTGTAATTCGCTTAGGTAGGGTTGCAGCACATATTACACAAGTATCTCTCAAGTCTGGGTTTGGCTGACCACAATGTTTACAAGTCCATCTGGGTTTATGGTTATGCAGAAGTGGGGCAGTCATAGTCATAGATTTTTGTGCATCAAAACAGTCATAATACACCTTACGTCCCACTGTAGTCTCTCTACTTCCATACTGTTGCATTTCCTCTGCCACACGACACAATTTATTCACTTGCTGCTCTCTTCACTTGTCTTTTATACAACCTCTATTCTCTTCCCTGAAACTGTGCCATTTTTGTACATCCAAACATCCACACTCTGGCATGTAGCTTAATTTATTTCTTAAAAACATTCATCCTCGTCTGGAAACCAAGGGACTTCACTGTATGGGCAGATCACTGTAAAATTTGAAATACCAAACCCTGACCTCGTCCGGCCCAACACATACAGTAAGCTATCCAATGTCATACCCTATGTGGTATGGGCTATATTGTCACTCAATCTGAGATGTATATTGAAATATCTAAAACGCAACTGTCCTGGATGCTCCACAATAATTGTATAGGTAATGGCATTAGGAATCCATGAAAAAATCCTGTAGGGCTCTGCCCCTTGACACACTACTCCCAAAACCCCTTGGCACCCTTCACAAAATGGTGTGTGATGATTCATTCATACGTGCTCATTCAGGGATTTTTTTAAACTTTTCTCCAGTAGAGATGAGCGACTTTGCCTTCGGGAGGGTCGAGTTCGGTTTCGGACCACCCGCTTTTCCAAAAGTCGAGTCGAACGAAATTGGCCAACTATCGGAAAAAGTCGGAAACTCATTCCCAATGCAAGTCAATGGGGAATAAAAGTTGGCAGTGAGTGGAGGACAGTAAACACACCTACAGTGGTAATTTCAATGCCAACGAGATCAATTCTTATTACTTAAGCTTGTCAACCTTAATTTACTTTATAATAATAGTAACGCATTGAAAACTGGGGGTTATTTGGCTAAAGTTGTGGGGAGGGCAGGGCTGGCTCCAGGTTTTCGTGGGCCCTGGGCGAAAGAGTGTCAGTGGGCCCCTGTAACACATACCCCAATTCATGATGCTCCGATATGGCAGAGAAATATAGGTATAGTCCAATGCCAAATACTTCACTTCTTACATTACATGAGTGATATCTATTGTAAATTCTACAATAGCTCAAAAAACGGACAGTATAGTCCTCCATACAGTATTATGGGCACCACGTAGTGCGCCATACAGAATAATGAGCCCCATATATAATGCTCCATATATAATGGGCCCCATATGAAGCTCCAGTATATGATGTGCCCCATGGATGATGCTCTAGTGTATGATGGGCCTATATAATGTTCCATATATAATGGGCCCCATAAGATGCTCCAGTGTATAATGGGCCCCGTATATGATGCTCCAGTGTATGATGGGCCCCATATATAATGTTCCAGTGTATAATGAGCCCTATCTATGATGCTCAAGTGTATGATGGGCCCCATATATAATTCTCCAGTGTATAATGATCCCCATATATTGCTCCAAACATTAAAAAAAATGAAATACCTCTCCTCGCTGGGCACTGCTCTACTCTGGACTCCTCAACGTCGCCATCTTCCATCTCTCTGCACTGTGACTGTTCAGGCAGAGGGCACACAGACGTGACATCATCGCGCTCTCTGACCTGAATGTCACTGTCAGGAAACGCGGAAGACATCACAGCGGTGGAGCAGGGAGATGTAAGTATTGCAAGTGCTGGGGACCTGAGCAAGCAGGGGGGCAAACTTGTGAGTGTCGGCACTGGCACAGGGCCCCTCATAGTATGCCCTCAGATCGAGAGAGATTATCAGTGGTCTTGTATGTCTTCCATCTTATTATTATTGCTCACACAGTTGATTTCATCACACCAAGCTGCTTGCCTATTGCAGATTCAGTCTTCCCAGCCTAGTGCAAGGCTACAATTTTGTTTCTGGTGTCCTTTGACAGCTCTTTGTTCTTCACCATAGTGGAGTTTGGAGTGTGACTGTTTGAGGTTGTGGACAGGTGTCCTTTATACTGATAACAAGTTTAAACAGGTGTCATTACTACAGGTAATGAGTGGAGGACAGAGGAGCCACTAAAAGAAGTAGTTACTGGTCTGTGAGAGCCAAAAATCTTGCATGTTTTAGGTGACCAAATACTTATTTTCCACCATAATTTGCTAAATAAATCTTGCCAAATCAGACAAGGTGGTTTTCTGGATTTGTTTTCTCATTTTGTCTCTCATAGTTGTGGTCTACCTATGATGTCAATTACAGGCCTTTCTCATCATTTTAAGTGGGAGAACTTGCACAATTGGTGGCTAACAATACTTTTTTCCCCACTGTGCATGTGCTTTGTTGTGTAAGAAGTAATTAGTGTTTCAATGCATATAATGTCCGTTTGTTTGTACATTCAAATATGTATGATAAGACACAGCCACAATGTAAATTGTCTGTTGTTTGGCATCCTTTTTACCTTTAAAGTGATAGTCCACATTTGAGAAAAAACAAATTTCATTTTTAATTTAAATGTATGCATTTGCAGCTAAGGGCTCATACTCATTTGCGAAAAAAAACGGTCTGTTTTCTGGATGGAAAAAACGGTCCAAATCTATGCAATTGTCATGCGATTGTCATACGATTTGTATGCGATTTTCAATTGCACCATCCGTTTTCCATCCGTTTTCCATCTGTATGCAATGCGATGTTAACATGAGGTTTTACATAGCTCAGTTCTCTCTCTGTAAATATTCATGTTAAAATAGCATTGTAAAAAAAAATGTACACATCAGTTTAAAAAGCAAATAATCCTCAATATATATATTTATATATATATATATATATATATATATATATATATATATATATATTTATAGTTCATACAGTTCTACATAGCATAATAGCCGCTAATTCAATTGCCGGCTTTTGTAAAGTCATTACAGAACCCGACATGAAATGACACATGGTTGACATACAGTAAACCATTTCATTTCATTTAGTTTGATATATGGTTTTCACTAATAATTAGATGAGTGTATGTGTGCAAAATTTCATACATGTAGGAGTTAATTTAATGTTTAACCCCTTAACCACCAAGGGTGGTTTGCATGATAATGACCGCGCCAATTTTTACAATTCTGACCACTGTCTCTTTATGAGGCTATAACTCTGAAATGCTTCAATGGATCTTTTCGATTCTGAGACTGTTTTCTTGTGACATATTGTATTTCACGTTAGTGGTAAAATTTATTCGATATAACTTGCGCTTATTTTTGAAAAAAAAAACGCAAATATGGCGAAAATTTTGAAAATTGTGCAATTTTCAAACTTTCAATTTTTATTTCCTTAAAACAGAGAAATATGTCACACAAAATAGTTAATAAATAACATTTCCCACATGTCTACTTTACATCCGCACAATTTTGGAACCAAAATTTTTTTTTGTTAGGAAATTATAAGGGTTAAAAGTTTACCAGCGATTTCTCATTTTTACAACAAAATTTACAAAGCCATTTTTTTTAGGGACCACCTCACATTTGAAGTCGCTTTGAGGGGTCTATATGGCAGAAAATACCCAAAAGTGACACCATTCTAAAAACTGCACCCCTCAAGGTACTCAAAACCACATTCAAGAAGTTTATTAACCCTTCAGGTGCTTCACAGGAAGGAAAAAATTAATATTTAACTTTTTAGTCAAAAAAATGATCTTTTACAAACTTTTTTTTATTTTCACAAGGGTAAAAGGAGAACATGGACAGATAAAGTTGTTGTGCAATTTCTCCTGAGTAGGCCAATACCCCATATGTGGGGGAATACCACTGTTTGGGCACACGGCAGAGTTCGTAAGGGAAGGAGCGCCGTTTGACTTTTTCAAACCAAAATTGGCTGGAATTGAGATTGGACGCCATGTCGCGTTTGGAGAGCCCCTGATGTGCCTAAACAGTGGAAACCCCCCACAAGTGACCCCATTTGAGAAACTAGACCCCCTAAGGAACTTATCTAGATCTGTTGTGAGCACTTTGAACTCCCAAGTGTTTCACAAAAGTTTGTAATGCCTGGGTGTGAAAAAAAAAAAACAATTTTCCACAAAAATGATTTTTAAGTCCCAAATTTTTGTTTTTTTTCCCAAGGAAATTGGACCCCAAAAGTTGTTGTCCAATTTGTCCAGAGTACGCTGATACCAAATATGTGGGGAGAGGGAAACTGTTTGGGCGCACGGCAGGGCTTGGAAAGGAAGTAATAACGTTTTGGAATACAGACGTTGAGGGGGGTCTTGTTCCGTTTGCGGTGCCCCAGATGTGCCTAAACAGCGGAAAATCCTCACAAGTGACCCCATTTTGGAAACTAGACCCCTTGAGAAACTTATCTAGATCTGTGGTGAGCACTTTGAACCTCCAAGTGCTTCACACAAGTTTATAATGCCCGGGCATGAAAATAAAAATTCCTATTTTTTTCCCTCAAAAATTATATTTTAGTCACCAATTTTTTATTTTCCCAGGGGTAACAGGAGAAATTGGACCACAAATGTTGTTGTCCAATTTGTCCTAAGTATGCTGATACCCCATATGTGGGGGGGAGCCACTGTTTAGATGCACGGCAGAGCTCGGAATGGAAGGAGCACCATTTGACTTTTTCCAACCAAAATTGGCTGGAATTGGGATTGGATGCCATGCTGCATTTGGAGAGCCCCTGATGTGCCTAAACAGTGGAAAACCCCAACAAGTGACCCCATTTTGGAAACTAGACCACCTAAGGAACTTATCTAGATCTGTGGTGAGCAATTTGAACCCCCAAGTGTTTCACACAAGTTTATAACGTAGAGCCGTAAAGTTAAAAAATCATATTTTTTCCACAAAAATGATCTTTTCACCCCAATTTTTATTTTCACAGGGGTTACAAGACCCCAAAAGTAATTGTGCAATTTGACCTGAGTACGCTGATACCCCATATGTGGGGGTAAACCACTGTTTGGGTGCATGGCAGAGCTCGGAAGGGAAGGAGCGCCGTTTGACTTTTTCAACGCAGATTTGGCTGGACGCCATGTTGTGTTTGGAGAGCTCCTGATCTGCCTAAACAGTTGAAACCCCCCACAAATGACACCATTTTGGAAACTAGACCCCTCAAGGAACTTATCTAGATGTGTGGTGAGAACTTTGAACCCCCAGGTGTTTCACTAAAGTTTATAACGCCCGAGCATGAAAATAAAAAAATCTTTTTTCCACAAACATGATCATTTAATCCCCAACTTTTTATTTTCCCAAGGGTAACAGGAGAAATGGGACTCCAAAAGTTGTTGTCCAATTTGTCCTGAGTATGCTGATACCCCATATGTGGGAGAAAACTACTGTATGGGCACACGTCAGGGCTCGGAAGGGAAGTAGTGACGTTTTGAATTGGAGACTTTGATGGAATGGTCTGCGGGAGTCATATCGCGTTTGGAGATACAATATTGGCACAGCTCTAAGGAGGTGCACCAGTAGGTTCCCAAACTGTATAATATATCAATAACTGCGCACACTCATGGTTGTGTGAAAAGAAATGGGTTTAATACGTACACTTGGTCACTAATATACAACAGATGTTTCGGTCAAATCAGACCTTCATCAGTGTACTATAAAAAATAAGTGATCAATACATAAGTTACAAGCAGAAAATAAAGTATAGACACATATTTGGGTCAGATATGAAATATATTAAGTCTCAATCAAGGCTGGACAATATTTAGCTTTCTCTATAGTACTCAGGATGGTGAATATAGAAATAGATAAGAAAACAGTGGACATACCTAGTGACAGTGTATACCCAATGATATAGGATTAGAAATAAGTATATGGCACTGTGCACTTACCCAGAGGTGACTATAGGTATGTGGGGTCCTAGGACGCGGCATCCACCGCATGTCTCATGGTGTGTGGAGGTAGTGGCTGGCCATGTTAAATAGCGTCAGTGATAATCTCGTGGCGGTGCACGATAGGCCGGAAGTGCTCATACCGGAAGTGACGTCGGCGCTACTGTGGAGAAGATAGAGGCTGCATTCTGCGTTCCACAGGGACCGCTTGCGTTCCATAGATAGAGCGCATGTCAGAATATTCAAGGAGGGAGGGTGCAGGAGAGGATAGGGAGTGACCATCCAAAGGAAATGTGCTATTAGCGATTCTGTGAAAGAAAACATATGTATCAATATATGACATTGAATAATAGATTATTAATAATAACATCACGTAAGTTATGAAACACTGTGTCATTTTGTTAACGTAGATTAAAGAAAAGCATGCAGATCGTAGTCTTTGTTTAACCCCTTAGGATGCAGAGTATTTAATTCATGAATCCAATATGCTTCTCTCCGTTTTAACTGGGTTACTCGGTCCCCTCCCCGTCGTGGTTGGGGTACGTGTTCTAACACCTGATACGGAGTTGGGATTTGTTATGTCCTGCCGAAATAAAGTGTTGTGGGATGGGAAGGAGTGTGTCTTTACATCGTATAGTGGACTTATGCTTTGATATCCTGTCCTTCACACTCTGTGTGTCTCTCCGATGTAGAGAAGACCACAGGGACATTTTATTAGGTAAACCACGTAATTTGAGTTGCATGTAAAGTATTGATTAATAGTATACCTTTTGCCAGTGTGGGGTGATATACAATATTGCCTTTGAGGATGTTGTTACATTGGTGGCATGAGAGACATGGAAAAGTACCCATTTTCGGGTTTTGAAGGAATGTCTGGGTAGGAGTGGATTTTTTAGGGCCAATGTCTGCCCTAACCAGAATGTCTCTTAAATTGCGTGCTCTCCTAAAACATGGCATAAAAGGTTGTCTGAAGGCCTCGAATTCAGGGTGGGCGGTCTGTAGGATATGCCAATACCTCCGTATGGCTGTGTGGATTTTATAAGCTGCCGGATGGTAATCATGTACAAAAGGTATCCTTGTACCCCCATCACTGTGTCGGCTCCTATTAGGGAATGGGCCTGAACTGAATATGGTGGATAGCCCCTTTCTAGGAATTTGGACTGCATCTCTGTGATCCTGGTTTGTTGTAGTGATGGATCCGATACAATACGGGTCACCCTGTGAATCTGCGATTGTGGGATAGAACACTTCATTTTAAGGGGGTGAAAACTTGCAAAGTGAAGAAGACTGTTCCTGTCAGTGGGTTGGAGAAAAGATCTGTAGTTAGATTACCCTGTGAATCCTTAATCACCAGGGTGTCCAAGAAACTTATTTGATGGTTGTCATGGGTCATGGTAAAGTCTAGGCCCGGCCATGATGATTTAAGAAAATCAAAGAAGATGTTAAGTGTGGTAAGGTCGCCTCCCCAAACGCAAATATATCATCTATGTATCTTCTCCAGACCAAAGCATGGTGCTGGAAGAGATGATGTCCATAGATAAGGGTCTCCTCATAATGTGCCATATAGGCATTAGCATACGGGGGTGCGACGTTTGAACCCATCGCAGTACCCTTCGTCTGCAAATAGTAATGATCTTCGAATATTAAAAAATTTTTGGTTAGTACTGTGGACAGTAAATCACTGCAAAGGTCTACCTGATCAGGATGCATGCCTGAAGCAGTTAGGAGACGTCGTGTAGAAGATATAACTTCAGTGTGAGGAATTGACGAGTACAAATCACGTATGTCAAAGGAGACCAAGATGGCGTCTGGTGGGATAGGGGTGACAGCCCTAATAGCAGTCAAGAAGGATCCAGTGTCCAATAAGAAGGAAGTAGTCTTCTTGATCAAAGGAGTGATGATTTTTTCTAAGTAAATAGATAAGGGGGACAGAACTGACTCAGTGAAGGCTACAATGGGGCGTCCTGGTGGATTATTTAAGTCTTTATGAATTTTGGGGAGGGTATAGAAGACTGGTGTAATAGGATGTTTTTTAGTCAGGAAATCACATGTCTTTTTGTCTACTATACCTAGATTATAGTATTTATTGAGAATATCACTTATTATAGACTGGAAAGGGGGAGCAATTGTAGTTATGGATAAGGCAGCCTATATTGGAGAAATTCAGCGTCAACTTAACGACACTACTACTTATACTAAACTCCGGGCAACCCTACCACTAGTATCCAGTCTATAATAAGTGATATTCTCAATAAATACTATAATCTAGGTATAGTAGACAAAAAGACATGTGATTTCCTGACTAAAAAACATCCTATTACACCAGTCTTCTATACCCTCCCCAAAATTCATAAAGACTTAAATAATCCACCAGGACGCCCCATTGTAGCCTCCACTGAGTCAGTTCTGTCCCCCTTATCTATTTACTTAGAAAAAATCATCACTCCTTTGATCAAGAAGACTACTTCCTTCTTATTGGACACTGGATCCTTCTTGACTGCTATTAGGGCTGTCACCCCTATCACACCAGACGCCATCTTGGTCTCCTTTGACATACGTGATTTGTACACGTCAATTCCTCACACTGAAGGTATATCTTCTACACGACGTCTCCTAACTGCTTCAGGCATGCATCCTGATCAGGTAGACCTTTGCAGTGATTCACTGTCCACAGTACTAACCAAAAATTTTTTCATATTCGAAGATCATTACTATTTGCAGACGAAGGGTACTGCGATGGGTTCAAACGTCGCACCCCCGTATGCTAATGCCTATATGGCACATTATAAGGAGACCCTTATGTATGGACATCATCTCTTCCAGCACCATGCTTTGGTCTGGAGAAGATACATAGATGATATCTTTTGCATTTGGGGAGGCGACCTTACAACACTTAACATCTTTGATTTTCTTAGATCATCATGGCCGGGCCTAGACTTTACCATGACCCATGACAACCATCAAATAAGTTTCTTGGACACCCTGGTGATTAAGGATTCACAGGGTAATCTAACTACAGATCTTTTCTCCAAACCCACTGACAGGAACAGTCTTCTTCACTTTGCAAGTTTTCATCCCCTTAAAATGAAGTGTTCTATCCCACAATCGCAGACTCACAGGGTGACCCGTATTGTATCGGATCCATCACTACAACAAACCAGGATCACAGAGATGCAGTCCAAATTCCTAGAAAGGGGCTATCCACCATATTCAGTTCAGGCCCATTCCCCTAATAGGAGCCGACACAGTGATGGGGGTACAAGGATACCTTTTGTACATGATTACCATCCGGCAGCTTATAAAATCCACACAGCCATAAGGAGGTATTGGCATATCCTACAGACCGCCCACCCTGAAGTCGAGGCCTTCAGACAACCTTTTATGCCATGTTTTAGGAGAGCACACAATTTAACAGACAGTCTGGTTAGGGCAGACATTGGCCCTAAAAAATCCACTCCTACCCAGAGATTCCTTCAAAACCCGAAAATGGGTACTTTTCCGTGTCTCTCATGCCACCAATGTAACAACGTCCTCAAAGGCAATATTGTATATCACCCCCACACTGGCAAAAGGTATACTATTAATCAATACTTTACATGCAACTCAAATTACGTGGTTTACCTAATAAAATGTCCCTGTGGTCTTCTCTACATCGGAGAGACCACACAGAGTGTGAAGGACAGGATATCAAAGCATAAGTCCACTATACGATGTAAAGACACACTCCTTCCCATCCCACAACACTTTATTTCGGCAGGAGATAACATATCCCAACTCCGGTATCAGGTGTTAGAACACGTACCCCAACCACGACGGGGAGGGGACCGAGTAACCCAGTTAAAACGGAGAGAAGCATATTGGATTCATAAATTAAATACTCTGCATTAGAGTTGAGCGATACTTTCCGATATCCAAAAGTATCGGAATCGGAATGGTATCGCCGATACCCAAAAAATATCGGCGATACCCGATACCGATACCGGAAGTCCAATGTAAGTCTATGGGAACAAAATATCGAAATTAAAAAAAACCCATTCTTGCCTTGTAGGTTAATTGTACATGAAGGAAAACAACAAAGAGTAATGTAGAATGTATTGGGGGAGGTTGAGGAGACATTAAAGGCATAGATGTTTAACCCAATCCAATGGAATAGCATTAATTTTTTTTTTTAGGAAATACGTTCGGATTGACGAAGAAATTGACAATGTTGTTAACCTTTTTTCTATTTTGGCAAATATGTATGTTTCACAACTTCCATGCTCTTCACCTTTTTAACTTTTGACACACTTTCTCCTTCATAATCTTCAGCAGCATCATCTTTGTCATCAAATTATTCTTCATTTTCACCTTCTTTATCTTCTTCTAAAACTTCTTGCTTTTCATGTTTTTGTTAACATTACTCATATTGTTCTTTTTAAACTATTATTCTTCTTCATATTATAGTCCTTCATCTTCTTCATCATATTCTTATTTGTGACATAGATTCCTGTACTTGTAATCTGTAAAAGTATGATTTTTTCATCGTTCCGTTCTTGCTGCCACAAAAGATTTAAATTACAACAGTATTTGTCCGTGTTCAGTTTAGCCTGCAGCATCAGGCATTTACCAGGGGCACCACGAGGAGGAACGGACTCACCCCCATACACTGCTTAGTCTTCTTCTGCTTATAATTTAGAGCATATATTTTGCTCTTCATTTTGGTCTTATACTTCATGTTCTTCTGCCTTTAGATCTTCTGCTTATTGTTCTTGTGTCTCTTGTTCTGTATCTTGTATTTGTAGCACAACCTTGTACCAGCTGATGTTACTGGGACACGGTTACTAAGCAGGAGGTACCTGTGCTCCAAAGCACTACCAAGGACCAGCAGACGTTGCTGGAACTCGGATACCGAGATGGAGGCACCTAGGCCAAAGGCACTGCGGAGAACCAGTTGACGGTACTGGAACCCGGACGGGTAGCAGAAGGTACAAGAGCCAATGCAAGTAACGAGGACCAGCTGACTGTGCTGGAACCCGGAGGGGCAGCAGAAGGAAAAGAGCCAATGGCACAACCGAGGACCAGCTGACGTTACTGGGACACGGTTACTAAGCAGGAGGTACCTTTTCCTCAAAGCACTACCAAGGACAAGCAGACATTGCAGGAACTCGGATACCGAGATGGAGGCACCTAGGCCAAAGGCACTGCGGAGAACCAGTTGACGGCACTGGAACCCCGACGGGTAGCAGAAGGTACAAGAGCCAATGCAAGTAACGAGGACCAGCTGACTGTGCTGGAACCCGGAGGGGCAGCAGAAGGAAAATAGCCAATGGCACAACCGAGGACCAGCTGACGTTACTGGGACACGGTTACTAAGCAGGAGGTACCTGTGCTCCAAAGCACTACCAAGGACAAGCAGACATTGCAGGAACTCGGATACCGAGATGGAGGCACCTAGGCCAAAGGCACTGTGGAGAACCAGCTGACGGTACTGGAACTCGGACGGGTACCATAAGGCACCCATGAAAATGTAAGTTGACAGGCCGCAAGCCGTCTGCAGTTACCAAATCACACAGTCCTACAGTGGGTGCTTGTCCTATTTTCACAATAGAAAGAGCCTTTATTTACATATCCCACAGCACACATAGGAATCACCTAAACTGCAGGCACCATAGAGTCGGATAACCGGAATGCAACATGACAGGACAACTTATTTGAGGCTAATTTACGTTGACACTGCCAGGAAACAGCTGTGGTGCTGTAACCAGGGTGGGCATGAGTCAGTACCCGTGCCAATTACTTCCGAGCAACAACTGGCGGTGTTGGAGCCCAGGGATGAGAGGAGGACAGGGTGGAGGCAGCATGACTTTTTGTCGTACACACAGCAGGGGAACAGCTGCCATTACTCAACCCCAGTAACACAGGAGCAAGTGTTGACTGTGCTAACAGCACTTACAGGCAACAACTGGCGGTGTTGGAGCCCAGGGTCCAATGCATCGACTTCAATTGCTTCCACCTCCTCTCAGGAACACAGCACTGTTGATCAACCATCTGTCTCTTCACCACCTGCCAAATTGCCCAGTCAGTCAGAGAGTTCTGTACAGGAGCCAGCTGAGTCTCTGCTTCTGTTCTCAGAATCTGTTGGTTTGCAAACAGGGGCACAGCCAAGCAGCATTCTGGAATGTGAAGAAGAGGGAGTATGCAGTGATGCGCAACAGCTGTGTCTCTCTGAATCTGAAGAGGCGGGTGAGACAGTGCCGATGGTCAGCACACCGCAGAACGCATCTGATGATGATGAGACTCAGGTGCCAGTTTCTGTTGAGCATGGTGGTGGCCAGACCACCCAACAGCAGCAGGTGTTGGAAGAGGTTAGTGGAGATGATGAGGTCCAAGACCCAACATGGCGTGAGGAACAGGAAGGTGGTGGTAGCAGCTCTGAGGAAGCGATTGCCCCAACGGTACAAACAGGAGGGAGAGTTAGGCTGCATACTCTGTTGCCTGTAGCCTCCATTTTGGCACCTGTTCGGATTTCTCTTACAAAAGTCTAAACGGACGCTCCCAGGACTTGCACTGCGTGGTCCTTTTTTCACACACTTGCAGATGATATTTGCTATGTCAAATGCAAGCTGTGTAATCAAAAAGTAAAAAGAGGTAAAATGTCAGTAACCTCAATACCACAAATATGTGTAAACATGTGCGGAGAAAACACGTAGTTGAGTTACAAAGACACACTGAAGATGTACAGTCTATAGAGAATCACTGCACAAGTTTAACTGCATATGTCATGGTTAAATTTGAAATTTTTATTGCACACTTGATGTGAAAAAAGAAAATAGCTATGAGACTACTGACTGACGTTTTGGGCAACGCAGTGGCCTTTATCAAATAGTCGCTGGAAGAGATAGAAAAATTTACAGTCAATGACAATGTATAATATATACAATATATACAATAAATACATAGGGTGAAGAATATATATACATAGGAATTAGGCAACATGTTAAACATTTGGGTGATACTGTAGAACACGGAGAATTATCCCTCTAGGGTATGCGGGTGGATAATGTAGTTTTTTGTTGATTTTGGGAGTGTGTAGAAAACAGGGGTGATGGGGTATTGAATATTAAGGAATGTCATAGTCTTACAGTCTATGGTGATCAATTAAAGATGTTTTGTCAGGATACGATCAATTTTTTGACAGATGTAAAATGTAGGGTCACAATTGAGTTGTCTGTAGGTTAGGTTAACTGACAGTTGTCTATGAATTTCGGCAATAGATTGGGTCTTATTCATAATAACGATAGCACCCCCCTTATCTGCTGGTTTAATAATAATGTTGGGGGTTATCTTTCAGAGATTTTATGGCTTGTTTATCTGTGGGTGTCAGGTTGTGGCGTATCGGGTGTAGGCCCAATCTCGGCAAACCATCCACGAGCACAGGCTCTGAATGCTGGCATTGCAAAACTCCTGTCCCTTGAAATGCTGTCATTCAGGCTGGTGGAGACTGACAGTTTACGGAACTTAATGGCATTGTCAGTCCCACAATACAATGTGCCAAGCTGATTTTATTTCAGCAGGCAAGCCGTCCCTGGTCTGCAAAAGCATGTTGTTGAGGTTAAAATTAAACATGCGCTACTAAACTCCGTCAGTAGCAATGTCCACCTGACCACCGCTGCGTGGACCAGTACCCATGGCCAGGGACGATACCTTTCCCTTACTGCCCATTGGGTCAATGTTGTGGAGCCGGGTACAGATCTTGCGAGTGGCGCTGTACGTGTTCAGGCAACTACAAGGATTGCGGGAATCAAGTCTGTACACATTGACTCCTCCTTCTCCATTTCCTCAGAAACATCGTTGCAGGAGCCGTCACGGTCTACCTCCACATGGACCCGTGAACGCTTAATAAGAATCTTTAGTTATATAGCGCCAACAGATTACGCAGCGCTTTACAGTTTAACAGTTTCAGAACACAAGTCATAAGTAACAACGTTACCAATACAATAATGAAAGCAATATAATCCGCACATGCTCGTGAGAGCTTACAATTTACAAATATGTGGGGGAGATACAAAGTACAGGTGTTTATATACAATGGTGTATTTAGAATGATGGTCCAGCCATTTTGAGGGAGTGAGGGATGGATGGAGATAGTGAATGGGCTACACACACACACTTACACATAGAATGACTTTGATTAGTGAATGTGATAGGCCGCTATGAAGAAATGTGTTTTGAGTGAGCGCCCGAAAACATGCAAATTGTGGATAGTTCTAATTTCTTGGGGTACAGCATTCCACAGTATTGGCGCAGCGTGGGAGAAGTCTTGGATTCGGGAGAGATGTTCTTTAGGTGTAGGTGGCAATAGCGGGCAACAGATTGTATATGGGAGGTGAAGGAGAGATTGGTGTCAAACATAACACCCAGACAGCGAGCCTGTTGACCGATATGAGCACAGACGTGGCCAAACGTCAACAGGCCGTCCTGAAATTAATTTCCATGGGGAATCAAAGCCACACAGCGCTGGAGCTCTGGAATGCCATAAAGCAAGAGAGCGACATGTGTATTTTGCCAGCGAATCTCCAGCCAGGCTTGGTAGTGTGTGACAATGGCCGAAATCTGGTGGCAGGTCTGGGCCTAGGCAACGTCACTCACATACCATGTCTGGCACATGTGCTAAACTTGGTCGTCCAGAGTTTTTTGAGGGACTATCCGGATCTTGATGCACTGCTGCACAAGGTCCGCCTACAGTGCGCTAACTTGCGACGTTCCACCATGGCCAGATCGCGCATTGCAGCTCTGCAACGCAGATTTTGCCTTCCTGAACATCGCATCATATGTGATGTACCCACCAGGTGGAATTCCACGTTACATATGTTGGAGCGGTTGTGTGAGCAGCAGCCAGCAGTAATGGAGTATCAGCTGCATCAGTTGCAATCAACTCGCAATTTGCGCCGTTCACTTCACCACTACTGAGTGGGCCTCTATAATAATAATCTTTATTTATATAGCGCCAACAGATTCCGCAGCGCTGTACAGTTTAACAGTTTCATAACACAAGTCATAAGTGACAACGTTAACAATACAATAATTAAAGCAATATAAGCCGCCCCTGCTCGTGAGACCTTACAATCTACAATGAGGAGGGGGACTACAAAGTACAGTTGTTTATATACAATGGTTATTTACAATGATGGTCCAGCCATTTTCAGGGAGTGAGGGATGGATGGAGATAGTGAATGGGCTACACACACACACAGTTACACGTAGAATGACTTTGATTAGTGAATGTGATAGGCCGCTCTGAACAAATGTGTTTTGAGTGTGGAAGTAGGGCTGTTAATGGGGATGTTGAAGTCTCCAAGGATAAGGGTTGGTACTTCTGAGGACATGAAAGTGCGGCAGCCAGGCAGAGAAGTGGTCAAGGAACTGTGTGGGCGAGCCTGGGGTCCGATATATTACCGCTACTCTAAGGGAGAGGGGACGAAAGAGCCTGATGGTGTGTACCTAATAATTTTCAAAATCTTAATATAAAATTTACATGTTACATATTTACATCTAGTATAAAACATTTAACCATTAAGCCTACTTACAGAACAAGGAAGTGTAAAAAAACTTGTGCTTAAAAAAAAAGTGCAAATAAAATGTGAGAAGGGCAGTGTAACAAATAATTTAGGAAAAAGATAAACTAACATCAAGTGCTGTGTGCTGTGTAAGAGCCAGACACATTAACATGAAATCAGTCTGGAATAGCGGTGATTTTCTCCCCATAACCCGAGTAACATTCTGGGGAGGGGTGTAGAGTCAACGATCAGCAACTAGCTACGGTAGATCAAATACCTGAAAAAAAAAAAAAAAAAAAGGTTATTTAACATTCATAAGATACATTTTATTTTATCAAAAAAAAAAAAATTTAACATTCATAAGATACATTGTATTTAAAAAAAAAAAGAAAAATTTATTTAACATTCCTAAGATAAAAATTTTTTTAAAACATAAAAACTATAATACACAGCAGGATCTTTAGTAAAAACCAGACTTACCACTGTAACCTCTTAATCCTTGCAAGCTTCAACACAACGTTGACAAGGTACACAGCAGGGGTGGTCGGTCTCCTAGACAACGAGCAAACTCCTTCATGTTGAGAGAGGCCACCATCTCCTTAGCTTTCTGGTACTTTTCTGTGGGAATGAGCTTGTCTCCAACCAGCCAGGAATATCCATTGAATGGCACACCATGGTTTGGTATTAGCACCCAGTACCAAAAGTGAAGCCAACCACAGTTCCCATTTCTCATGAACTTTATTTGATATACTGGCTGGCCAAACATTAGTTTCTCACAAAGGAGCTGAAGACCCTGAGTGGCAGTAGGTGCAAGTCTCTCCAGCATGACCTGTTTGTTAGATATTTGCCGTCTACACCTAAAGAACATCTCTAGAATCCGCCCTTTTCTCACCATGGAAACAACAAAAACCCTCACTGTAGCATTGATCCACTCCCGCCTGGACTACTGCAATGCTCTATTACTTGGCCTCCCCATTACTCGACTATCCCCTCTCCAGTCCATCCTTAATGCAGCAGCCAGGGTCATCCATCTGGCTAATCGGTACTCGGACGCGTCCGCTCTTCGCCAGTCCTTACACTGGCTGCCCATTCATTATAGGATCCAATTCAAAGTACTGGTTCTCACTAGTGTTGAGCATTCCGATACTGCAAATATCGGGTATCGGCCGATATTAGCTGTATCGGAATTCCGATTCCGAGTTCCGATATTTTCGTCTTATCGGATACCGGAATCGGGATGTCACTGTCACTGTCAGTGTCCGTCTGTCGGGTCTGTCAGGAGTCAGCGGCACTTACCTGGCAGAAGATCTCCGGCGGTCACGTCCTGGACTGCTTCATGGCCGCCATCCTCTTCTCCCCGGCGGTCACATGCAGTTTCTCGCGATAACTGCAGTGACTGCTGGGTAATCCCGGCCGTAAAGCAGTCAGTCCGATGACGTCACCGCCGGGGAAGCAGGTAATCAGCTGTGCTGCGTTGCGATGTAGCAGAGTTGGATCGTCGTGGGACAATCGTTACTATGGACTGCGTCGGACAGGTGGTATACTGTTGGTTTTTTTTTTTTCTATTTTTACAGGAGATCGATGGCGTCGCAGGAATGAGAGAGTAATAAAAGAAATGAAAACTGTGTTGTCTCTTTTATTTCATTAAAATACTTTTTTCTTGCTTTGTCTTTTTTTTACACATTTAATAACTTTGGGATTAATAATGGATCGGTGTCTTATTGACACCTCTCCATTATTAACCGGGCTTATTGTCACCGTGCAATCAACGGTGACAATAACCCCTTATTACCCCGCTTGCCACCGCTACAGGGCAAGTGGGAAGAGCCGGGTAAAGTGCCACAATTGGCACATCTTTTGATGCGCCAAATGTGGGGCTGCTGTAGCCTGGTATTATCAGGCTGTTGAGGGCCAAAATCCATGGGCCTTGACAGTCTTTTAATACCAGGCCGCAGCAGTCTGCATTTTACTTGGCTGGTTAACAAAAATAGGGGGGATCCCCACGCCGTTTTTTTTTCGAGGGGATCCCCTATTTTTGTTAACCAGCCAAGCTAAGCAGACTGCTGTGGCCTGGTATTATCAGGCTTGCAAGGTCCATGGATATTGGATCCTTACCAGCCTGAAAAACCAGGCCTCAGCAGTCTGCTTCATCTGGCTGGTTAACAAAAATAGGGGGGACCCCACGCTAATTTTTTTCGAGGGGATCCCCTATTTTTGTTAATCAGCCAAGATATGCAGACTGCTGTGGCCTGGTATTATCAGGCTGGCAAGGTCCATGGATCTTGGCTCCTTAACAGCCTGAAAATCCAGGCCTCAGCGGTCTGCTTCATCTGGCTGGTTAACAAAAATAGGGGGGACCCCACGCCAATTTTTTTCGAGGGGATCCCCTATTTTTGTTAATCAGCCAAGATATGCAGACTGCTGTGGCCTGGTATTATCAGGCTGGCAAGGTCCATGGATCTTGGCTCCTTAACAGCCTGAAAATCCAGGCCTCAGCGGTCTGCTTCATCTGGCTGGTTAACAAAAATAGGGGGGACCCCACGCCATTTTTTTTTCGAAGGGAACCCCTATTTTTGTTAATCAGTTCCCTCTGACGTCACTGATTGTGTCCCTGGCTGACCTGAAGTGAAAGTGGAAAGCAATCAATTAAGCTTTCCACTTAAGGGCCCGTCTCACATAGCGATATCGCTACCGAGATCGCTGCTGAGTCACTAGTTTTGTGACGCAGCAGCGAGCTCACCAGCGATATCGCTGTGTGTGACATTCAGCGACGATCAGCCCCCCTGCCGGGTATCGCTGATCGTCGCTGAAATGTCAGGACCTTTGATCGCTGGTTTCCCGCCTGTCACACGCAGCGATGCGTGCCTGTCAGAGGGAAACCAGCGATCAAAAAAAGGTCCTGACATTTCTGCGACGATCAGCGATACCCGGCAGGGGGGCTGATCGTCGCTGAATGTCACACACAGCGATATCGCTGGTGAGCTCGCTGCTGCGTCACAAAACTAGTGACTCAGCAGCGATCTCGGTAGCGATATCGCTATGTGAGACGGGCCCTTAAGCGATGTTACCCGCAGTGTCGCTGTCCCAGATCGCTGCCTGAGCTGCCTGTTTGGCAGCTCAGCAGCGATCATGTAGCGATACACCAGCGATCCTGACAAGTGCATATCGTTGTCGGGATCGCTGGTGTATCGTTATGTGACACCCAGCCTTTACTCTCCTGTCAGGCAGGAGAGGAACTCATTCATTTGGGGTTTACTGTGAGGCTGCAGCATTAGCTGCGGTCCCTGCAGTAAACATTAACCCTTTCTGAAGGATTACACCGTGGGACCTGACTGTGCATGGGATAGGTAAGAATAATTTTGCTTTTTTATTTTATTTTTATTACAGGAAATGGTTTTTGCAGTAAAATAAAAGATGGTCAAAAACATGTGTCTTTATTTCATTAAAATGATTTTTAATTAAAGTGTGTGTGTTTTATTTTTATTTCATGCAATAGGATTAATAATTGATAGTTGTCTAATTGACAGCTCTCAATTATTAACCTGGCTTAAGGTCACCTTTCAATAGCAAGGTGGCTTTAACCCCATATTAACCCATTCGCCACCGCTACAGGGCAATGGGAATAGACGGGCAAAGTGCCAGAAAGGGTGAATCTAATTATAGATTTGTCTTTCCTGGGGTGTCTGGGGGCAGATGTTAGTAGCCGGGGGGGGGCAAAAATAATGGTCCCTCTCTGGGCTATTATTATCTGCCCCCACTCACTGGCTTTGTCTGTCTGGTTGCGAAAATAGGGCGGGAGCCCACGCATTTTTTTTCAGCAATTTTACACCTCATATATATTATACATGTCATTGAATTTGTGACACATATATATATATATTTATATTTGTAGTTCATACACTTCTACATAGTATAATAGCCGCTAATTCAATTGCCGGCTTTTGTGAAAATGCAGAACCCGACATGAAATGACACTTGGTGTACATAGGGTTAACCATGTCTTTTCATGTCCTTTGCTATCTAATTTGCACAAACAATTAAATCAGACTATGTGTGCAAAATTTCACACCTCTAGGGGTTAATTAAAGGTGTAAATTCGTAGCAAAAAAGTCCGTTTTTTTTACAACGAATTTACACCTTTAATTAACCCCTACAGGTGTGAAATTTTGCACACATATTCTGATTTAATTGTTTGTGCAAATTAGATAGCAAAGGACATGAAAAGAAATGTTTAACCCTATGTACACCAAGTGTCATTTCATGTCGGGTGCTTCTGTCTTTTCACTGAAGCCGGCTTTACCCGGCAATTGAATCAAAGGATATTTTACTATGTAGAAGTGTATAAACTATACATATATGTATATATATATGTCACAATGACATGTATATATATATATGTATTCTATGTGTGTATATTTAGTGTTTACAAGGAAAGAATGGGGTTTTTTTAGTTGCGATATTTTGTTCCCATAGACTTACATGGGACTTCCGGTATCGGTATCGGGTATCGCCGATATTTTAGTGATATCGGCGATACCATTCCGATTCCGATACTTTAGCATATCGGAAAGTATCGCTCAACTCTAGTTCTCACCCACAAAGCTCTCCACAGTGCAGCACCCCCCTACATCTCCTCCCTCATTTCTATCTATCGGCCTAACCGACTGCTGCGCTCTGCAAATGACTTTCGACTAACCTCTGCAGTAATCCGTACCTCCCACTCCCGACTCCAAGACTTCTCCCGCGCTGCGCAAATCCTCTGGAATGCTCTACCACAAGAAATTAGGACTATCCACAATTTGCCTGGTTTCAGGCGCTCCCTCAAAACACATTTGTTCAGAGTGGCCTATCACATTCAATAACCAAAGTCGTTCTATGTTTAAGTGTGTATGTGGAGCCCATTCACTACCTCCATCCATGCCTCACTCCCTCAAGATGGCTGGACCATCATTGGAAATGCACCATTATATATACACACCTGTACTTTGTATCTCCCCCACCTCATTGTAGATTGTAAGCTCTCACGAGCAGGGTCGGCTTATTTTGCTTTAATTATTGTATTGTTAACGTTGTTACCTATGACTTGTGTTTTGAAACTGTTAAAGTGTAAAGCGCTGCGGAATATGTTGGCGCTATATAAATAAAGATTATTATTATTATTATATCAGAGGGAGAAGAGGATTGGGCCTTGACAAGGTGCCCGATTGCATCTTAAGTCTTATTGAATGTTGGAGCCAGTCCACCGTACAAAAGCAGCCATAGAGTGTCCGGGTACCTGCTTGGATTTCGATCAAAATGAAGACTACTTTGATGTACATGTACACCAATTCGAGAAAAATGACAAGGATGAGGCAGTAAGACACGCTCAGCAGAGTACAAGCAGCATTGCTTGAAGAAGTAACTTGAGCGTGATCAAAATTGAATAAATTAAAATCTCAGACTACAGTGAACACAACTCTTAGCTGTGAAAGGGCTTTTTGTGTCCTTCTACAGTGTTTTCAACCAATGTATTGGATACGGATGGAAGCACGTCACACTATAATTTCAATTGAATGGAGCAGCAAGAATTACACTAAAGAAAAAAAAAAAAAAAGAGTGTGAGAGTGACATGTGCAGATGCCTACATACAGCGTTGTATGCCGAGCAAACTGCAGCGCGTCACCTGCACTCACACACACACCTTGCAGAGCTGTGAAAAAAACACTGCAAGGCAAAAGGAAGATGTACACAGCGGTTGGTAAAGTAGCCTGCCTAAAGCACAGTACACAAAATCGCAATCTCTAACTGTCCCTCAGAGTCAGCAGAGCAGCGTTCTGTCCCAAACTGAATTAACAGCACAGTGACGCTAAAATGGCGGCTTTATCCCACAACAATACCTTCCTTGTGTCACGGTTAGGGTAGCGTGTGTCTATTATATGAGTGTCTGTAAAATGTAACGTTACGCAGACTTATTCTGCCCTTGGGACGCAAAAATAAGACAGCAGTAATCATTTACTGTATAAAACTCCACCTATGCGCAACAAAACAAGCACGTTCCCTCTTACGGTTCCTGCGCTGACATGTGAGTAGGGAGTTTGGAGACGTTCCTGAATTTATCCCAGGTATCCAAGCATATCAGGCCGATAGGAGAGCATTAAAACCACCCACGGTGGTGACTTAAATATGGTGAATCGAACCAGTGAAGAACTGTAGGTCGATGCGAATGAATGTGCGATCACATGACACACGTTTATAATAACCCTTGCTAGACACGAGTAACTTTGTAGACATTTGGACACACCTGAACCCAGATGGCAGTGAATATTCATTCTATTCGGCGCCACATGACTCTTGGTCCAGAATAGATTATATATTGCTAGCACAGGAGCTATTAAGGGGAGTGGAAGAGGCAGATGTGCACAGCGTAGCTATATATGACCACGCGCCCGTATCAGTGACCCTGCCAGATATGGTGCAGATGGGGCCAAACCAAACTTGGCGCTTCCCGACCTATTTGTTAATGGATGAGAAGTTTCGACATCATGTGAAGCAATGGTGTTTTTAATATGTAAGGGTTAATGGAGATACTAGGGATAGGCCGGAACTTTTATGGGCAGCAGGGAAGGGAGTAATGCGCGGGAAACTAATAGGTTATCAGACAACGCTAAAAAAGAAGATGGCGACAAACTACTCGCAGGCTAGCAGGATATTACGCGATAGGTACACGGCAAACAAGACAAGTTCATCAACACAGGTTAAAAATAGATGTAAGCAGGCTAAGGTTGACTTACACGTATGGGTATATCGACGAGAGAGAAGCAGTAATAACAATTATAGAGCCGATGTATATCGTTATGGTAGCAAATGAGGGAGACTATTAGCACGACTAGCGAAAGGAAATCACATTCGTCATCAACATATTACAGCGTTAACGAATAAACATGGGATCATGAACACAGACCCTCGAACCATAAACACCATTCTACAAGAATACTACTCAGACTTATATAAGGTGGAACATACGGATAGTGAGGAGGGTAACACCTTTGTAGATGGAATACGGTTACCATCCATCACAAACTATCAGCTTCTCCTTTTAAAAAAACAAATTGAGGTGACGGAAGTGACAGCGGCGATAAGTTACTTTAAATACGGGAAAGCTCCAGGATCTGACGGGTTTACAGCCAAATTATTAAAATTATTGAGTGAGGATATCCCGTCCACATTGGTACGCACCTTCAATCATATATTGGAGACAGGAGGGTTGCCCAGCCATTCAAACATGTCACACATGAAGTTGCTACTAAAACCAAACAAACCTTCACATCTGCCTGGATCCTATCGTACATTCTCACTCATTGACCATTATATCAAGATTTTGTCCAGGATCATGGCAGATCTTTTGAGTAGCATTGTTCCTACGCTGATAGGGCGATCACAAGTGGCCTTTGTTAGCTACTTTGTTGGCTACTATCAGTCTCACTATGCATAACACATGTGTGCAGTGGGCAGTATTACCTTTGCCTTCGGTGGAGTAGGAAAACCCCTCTCCTATCGAAGTGTTAGTTGGGGAGATGGAAGATTTGACACCGGGACCTGAATTGTAATACTTAAATGTGACAGGTGACAAATTTGTTAAGGCGCAACTCCGCGGCCCCTACGTTGAGTCTAGCCCGTGAAAATTTACTGGTTGTCAATGGGGAACCCCAACACCCCGGGGCAGCTACAGTATTTAAACAATTAGAGCTGAACCAAGATTTGCTGTATCAGGTTTATAAAATACATGTTGAAATTTTTTAGCAATTGCTGCTACCGCAGTCATATCGGAGGTTGGTAATGGACTTAGCGCATGCGCATGTACTAGGGTGACATTTGTGCCAAAAGAAAACCCTACACAGAATTATACAACGGTTTTACTGGCTGGGGGTCTATCAAGAAGTTAAACGGTATTGTAACTCTTGTCGCATGCGCCAGATACACAGTCCTCAGCCTCATTTAGTGAGTCCCTTGGTGCCATTAAAAATTTTAGAGGTCCAGTTTGAGAGAATACCCATGGATCTGGTGGAGCGGTTAATAAATCAGCAAGGGGTCATCAACAGGGGCAATAAAAGGGGCACTGTGTGGGTCACCAGTTTTGAGCACACCCGAGTTCAAAAGAGAATTCATTGTCCAGACTGATGCGTCAGAGGTAGGTCTGGGTGCCGTGTTGTCTCAGGACTGGAGCTTAATGGGGAGGAGCATCCCATTAGTTTCCTGAGTCGAAAACTTACTCCATCAAAAAACAGAGACAGCATTGTAGAGAGAGAGTGCCTGGCGATAAAGTGGGCACTGGAGTCGTTGCACTACTATTTGTTGGGGATAACATTTTGTTTTGTAAATGATCATTCCCCTGTGACTGGCAGTGTTGTAGCCCAGGGAGTAGAGTTCAGGTGGTAGAAAGATGAACATAACAGGAGACTTGGAAAACGTTGGCAAACAGTTATTTAATCTGAAAACGGACAGGCAAATTCAGGTGAGATCCATGCCTTGTTCATTTTCAGAAAAATAAGCCGTCTACATTGTCTGAGGATAGTCGCATGCGACGGTCTGTTAGTACACCACCTGCAGCACTAAAGACGCGCTCAGATAATACACTGGCAGCAGGGCAAGCCAGCACCTCCAAGGCATACCACACATCAAATACAAATATAACAGTAATAATAATATTATTAATAAAAAATGAAATTGCACACACAGTACACAGACACAGCTCATATGTGTGTATGAGAGAGTGTTTCTGTGTGTAGTTCATGCCTCTAGCCTAGAAGATCAGTCTTGCTAAAATCTTTAACACTGACCCCTGTTCTGTTCTTAAAATGGTGGATGCTGAACTGCTTCTCAGCCCCCTCATACACAATCATTATGTGGCACTGCTGGGCTCAGTCAGAGGCATCAGATTGAACTAGGCTGTCCTGAGTCATTCTCAATAGAACATTTTGTTCAGCAGTTCATCTAGTTCATTTAGTTCTGAGGTCACATGATGCATTTCCTATCAGCTCCTCACAGGATAGGGTGGAGAAAAACTGAACTAAATGAACTAATCTTTTGAAATAATCTTTTCAGTGAACTAGTTCATGGTGAACTAATCACCAAAATTAACTAGATTTCCCATCACTATGGTGTACACCTTGGTGGCGCTGTCACAAAACTTCGCCACATTTGTAACATACAGCTCTTGCCCTGTGCAGAGGCGCTGCTTGTGCTCTCTCTTGTTGCAGAGGTGTCTACAATGCCTCGACGCACAGAGCTGCTTTGTAAAGCAGTAGCAGCAGCAGCGCTCTCGGCTGGAATGGAGAACATTATGGATTTCAACAGTGTGTCTTGGTCCTCCAGCATTTTACGGTCCCGGTTTAACGGTGTGATGAGGCTTTGTAAGTTGTCCCAGTAGCGAGGGTCTAGGAGGGTGTACACCCAATAATCTGACGTGGTGAGAATGTGGCCGATGCAGCGGTCGTTTCTCAGGCAGTGCAGCATGAAATCAACCATGTGCTGCAGACTCACAAATGGCCAACAAACGCTGTCCTCTGGAAGAGCGTCACACTAATATATTTTTGTAAATTTAAAATAGAATAAAGCAGCAGCAATTTTTGAAAAATTACAAGGATGAGCCAGTGACAGACACTCAGCAGAGTACACGCTGCGGTGGTTGAAGTGGAGCGGGATCTACACTCCTACAAAAAAATGAAACCTCAGACTACAGTGAACACTGAAACACAACTGTTCACTTGCTGTGAAAGGCCTTTTTGTGGACTTCTATTATGTTTGCAAGCAATGTATTGTATTTTGATGGAAGAGCGTCACACTAATATATTTTTGTAAATTTAAAATAGAATAAAGCAGCAGCAATTTTTGAAAAATTACAAGGATGAGCCAGTGACAGACACTCAGCAGAGTACACGCTGCGGTGGTTGAAGTGGAGCGGGATCTACACTCCTACAAAAAAATGAAACCTCAGACTACAGTGAACACTGAAACACAACTGTTCACTTGCTGTGAAAGGCCTTTTGTGGACTTCTATTATGTTTGCAAGCAATGTATTGTATTTTGATGGAAGAGCGTCACACTAATATATTTTTGTAAATTTAAAATAGAATAAAGCAGCAGCAATTTTTGAAAAATTACAAGGATGAGCCAGTGACAGACACTCAGCAGAGTACACGCTGCGGTGGTTGAAGTGGAGCGGGATCTACACTCCTACAAAAAAAATGAAACCTCAGACTACAGTGAACACTGAAACACAACTGTTCACTTGCTGTGAAAGGCCTTTTTGTGGACTTCTATTATGTTTGCAAGCAATGTATTGTATTTTGATGGAAGAGCGTCACACTAATATATTTTTGTAAATTTAAAATAGAATAAAGCAGCAGCAATTTTTGAAAAATTACAAGGATGAGCCAGTGACAGACACTCAGCAGAGTACACCTGCGGTGGTTGAAGTGGAGCGGGATCTACACTCCTACAAAAAAATGAAACCTCAGACTACAGTGAACACTGAAACACAACTGTTCACTTGCTGTGAAAGGCCTTTTTGTGGACTTCTATTATGTTTGCAAGCAATGTATTGTATTTTGATGGAAGAGCGTCACACTAATATAATTTTGTAAATTTAAAATAGAATAAAGCAGCAGCAATTTTTGAAAAATTACAAGGATGAGCCAGTGACAGACACTCAGCAGAGTACACCTGCGGTGGTTGAAGTGGAGCGGGATCTACACTCCTACAAAAAAATGAAACCTCAGACTACAGTGAACACTGAAACACAACTGTTCACTTGCTGTGAAAGGCCTTTTTGTGGACTTCTATTATGTTTGCAAGCAATGTATTGTATTTTGATGGAAGAGCGTCACACTAATATAATTTTGTAAATTTAAAATAGAATAAAGCAGCAGCAATTTTTGAAAAATTACAAGGATGAGCCAGTGACAGACACTCAGCAGAGTACACGCTGCGGTGGTTGAAGTGGAGCGGGATCTACACTCCTACAAAAAAATTAAACCTCAGACTACAGTGAACACTGAAACACAACTGTTCACTTGCTGTGAAAGGCCTTTTTGTGGACTTCTATTATGTTTGCAAGCAATGTATTGTATTTTGATGGAAGAGCGTCACACTAATATTTTTGTAAATTTAAAATAGAAGAAAGCAGCAGCAATTTTTGAAAAATTACAAGGATGAGCCGTGACAGACACTCAGCAGAGTACACGCTGCGGTGGTTGAAGTGGAGCGGGATCTACACTCCTACAAAAAAATTAAACCTCAGACTACAGTGAACACTGAAACACAACTGTTCACTTGCTGTGAAAGGCCTTTTTGTGGACTTCTATTAAGTTTGCAAGCAATGTATTGTATTTTGATGGAAGAGCGTCACACTAATAGATTTTGTAAATTTAAAATAGAATAAAGCAGCAGCAATTTTGAAAAATACAAGGATGAGCCAGTGACAGACACTCAGCAGAGTAACGCAGCATTAGTTGAAGTAACTGAGCGTGATCTGCACTCAAAAAAAAAAAAAAAAATCACAGACTGCAGTGAACACTGAAACACAACTGTTCACTTGCTGTGAAAGGCTCCATTGTGGACTTCTATAGTGTTTGCAACCAAGGTATTGTATACGGATGGAAGCGCGTCACACTATTATTTCAATTACATGGAGCAGCAAGAATTACACTGAAGAAAAAAAAAAGAGTCTGTGAGTGACACGTGCAGATGCCTACAGACAGCGTTGCATACAGAGCAAACTGCAGCGTCACCTGCACTCACACACACCTTGCAGAGCTGTTAAAACAACACTGCAGGCAAAAGGAAGCTTTACACAGCCGGTGGTAAACTAGCCTGCCTAAAGCACAGTACACTAAATCGCAATCTCTAACTGTCCCTCAGAGTCAGCAGAGCAGCGTTCTTTCCCTAACTGAGTTCACAGCACAGTGACGCTAAAATGGCGGCGGCGCCTTTTATAGTGCATTCTGACATCATTCAGCATCCAATCACAGCCATGCCATTAGTTAACATGACCGCAGCAGTACAGGATGTGCCCACACTTCTTAGGATTCCTCATTGGCTGACTAAAATCACATTGTCTCTCAAAGAATTATGGGAACTTCCGATTCCGGTATACGATATTGAAAAAGTATCGGAATTAAGTATCGGAATTCCGATAACGCGAATATCGGCCGATACCCGATACTTGCGGTATCGGAATGCTCAACACTACTCTGCATCCTAAGGGGTTAAACAAAGACTAGGATCTGCATGCTTTTCTTTAATCTACGTTAACAAAATGACACAGTGTTTCATAACTTCCGTGATGTTATTATTAATATTCTATTATTCAATGTCATATATTGATACATATGTTTTCTTTCACAGAATCGCTAATAGCACATTTCCTTTGGATGGTCACTCCCTATCCTCTCCTGCACCCTCCCTCCTTGAATATTCTGACATGCGCTCTATCTATGGAACGCAAGCGGTCCCTGTGGAACGCAGAACGCAGCCTCTATCTTCTCCACAGTAGCGCCGACGTCACTTCCGGTATGAGCACTTCCGGCCTATCGTGCACCGCCACGAGATTATCACTGACGCTATTTAACATGGCCAGTCACTACCTCCACACACCATGAGACATGCGGTGGATGCCACGTCCTAGGACCTCACATACCTATAGTCACCTCTGGGTAAGTGCACAGTGCCATATACTTATTTCTAATCCCTATATCATTGGGTATACACTGTCACTAGGTATGTCCACTGTTTTCTTATCTATTTCTATATTCACCATCCTGAGTACTATAGAGAAAGCTAAATATTGTCCAGCCTTGATTGAGACTTAATATATTTCATATCTGACCCAAATATGTGTCTATACTTTATTTTCTGCTTGTAACTTATGTATTGATCACTTATTTTTTATAGTACACTGATGAAGGTCTGATTTGACCGAAACGTCTGTTGTATATTAGTGACCAAGTGTACGTATTAAACCCATTTCTTTTCACACAACCATGAGTGTGCCCAGTTATTGATATAATATATCGCGTTTGGAGAGCCCCTGATGTGCCTAAACAATAGAAACCTCCCACAAGTGACCCCATTTTGGAAAATAGATCCCCAATGAACTTATTTAGATGTGTGGTGAGCACTTTGAACCCCAAAGTGCTTCACAGAAGTTTATAACGTGCAGCCGTAAAAATAAAAAATCTTTTTTTTTTTTTTTTAAAATGATATTTTTGCCCCCAATATTTTATTTTCCCAAGGGTAACAGGAGAAATTGGACCCCAAAACTTGTCTAATTCGTCCTGAGTACGCTGATACTCAATATGTGGATGAAAACTACTGTATGGGCACACGTCGTGGCTCGGAAGGGAAGTAGTGACGTTTTGGTTTTGGATTGCAGACTTTGATGGCATGGTCTGTGGGCGTCATGTCGTGTTTTGGGGAGCCCCTGATGTGCCTAAACAGTGGAAACCCCCCACAAGTGACCCCATTTTGGAAAACAGACCCCCAAGGAACTTATCTAGATGTGTTTTGAGCACTTTGAACCCCGAAGTGCTTCACAGAGGCTTATGACGTACAGCCATAAAAATAAAAAATCCTTTTTTTTTTACAAAAATGATTTTTTTGCCCCCAATATTTTATTTTCACAAAGGTAACAGGAGAAATTGGACCCCAAAAGTTGTTGTCCAATTTGTCCTGAGTACGCTAATACCCAATATGTGGGAGAAAACTACTGTATGGGCACACGTCGGGGCTCGGAAGGGAAGTAGTGACGTTTTGGATTGCAGACTTTGATGGAATGGTCTGCGTACGTCATGTCACATTTGGAGTGCCCCTGATGTGCCTAAACAGTGGAAACCGCCCACAAATGACCACATTTGGGAAAACAGACCCCACAAGGAACTTATCTAGATGTTTGGTGAGCGCAATGAAGCCCCAAGTGCTTCACAGAAGTTTATAATGTACAGCCGTAAAAACAAAAAAATCTTTTTTTTTTACAAAAATGATATTTTCGCCCCCAATTTATTATTTTCCCAAGGGTAACAGGAGAAATTGGACAACAAGAGTTATTGTGCAATTTGTCCTGAGCACGCTGATACCCCATATGTGGGGGTAAACTACTGTTTGGGCGCATTGCAGAGCTCAGAAGGGAAGGAGCACCGTTTGACTTTTTGAACGCAGAATTGGCTGGAATTGAGATCACATGCCATGTCACATTTGGAGAGCCCCTGATGTGCCTAAACAGTAGAAACCCCCCAATTCTAACTCCAACCCTAACCCCAACACACCCCTAACCCTAGACCCAACCCTAACCATAACCCTAACCACAAACCTAACTCTAACACACCCTAACCCTAATCCCAACCCTAACCCTAATCCTAACTTTAGCCCCAACTCTAACCCTAACTTTAGCCGCAATCCTAACCCTAACCCTAATTGGAAAATGGAAATAAATACATTTTTTTTTATTTTATTATTTTTCCCTAACTAAGGGGGGGTTTGATTTACTACTTATAGCGGGTTTTTATGATTGGCAGCTGTCACACGCTAAAAGACGCTTTTTATTGCAAAAAATAGGTTTTGCATCACCACATTTTGAGAGCTATAATTTTTGCATATTTTGGCCCACAGAGTCATGTGAGGTCTTATTTTTTGCAGTACGAGTTGACATTTTTATTGGTACCATTTTTGAGCATGTGACATTTTTTGATCGCTTTATATTTCGATTTTTGGGAGGTTAGAATGAACAAAAATCAGCAATTCATTAATTTCTTTTGGGGGGGCGTTTATACCGTTCTGCGTGTGGTAAAATTGATGAAGTAGTTTTATTCTTCGGGTTAGTACGATTACAGAGATACCTTGTTTATATCATTTTTTATGTTTTGGAGCTTTTATACAATAAAAACAATTTAATATAAAAACTAATTATTTTTGCATCTCTTTATTCTGCGAGTTATAACTTTTTTATTCTTTCGCTGATGATGCTGTATGGTGGCTCATTTTTGCGGGACAAGATGACGTTTTCAGCGGTACCATGTTTATTTATATTGGTCTTTTTGATCGCGTGTTATTCCACTTTTTGTTCGGCGATATGATGATAAAGCATTGATTTTTTGCTTTGTTTTTTTCTTTTAAGGGGTTCACTAAAGGGGTTAACTAGTGGGACAATTCTATAGGGCGGGTCATTACGGATGCAATGATACCAAATATGTGTACTTTTATTGTTTTGTTTTTTTATTTACAGGAAGAAATGAATTTATTGGGGAATATATATTTTTTTCCTTTATTTTGAAATTTTTTTTGAACACCGGAGAGTTATGGATATTGTTTCTTTTTTATTTTATTTTTATTACAGGAGAACAATGGATTCAGAAGGATTACCAGTGCAATAAAATGTGGTCAAAAACTTTGTGTATTTATTTCATTAAGATAATTTTTAATTAATGTGTGTGTGTGTTTTTTTAACCATTTACTACTATAGGATTAATAATGGATAGTTGTCTAATTGACAACTCGCCATTATTAACCCGGTTTAATGTCACCTTTCAATAGCAAGGTGGCATTAACCCATTATTAACCGATTAGCCACCGCTAAAGACAATGGGAATAGACGGGCTAAGTGCCAGAAAAGGGGCATCTAATAATAGATGTGCCTTTTCTGGGGTGGCTGGGGGCAGATGTTAATAGCCAGGGGGGCCCCAAAACAATGGTCCCTCCCTAAGCTATTAACATCTGTCCTTAGTCACTGGCTTTCCCTGTCTGGCGGAGAAAATACAGCGGGAGCCCACACATTTTTTTTACAACGAAATTACACATTAAATTAACACCTACATGTATGAAATTTTGCACACATACACTCATCTAAATATTAGTGAAAACCATATATAAAACTAAATGAAATGAAATGGTTTACTGTATGTAAACCATGTGTCATTTCATGTCGGGTTCTGTAATGATTTTACAGAAGCCGGCAATTGAATTAGCAGATATTATGCTATGTAGAAGTGTATGAACTATAAATATATGTATATATACTGTATGTGTCACAATGACATATATATATTTATTATATGTGTATAGATCTAGTGTTTTGTGAGCTGTCAGTGTGATTTCACAGTAGCTGGGGATGAATTGCAGGCTTTTCAAAGGACACCGGTGCGTATAAATCGGACAGCACTCGCATGGTGCGAGTGCTGTCCGATTTTTTCTCGCACTCATTGACTTGTATTGGCGAGTCTCATCTGAGAATCGCAGCATGCAGCAATTTTTTTCTCAGTACGATTTTGGCTGAGAAAAAAAATCGCAAATGAGATGTCACCTATTGAATAACATTGGTCCGAGTGCAATCCGATTTCTAATCGGATTGCACTCATCCGTATTTCTCGTCAGTGAGTATGAGCCCTAAAAGTCATTTTTGCACTTGGGTTCAGTTAAACATTTTGCACCGTTTGGCTATTACAGGCTGTTTTTTCACTATGCATTCAGCTTTGACAGCCACGAGAGTCCCAGGAGAAAAGTGATCCCACACTTGGACACTCCGAGGAGCTCTTTAAATTTCCATTTATTAATTCTGGACTCTCGCCCTCCACATTTCAAGTGGAACATGAGGAGATTGTGCTTAGCTATACCCAAATATTTGAGCAGCCACAGCAAGAAGAAGACAAAGGTGGAGAGCAGCATTAAGTCTCAAGAGGTAGATGATATGAGACACAATTTCCAACAAATGATGTTGCTAAATCAACAAGTCAGGATCACCCGAGTGTGGAAGTAGAAGATGAGGTGGTGGACAATGAAGTCCCTGACCCTAGCTGGGAAGGTGTCATGCAGACTGAGTACAGCAAAGAGAGGGAGGGATCCGCAGAACTGCAACAGACAGGAAGAGGTCTGCACCTTTCGTTGTACATTCGCAAGCACCATCAGCAACCATGTTAAATTCTTTGTCCTGGCGCAGCATTCAACTGTCTCTACCCCAGGCCTCGAAACACACCACAGACCCAACCACTAAACGGGCACATTTCCAGACTGCTTGGCCTGGAAATGTTGCAGTTTAGGCTTGTGGACACTGAGGTTTTCGTCAAACTCATGGCGGCGGACGTCTCTTAGTACTCGGTCTACAGCAGTCAATATTTTTCCTGGTGTGCTGTCCCCACCTTATACCAGCACATATACCATAACATCATCCATGCCCTGATCAACGCAGTTACTGGAAGGTCCACTTAACAGCCAGCAAGTGGACAAGTGCTTGTGGCCAGGGACGCTACATTTCCCAAATGGCACACTGGGTGAACCTTGTGACGTCGGGACCGAGTTGAACCCTGGGACGTCACGTGCTACCGACGCTGAGTATTGTGGGTTCCAGTTACATCAGGGTTTCCTCCACTTTAAACACTAGTTCCTGCTTCCCCTCCTCCTCATCATCCTCCATCTCAGAATTATCTTCTCGGAGCATGTCATTCATATCAGTCTGGAAGAACTGCAGCACTGCATCAGTGAAGTGGCAACAGGCTCTGCTGAAACTAATTTGTTTGAGTTACAAACAGCACACTCCCACAAAGTTGTGGAAAAGTATAACAGACCAGACAGATCTGTGGCTCTCACCACTGAACCTACAACCAGGCATGGTCGTGTGTGATAGTGGCCGTAACCTGGTAGAGGCACTGAAGCTTGGCCAGCTTGATGTTCATGAAAGAGTCACAAAAACATTTTCTTACTAAGCAGATATTCTATTTCTTGTTTAAATTGTTTTTATTGAACATTTTCTAATTATTATGCACACATTATGAAAGCTAGCTATGTTCCTACCTATCGTGAAATGACTTGTGGACAGCCCATACTACATGAAGTATACAGCTAGTCTGCATAGATCATGGGATGTCAGACATCCATTCCTGGCTGCCTTATAGTTGCCATTTCATCTAAGCATTCACACAATCTTTATTACTGGACACACATACACATTCATTCTTATCTATCTAATAGGATGACCACAGATGTCCAGACCTGCACTATGTTCCTGCCTATCCTGAAATGACTCTTGTGGACAGCCCATACTACATGAAGTAAACAGCTAGTCTGCGTAGATCATGGGATGTCTGACATCCATTCCTGGCTACATTATTGCCATTTCATCTAAGCATTCAAACAATCTTTATTAAAGCATACACACATTCATTCTTACCTATCTAATAGGATGACGACAGCTGTCCAGACCTGCATCCCACCACCAGAACCAATCCACAGTACCGTATATACTCGTGTATAAGCCGAGTTTTTCAGCACATTTTTTGGTGCTGAAAATGCCCCCTCGACTTAAACACGAGTCAACTATCCCAGAAAGCCGGCGGGGTTTTTTTTTTTTTTTTTAATAGGAGCCATAAGGAGACATGCATACAAGGACAGGACAGGGGAGCCATGCATACAAAGACATGATGGGGGAGTCATGCATACCAGGACAGTGATGTAGAAGCCATGCATACAAGGACAGTACGAGGGAGCCATGCATACAAAGACTTGATGGGGGAGTCATGCATACCAGGACAGCGATGGGATAGCCATGCATACCAGGACAGCAATGGGGGAGCCGGTACATACCAGGACAGGGATTGGGGAGCCCTTGCATACCAGGACAGGGATTTGGGAGCCCATGCATACCAGGACAGAGATGAGGGGACAATGCATACCCGGCTTATACTCGAGTATATACAGTAATCTGTTGGGGTGCAGCTGTGGGACCCTATTTTCAGAGATGATGTCCTCCACTCAAGTCTCAAAGGCTGAAAGGGTCTTCAGGAGAGGTGGGTAGTCGAGCGAGGCTATCAGACGGTCACCTCTGTACAGTCATGGCCAAAAGTTTTGAGAATGATACAAATATTATATTTTCACATGATCTGCTGCCCTCTGGGTTTTATGTATGTTTGACAGATGTTTTTATCACAGACAGAAATATAATAATTGCAAACATATGAGTAACAAAAGCTTATACTGACAGTTAGAATGAGTTAATGCAGCAAGTCAATATTTGCAGTGTTGACCCTTCTTCTTCAGGATCTCTGCAATTCTCCCTGGCATGCTCTCAATCAACTTCTGGACCAAATCCTGACTGATAGCAGTCCATTCTTGCACAATCAATGCTTTCATTTTGTCAGAATTTTTAGGTTTTTGTTTGTCCACCCGTCTCTTGATGATTGACCACAAGTTCTCAATGAGATTAAGATCTGGGGAGTTTCCAGGCCATGGACCCAAAATCTCTATGTTTTGTTCCCTGAGCCATTTAGTTATCACCTTTGCTTTATGGCAAGGTGCTCCATCATGCTGGAAAAGGCATTGTTGATCGCCAAACTGCTCTTGGAGGGTTGGGAGAAGATGCTCTTGGAGGACATTCTGGTACCATTCTTTATTCATGGCTGTGTTTTTAGGCAAGACTGTGAGAGAGCCGATTCCCTTGGCTGAGAAGCAACCCCACACATGAATGGTTTCAGGATGCTTAACAGTTGGCATGAGACAAGACTGGTGGTAGCGCTCACCTTGTCTTCTCCGAATGAGGCGTTTTCCTGATGTCCCAAACAATCGAAAAGGGGATTCATCAGAGAAAATAACTTTACCCCAGTCCTCAGCAGCCCACTGCCTGTACCTTTTGCAGAATATCAATCTGTCCATGATGTTTTTTCTGGAAAGAAGTGGCTTCTTTGCTGCCCTCCTTGAGACCAGGCCTTGCTCCAAGAGTCTCCGCCTCACAGTGCGTGCAGATGCACTCACACCTGCCTGCTGCCATTCCTGAGCAAGCTCTGCACTGCTGGTAGCCCGATCCCGCAGCTGAAACACTTTTAAGAGACGGTCCTGGCGCTTGCTGGTCTTTCTTGGGCGCCCTGGAGCCTTTTTGGCAACAATGGAACCTCTCTCCTTGGAGTTCTTGATGATGCAATAGATTGTTGACTGAGGTGCAGTCTTTCTAGCTGCGATACTCTTCCCTGTTAGGCCATTTTTGTGCATTGCAATGATGACTGCACGTGTTTCTTTAGAGATAACCATGGTTAACAGAAGAGAAACAATGATGCCAAGCACCAGCCTCCATTTAAAGTGTCCAGTGGTGTCATTCTTACTTAATCATGACAGATTGATCTCCAGCCATGTCCTCATCAACACCCACACCTGTGTTAATGGAGCAATCACTGAAAAGAAGTTAGCTGGTCCTTTTAAGGCAGGGCTGCAATGATGTTGAAATGTGTTTTGGGGGATAAAGTTCATTTTCTAGCCAAATATTGACTTTGCAAGTAATTGCTGTTAAGCTGATCACTCTTTATAACATTCTGGAGTATATGCAAATTGCCATTAGAAAAAGTGAAGCAGTAGACTTTGTAAAAATTAATATTTGTGTCATTCTCAAAACTTTTGTCCATGACTGTAGCTGTAGTGTCATCCTTCCTATGGTTAAAATCAGAGGCGGATATACTATTGGTCCTCTTCTGTCTGTCAGCCAGTGGTCCCAATGTATAATTCATTTCCTGCAATGAGAAACACAGCACATTAATAATTTTCATGCAGTCAAGATGAATACAATCAATCCTAACCCTACCACTATGGGCTCTAGCAAAGATAAGAGTATGTTGTTTAACCAAAGTCTGATAAACTCCATCCAGGAGAAGTGATTTTTGTTGCAGCTCCTTTACCATATCCATGTTTCTCTCAATTGAATTATGTGCATCTTCAATCCAGAAGCGCCTGTTACAGCACAAGTTCCACCTACAATTACTAACAGGTAGTCAAAACCTTTTCTGTACTGAAGGGCTACCTTCCTAACCTGAGCAACCCGCTCATTAAGAGCATGAATAGAAATAGAAAAAAAAGGCAAATGCAATTCTAGGATGTATCAACAGAAGCATACAGTCTAGATCACGTGAAGTCATTATTGCCCTCTACTCCTCTTTGTTCAGACCTCATCTGTAATACTGTGTCCAGTTTTGGGCACCACATTTTAAAAAAGACATCAACAAACTGGAGCAAGTTCAGAGAAGAGCCACCAGAATGGTGACCGGTCTGCAAACCATGTCCTATGAGGAACGGTTGCAGGATTTGGGAATGTTTAGCTTGCAAAAAAGAAGACTGAGAGGAGACTTAATAGCTGTCTACAAATATCTCAAGGGCTGTCACATTGTAGAAGGATCATCTTTATTCTCATTTGCACAAGGAAAGACTAGAAGCAATGGGATGAAACTGAATGGGAGGAGACACAGATTAGATATTAGAAAAAACTTTTTGACAGTTAGGGTGATCAATGAGTGGAACAGGCTGCCACAAGAGGTGGTGAGTTCTCCTTCAATGGAAGTCTTCAAACAGAGGCTGGATAGACATCTGTCTGGGATGATTTAGAGAATCCTGCTTTGAGCAGGGGATTGGACCAGAAGGCCCAGGAGGTCCCTTCCAACTCTACCATTCTATGATTCTATGATTCTATGATAAATTATGGTTTCATTAACTATTCCATCCATTATATTATCTTATTTATTTAGCTTATTTACTAGTTCTACTCCCCAACCTGTCCAGGATATTTAGAGTCCTGATGTGACATTTGTGCCTCAGTCATCCTGTCTATATCCTCCTGTTTTATTTTTTGGAGTGATCAGGAGTTCACCATCCACTCCACAATCAACTCTCCCTCCCACAGTGTTAGATATCTCTCACCATATACCAGGGGTAGGAAGGGAAAAGACAAATTCAGGAGTGGTGGCCCTAACATGGGGTTCATTATATTTTGGATGTGTTAGGAGTGGGGGAATCAACAATTTCAACATTCGGTGACCTTCCAAATGGTGGCTGTTACTGCCGGCTTCCATTGAAGTGCATTGCCCAATATACTAGAGATCAAACAATATGAATCCTACCAATATGAGGGAATATTTGAATAGGTTTTCTATATATGGAGCTAATATGCACTGTATATACATCCGGATTTTACAAGGTTTTCTCAAAATTGGTTGGATTCATATTTTTGATCTGGATTGTATATCACGATATGTCTCAATAATACCCAACAATTACATAATTATATCCAGGCTACATGTGCTCGCTTTACAGAATATGACGTTCATCTCCCAGATTTGGATGACTGTAAAACAATACAGTGTATGGCCCAAAAATCAGGAAGATGTCGTGTTCCAGTTATGGCTGAGGGTATTCTCTTATTACTATTCTATGGATGTGATTAGCAAGAAAGTCAGAAACCAGTAAGATGTGATGGAGAATCGGTAAATCACTGTCATTTCTGTACTGGGATACATAGGATGTGATGGGATTTATCTCTCCTTACTATTGCAAGAAATGCTGTAAAATATGGATGTCACCTAAACTGAGGGGCTCAGTATTTTGAACCTGCTTGTATTATATAGAATAAAGGCTCCTTAAGGAATAAAAAGTAAAAGAATTAGATGATAGAAGAGAATGAAGGACACAACAAGAGGTGACATAGAGCCGACTTACCTCTCTCCCCAGTAGATGCAACCCTGAAATGGAATGTCGGCTCTGCAGTTCATTACACGATGTGTGTGATGTCATAATGCAAGGGGGCGGAGCCAGAAACCACAACATTCCGTGACACCAGCAGCAGCAGCTGTTATTTAAAGGGACCAGACCAAGCCATGCAGCCAATTCATTAGCATACAGATGAAATGGACTTTAACCCTTAACGATCAGAGGTATTGTTGGTTTTGCATTTTCTTTTTTTTGCTCCCCTTCTTCCTAGAGCCATAACTTTTTTATTTTTTGGTCAAAATTGCCATGTGAGGGCTTGTTTTTTGCATGATGAGTTGTTCTTTTGAACGACACCATTGGTTTTACCATATCGTGTTCTGAAAAACTGGAAAAAAAATTCCAAGTGCGGTGAAATTGCAAAAAAGTGCAATCCCACAGTTGTTTTTTGGGGGTTTCTTTTACCATGTTCATTAAATGCTAAAACTGACTTGCCATTATGATTTTCCAGGTCAATACAAGTTCATAGACACCAAACATGTCTTGGTTCTTTTTTATTTATGTGGTAAAAAAAATTCCACAGCTTGTTAAAAAAAAAAAAATTGCGACATTTTGCAAAAGCCATAGTGTCTCCATTTTTCGTGATATGCGGCTGACATGGAGCTTATTTTTTGCATGCTGAACTAATGTTTTTAACCCCTTCGTAACCTTGATATTTTTTGCAATTCTGACCAGTGTCCCTTTATGAGGTAATAACTCAGGAACGCTTCAACGAATCCTAGCGATCCTGAGACTGTTATTTCGAGACATATTGGACTTCATGTTAGTGGTAAATTTAGGTCAATAATTTTTGCGTTTATTTGTGAAAAAAATGAAAATTTGGCAAAAATTGTGAAAATTTTGCAATTTTCAAATTTTGAATTTTTATTCTGTTAAACCAGAGAGTTATGTGACATAAAATAGTTAATAAATAACATTTCCCATATGTCTACTTTACATCAGCACAATTTTGGAAACAAAATTTTTTTTTGTTAGGAAGTTATAAGGGTTAAAATTGACAAGCAATTTCTCATTTTTACAGCAAAATTTACAAAACCATTTTTTTAGGGACCACCTCACATTTGAAGTCACTTTGAGGGGTCTATATGGTGGAAAATACCCAAAAGCGACACCATTATAAAAACTGCACCCCTCAAGCTACTCAAAACTACATTCAAGAAGATTATTAACCCTTCAGGTGCTTCACAGGAACTAAAGAAACGTAGAAGCAAAAAATGGGCATTTTAATTTTTCCAACAAAAATTTTATTTTAGCATTAATTTTTTCATTTTTGCATGGGCAACAGGATAAAATGGATCCTAAAATTTGTTGGGCAATTTCTCCTGAGTACACAGATACCTCATATGTGGTCATTAACCACTGTTTGGGCGCACGAAAGGGCTCAGAAGGGAAGGAGTGCCATTTGACTTTTTGAATGGAAAATATGCTGGAATATTTAGCGGTTGCCATGTCGCATTTGGAGAGTCCCTGTGTGCCTAAACATTGGAGCTCCCCCACAAGTGACCCCATTTTGGAAACTTGACCCCCCAAGGAACTTATCTAGATGAATAGTGAGCACTTTGAACCCCCTGGTGCTTCACAAATTGATCCGTAAAAAAAAGAAAGTACTTTTTTTTTTACAAAAATTTTATTTTAGCCTCAGTTTTTTCATTTTCACATGGGCAAGAGGATAAAATGGTTCCCAAAATTTGTTGGTCAATTTCTCCTGAGTACACAGATACCTCATATGTGGTCAATAACCACTGTTTGGGCGCACAGTAGGGCTCAGAAGGGAAGAAGCGCCATTTGACTTTTTGAATGGAAAATTAGCTCCAATCGTTAGCGGACACCATGACGCGTTTGGAGAGCCCCTGTGTGCCTAAACAGTGAAAAAAAACACATGTGACACCATTTTGGAAACTAGACCTCTTATAAAACTTATCTAGATTTGTTGTGAGCACTCTGAACCCCCAAGTGCTTCACAGAAGTTTATAACGCAGAGCAGTGAAATTAAAAAAATCATTTTTTCCTCAAAAATTATTTTTTAGCCTGCTATTTTTTATTTTCACAAGGGTAACAGGAGAAATTGGACCACAAAAGTTGTTGTGCAATTTGTCGTGAGTACACCAATACCCCATATGTGGGGGGGAACCACTGTTTTGGTGCATGGGAGAGCTCAGAAGAGAAGGAGCGCCATTTTGGAATGCAGACTTGATGGAATGTTCTGCAGGCGTCATGTTGCGTTTGCAGAGCCCCTGATGTGCCTAAACAATAGAAACCCCCCACAAGTGACCCCATTTTGGAAACTAGACCCCCCAAGGAGCTTATCTAGATGTGTACTGAGCACTTTGAACCCCCAAGTGCTTCACAGAAGTTTATAAACGCAGGGCAGTGAAAATAAAAAAAATCATTTTTGTTTCTCAAAAATCCTTTTATTAGCCCGCTATTTTTTATTTTCCCAAGGGTAACAGGAGAAATTTGACCCCAAAAGTTGTTGTCCAGTTTGTCCTGAGTACTCTGGTACCCCATATGTGGGGGGTAACTAACCCTAAGGCGCACGGTAGGGCTCAGAAGGGAAGGAGCGCAATTTTACTTTTTTAATGGAAAATTAGCTCCAATCGTTAGCCGACACCATGTCGTGTTTGGAGAGCCCCTGTGTGCCTAAACTTTGGAGCTCCCTACAAATGACCCCATTTTGGAAACAAGACCCCCTAAGGAACTTATCTAGATGCACAGTGAGCACTTTGAACCCCCAGGTGCTATACAGAAGTTTATAACGCAGAGCCCTGAAAATTAAAAATAATTTTTTTTATCAAAAAATGATTTTTTTAGCCCCCTTTTTTATTTTCACAATGGTTGCAGGAGAAATTGGACCCCAAAAGTTGTTGTCCAGTTTGTCCTGAGTACGCTGGTACCCCATATGTGGGGGGTAACCACTGTTTGGGCACATGTCAGTGATCGGAAGGGATGTAGTGACGCTTTGAAATGCCGACTTGATGGAATGGTCTGCTGGCATCTTGTTACGTTTGCAGAGCCCCTGATGTGCCTAAAAAGTAGAAACCCCCATAAGTGTACCCATTTTGTAAACTAGACCCCCCAAGGAACTTATCCAGATGTGTGGTGAGCACCTTGAACCCCCACGTGCTTCTCAGAAGTTTATAATGCAGAGCCGTAAAAATAAAAAATATTTTTTTTCCTCAAAAACTGATTTTTTTAACCCGCAATTTTTTATTTTCACAAGGGTAACAGGAGAAATTGGACCCCAAAAGTTGTTGTACAGTTTGTCCTGAGTGCACTGGTACCCCATATGTGGGGGGAACCACTGTTCGGGCACACGTTGGGGCTCGGAAGGGAAGTAGTGACTAGAGTTGAGCGATACTTTCCGATATCCTAAAGTATCGGAATCGGAATGGTATCGCCGATATCACTAAAAAATCGGCGATACCCGATACCGATACCGGAAGTCCCATGTAAGTCTATGGGAACAAAATATCGCAACTAAAAAAACCCCATTCTTTCCTTGTAAACACTAAATATACACACATAGAATACATATATATATATATATACATGTCATTGTGACATATATATATATACATATATGTATAGTTTATACACTTCTACATAGTAAAATATCCTTTGATTCAATTGCCGGGTAAAGCCGGCTTCAGTGAAAAGACAGAAGCACCCGACATGAAATGACACTTGGTGTACATAGGGTTAACCATGTCTTTTCATGTCGTTTGCTATCTGATTTGCACAAACAATTAAATCAGACTATGTGTGCAAAATTTCACACCTGTAGGGGTTAATTAAAGGTGTAAATTCGTTGTAAAAAAAACGGACTTTTTTGCTACGAATTTACACCTTTAATTAACCCCTACAGGTGTGAAATTTTGCACACATAGTCTGATTTAATTGTTTGTGCAAATTAGATAGCAAAGGACATGAAAAGACATGGTTAACCCTATGTACACCAAGTGTCATTTCATGTCGGGTTCTGCATTTTCACAAAAGCCGGCAATTGAATTAGCGGCTATTATACAATGTAGAAGTGTATGAACTACAAATATAAATATATATGTGTCACAAATTCAATGACATGTATAATATATATATATGAGGTGTAAAATTGCTGAAAAAAAATGCGTGGGCTCCCGCCCTATTTTCGCAACCAGACAGACAAAGCCAGTGAGTGGGGGCAGATAATAATAGCCCAGAGAGGGACCATTATTTTTGGCCCCCCCCGGCTACTTAACATCTGCCCCCAGACACCCCAGAAAGGGCAAATCTCTAATTAGATTTGCCCTTTCTGGCACTTTGCCCGTCTATTCCCATTGCCCTGTAGCGGTGGCGAATGGGTTAATAAGGGGTTAAAATGACCTTGCAATTGAAAGGTCACTTTAAGCCAGGTTAATAATTGAGAGCTGTCAATTAGACAACTATCAATTATTAATCCTATTGTATGAAAGAAAAATCAAACACACACACTTTAATAAAAAAGAAGTTTAATGAAATAATCACACAGTTTTTGACCATATTTTATTTACCTGCTAAAACCATTTCCTGTAATAAAAATAAAATAAAAAAGCAAAATTATTCTTACCTATCCCATGCACAGTCAGGTCCCACGGTGAAATCCTTCAGAAAGGGTTAATGTTTACTGCAGGGACCGCAGCTAATGCTGCAGCCTCACAGTAAACCCCAAATGAATGAGTTCCTCTCCTGCCTGACAGGAGAGTAAAGGCTGGGTGTCACATAACGATACACCAGCGATCCCGACAACGATATGCACTTGTCAGGATCGCTGGTGTATCGCTACATGATCGCTGCTGAGCTGCCAAACAGGCAGCTCAGGCAGCGATCTGGGACAGCGACACTGCGGGTAACATCGCTTAAGGGCCCGTCTCACATAGCGATATCGCTACCGAGATCGCTGCTGAGTCACTAGTTTTGTGACGCAGCAGCGAGCTCACCAGCGATATCACTGTGTGTGACATTCAGCGACGATCAGCCCCCCTGCCGGGTATCGCTGATCGTCGCAGAAATGTCAGGACCTTTTTTTGATCGCTGGTTTCCCTCTGACAGGCACGCATCGCTGCGTGTGACAGGCGGGAGACCAGCGATCCGCTGGTAACCAAGGTACACAGCGGGTTTCCAGGCACCGCGCAGCGCTTGGAAACCCGCTGTGTACCTTGGATACCAGCTCCCTGCATCAGGGCGCTGGTATCCAAGGTACACAGCGGGTTTCTAGGCACAGCCCCGCGCCTGGAAACCCGCTGTGTACCTTGGTTACCAGCGGATCGCTGGTCTCCCGCCTGTCACACGCAGCGATGTGTGCCTGTCAGCGGGAAACCAGCGATCAAAAAAAGGTCCTGACATTTCAGCGACGATCAGCGATACCCGGCAGGGGGGCTGATCGTCGCTGAATGTCACACACAGCGATATCGCTGGTGAGCTCGCTGCTGCGTCACAAAACTAGTGACTCAGCAGCGATCTCGGTAGCGATATCGCTATGTGAGACGGGCCCTTAAGTGGAAAGCTTAATTGATTGCTTTCCACTTTCACTTCAGGTCAGCCAGGGACACAATCAGTGACGTCAGAGGGAACTGATTAACAAAAATAGGGGTTCCCTTCGAAAAAAAAATGGCGTGGGGTCCCCCCTATTTTTGTTAACCAGCCAGATGAAGCAGACCGCTGAGGCCTGGATTTTCAGGCTGTTAAGGAGCCAAGATCCATGGACCTTGCCAGCCTGATAATACTAGGCCACAGCAGTCTGCATATCTTGGCTGATTAACAAAAATAGGGGATCCCCTCGAAAAAAATTGGCGTGGGGTCCCCCCTATTTTTGTTAACCAGCCAGATGAAGCAGACCGCTGAGGCCTGGATTTTCAGGCTGTTAAGGAGCCAAGATCCATGGACCTTGCCAGCCTGATAATACCAGGCCACAGCAGTCTGCATATCTTGGCTGATTAACAAAAATAGGGGATCCCCTCGAAAAAAATTGGCGTGGGGTCCCCCCTATTTTTGTTAACCAGCCAGATGAAGCAGATCGCTGAGGCCTGGATTTTCAGGCTGTTAAGGAGCCAAGATCCATGGACCTTGCCAGCCTGATAATACCAGGCCACAGCAGTCTGCATATCTTGGCTGATTAACAAAAATAGGGGATCCCCTCGAAAAAAATTGGCGTGGGGTCCCCCCTATTTTTGTTAACCAGCCAGATGAAGCAGACCGCTGAGGCCTGGTTTTTCAGGCTGGTAAGGATCCAATATCCATGGACCTTGCAAGCCTGATAATACCAGGCCACAGCAGTCTGCTTAGCTTGGCTGGTTAACAAAAATAGGGGATCCCCTCGAAAAAAAAAACGGCGTGGGGATCCCCCCTATTTTTGTTAACCAGCCAAGTAAAATGCAGACTGCTGCGGCCTGGTATTAAAAGACTGTCAAGGCCCATGGATTTTGGCCCTCAACAGCCTGATAATACCAGGCTACAGCAGCCCCACATTTGGCGCATCAAAAGATGTGCCAATTGTGGCACTTTACCCGGCTCTTCCCACTTGCCCTGTAGCGGTGGCAAGCGGGGTAATAAGGGGTTAATGTCACCGTTGATTGCACGGTGACAATAAGCCCGGTTAATAATGGAGAGGTGTCAATAAGACACCGATCCATTATTAATCCCAAAGTTATTAAATGTATAAAAACAAGACAAAGCAAGAAAAAAGTATTTTAATGAAATAAAAGAGACAACACAGTTTTCATTAATTTTATTATACACTCATTCCTGCGACGCCATCGATCTCCTGTAAAAAAAGAAAAAAAACAAACCAACAGTATACCACCTGTCCGACGCAGTCCATAGTAACGACAGTCCCACGACGATCCAGCTGTGCTACATCGCAATGACAGGCAGAGCCTGTCATCGCGACGCAGCACAGCTGATTACCTGCTTCCCCGGCGGTGACGTCATCGGACTGACTGCTTTACGGCCGGGATTACCCAGCAGTCACTGCAGTTATCGCGAGAAACTGCATGTGACCGCCGGGGAAAGAAGATGGCGGCCATGAAGCAGTCCGGGATGTGACCGCCGGAGATCTTCTGCCAGGTAAGTGCCGCTGACTCCTGACAGACCCGACCGACGGACACTGACAGTGACAGTGACAATCCCGATTCCGGTATCCGATAAGACGAAAATATCGGAACTCGGAATCGGAATTCCGATACAGCCAATATCGGCCGATACCCGATATTTGCAGTATCGGAATGCTCAACACTAGTAGTGACGTTTTGAAATGCTGACTTTGATGGAATGGTCTGCGGGAATCATGTTACGTTTGCAGAGCCCATGATGTGCCTAAACAGTAGAAACCTCCCCAAGTGACCCCATTTTGGAAACTAGATCCCCCAAGGAACTCCTCTAGATGTGTGGTGAGCACTTTGAATCTCCAAGTTCTTCACATAAGTTTATAACGCAGAGCTGTGAAAATAAAAAATCATTTTTTTTTCACAAAAATAATTTTTTTAGTCCCCAATTTTTTTTCCCAAGGGTAACAGTAGAAATTAGACCCCCAAAGTTGTTGTGCAATTTTTCCTGAGTACGCTGATACCCCATATGTGGGGGTAAACGACTGTTTGGGCACACGTCGGGGCTCAGAATAAAGGGAGCACTGTTTGACTTTTTGAATGCAAAATTTGCAGGAATCAATGGTGGCGCCATGTTGTGTATGGACACCCCCTGATGTGCCTAAATAGTGGAAACCCCTCAATTCTAACTCCAACCCTAACCCCAACACACCTCTAACCCCAACCCTAACCCCTACACACCCCTAACCCTAATCCAAATCCTAACCATAACCCTAACCCCAACACATCCTGACCCTAATCCCAACTCTAACCATAACCCTAACCACAAACCTAGCCCTAATCCCAACCCTAACCCTAATTCCAACCCTAACCCTAATTCCAACCCTAACCCTATTTCTAACCCTAACTCTAACCCTAATGCTAACCCTAAGGCTAACCCTAACCCTAGTTCTATCCCTAACCCTAGTTCTAACCCTAACCCTAAGGCTGGGTTCATACTGCTTTTTACCAGCCCGTTCAACACATAGCGTTGACGGGCAGGTTACGGTATAGCATTACGCGATCGCATTATGCTATACCCGCTAGCGCAGATGAATCAGCAGATGATTCATCTGCGCTAGCGGTGACAGAGCCCAGACGCTGCAGGCCGCGTCTGAGGCTCCGTCACTGAATGACGGCACGTCGCGAACGCATGTCGCTTTACGGCATGTGTCGCGATGTGCCCGCAAATGGGGGTGAATGGCAGCGTTAACGGACTGCGTTACACCGCGGTGTAACGCAGTCTGTCTAACGGACTGCCGTAGCGCAATATGAACACAGCCTTATAATCGTAACCCTAACCCTAATAAAAAGATTAAAAAAGATATATATTTTTTTTTTATTTTATTTGTCCCTACCTATGGGGGTGATAAATGGGGCGTTTATTTACTTTTTTTTTATTTTGATCACTGTGAGAGTTTATCACAGTGATCAAAATAAATTTCTGGACTCTGGAGGACACACTGCGCATGCGCCGGCCGGGGGTCGGAAGGTAAGGGAGGGATCGGAAGGTGGGGGCAGCGGAGGCAAGGAGGAGGCGAGCATTTAGCGACGGCGGTAACCGATCGCCGCCATCTATCGGTGGCGGCGGCCGATCGCCGCCGTGACTCGGTGTGGGGGGGTCGGATCTCGGTCTCCAGCCATGGCAGATGCTATTGCAGCATCGGCCATGGCTGGATTGTAATATTTCACCAAATTTCATTGGTGAAATATTATAGATTGCTCTGATTGGCTGTTTCACTTTTAACAGCCAATCAGAGCGATCGTAGCCACGTGGGGGTTAAGTCAACCCCCCTGTGGTGAAGCACAAAGGGTCTTGTGCCTGCGGGTCGGGTGACCTTTCAGTGACCCCGGTCACCGACCCGCAGGAACGCAATCCTTTCATGACACATACACTGTGTCACAGGTCAGGAAGGGGTTAATGATATGATGTCGGAAAGGGGTTAATTATTCACCTTGACTTCTGAAACCTTTCACAAAGTGGCAGAATATCATTATTGCCATACAATGTAATTCCGAAGTAATTTCTACTGATTTTAACAGTGATAAATCCACAATAATGGCATCACGATCTCTCCCGCACCTGAAATCCGCTGCCTCGGAGTAACTCTCGACTCTGCCCTGTCCTTCAAACCGCACATCCAAACTCTTGCCACCTCCTGTCACCTCCAACTTAAAAACATTTCCAGAATCCGTCCCTTCCTCAGCCCTAAATCTACTAATACTCTTGTGCATGCCCTCATCATCTCCCGCCTCGATTACTGCAACACCCTCCTCTGTGGCCTCCCCGTCAACTCTCTTGCACCACTCCAGTCTGTCCTCAACTCTGCTGCCCGATTAATCCACCTCTCCCCTCGCTACTCCCCTGCTTCTCCCTCTGCAAATCCCTCCACTGGCTCCCAATACCCCAACGAATCCAGTTCAAACTACTAACACTGACCTACAAAGACATCCACAACCTGTCCCCTCCCTATATCTCTGAACTAATCTCCCAATATATTCCTTCACGTAATCTTCGATCCTCCCAAGACCTCCTACTATCCTCCACACTTATTCGTTCCTCACACAACCGTCTCCAAGATTTCTCCCGAATATCCCCCATCCTCTGGAGCTCCACGCCTCAACATGTACGATTATCCACCACCCTTGGATCCTTCAGACGGAACCTGAAAACCCATCTCTTCAGGAAAGCCTTCAGCCTGCAATAACCATTCCGCCTCGCCGCCACCACCCGAGCTGCCGCCTCGCTGCCACCACCCGAGCTGCCGCCTCACCACCACCAGAGCTGCCGCACCCCCGACCTTCTGTTTCTTCCCCATTATCCCGTAGAATGTAAGTCCGCAAGGACAGGGTCCTCTCCCCTCTGTATCAGTCTGTCATTGTAAATTTGTTTAATGTAAACGATATGTATAACTTTGTATGTAACCCCTTCTCATGTAAAGCACCATGGAATTAATGGCGCTATATAAATAAATAATAATAATAATAATCCATATGTCACAGTAATATGGAGGATTAGATGATATGGATGATTGGATTGGGAGGTGGACATATTGCTGTTGGAAAAATGGCCAGTAAATAGGAGAGGACACTACAGACAATATTACTATATACTATTATGATATAGGAAAGATATATATCTTTGTATCATGTTAGCCAGTAGATAGAAAAATATTTAGAATTGAGAGTCCTCAGTGGTTGATACCTTTTAATGGCATTGTATTTGTATGCAGCTAAGCGCTACGGTCCTGAGTGTCTGCGGCAGTGCTAGGTATTGACGTGCGAGACTCATCTGAGTTTCTCTCATGTGAGTATGAGCCCTAACTGAAAAGATGGTAACAAATTGCAAGTTTTCGAGACTACTCAGGTTTCTTCATCAGGCATAAACTAATACAAAATCTGAAGAATCACATATTTATACACAACAGGGCACAGGAATAGTGCAATAGATAAGACAAGTGATGTGAAGCAGAACTATCATTATGAGAGGGATAAACCATTGTGGCCACAAATATAGGAACAGTTCATAGATATGGAGTGTGAACGTTTTATTGCCCTCTGATTGGGGTCTGGTAATGTTTTGTGATGCCCCCACAAGGTCTGAGGAGCAAATGCGTTAATTGATGTAAAGAAGACATAAATCCATGCGACACATTCATTCCTGCACTGAGTGTGTCAAAGGTTGTCATGAGTTTATACTCCCAGACTCTTCTGTCTCTCTGAGATTTGAAGTTACCTTTCAGTACAAGTAATTTCATGCTTATGGTACTGTGATCAGACATACAAAAGTGTTTGGCCACAGGTAGATCCATTCTTTTTTCTTTTATTGTGTGGCGATGAGAATTCATACTTGATCTCAGTTTTTGCCCGGTCTCCCCACATACAGACCCGCAGCTGGACATTTGATACATATAATTAAGTACACCACATTAGATGTGATGCAGCTGAAAGTACCTTGGATCTTGTTGTCCTCATGTGAGTTGGGGATCTTTATCTTGTCCATGTGTTCTGTTAGGCTACTTTCACACATCAGGTTTTTTGAATCAGGCATATCCGTCCTATGCCTGATAGGACGGATCTGGCGCTGATTGTAAAAAAACTGATGCAACTGATCAGGTTTTTTGCCTGATCCGGCCTGACCTGAGAGAGAGAGAGAGAGACAGAGACCTTGGACTCCGGATCAGTTTTCTGACGGATTTGTCAAAAAACTGGTCCGGCTCCATAGGTTTGCATTGTTTCCGGCCGCCTGAAGTGCCGATTCAGGCACTGTTAGGCGCCTCCGGAAAAAAAAAAAAACGTTACAGCAACCGTCTTGTCCGGCAGCCGGAATGTACATTTCCGACGGATCCGGCCAAAAACGGATGCAACGCAGTGACATCAGGCGCGATCTGGCGCTAATGTAAGTCAATGCTAAAAAAACGCATCCGGTACCGGATCCGTTTTTTTAGAAAAACGCCGGATCGCGCCTGATTCAAAAAGCCTGATGTGTGAAAGCAGCCTTAGTTGCTTCCCGTCATGGATCACACTCTGATGCTATTAACAGGCTGTTTATTACATGCAGCGAAATCCTCCATTATCATGAGTCTCTGCCAGCAACAACTTACCAACAAGTTCCAACAACACTATAGTACTCACATAAACGAGGTGAGACCCCTAGAGGCCAAATCATCATATAACATATTGCTACATCCTTTCTCTTTTAACTGGAGGAACAATGAAAAATAATAAAACAATGGATAACATGACCAAATTAGAAATCTAAAATAAGTCCAGCTCTGTTCTGCTCCCTCTCCGCCTCAGCGGCTCCTTGTTTGTCTAGTCTGAACTGGGTCCTACCTTTTTCAACATCCCATTCGTACCTGCCTGTGCCCCAGGCCTTCCAGAAACTTTTTCTACTCGTCCAGTCTGAATTGGGTCCTACCTGTCCCCACATCCCACTCATACCTACCTGTGTCCCAGTCCTTCTCGAAACTGTTCCTCGAAACTGTTCCTGCTCGTCCTGTCGAAACTGGGTCCTTCCTGTCCTCACATACCTGCCCGTGTCCCAGTCCTTCCTGAAGCTATCTCCAGTCTGTACTGGTTCCTACCTGTTCTCATATCCCACTCGTACCTGCCAGTGTTCCAGCCCTTACCACAACAGTTCTTGTTCCTCCAGTCTGAACTGTGCAAGCCTGCCTGCCAGAGTGTCAGCCGTGCCTGCCAGTACTAGCCAGTCTAAATATCAGCTATCTACAGTACTGGCCTGCACCTGTCGTTAGTGTCCTGTCCCCCTGTGGAGTCAGCTACTACTGCCAGACTCTGCCCTGGAGTGGTACCTGGCAGCCACCTGCCGCACAAGCCTGATCTCACCACTATAGGCTCCAGTGAACACCAAGGTAGCTGCTTAGTCACACCCCTCCAGGGGTAGTCTGGTTTGTGGTACAGTGGGGCCTCAATCCTCGCTCGTGCCATCCAGTTTGGGCGCGATCGTTACACAAAAGCCTAGTCAGGTAACGTTCCAATGTCAGAATACCAGTAGAACATCGGATCAGAGCAGAAGGGGGTTAAACAGATAGATGGTAAGAACGAGGTCCAAGGTCAGGCAACGAAAGATCAACATACAGAATGCAAGGCACAGAGAACTAACCACACTTAGCTGAATATACGTCTGGCAGAGGTCTGGGAGAAAAATCTCAGTTAAGTAGTATGACAATCACCTGGGATAATGAACACTTAAGGTACTGCCACACTAAACAATCCCGCTAGCGATCTCGTTAGCGTTGCATACTAATGAGATCGCTAGCGGGATTGTTTCTATATCGCTAAATGCTGCCGCATTTAGCGATATAGTTAACGACGCTATCGCCGTTAGCGATCTTCTTAACGACTTTAGCGGTACAAAAGTACCGCTAAATCGCTAAGAAAAGGTGCCACACAGCGATAAGATACTTACCCAGCGGGAGCGCCAGCGATGAAATAGGGTCCGGAGCGATTCCAGCGACGAGCGAGATCACAGCAGGAAGCTCGTCGCTGGAAGCTGCCGCACTGAACAATATCGCTAACGGGATCGCTAAATAGTGACGTTTTTTAGCGATCCCGTTAGCGATATTGTTTAGTGTGGCATACCCTTTAGAGACAGCCAGTGCCTCTCAGTCTCAGATTAGACAGTCGAGCTGTCAATCAACACACTTACAGCTCAGTCCGCCCCCTGTACTAGACTGGATGACTGAGCTGTTAATAACTGTATCCCAGACACACTGAGGGGTGGAACCACGACAATCATGCTTCACAGCATATGAAGAGGGGAGGAGGCAGGGAGCAAGTTTGTGCTGAATCATATCCCTGAAATAAACTGAAACTGCTAGCAGAGCTAACATAAGGAGCCTCAGATCAACTAACCTCTCCAAACATGAGTTCAGAGTAAAAGCAAACTAAAACAGCATGAAGCATACAGAGAAAACATACACTGGACTACTGACTAAGGCTAGGTTCACATTGCGTTAGGGCATCCGTTTAATGGATCCGTTAAACGGATGCTCTAACGCAGATGTCATTTTTAACATCATTTGTGACCATAGCGCTACTGTATGCGCTGACGCATGGTAGCAGTTCGGCACCATGCGCTACCATGCGTTAGCCCATACAGGTCTATGCACAGCGAACACGTCAGTTCGCTGTGCGCTAGACCCGAAGCACCCTCGGATCCTGCAGACCGATTCCGAGGGTCCGTCACAGAATGACGGCACATCGCTAACGCATGCCGAATATGACATGCGTTAGCGATGCGCTACATAATTGCAGTCTATGGGTGCGCTAACGCATCCGTTACATAGCGTTAGTGCCGCTATGTAACGGATGCCGTCAGCGCATTGCCATTAATGCAATGTGAACCTAGTCTTATGCAGTTTATTGAAAGTTTAGATATGCTTTATCAAGTAATTGCCTTAATCCTGTTTTCCTGTTCATGCTAGCAGTTCTTGAGATGAGTGCAGGGCTGCAGGCATTTTGTATCAGTGCCTTTTTGCTCTGATCTGTAGAGGAGGAGTTTTACTACTGATCATGTACATAAAGTGCAGCACAGATTGAATTTTCAACTAAAAGCCGAGATCCTTAGATCAGGAATAGAACAGACATTTATAGGACATTTCATAACTTTCCCAAATTCTTATGAAAAAAATATTCAGCAGATACTGCATTTAAATAGTGCACCCAATTTGTTATATATTTTAGGAGTCGGAGTTGGTCCATTTTATACCGACTCCACTAAAATGGACACCGACTTATTTTTTGCGGGGCTACACAACATATTTATTAGTACCAATTTGGGACAGATGTGACGTTTTGATCACTTGTTACAGCTTTTTATGTAGAATTGCGGCACATTTTGTAGAATTGTTTTTATATTTTGATAGATCTGGCTTTTCTGAACACAGCAATACCATATATGTGTGATTTTTTTTCATTTTTGAAATATCTTTATTTTTTTAAAGGGATCAAAAGGGGTTGATTTGAACTTTTAGGGTTTTTTAAACAATTTTTTTTTTTACTTTTCAGGCCGGCGTCACACTGGCGACAGAATCGGACGACTGCAATGCGATGAAAAATCGTATTGCAGTCTGCCCTATGTTAATCTATGGAGCAGCTCCCAGTATCCGTTATTTTGTGGTCCGTTTTAAACATCCGTGTGCAATCGCAGCATGCTGCGATTGTCACCGATTGTGGGTCGACAATCGCCAATGCAAGTCTATGGGAGCGATGAAAAATCGGATTACAAACGGACCACACTGTGTGACTTGCGATGAAAAATCGGACCACTATCCCAGGTGTCAGGAAATTGCATCAGAATAAATGACAGGAAGGGCTGAGATGCTAATTAGGCTTTGAAAAATCAAAACAAAACACGAAACCGCCTCCACGGAGACCACAACCATGGCCACTCACATAAATGTGGAAATGTTGATTGTTCTGGTCCAGGAGAGGCCAGAACTTTGGGACCAGCGCGATCAAAATTATTCAAACCGGGCAATAAAGGATGCCTCTTGGAGGAGAATCTGTTCCCAGATGTTCCCTGATTTTGGCGACAGGTCTAGGGAGGACCAAGAACGCATTAGTAAGTAACGACTTGAAACTGCTTAAAATAATGTTTGACTATTCAGTATGTACCAACAACAATGTGTTAGAATGTTCCTGTACCCTTATATGTGACCCCGAAATGTATTGAATAAAATCAATTTGAGGTAACGTTTCGACCCTGCAATGGGTGTTTCTCAAACCTTAATTAACCCCTTCATGACCCAGCCTATTTTGACCTTAAAGACCTTGCCATTTTTTGCAATTCTGACCAGTGTCCCTTTATGAGGTAATAACTCAGGAACGCTTCAACGGATCCTAGCGATTCTGAGATTGTTTTTTCGTGACATATTGGGCTTCATGTTAGTGGTAAATTTAAGTCGATAATTTTTGCGTTTATTTGTGAAAAAAATGGAAATTTGGCGAAAATTTTGAAAATTTTTAATTTTTATTCTGTTAAACTAGAGAGTTATGTGACACAAAATAGTTAATAAATAACATTTCCCACATGTCTACTTTACATCAGCACAATTTTGGGAACAACATTTTTTTTTGTTAGGAAGTTATAAGGGTTAAAAGTTGACCAGCGATTTCTCATTTTTACAGCAAAATTTACAAAACCATTTTTTTTAGGGACCACCTCACATTTGAAGTCACTTTGAGGGGTCTATATGGCAGAAAATACCCAAAAGTGACACCTTTATAAAAACTGCACCCCTCAAGCTACTCAAAACTACATTCAAGAAGATTATTAACCCTTCAGGTGCTTCACAGGAATTAAAGCAACGTGTAAGGAAAAAATGGACATTTTAATTTTTCCAACAAAAATTTTCTTTTAGCATCAATTTTTTCATTTTTACATGGGCATCAGGATAAATTGGATCCTAAAATTTGTTGGGCAATTTCTCCTGAGTACACAGATACCTCATATGTGGTCATAAACCACTGTATGGGCGCACGGCAGGGCTCAGAAGGGAAGGAGCGCCATTTGACTTTTTGAATGGAAAATATGCTGGAATATTTAGCGGTTGCCATGTCACATTTGGAGAGTCCCTGTGTGCCTAAACATTGGAGCTCCCCCACAAGTGACCCCATTTTGGAAACTAGACCCCCTAAGGAACTTATCTAGATGCATAGTGATCATTTTGAACCCCCAGGTGCTTCACAAATTGATCTGTAAAAAAAAGAAAGTACTTTTTTTTCACAAAAATTTTCTTTTAGCCTCAGTTTTTTCATTTTCACATGGGCAACAGTATAAATTGGATCCTAAAATTTGTTGGGCAATTTCTCCTGAGTACACAGATACCTCATATGTGGTCATAAACCACTGTTTGGGCGCATGGCAGGGCTCAGAAGGGAAGCAGCGCCATTTGACTTTTTGAATGGAAAATATGCTGGAATATTAGCGGTTGCCATGTCGCATTTGGAGAGTCCCTGTGTGCCTAAACATTGGAGCTCCCCCACAAGTGACCCCATTTTGGAAACTAAACCCCCTAAGGAACTTATCTAGATGCATAGTGATCATTTTGAACCCCCAGGTGCTTCACAAATTGATCTGTAAAAAAAAGAAAGTACTTTTTTTTCACAAAAATTTTCTTTTAGCCTCAGTTTTTTCATTTTCACATAGGCAACAGTATAAATTGGATCCTAAAATTTGTTGGGCAATTTCTCCTGAGTACACAGATACCTCATATGTGGTCATAAACCACTGTTTGGGCGCATGGCAGGGCTCAGAAGGGAAGCAGCGCCATTTGACTTTTTGAATGGAAAATATGCTGGAATATTTAGCGGTTGCCATGTCGCATTTGGAGAGTCCCTGTGTGCCTAAACATTGGAGCTCCCCCACAAGTGACCCCATTTTGGAAACTAGACCCCCTAAGGAACTTATCTAGATGCATAGTGAGCACTTTGAACCCCCAGGTGCTTCACAAATTGATCCGTAAAAAAAAGAAAGTACTTTTTTTTCACAAAAATTTTATTTTAGCCTCAGTTTTTTTCATTTTCACATGGGCAACAGTATAAATTGGATCCTAAAATTTGTTGCGCAATTTCTCCTGAGTACACAGATACCTCATATGTGGTCATAAACCACTGTTTGGGCGCACGGCAGAGCTCAGAAGGGAAGGAGCGCCATTTGACTTTTTGAATGGAAAATATGCTGGAATATTTAGCGGTTGCCATGTCGCATTTGGAGAGTCCCTGTGTGCCTAAACATTGGAGCTCCCCCACAAGTGACCCCATTTTGGAAACTAAACCCCCTAAGGAACTTATCTAGATGCATAGTGAGCACTTTGAACCCCCAGGTGCTTCACAAATTGATCCGTAAAAAAAAGAAAGTACTTTTTTTTCACAAAAATTTTCTTTTAGCCTGTTTTTTTCATTTTCACATGGGCAACAGTATAAATTGGATTCTAAAATTTGTTGGGCAATTTCTCCTGAGTACACAGATACCTCATTTGTGAGCATAAACCACTGTTTGGGCGCACGGCAGGGCTCAGAAGGGAAGGAGCGCCATTTGACTTTTTGAATAGAAAATATGCTGGAATATTTAGCGGTTGCCATGTCGCATTTGGAGAGTTCCTGTGTGCCTAAACATTGGAGCTCCCCCACAAGTGACCCCATTTTGGAAACTAGACGCCCTAAGGAACTTATCTAGATGCATAGTGAGCACTTTGAACCCCCCAGGTGCTTTACAGAAGTTTATAACGCAGAGCCGTGAAAATAAAATATCATTTTTTTTTCTCAAAAAATGATTTTTTAGCCCACTATTTTTTATTTTCACAATGGTTACAGGAGAAATTGGACCCCGAAAGTTGTTGTCCAGTTTGTCCTGAGTACGCTAGTACCCCATATGTGGGGGGGAACCACTGTTTGGGCACGCGTCAGGGCTCGGAAGGGATGTAGTGACGCTTTGAAATGCCAACTTGATGGAATGGTCTGCGGGCATCTTGTTACGTTTGCAGAGCCCCTGATGCACCTAAACAGTAGAAACTCCCCACAAGTGACCCCATTTTGGAAACTAGACACCGCAAAGAACTTATCAAGATGTGTGGTGAGCACTTTGAACCCCCAAGGGCTACACAGAAGTTTATAACGCCCGGGCATGAAAATAAAAAAATCATATTTTTTCCACAATCAGGATCTTTTAGTCCCCAATTTTTTTATTTTCGCAAGGGTAACATGAGAAATTAGACCCCAAAAGTTGTTGTCCAATTTGTCCTGAGTATGCTGATATCCCATATGTGGGAGAAAACTACTGTATGGGCACACGTCGGGGCTCGGATGGGAAGTAGTGACCTTTTGAAATGCCCACTTGATGGAATGGTCTTCGGGCGTCATGTTACGTTTGCAGAGTCACTGATGTGCCTAAACAGTAGAAACTCCCCACAAGTGACCCCATTTTGGAAACTAGATCCCCCAAGGAACTCCTCTAGATGTGTGGTGAGCACTTTGAATCTCCAAGTCCTTCACAGAAGTTTATAACGCAGAGCCGTGAAAATATAAAATCATTTTTTTTCCACAAAAATAATTTTTAGTCCCCAATTTTTTTCCCAATGTTAACAGGAGAAATTAGAACCCCCAAAGTTGTTGTGCAATTTTTCCCGAGTACGCTGATACCTCATATGTGGGGATAAACCACTGTTTGGGCATACGTCGGGGCTTGGAATAAAGGGAGCACTGTTTGACTTTTTGAACGCAAAATTTGCAGGAATCAATGGTGGCGCCATGTCGCGTATGGAGACCCCCTGATGTGCCTAAATAGTGGAAACCCCTCAATTCTAACTACAACCCTAACCCCAACACACCCCTGACGCCTACACACACCTAACCCTAATACAAACCCTAATCATAACCCTAACCCCAACACACCCCTAACCCTAATCCCAACTCTAACCATAAACCTAACTACAAGCCTAACCCTAATTCCAAACCTAACCCTAATTCCAACCCTAACCCAAATTCCAACCCTAACCGTAATTCTAACCTTAGCCCTAATGCTAACCCTAACCCTAGTTCTAACCCTAAGGCTGGGTTCATATTGCGTTTTACCAGCCCGTTCAACACGTAGCGTTGACCGGCTGGTAACGGTATAGCATAACGCGATCGCGTTATGCTATACCCGCTAGCGCAGATGAATCAGCAGATAATCAGCCGCGGATCAGCAGCAAAATCAGTCGCGGATCAGCAGCAAAATCCGCCGCCGATCAGCAGCGAAATCCGCCGCCGATCAGCAGCGAAATCCGCAGCGGATCCGCAGCGAAATCCGCCGCGGATCAGCAGCGATGTCCGCCGCGGATCATCAGCGAAGTCCGCCGCGGATCAGCAGCGAAATCCGCCGCGGATCAGCAGCGAAATCCGCCGCGGATCAGCAGCGAAATCCGCCGCGGATAAGCAGCGATATCCGCCGCGGATCCGCAGCAAAATCAGCTGCGGATCAGCAGCAAAATCCGCTAGGAAAAAAAAAAAAAATTCTTTATTTTTTTTATTTGTCCCTACCTATGATAAAGGGGGGGTTCATTTACTTTTTTTTATTTTGATCACTGTGACAGTTTATCACAGTGATCAAAATAAATTTTTGAACACTGGGGGGCGCACTGCGCATGCGCCGGCCGGCGGGCGCACTGCGCATGCGCCCGCCATTTTCCGATATGGCGGCGCCCATGAAGAGGCCCGGGCTCGTGGGATATCGGTGGATCGGGAGAGGTGAGTAGGGGGGTCGGAAGGCTGGGGGGGGATAGGAAGTGGGGGCAGTGGACCAAAAGAGGAGGGGAGCTGTAAGTGACGGCGGTGACCGATCGCTGCCATCTTTCGGTGGCGGCGGCCGATCACCGCCGTGACTCGGTGTGGGGGGGGTCAGGGCTCGGTCTCCAGCCATGGCAGATGCTATTGCAGCATCGGCCATGGCTGGATTGTAATATTTCACCAATTAAATTGGTGAAATATTACACATTGCTCTGATTGGCTGTTTCACTTTTAACAGCCAATCAGAGCGATCGTGGCCACGGGGGGGTTAAGCCAACCCCCCTGTGGTGAAGCACAAAGGGTCCTGTAACTGCGGGTCGGGTGACCTTTGAGTGACCCCGGTCTCCCGGCCCGCAGGGACGAGATCCTTTCATGACGCCACATAGGCGTCATGGGTCGGATTGGCACTGACTTTCATGACGCCTACGTGGCGTCATGGGTCGGGAAGGGGTTAACATAACTCAATAGGAACATAGGAGGCCCCTGTGGGATATGTTATAACTTAAAAAAGTTCCTTCTCATATATAGGGGAATGACACAGGGCAGGGACCAACTGAAGCTCCTGGTATGATGAATGTTCAGGTGCCGTCTGTGTATTTGTGATATTTATGTACTACTGCAATGGTGGCAAATTTAAATATTTTAAATTTGGCCTGACACAATAAATGCGTAGGTGAATTACTTTATATGTGTCCCTTTTGTTAATTGTATTGGTGTGTGTGAAAAAAAATAACATTATTGTGACACATATGTCATACAGCTTTCTACGTATGAACACTTCTAATATTAAATTGTTAGTTTAATTATATATACTTTGTATTGCTTTTTTACACCCCTTGAACAATTTTCTCAAATACAATGTTGCTGGTTTTTTTATTTATAAAATAATTCCACATAATGTTTAAATTATATTTTATCACTTAATTTTTCAGTCTCAGATGTTACAAGACGTTGGCGCAGCTGTAGAGACAGCTACAGGAGAGAGAGACAGCTGAGGGGGCGTAGTGGGGCAGCAGGAACAAGAAAGCGAAAATATTTATATTATGATCGCCTGAATTTTCTAGCTCCAGCTCTGGATTTGAGACCGTAAGTTAATGTCTGTACAAAATTTATATCATTTTCAATGAATCAATAATAATAAATTTTTATTCTTCTCTAGCACCGAATCAAACCTGACTGAGAGAGAGCCAGCTTTGGACTCTGAACCACTTATTGATCCTGTGGGGGATGTTGAGGAGGCTGGTCCATCTTCAGCAGCAATTTCAGCAGCATCACCACCACCACCACCACCACCACCAGCAGTGGAGTCTGACAGATTGGCTTCACAGTCTCAAGACCCTCCCCTGAGCAGCAGCCCTGGTAGGCCCCTGGATGTGGGTTAGCCTACAGCTGATGTTGCACGCTGACCCAGGCGTAGAAGAGAAGGAGTTGGTTCTGTCACAAGGAGGCAGGTGGACAGAGGAGTGCTGGACTATTTGTCCAGTGTAGCTAATGATGATGGTGAGGAGGCCTATTGCCGCAGTCTGGCCCCTTACCTCTGGGCAATTCCAAGCCAGCACAGACTGCTTATCAGAAATGCTCTGCATATTGTGTTGCATGCTGGAAGACCACCTAATGATCCAACAAACCTTGTCAATTATCTACATACATGGGTGGCTGGTCCAGAAAATGTATGTAGAGTGGTGCCTCAACATACAGCACAATCTGCAGCAGCCACTGATCCACCTCCTCATCATCATCCTCCTCCTCCACCTCCTCCTTGTGTCCAACAGAACCCAACTCCTCCTCTTCATCCTACTGCTGATTCTTTATACGGAGCTAACCAGCTCCAACCCATGGCACATAGTGGCCAGTCACAATATGCCCACTCGACCATACCCAATGTTCAAAGCCGGCCACAACATGGGTATGGTCGACATGGGCATTTTGGGGGCTATAATGTAAGTGCCCACTCATATTATGACTACCCACAACAGTTCCCAGACTTCCCTTACCCAAACCCACCTCCAGAGCAAGCAAGAACCATGCAGCAAACTGCTCAGTCAGCCACCACTCATGCTGACACAGTGGCTGGAGAGCAGTCTAGCCAGCCCTCCCAAGCTGGACTTCCACCTTCACCACCACACACCTACCAGCACTTATAGGTGTTATGTTTTTGTTATATTTTTGTAATTTTTTTGTATGAAGTTAGAAAATGTTTATTGTTTTTGTTGATGTTATTTTATCTTCAAAGAAATTACAAAAAACTAAGGACATATTAGTCCATTAATATAAAGTATAAAGCCACTAATCCAAACACCAGAGATAAAAAATAATTTAAGTGGCATTGATTGTATGTCTTTATTTCAAAAGGTGATGCCCTGCTTAACTTACACACAGCATGACCAAAAAAACATCACAACATATAACATAAATTGATAACAAATAGCTTTAGGACAGAGAAACATAGCTGCACTACATGTCTACTAATGCCTCCTCTTGCCAGGCAGTAGCACCCTCAGGGGAAACAAAATATTGAGTCAACACATCACGTACTTTTATGCCTGAAGGTGGACGACGGGGATGGATGGGTGGTGACATAGGCAAAGACACATTCACAGAGGCTAATTCACCCACATGTTGAGAGGAGCATTCATGTAATCTACAAAAATTATGTAGGACCACACATGTTTTGAGGACCACATTAACATTGGCTTCACTTAGTTGAATTGCAGATTGAAGTACCCGCCATTTAGCACAAAGAATTCCAAATGTGCACTCCACCAGACGACGAGCACGTGACAGCCGACAATTAAATATTCTGCGCCGATGGGTGAGATAGCGACGGGGATATGGCCTCATTACATTACGGGTTAATTGAAAGGCCTCATCCGCAACTATAACATAAGGCACATGTTCTGGAATGGAGTCAGTAAGTTGACTTGCTGGAGGTAGGTCCAGTTGGTTAGTGCGTATCCGCCTACCCATTATGGAAGTATTGAAGACTCTAGAGTCTCCAGTCCTTCCATAGGCACCAATGTCTACAATTATAAACATGTAGTTTGTGTCGACTAAGGCCAACAAAACAACAGAAAAATATTGTTTATAATTGAAGAATTGGGAGCCTGAGTTAGGAGGTTTGCGAACAAGTATATGCTTGCCGTCCAGGGCTCCTATACAGTGTGGAAATTGGCAATTTTGCTCAAAACCCTGTGCTATCCTCAACCAGTCACTCATTTTGGGTTCAGGCATGACTTCTTCATGTATTCTGTTCCAAATTTCCACACAAGTTGACCGAACAATGCCAGAAATTGTTGATCTGCCTATTAGGAACTCTAAGTGCAGAGCAGCGTAGGACATGCCAGTAGAAAGGAACCTGTAACAAACATAGAACATCGACAAATCAGTTTACAAATTTAAAAAAAAAAAAAAAAAAAACTTAGAATGCTTGAGTTTGTTACAGCACACATGGTGGAAATTAGATTACAAGCCATGGCTTTTGTAAAATACACCATAGGCAATAATTTAGATACCTAAGATTGAGAAATAAAATACACACATTAGAAGATTACAAGAAGTCTGCTCCTACACTTGCAAAGTGAGTATGGGGCTAAAAACATCATCAACATATCGTTAATACACATACCTTATTGTTAGAAGAAGGCGTTCCTCTGCAGAAATAGATTTTCTCATCCTGGTGTCCTGAAATGTGATCCCAGGGCGCACAATGTCAAGCAGCTTATCAAACGTAGCTATTGTCATTCGACAATATAGGAAAAACTTATCTCCGTGACTACGCAGTGACAAATATAGCCGGTGAAAATGTCCTTTAGTTTGCCTTCTTGTCAAAAGTGGATGTACCCACATCCTTCTGTGTCTTCTGTGATCTGATATTACAGGATATGGCTCTCCAAAACGTCTGGATATAACCCAATGGAACAGCACACGCTCAGTTGTAGAAAATCTGAGTGTGTCGCTCATGTTTGGATTAAGCAGGTATCAAGCACAAAGCAGAAGGACCAAAATGACACAAGTGCAAAGGTGGGAGGGTCACACCTGTAGCAGATCACTTAAATATAGCTGTGCCTGATGATTTAAATTAGTATCAGGCCTGAAAACCGTTATTTGATCTTTTTGGTTTGTTGCGACAAAAAAACGGTGGTGGGATGAAAATCGGATGTTACAAGGTACACACACATGCGATTAAATCGCATCTTTGAAGGGAAATCGGATGCCAGAAGGATGTGTGATGTTTTGATTTTGTTCCGATTGTCGACCGTCTAAAAAGGACCGATTTTTTGTCGTTGTGTGTGACGCCGGCCTCACTGTTATTGTTGGCCTCCTTAGTGGACATGAAGATATGATTCGCCTGATCGCTTGTGGTATTATATACAGTGATGCCTCAGCATTGCTGCATATAGCAGAAAGCACAGTCTCCTTTGAAACCTGGCTACAGGCAGGATTTCAAAGGAGCTCCGTAATGACAAGCACAGGGGTCATAAGTAGTAGACCCCTGGCTGTCATGACAACCCATCGCCGACCTGTGATCACATCAAGGGCGCACCAATGGGCGGAGAGAATTATATGCTCGCATGTCAACAAGGGTTAAATACCGCTGTTAGAGATTGATAGTGGCATGTAACATGCGCTATAAACACTGTGTGCAGAATTATTAGGCAACTGAGTATTTTGATCACATCATCCTTTTTATACATGTTGTCCTACTCCAAGCTGTATAGGCTTGAAAGCCAACTGCCAATTATGTAAATCAGGTGATTTGCATATCTGTAATGAGGAGGGGTGTGGTCTAATGACATCAAGACTCTATATAAGGTGTGCTTAATTATTAGGCAACTTCCTTTCCTTTGGCAAAATGGGTCAGAAGAGAGATTTCACGGACTCTGAAAAGTCAAAAATTGTGAGATGTCTTGCAGAGGGATGCAGCAGTCTTGAAATTGCCAAACTTTTGAAGCGTGATCACCAAACAATCAAGAGTTTCATGGCAAATAGCCAACAAGGTAGCAAGAAGCGTGTTGATAAAAAAAGGCGCAAAATAACTGCCCATGAATTGAGGAAAATCAAGCGTGAAGCTGCCAAGATGCCATTTGCCACCAGTTTTGTCATATTTAAGAGTTGCAATGTTACTGGAGTATCAAAAAGCACAAGGTGTGCCATACTCAGGGACATGGCCAAGGTAAGGAAGACTGAAAAACGACCACCTTTGAACAAGAAACATAAGATAAAACGTCAAGACTGGGCCAAGAAATATCTTAAGACTGATTTTTCTAAGGTTTTATGGACTGATGAAATGAGAGTGACTCTTGATGGGCCAGATGGATGGGCCCGAGGCTGGATCAGAAAAGGACAGAGAGCTCCACTCCGACTCAGATGCCAGCAAGGTGGAGGTGGGGTACTGGTATGGGCTGGTATTTTTCGGGTTGAGTATACTGCCAGTTTCTGGAAGACACCTTCTTCAAGCAGTGGTACAGGAAGAAGTCGGTATCGTTAAGGAAAAACATGATTTTCATGCAGGACAATGCTTCATCACATGCATCCAAATACTCCACAGCGTGGCTGGCCAGTAAAGGTCTAAAAGAAGAAAAAATAATGACATGGCCCCCTTGTTCACTTGATCTGAACCCCATAGAGAACCTGTGGGCCCTCATAAAATGTGAGATCTACAGGGAGGGAAAACAGTACACCTCTCGGAGCAGTGTCTGGGAGGCTTTGGTGGCTGCTGCATGCAATGTTGTTCTTAAACCGATCAAGCAACTGACTGAATCTATGGATGGAAGGCTTTTGAGTGTCATCGAAAAGAAAAGTGGCTATATTGGTCAATGATTTTTTTGTTTTTGTTTTTGAATGTCAGAAATGTTTATTTCTAAATTTTGTGTTGTTATATTGGTTTACCTGGTGAAAATAAACAAGTGAGATGGGTATATTTCTGGTTTTTATTAGGTTGCCTAATAATTCTGCATAGTAATAGTTACCTGCACAAACAGATATCCTCCTAAGATAGCCAAATCTAAAAAAAAACGCACTCCAACTTCCAAAAATATTAAGCTTTGATATTTTATGAGTCTTTTGGATTGATTGAGAACATAGTTGTTGCTCAATAATAAAAAGAATCCTCTCAAGTACAACTTGCCTAATAATTCTGCACACAGTGTATGTAAGGCGAATGTCACCTGCTCAGGGCCCCGGCACTTGCCCAGGTGCACCAGGTGCTGACGCCGGCCCTGGGGGGGTACAGCCCAGTGAGGGAGGTGGAAAATCTGTCATATGTTGAGGTGTAGGCTGGACGTTCAGCAGCTGCAAATGGAGAAATTGGAGAAGTCGGAGGAATTGGAGAAGGACAAAGCGAGCCATTTTGCTGGCAACCTATGTGTCATCAGGGGAAGGTAGTACAAAATCCTTTGAAACCCAGGCATGGTTTATTTTAATGAAAGTGAGATCACCTACATTTTGGGTCGACAGCCGGGTCCTTCTTTCTGTCAGGACTGATCCAGCAGCACTGAAGACTCTTTCTGATAGCACACTATCAGCAGTGCAAGCGAGCTCCTGTAAAGCATATTGTGCCAATTCAGGCCAGGTGTCCAGTTTACAGGCCCAGTAGTCAAAGGGGAATGAACTGTGAGGGAGAACATCGATAGGGGAGGAGAGGTAATTTTGAACCATAGTTGACAACTGCTGTCTCCTGTCTGTTGCAATGGATTCAGTATTACAAAACGTGTAAGAGGTACTCGAGAAATCAGTCTACAACATGGTCATGAAACCCCTGTCTCCAACGCCACTTCGGCTGTGTATATGACGAACACCTTTTCTATGTTGCCCAGTACGGCTCGTGGTAGAACCTGCACCGCTGCTGTGTGCTGGGAATGTCTCTAACAAACGGTTTACCAGAGTTCCTTGTTTGTTTGCCAATATTAGCTCTAGCTTCTCCTGTGGCATGATGTTCTGTAATTTGCCTTTACAGCGTGGATGGAGGATGCTGGTCAACCAGTAGTCGTCATCCTTCATAATTTTGGCAATGCAGGGGTCCCTTTTTAGGATCCGCAAGGCATAATCACACATGTGGGCCAATGTTCCAGGTGTCAATGATGCACTGCCAGTGGTGGATGGAGGAACACTTTCTGCCAAATCCACATCCCTCCAGTCACGCACAAACCCTGTACCTGACCTTGGCAAGCCAACATTTTCTCTTGCACCCTGAGAAGCATCCTCCTCCCCAAAATAATCATCCCCCTCATCCTCCTCCTCTTCTTCCACAACCTCGTCCAGGACAGTTCCCTGAGCATACAATGCCTGACTGTCATCAAGGCTTCCGTCCTCCTCCTCCTCCGCTGCAGATGCCTGATCCTTAATGTGCGTCAAAGTTTGCATGAGCAGACGCATAAGTGGAATGCTCATGCTCATGATGGCGTCATCTGTGCTTACCAGCCGTGTGCATTCCTCAAAACACTGAAGGACTTTACAGAGGTCTTTCAGCTTTGACCACTGCACACCCGACAACTTGATGTCTGCCCTCAAACTGCCTGCCCATGTATCCTCCCACAAATGCATTAGAGTCTGCCTCTGTTCGCACAGCCTTTCAACCATGTGCATGGTGGAGTTCCACCTTGTTGCAACGTCTATGATTAGGTGGTGCTTGGGGAGGTGGAGCGATCGCTGCAGCCTCTGCATACGACTGGAATCTACGGGCGAGCGACGGATGTGCGAGCACAGTCTTCGCACCTTATGGAGCAGGGCTGGTAACTCCGGATAATTATTTATGAAGCACTGCACCACCAGGTTCAAGGTGTGAGCCATTCAAGGTATGTGTCTGAGTTTTGCAGGGCTATGGCCGCCACAAAATTACGTCCATTATCACTGACTACCTTGCCTGGCTTAAGATGTAGACTGCCCAGCCATGACTCAGTTTCTCGCTGCAAGTAGTCGGCCAGTACCTCAACAGTGTGTCTGTTGTCGCCCAAAGACATCATCTTTAAAACAGCCTGCTGACACTTACCACTAGCTGTTCGATAGTGTGACACCTCGTGTGCAATACTGGCAGCTGCGGATGGAGTGCTCGTGCGACTGCTCTCTGTCGACGAGCTTTTGCTTCTGGAGGAGGAGGAGGGTCGAATGCCTACAGCCAACTGTTGCCTATACTGTGGGCTAGGCAGCACTGTCCCACCGCCGCTCTCCCCTGTGGACCCTGCATCCACCACATTAACCCAGTGCGCAGTGATGGACAAGTAACGGCCCTGGTCATGCCTACTGGCCCATGCATCTGTTGTGAGGTGCACCTTTCCACTCACTGATTGTTTGAGTGCATGGACAATGCGGTCTTTCACATGCAGGTGGAGGGCAGGGATGGCTTTTCTAGAAAAGAAGTGCCGACTGAGTAGGTCATAGCGTGGGACAGCATAGGCCATGAGTAGTGTTGAGCGATACGATACCGCAAGTATCGGGTATCGGCCGATATTAGCTCTATCGGCCTTTCGATACTTAGTTCCGATATTTTCGTCTTATCGGATACCGGAATCGGGATTGTCACTGTCACTGTCAGTGTCCGTCGGTCGGGTCTGTCAGGAGTCAGCGGCACTTACCTGGCAGAAGATCTCCGGCGGTCACGGGCTGGACTGCTTCATGGCCGCCATCATCTTTCCCCGGCGGTCACATGCAGTTTCTCGTGATAACTGCAGTGACTGCTGGGTAATCCCGGCCGTAAAGCAGTCAGTCCGATGACGTCACCGCCGGGGAAGCAGGTAATCAGCTGTGCTGCGTCGCGATGACAGGCTCTGCCTGTCATTGCGATGTAGCAGAGCTGGATCATCGTGGGACTGTCGTTACTATGGACTGCGTCGGACAGGTGGTATACTGTTGGTTTGTTTTTTTTCTTTTTTTACAGGAGATCGATGGCGTCGCAGGAATGAGTGTATAATAAAATTAATGAAAACTGTGTTGTCTCTTTTATTTCATTAAAAGACTTTTTTCTTGCTTTGTCTTTTTTTTATACATTTAATAACTTTGGGATTAATAATGGATCGGTGTCTTATTGACACCTCTCCATTATTAACCGGGCTTATTGTCACCGTTCAATCAACGGTGACATTAACCCCTTATTACCCCACTTGCCACCGCTACAGGGCAGTGGGAAGAGCCGGGTAAAGTGCCACAATTGGCACATCTTTTGATGCGCCAAATGTGGGGCTGCTGTAGCCTGGTATTATCAGGCTGTTGAGGGCCAAAATCCATGGGCCTTGACAGTCTTTTAATAACAGGCCGCAGCAATCTGCATTTTACTTGGCTGGTTAACAAAAATAGGGGGACCCCTACGTTGATTTTTTTTCGAGGGGATCCCCTATTTTTGTTAACCAGCCAAGCTAAGCAGACTGCTGTGGCCTGGTATTATCAGGCTTGCAAGGTCCATGGATATTGGATCCTTACCAGCCTGAAAAACCAGGCCTCAGTGGTCTGCTTCATCTGGCTGGTTAACAAAAATAGGGGGGACCCCACGCCAATTTTTTTCGAGGGGATCCCCTATTTTTGTTAATCAGCCAAGATATGCAGACTGCTGTGGCCTGGTATTATCAGGCTGGCAAGGTCCATGGATCTTGGCTCCTTAACAGCCTGAAAATCCAGGCCTCAGCGGTCTGCTTCATCAGGCTGGTTAACAAAAATAGGGGGGACCCCACGCCAATTTTTTTCGAGGGGATCCCCTATTTTTGTTAATCAGTTCCCTCTGACGTCACTGATTGTGTCCCTGGCTGACCTGAAGTGAAAGTGGAAAGCAATCAATTAAGCTTTCCACTTCCTCTCCTGTCAGCCAGGAGAGGAACTCATTCATTTGGGGGTTTACTGTGAGGCTGCAGCATTAGCTGCGGTCCCTGCAGTAAACATTAACCCTTTCTGAAGGATTACACCGTGGGACCTGACTGTGCATGGGATAGGTAAGAATAATTTTGCTTTTTTATTTTATTTTATTACAGGAAATGGTTTTTGCAGTCAAATAAAAGATGGTCAAAAACATGTGTCTTCTTTATTTCATTAAAATGATTTTTAATTAAAGTGTGTGTGTTTTATTTTTATTTCATGCAATAGGATTAATAATTGATAGTTGTCTAATTGACAGCTCTCAATTATTAACCTGGCTTAAGGTCACCTTTCAATTGCAATGTGGCTTTAACCCCATATTAACCCATTCGCCACCGCTACAGGGCAATGGGAATAGACGGGCAAAGTGCCAGAAAGGGCGAATCTAATTATAGATTTGTCTTTTCTGGGGTGTCTGGGGGCAGATGTTAGTAGCCAGGGGGGGCCAAAAATAATGGTCCCTCTCTGGGCTATTATTATCTGCCCCCATTCGCTGGCTTTGTCTGTCTGGTTGCGAAAATAGGGCGGGAGCCCACGCATTTTTTTAAACAATTTTACACCTCATATATATATATATATATATATATATATATATATATATATATATACATGTCATTGAATTTGTGACACATATATATATATATTTATATTTATAGTTCATACACTTCTACATAGTATAATAGCCGCTAAGTCAATTGACGGCTTTTGTGAAAATGCAGAACCCGACATGAAATGACACTTGGTGTACATAGGGTTAGCCATGTCTTTTCATGTCCTTTGCTATCTGATTTGCACAAACAATTACATCAGTCTATGTGTGCAAAATTTCACACCTGTAGGGGTTAATTGAAGGTGTAAATTCGTAGCAAAAAAGTCCGTTTTTTTTACAACGAATTTACACCTTTAATTAACCCCTACAGGTGTGAAATTTTGCACACATAGACTGATGTAATTGTTTGTGCAAATCAGATTGCAAACGACATGAAAAGACATGGTTAACCCTATGTACACCAAGTGTCATTTCATGTCGGGTGCTTCTGTCTTTTCACAGAAGCCGGCTTTACCCGGCAATTGAATCAGAGGATATTTTACTATGTAGAAGTGTATAAACTATACATATATGTATATATATATATATGTCACAATGACATGTATATATATATATGTATTCTATGTGTGTATATTTAGTGTTTACAAGGAAATAAAGGTTTTTTTTAGTTGCGATATTTTGTTCCCATAGACTTACATGGGACTTCCGGTATCGGAATCGGATATCGCCGATATTTAGTGATATCGGCGATACCATTCGCAGTATCGCTCAACACTAGCCATGAGTTCTCGGAATGCTGCACTTTCAACCAAACGGAAGGGCATCATCTTTAATGAGATCAGCTGAGTAATGTAGGCATTCAAAGCCAGTGTACGCGGATGAGAGGATGAGTACTTTCTTGTCCTACTCAGAGTCTCTGCTACGGTGAGCTGCATATGGTGGAACTAACGGTGGACAAGGCAGACTGAGAGGGGGTTGGTGATGGTGATGGTGGTGGTGATAGCCTAGATGCAGTCTTTCGTTGGAAAAGCATTGTGATTCCCTGACTGCTTTGGCCTTGCGACGACACCTCAACATTTCTTGCTGGTGGTGTGCTGACCGGTGGGCTTGCAGTGGGGAAAGCGATGAAGCGTTGCTGGCTACCTTCAGTCGGAACAGGTGCACGTGTGCTACCTGAGATTTTGTAGTCCGTCCACGCTTGCAAGTGCATGGTGTTTACATGTCTAAGCATGCAACTGGTATTCAAATTTCGGAGATTTTTCCCTCGGATAAAGGTCCTTCCGCACTTCTTACAGATAACCTTTGCCTCACTGCACCCTTCCTACTATGTGAAAACTTTTCAGGGCTTGCACGCTGTGCTAATTTGACCATTTGGCAAAGCTGTCCTGCAACTCTTTTTGTTTTTTTAACATGTTTTTGGACTGCTACGGGTCTGTCAGATAACCGCAGCTGTGATGTCGATGCCTGCTGCGGATCCTCCTCCTCTTCTGAGCTATTGCCAGCGGCACCCTCTTCCCCAATGGATGCCAATCCGGGTCAACAACTGGGTCATCCATCACCTCCTCTTCAATTTCATTTGCACCTTCCTCTGTGTGACCGTGTAAGGTGGTATAGTATGTGGGAAGGGGCATCTGAGTTTCATCAGGGTCAGATTCTGGTTCTGTAGACTGCGAGGACAATGTAGTGCTCTGGGTGAATGTACCAGCAGAATCATATAGCAGTGGCTGTGCATCAGTGCACTCCATGTCATATTCATCTTGGACTGGGGAATTCAGGATTTGACTTAATAAGTTAGGCATGATATGTGAAAAGAGCTCCAGGGAGTAATCTGAAGCGTGGCCTGCCACATCCTTCACTTTTGGTGGTGGTGAAGGACACGAGAAAAGGTGTTGTTCCTGACCAGGAGCCTGCACTGACTAAGGGTGCTGCGCCACCTGAAACGTATTGATAACGCACTCATCTGGTGCTATCTATGCTGATACTTTTTCTCTGTATTTGGAACGACAAGTGAATAAAGATCCATTTTATCTTTACTTCATCGTTGAGCTGGATTTTCTCATTTTGAAATGTTCTACGTCTGACACAGCGGTTCCTTGCTCCGATCCCTGGTATGCTGCACTGGTGAGCTTGACTTCCATTCCCCTTAATTTTCAAGCACGCTTGGAGAAAGGAATGCACACAGGTTGTGAGCAAATCACTTTTCTGGTGCATTCAAAACAAAAAGCCAGTTTTTATACCATTTACAGCACTGTAACTCAATGTAGCTAATGTAGCTCATGACACCCCCCCTCCCCGTTACCCAGGGTCATGCTTTATTTACCATGTACCCAGAACATGCTCTTGCTGACTACTGAAAACATTTCATATAAGATAAGAAGTATCAAATCCTTGAATCGGAGACTATAAGACTGTTACATCATAAGAACAAATTCTAGCAAATTCTAGCAAATAAAGGCAAAACATTAACTCTTCTATATGAATCACAATCTATTATATTATTTCTAAACACTGTTTTTAGGTGATTACTTTGTATCTCCGTTCATACTGCACCCACACACACAAATGATACACCATTTGAAAGGTAAACTTGCCCCCTTCAGTAAGAACATAGCCAAACCACACATCCACGACTTGATCACAAAATACAGTTTAAACATTAATTTTCATAAACCTGCAGAAAGGATAAATGACCTGCAGGTGGCACCACACTACCCCAAAGCAGCTAACAGATCTAAAAAAACCTAAACATTTGTCTTGGGGGCTTTCCAGCTTGCCTAAATGCTTGCCCAGCCTATTTCAGCCAAATTGGAGGATTGCACACTTCACTGCAGGTGAGGCACATATGCAAACACATTTGTAGAATGTAAGTCTGCAAGGACTGGGTCCTCTCCCCTCTGTACCAGTCTGTCATTGTAAATTTGTTTACTGTAAACGATATCTATAACTTTGTATGGAACTCCTTCTCATGTACAGCACCATGGAATTAATGGCGCTATATAAATAAATAATAATAATAATAATTTGTAAACATGCACTGCCTATTGAATTGCACACTTGCTCCATTCATACTCCACCCACAGAAACAATTGATACACCATTTGAAAGGTCAAATGACCTGCAGGTGGCAGCACACTACCCCAAAGCACACTACCACAAATCTGCTTACAGACATCACAAACAAATCCAAACATTTGCCTTGGGGTCTTTCCAGCTTGCCCAAGTGCTTGCCCAGCCTATTTCAGGTATATTGGAGTATTGTACGCTTCACTGCAGGTGAGTCACATAAGCAAACACATTTGTAAACATACACTGCTTTTTCGCTGATTATTTCGCCCCACACACACAAATGATACACCATTTGAAAAGTAAACTTGTCCCCTTCAGCAAGAAAAGAGCCAAACAAACCACACATTCATGATGTTATCACTAAATACGGTTTAAACATTCATTTTCATAAACCTGCAGAAAGAAACAATGACCTGCAGGTGGCACCTCAACCGGAAGACATTTTTTGACCTCTACTTATCAAACCAATTTATTGTATTACCAATCTACATATATAAATACCTGTCTATGTTCATCATCTCATGAAATACAAAATTTACATTTGACCAGCTTGCTTTTTCTGAAATTGCCTGTGCCCCCGACGACCAATGTGCGAAAATTTTACACTGTACAAGATAGTACGTAATAGTTCACATAGCCTCCATAATATATATTCATTCTATGGTTTGTTCTTGTGACCTTCTGCCACAGCCAGAAGTGTGTGTGTGGCATGCACTTAGTGTTTATACAACATTTTACCTTTACCTCAAAAGTATGTAAAAAAAAAGAGGTTTAATATTTTGTATTACATTATCAGGTAAAAATTACAAAAGATTTACACCGAGATGAGGAAATGGTTTCAGCAGAACAACATACAGACATTTATGCAGTATAATGTTTCCTGCAGTATTTTGTTCCTTGCAATAAGATTCATAATATTAATATATAACATTTATCAAAGAATATATGTTTTACAATATATTATACACATAAAACCCAGGTCAACCAAAATACATTCTAAATAACTTTCATAAATTCAGCCCTTTTGCTACCAGGATTTAGAGTCTGCACTGATTTCCCCATAGACTTATGATTCCCCTAAATATTTCTTATTACACAAATTATATTTTATTCTATAATTAATACTATTTTTTCAACATATGTTTGAAACAGAAGCACAAGATATTAGAAACACCTCCGTAGCAATATTTCCTTCAACTGCTTTACAGAAATCCAAGAATCTCTTAATGAACCACGCGCTATGTTGTTCATTTGAGAGCGATGACATATAGCTATCTATATAATTGTCTAACTTTTAACATTCGTCTGTAACGCGGGACGCGACCAATCAGCGACAGGCACTTCCGGCAGCGAATTGGTGCAGGATTTCTTCCGGCAGCGAATTGGTGCAGGATTTCAACCTGGCATGCCACCGCTATCGTCGGGAGATCAGAGGCGCCGTGTATATAGGGTGGGAGAGGAGCCATGTATATAGGATGGGAGGGTGGGAGCGGAGCCATTTATATAGGATGAGAGGGGTGGAGTGGAGCCATGTATATAGGATCGGAGGGTGGAGTGGAGCCATGTATATAGGATTGGAGGGTGGGAGCGTAGCCATGTATACAGGATAGGAGGGTGGGAGCGGAGTCATGTATATAGGATGAGAGGGTGGGAGCGGAGCCGTGTACATAGGATGGGAGGGTGGGAGCGGAGCCATGTATATAGAATGGGAGGGTGGAGTGGAGCCATGTATATAGGGTGGGAGCAGGGCCATGTATATAGGATGGGAGGGTGGGAGTGTAGCAATGTATATAGGATGGGAGGGTGGGAGCGGAGCCATGTGTATAGGATGGGAGGGTGGGAGCGGAGCCATGTATATAGGATGGGAGGGTGGAGTAGAGCCATGTATATAGGATTGGAGGGAGGGAGCGTAGCCATGTATACAGGATAGGCGGGTGGGAGCGGAGTTATGTATATAGGATGAGAGGGTGGGAGCGGAGCCATGTATATAGGAACGGAGGGTGGAGTGGAGCCTTGTTTATAGGATTGGAGGGTGGGAGCGGAGCCATGTATACAGGATGGGAGGGTGGGAGCGGAGCCATGTATATAGAATGGGAGGGTGGAGTGGAGCTATTTATATAGGATGGGAGGGTGGGAGCGGAGCCATGTATATAGGAAGGGAGGGTGGAGTGGAGCCATGTATATAGGATGGGAGGGTGGGAGTGGAGCCATGTGTATAGGATGGGAGGGTGGGAGCGGGGCCATGTATATAGGATGGGAGGGTGGAGTGGAGCCATGTATATAGGATGGGAGGGTGGAGTGGAGCCATGTATATAGGACTGGAGGGTGGGAGCGGAGTCATGTATATAGGATGAGAGTGTGGGAGCGGAGCCGTGTATATAGGATCAGAGGGTGGAGTGGAGCCATGTATATAGGATTGGAGGGTGGGAGCGGAGCCATGTATATAGAATGGGAGGGTGGAGTGGAGCCATGTATATAGGATGGGAGGGTGGGAGCGGAGCCATGTATATAGGATGGGAGGGTGGGAGCGGAGCCATGTATATAGGATGGGAGGGTGGAGTGGAGCCATGTATATAGGATGGGAGGGTGGGAGCGGAGCCATGTATATAGGATGGGAGGGTGGGAGCAGAGCCATGCATACAAGGGTGGGAGTGGAGCCATGCATAAATAAACTACATACATATTCTAGAATACCCGATGCGTTAGAATCGGGTCACCATCTACTACCATATACAGGTCCTTCTCAAAAAATTAGCATATAGTGCTAAATTTCATTAGTTTCCATAATGTAATGATTACAATTAAACTTTCATATATTTTAGATTCATTACACACCAACTGAAATTTGTCAGGTCTTTTATTGTTTTAATACTGATGATTTTGGCATACAACTCCTGATAACCCAAAAAACCTGTCTCAAAAAATTAACATATTTCAACCATCCAATAAAATAAGAGTTTTTTAAAAACAAACAAAAAAAACATCAAATAATAAAGTTCAGTTATGCACTCAATACTTGGTCGGGAATCCTTTTGCAGAAATGACTGCTTCAATGCGGCGTGGCATGGAGGCAATCAGCCTGTGACACTGCTGAGGTGTTATGGAGGCCCAGGATGCTTCGATAGCGGCCTTAAACTCATCCAGAGTGTTGGGTCTTGCGTCTCTCAACTTTCTCTTCACAATATCCCACAGATTCTCTATGGGGTTCAGGTCAGGAGAGTTGGCAGGCCAATTGAGCACAGTAATACCATGGTCAGTAAACCATTTACCAGTGGTTTTGGCACTGTGAGCAGGTGCCAGGTCGTGCTGAAAAATGAAATCTTCATCTCCATAAAGCATTTCAGCCGATGGAAGCATGAAGTGCTCCAAAATCTCCTGATAGCTAGCTGCATTGACCCTGCCCTTGATGAAACACAGTGGACCAACACCAGCAGCTGACATGGCACCCCACACCATCACTGACTGTGGGTACTTGACACTGGACTTCAGGCATTTTGGCATTTCCTTCTCCCCAGTCTTCCTCCAGACTCTGGCACCTTGATTTCCGAATGACATGCAAAATTTGCTTTCATCAGAAAAAAGAACTTGGGACCACTTAGCAACAGTCCAGTGCTGCTTCTCTGTAGCCCAGGTCAGGCGATTCTGCCGCTGTTTATGGTTCAAAAGTGGCTTTACCTGGGGAATGCGGCACCTGTAGCCCATTTCCTGCACACGCCTGTGCACGGTGGCTCTGGATGTTTCTACACCAGACTCAGTCCACTGCTTCCTCAGGTCCCCCAAGGTCTGGAATCGGTCCTTCTCCACAATCTTCCTCAGGGTCCGGTCACCTCTTCTCGTTGTACAGCGTTTTCTGCCACATTGTTTCCTTCCAACAGACTTCCCATTGAGGTGCCTTGATACAGCACTCTGGGAACAGCCTATTTGTTGAGAAATTTCTTTCTGGGTCTTACCCTCTTGCTTGAGGGTGTCAATGATGGCCTTCTTGACATCAGTCAGGTCGCTAGTCTTACCCATGATGGGGGTTTTGAGTAATGAACCAGGCAGGGAGTTTTTAAAATCCTCAGGAATCTTTTGCATGTGTTTAGAGTTAATTAGTTGATTCAGAAGATTAGGGTAATAGGTCGTTTAGAGAACCTTTTCTTGATATGCTAATTTTTTGAGACAGGTTTTTTGGGTTATCAGGAGTTGTATGCCAAAATCATCAGTATTAAAACAATAAAAGACCTGACACATTTCAGTTGGTGTGTAATGAATCTAAAATATATGAAAGTTTAATTGTAATCATTACATTATGGAAAATAATGAAATTTAGCACTATATGCTAATTTTTTGAGAAGGACCTGTATACTCATGTATAAGCCGACCCGTGTATAAGCCGACCCCCTAATTTTGCCACAAAAAACTGGGAAAACTTATTGACTCGCGTATAAGCCTAGGGTGAAAAATGATTATGCCCCCATATGATGCTCCACAGATTATGCCCCCATATGCTCCACAGATTATGCCCCCATATGCTCCAGATTATGCCCCCATATATTCCACAGATTATGCCCCCGTATGATCCACAGATTATGCCCCCATATGCTCCAGATTATGCCCCATGTGTTCCACAGATTATGCCCCATATGCTCCAGATTATGCCCCCATATGCTCCATATTATGCCCCCATATGTTCCACAGATTATGCCCCCATATGCTCCAGATTATTCCCCATATGTTCCACAGCTTATGCCCCCATATGCTCCATATTATGCCCCATATGTTCCACAGCTTAGGCCTCTTTCACACATCTGTTTTTTGTATCAGGCATGATCCGGTGTGTTGGTAAAAAAACGGATCCGGTACCGGATGCGTTTTTTTACCATTGGCTTTCATTAGCGCCGGATCGTGCCTGATGTCATTGCGTTGTATCCGTTTTTGTCCGGATCCGGCGGAAATGTACATTCCGGCGGCCGGACAAAACGGTGCATGTAACGTTTTTTTTTGTTTGCCGGAGCCGCCTGATAGTGCCTGAAACGGCGCATCAGGCGGCCGGAAACAATGGAAGTCAAAGGAACCGGATCAGATTTTTGTGCAATCCGTCAAAAGTCTGATCCGGATTCTGGAAACCAAGGTCTACTACTACTACTACTACTACTACTACTACTACTACATTTTCCAGTGTCTCCGGGCATCCAAAACCCTCTTTTTCTGTATTCAAAAGTTCAGGTCGGATCCAGCAAAAAAACGGATCCGTTGCATCAGTTTTTTTATTTCAGTGCCGGATCCGTCCCTTCAGGTGTTCGACGGATCATGCTTGATACAAAAAAACGGATGTGTGAAAGAGGCCTTATACCCCCATATGCTCCATATTATGCCCCATATGCTCCAGATTATGCCCCATATGCTCCAGATTATGCCCCATATGTTCCACAGCTTATGCCCCCATATGCTCCATATTATGCCCCCATATGTTCCACAGCTTATGCCCCATATGCTCCATATTATGCCCCCATATGCTCCATATTATGCCCCCATATGCTCCAGATTATGCCCCATATGTTCCACAGTTTATGCCCCCATATGCTCCATATTATGCCCCCATATGTTCCACAGCTTATGCCCCCATATGCTCCAGATTATGTCCCATATGTTCCACAGCTTATGCCCCCATATGCTCCATATTATGCCCCCATATGCTCCAGATTATGCCCCCTTATGTTCCATATTATGCCCCCATATGCTCCATATTATGCCCCCATATGTTCCACAGCTTATGCCCCCATATGCTCCATATTATGCCCCCATATGCTCCAGATTATGCCCCATATGTTCCACAGCTTATGCCCCATATGCTCCATATTATGCCCCCATATTTTTCCACAGCTTATGCCCCCATATGCTCCAGATTATGTCCCATATGTTCCACAGCTTATGCCCCCATATGCTCCATATTATGCCCCCATATGCTCCAGATTATGCCCCCATATGTTCCATATTATGCCCCCATATGCTCCATATTATGCCCCCATATTTTTCCACAGCTTATGCCCCCATATGCTCCAGATTATGCCCCATATGTTCCACAGATTATGCCCCCATATGCTCCAGATTATGCCCCCATATGCTCCATATTATGCCCCATATGCTCCATAGTATAGGCCTCATATGCTGCTGCTGCTGCAAAAAAAAAAAAAAATGATATACTCACCTCTCGTCGCTGGGGCCAGGTGCCGGTGTCCTGAGCAGGCGGTGACACCGGCGCGCTATGGGGGACAGGTGCCGGTGTCACCGCTCGCTCAGGACCCCGGCACCTGAGATATTTACCTGTCCTCTCTGTACCGCAGCGCTGCTCCCTCGGTCCGACTCCTCTGGCTGTGAATGATCTGGCAGGGGGCACGGTGCTCACTAACGACGTCATCGCGCCCTCTGCCTGAACATTCACAGCCAGAGGAGTCGGACCGAGGGAGCAGCGCACTGCGGTGGACCGAGGGACAGGTAAATATCACTATACTCACCCCTCCGCCGCGCGTCTCTGCAGCCTCTCCTCTTCTCCCGGCGCTCTCCGCAGCGCTTCAGTCCTGCAGCGGTCACATGGTATCGCTCATTAAAGTCATGAATATAAGATCGTGGGAGAAGCAGGGGGGCTGCAGAGACCGTGCCGGCGGAGGGGTGAGTATGATCCGACACCCCCGCTCCCCCTCCCCCGCCGACCCCCGTATATGACCCGCGTATATGCCGAGAGGGGGACTTTCAGCCCTAAAAAATGGGCTGAAAATCTCGGCTTATACATGGGTATATACGGTACTTTATAATCACCGTAATCCTTAGCAAAAGCATGTGTTGGGGATAAAAGGCAAAGACACTATTGAACTATAAATGTTGTGTGTGAGGTTTTGTTTATTATATTCTTTGCAATTAGGATTTAATATAAACCGTCTTTTTCTCTTATTTTGATTTTACTTTTAGATTATATTTGTTTGCATACTTTTTCTTTAACACATGCTATGGCATAAACATGGCTGTCATAATAAAAGTTCAGGGTTTGACCTCTTTGTAACATTTTGTTACTGGACATGAAGACATACTCATTGTAAAATAGCAACACATTCTCAATTAACATGAAACCTCAATGTATTCCTATGAGAAAAAAATGTGTAGGATGCAAAAGTTCTGAACATGTTTGAATTATTTTACTTGTCCTGCAATTTTTTCCTTTACCGGAGAAATCTTGTGTTAATTTGTACATTGCAACAAACAAAAATGTTCATGCAATTACAGTACTGTGCAACTTTTACAACATTCTTCAATTTTCTCACAATAGGCAAATTAAATGAAGATGATAGATTATCACTGTCTTGTTATTTTTTATCTATAGCATGTAGGGTAAATCAGTTTGCTTGAGCAAAAAAAGCAAAAAAGTATTTTTCATTAATGGGGTTTTCCCCCAAGAACATGTTATGGTAGATCCTTTTGATGTCCCCCCTGCCTCTGGAACATCCACCCGTCTTAACAGCGAAGAGTTAGGCCTCATTAAGATGTCTGTTATAGACTATGGGACTGTTTAAATTTTTCTTTTTTTTCCGGTTGTGTATCCCCCCAAAAACAGAAGCTTCATAATAGTTTTGACCCACGTGTTATATGCTAATCCTGGCCACGCCAAATTCCCACTACAGGTTATCACAGAACCTAAATCATTAAACTTATTGCAGCATGACAACGACAATCTTCATAACTTTAATAAACAGACTACTCACAATGTAGAAACTTCATCAAACGTTGTCCAAATATTTTATTGAAGAAAACACAATAAGTAACATGTTGAACTACTGACATGCCGAGTCTACATAGTGTCCTGCGGGAAGTTTCACCAAAAAAAACATCTTTTCTGTTTTTGATCTGGTCATGAATCAAATTTACCCATTCAAAAATTTAAATCAATCTGTCTGTAAAGAAAAAAAACCAGACAGCACAAGGATGCCATTCGTGTGACTTCAGAGTATTATTCTTTTTTTAATATTTAAAGGAATCCTGTCACCAGAAAAAAATGCTATTAACCTGCAGATATAGGGATAATCTTCAGGTTAATAGCATTATTAACCTGCCCAGCCCCCACACTTAGCCGAATGCTGCTGCTGGAAAATTAACTTTAGGCCGGGGTCACACACCTCAATACCCGGCAATGCCACTGGCACTCGGGACTAGAGTGTGAAGCTGCATGTTTTTCTATGCAGCTGACCACTCCAGTCCGAGTGCCGGCAGCAGTGCTGGATATTGAGGTGCAAGACTCGTGTGAGCTTCTCGCAAGTGTGACCCCGGCCTTATTCTGTTTTCAGTCAGAGGGGCGGTGCTGGTACAAGTTCAGTGAATGCTCTGAGTATACAGAGCGGCGGCTATAACCACGCCCCAAACACTGACTAAGAGCCAGCCCCAATGTAGAGCCAGTGTCAGTCAGGGTCAGGGACATGGGGGTACAGCCCTCGCTCTATATACTCATAGCGGTAACTGAACCTGAACCCAATGACTGAGATTATGAGATACAAAGTTCATTTTCGCCCAACAGTGTTTGGCTACGTGCAGGTACAGGGCAGGTTAATAATGCTATTAACCTGAAGATTAATCACATATCTGCAGGTTGATAGTGTTTTCTTCTAGTGACAGGTTCCCTTTAATGGGAGGTATTTAATAGGATAAAGATACGCAAATCGCATAGAGGGAAACCAAATTAACCTCAAATTTGACAAAAGAATTTAGATTTGCCCGATTCTGAAGTTTTTGCAATTCAATTAGTTAGAATGCAGTAAAATAGCAGCTGGCAATTATTTTCCAAAATTCAAAAAGACCTGTAAGGAATTAAAAAAAAAAAAATAATACCATACTCATCCAACCATTGCGTGCACAGATTTACTGCCCCTCTCTGGTCTGGTCATCTTTTTTCGTCTGGTCACTGGAGCACAGGTGCAGAATGGCATCACACGCTAGTTTGCATAGGAGACACTAAAGTTGCTGGATACCAGAAGACACCGAAGGTGGCCCAGTGAAGATCATACCAGTTACTGGATGCCACACTTAAAGGGAATCTGTCACCCTAAATTGGCGGGATATTTAAATGATGGCAGTCAGGTCAGATGGGCGGTGTTTTGGGTACTTGCCTTAACATGTTTTTCGCCGCTGTCTCCATTATTTCTGGGAATTGTAGTCGTTGCCCTCCATATAACGCGCCTGCGCATTCCAATCTTGAATTGCGCACGTGCAGTATGCTTTGCCCGCAGATTGCAATGCTCAGGCGCGTTATATGGAGGGCAACGACTACAATTCCCAGAAATAATGGAGACAGCAGTGAACAACATGTTAAGGCAAGTACCCAAAACACCGCCCATCTGACCTGACTGCCATCATTTAAATATCCTGCCAATTTAGGGTGACAGGTTCCCTTTAAGTAAAAGCAGACACATGATCTAAAAACTGATGAAAAATAAAATTGGATTTTTCTCACATTTGAGGAGAAACAAAAAAATAAGAATATGGCCTTTGTGTTTTTTTTGCTTAGCAATACTCTGAACCAGATGCTGAGCAGAGAGTTGTTTTTGGGAGTAGTGCTCTGCAGAGGGCCAAAACGTAAAGAGACCATTTTCATTTCCTTAGTGCATATTAGTGGTCTTAATTCTAATAATCAGTGGTGACTCAGTATAGGTTTGCTTATTAATATATGAGTTAAAACATATCCTAATAAAATGCCAAAACATGCTATAATTGGAAAATTCCTTTTTATTTACTTAATAAGACATATGGTGCATACACATTTTTCTCATTTGTAAACTGGATGCCAAAACAATTTAGAGAGGAAGTTATTATTAGATAACTCATTTTGAGTGAGCTTTTTTAATGCCAACATATTTAAGAAACAAAACTAGGATAAAAACACAATTGCTGTTGGTAGATTTCATCAACCTTTAAAAAAATATATATTCATATTTTTAGAGGAAAAATATATAAAAAGGCCTTTTGAAATAAGCAGGATGAAACATAAAAAATCATAAAAATACCCTTAAGCACCAGACTATACAGACTCTCTTTCATACCATAAAAAAAGCATAACAATAGTAAGACATAACTATTTTTTTTGTGAACTGAGGTATGTATTATAAGGAAACCTTTCTAGTCTAGCAATTTATGCCACACAAGCACATAGTGTAGGTTTGTGCAAAAATGTTGTGACTTTTTAAAAAGTCACAGTTATAAATTGGTTTATCAGGGAAAACAAACCCTTCACTGATTCAAACTGTCCAAAAGTGTCAGAGTAGAGAAAAGAATATTGTACAGTATTTGATGTACATAAGAAAAAGATAAAAAAGAAAAAGAAAACAATAAAAAAAAGAAAAAATACACATGCCTAGTAATGCTGCATTCATAAATAACCGGCCTATCAAAATATAAAGTAATTTTATCAGATCGGTAAATGGTGTAATGATAAAAAAAAAAATCAAATGCAACAATGGGTGACTAAAACATCATATCTATGCCAAAATGGTATCAATAAAAGGTCAGATCAAGCCGCCAAAATATAAACCCTAACCCAGCCTCAGATCGGACAAAATGGAGACACTATGGGTCTCGGAAAATGGTCACATAAGCAAAAAAAAATTTTTCTAACAAATTTCAGATTTTTTTTTCACAACTGAAGTAAAAAGATCTTATACATGTTTGCTATTTGCACACTCATACAGACCTTAGAAATCATGCTGCCAAGCTAGTTTTAGAATTTAGTGAACATGGTAAATAAAAAACTCAAAACACAATTGTGAAATTAGATTTTTTTTTGCAATTTCAACACACTTGGAATATTTTTCCCGCTGTATGGTGCTGTATGGTAAAATCAATGGAGTCATTCAAAGGTACAACTTGTTTTGCAAAAATCAAGCCCTTATATGGCCATATTGATGGAAAAATAAAAAAAAGTTATGACTCTGGGAAGAAGGGGAACAAAAAACTAAAGTGCAAAAACGGGAAAATCACAAGGTAGTAAAGGGGTTAAATGGACAGCATACGTCTTTATTATACATTTATCTGAATGAATCCTGAAAGGAATAATAATATAACTCTAAAAACAGCCTTGGTCAGAACATAATATACGGTTGTTAATCATGTAAACGCGCAGTTCCATAGAATATAGAACAAAATCTCATTAATTTGAAAAGATTTATTATTTCCGCATCCACTAGATATGATTCTGTGATTCAATTTTACCAATGTCCTTTGAAGTGAGAAGATTATGACATCTTTCTCAATTAATGCAAATATAACCATGGACACAATACAGCCAACATAACCAAAGAATCATATTTCATATTTGCACTTGCTTTTGTCATTTATTTCTTGTTTCCTGATAGGAAAAGACACTTCTGATCACTCACTGCTCACTGAACATGGAGAAATCCGCCTGCTGAGCAGGCTAGGCTATCCCATAGTATGAAAAAAAATATGTAATATTATATAGTCCATTAAAAGCTTTAATGACCTACAACACAACCGTGCTTCTTGAAAGCTAAAAATTCAGTGCAATGTCTGGATGAGACGATGCAAGAGGCAGCAATTTATCATATGCAGATGAAAATTGCCTTTTATTCTCTTCTGTTTGCTGTGCATTAGACAGCTGAATAAATCTGCCTTTTTTACAATGGGATGTACAAAAGTTATATAAAAAAACAAAGGAATCATTTTTCATGTCCTCACTTGTATATTATTACTGGGCATATTTCAAAGCCATAACCCGATGCAGCGTTCAAGAAAAAGGCTGCAGGCTTTAGAATGTGGATGATTATTAAACTCCAATTTTACCTCTTCGAGAAGTAACAGAACAATATTTATGGGAGATATGATTATTCATCCATGTGCCCATTGGCGGACAAGAATAGAAGATTTGTGCTTTTATTAAATAATACAACAAATGGAGCTTTTTTGTTTTAAAAAAGGGTTATCCATCTACAGTGGGGGAAAAAAGTGTTTGATCCCTTGCTGATTTTGTAAGTTTGCCCACTGACAAAGACATGAACAGTCTATAATTTTAAGGATAGGTTAATTTTAACATTGAGAGATAGAATATCAAAAATAAAATCCAGAAAACCACATTGTATAAATTATATAAATTTATTTGCATCTTGCAATGAGAAATAAGTATTCGATCCCCTACCAACCATTAAGAGTTCTGGCTCCCACAGATCAGTTAGACGCTTCTAATTAACTCGTTACCTGCAGTAAAGATAGCTGTCTTACATAGTCACCTTTATAAAAGACTCCTGTCCACAGACTGAATTAATCAGTCAGACTCTAACCCTTACAACATGGGCAAGACCAAAGAGCTTTATAAAGATATCAGGGACAAGATCATAGACCTGCAAAAAGCTGGAATTGGCTATAAAACCATAAGTAAGATGCTGGGTGAGAAGGAGACAACATTTGGTGCAATAGTAAGAAAATGGAATTAATTCAAAATGACTGTCAATCGACATCGATCTAGGGCACCATGCAAAAGCTCACCTCGTGGACTATCCTTGATCATGAGGAAGGTGAGAGATCAGCCTAAAACTACATGGGGTGAACTTGATAATGATCTCAAGGCAGCTGGGACCACAGTCACCAAGAAAACCATTGGTAACACATTACACCATAAAGGTTTAAAATCCTGCAGTGCCCACCAGGTCTTACTGCTCTAGAAGGCACATGTGGAGGCCCGTCTGAAGTTTGCCAATGAACACCTGGATGATTCTGTGAGTTGCTGGGAGAAGGTGCTGTGGTCAGATGAGACAAAAATTTACCTCTTTGGCATTAACTCAATTCGCCGTGTTTGGGAGGAAGAGAAATGCTGTCTGACCCACTGTCAAGCATGGATGTGGAAACATTTAATTTTGGGGGTGTTTCTCTGCTAAGGGTGCAGGACTACTTCACCGCATCAATGGGAGAATGGATAGAGCTATGTAGCGTAAAATCCTGAGTGACAACCTCCTTCCCTCCGCAAGGACATTAAAAATGGGTCATGACTGGGTCTTCCAGCAAGACAATGACCCAAAACATACAGCCAAGGCAACAAAGGAGTGGCTCAAAATGAAGCACATTAAGGTCATGGAGTGGCCTAGCCAATTTCCAGACCTTAATCCCATAGAAAACTTAAGGAAGAAGTTGAAGCTCCTAGTTGCCAAGCGACAGTCTCAAAATCTTAATGTTTTAGAGATGATCTGCAAAGAGGAGTGGACCAAAATTCCTCCTGACATGCGCAGAACTCATCATCAATTACAAATAAGGTCTGACTGCTGCGCTTGCCAACAAGGGTTTTGCCACCAAGTATTAAGACTTGCTTGCCAGAGGGATCAAATACTTATTTCTCACTGCAAAATGCAAATAATTTTATATAATTTATACAATGTGATTTTCTGGATTTTAGTTTTGATATTCTATATCTCAATGTTAAAATTAATCTACCCTTAAAACTATAGACTGTTCATGTCTTTGTCAGTGGGAGAACTTACAAAATCAGCAAGGGATCAAATACTTATTTCCCCCACTGTAGCTATCTGTCTATCTATCTATCTAGAGATGAAAATTGGAACAGCACACTATTATACTTGTGTGTTGTGAAAGTGTTAGAAATGAATTCTGAGCAGAAGCTCCCTCTGGTGGTTACAAACAGTACTGAACCATTCAATGAAGATTGGCAATCAGGAGTTACAGACTGGTCTTATATAAGGAAGGTTCCCTCCCATCATGGTTGCCGGTGATCAATTGTTCTTGTCTCAACTGTGGTTCCTGGTTCACTTGGAAGCTTGCTGAGTCTTGCCTCTTCTCCTGCTCTCAGATAAGATATTTTCTGTTTTTAATTTTGTGCTTGCTTTTTGCATTGTTCCCTGCACTTCTGTGGAGGTCAGCCGGTCCCCTCCGGGGGCTTGTGCTCCTCTCAGTTTATCTGAGCCACTGTTATTTGTTCATTTGCCTTTTCCAGTTTTTTCAGTGGTTGCGGCTTAGTTTTGTTACACCAGAGAACTAATTTAGGTGGTAGAGGTCGTGTGATCTCAGTTGTTTTTGCAATTAGTAGTGTTGGTATTTTTTAGGGTTTTTTGGATTGCAGTAAGTGTCCTTCCTATCCTTTTTCTTTCTAGGCAGATTGGGCCCCAACGTTTGCTCTTACTATTTTCTGTCTGTGTCTGTATTTCCTCTTGTCTAACCGCCATTACATGTTTGGGGGCTTCCTATGTTCTTTGGGGATCTGCTCCGGGGCAGATAGCTTTCCTCTTTCTATCTTTAGGTGTAGTTAACCTCTCAGGCTGTGACGAGGCGTCTAGGACCAATGTAGGAACGCTCCACGGCTGCCTTTAGTTGTGGTGGTTAGTCAGGGTACTGCAATCCAGTAGATTCCAACCTCTCTGGTGTATTGCCGTTTTTGCCTGCTCTCCTCAGCTACCAAATCATAACACTTGTGGATGCAAAGGCATTCTCAGCAGTTCATACAATACTTGCCCAAGTCCATAACAAGAAAAAAGGAAGGCAGCACTTCAATGATTTCAGATGAATAGATGGATTTATTCAGACCAACATGACATGGCAACGTTTCTCATTATTGCCTTCTCCACCACCTCCATCATTACCTCTTCACCACCTCCATCTTTGTTCTTTCCCTCCGCCCCATCATTGTCCTCTCCACCACCTCCATCAATGCCTTCTCCCCCACCACCCCATCATTGCCTTTTCCACCACATCAATCATTGCCTTCTCCCCGACCACTCCATCATTTCCCTTTCCACCACCTTTATCATTGCCCTCTCTCCCACCACTCCCATCATTGCCCATTCCACCACCTTTGTCATTTCTTTCTCCCCACCACCACCATCATTGCCTTCTCCACCACCGCTATCATTAGTTTCTCTTGACCAACACGCTTATCATTGCCCTCTCCATCACCTCCATGATTGCCTTCTCCCCCACTACCCCATCATTTCCCTTTCCATCACCTCCATCATTGCCTTCTCCCCCACCACCAGCATCATTGCCCTCTCTATCACCTCCATCATTGCTTTCTCCACACCACTCCATCATTGCCGTTTTCACCACCTCCTTCATTGCCTTCTCCCACCACCTCCATCATTACTCTCCCCACCACCCCAATCTTTGCCCTTTCCACCACCCCCCTTATTGCCCTCTCCAACACACACACACACACACACACACACACACACCACTCACCTCTTCACATGTTCCCCGCAGCATCTTCGTTGCCGGCAGTTTTCTCTCTGACACGGAAGCATGCTGAACTTTGACATCATGTGACGGTGCTGCTGTGTCAAACAGGAAGCATGGCCAGGAAGCAGGACTGATCCTTGCAGCAATGTTCTGCTGCCATCTTCTCCTGTAGGCAGTGGAGCTGCAGGGATTGCTCCCTTCTAGCCGAACATGAGGGCAATCTGGCAAGGGTCCACAGGAGCCTCGGGGCCGGAGAAACGGGCCAGATTGCCCTTAGTGTTAGCTACCATGCAGGGGCCCCCTCCAAGTCTAGGCCCCTGTGCAGCCGCATCAGCTTCACATGCGTTATGTCCACACATATGCTGCTTGAACCAAAATAAATAAACTCCCACCTAAATTCCTCTTGCATTGGGAAAAGGAACTAAGAATATCACTTTCTGCTGAACAAAAGGTATAAAGTTTTGTTTTAAGCACAAAAAACTCTATTAACTCATGATTACATGGAGCTAATTACAAGATTTTTTTCTAGATGGTGCAGAGTCCCATCAGGATTACGTTGACACCTCAGTAGATTCTAATTCTTATTACTGTGGGACTCGGGAGCTAGGGAGACTTGTTTGTTCCTATTTTTTGAGCTTGCAGCTCCATTTAATTTTTTTTGGGAGGATATACAATGTTTGATTGAGAAAATTACAGGGCCATGAATTGTTCCCACTTTATTGTTACAGGATTGTTGTAAATAAATATAGGCATTTTCTTTTATAATATACCACATGTATATTTTTTTATGTTTTGGCACTTTTATACAGTAAAAACTTTTATAGAAAAAATAATTATTTTTGCATTGCTTTTTTCTGAGAGCTATAACTTTTTTATTTTTCTGCAGACAGAGCTGTATGGCAGCTTGTTTTGTGCGGAACAACATGGCATTTTCAGTGATACTATTTATACTTACATTCATGTTTTTGATTGCATTTTATTCCACTTTTTCCAAGCGATATGGTGATAAAGCATAGTATGCAACATTTTTTTTAACAGTGTTCACTTTTATAAATCGGATTGCTCCAGATGCATCGACACCAAAAATGTGTACTTTTTAGTTTATTTAATTTTTTATTACATAAAAATGTGATTTTATTAGTGGATTTTTTATTATTTTGTAATTTTTTTTTACATATTTAACCCCTCTCTGACATCAGATGTACTATTCCATCCATGTGACCTGGGACTTAATACCCATGGACGGAATAGTACCTCATGTGCGATCAGCCACACTCACAAAGGCCTGATCGCGGCCTGGTGTCAGCTGATTCTCACAACTGACACCCGGCACAAAGTGCCCGGAACTTTAACCCCCGGAACACTGCGATCAAACATGATCGCAGCGTTCCGGAGGCAGTACAGGGGCTGCCAACTCCTCTGCTTTGGTTCGGAGACACTGCGACACAACGCGGGATCCTGATCGCTGCCATGGAGACCCGATGTCGTCATGACAACATCTGAGTCTCCAGAACTGTGAAACTTCCTCTCATGCGCAGTGCATGTCAGAAAGTCTCACAAGTCAGTGTACAGAAGCAGCAGCACGGACAGCTTCTGTAGCATGCAGATGCTGCTTCATCTGCATACTATAGAAGCAATAGTGGGACAAAGTGTAAAAGTAAGAATTAAATTAAATTTTTTTTTAAATAATTGTAAAAATATTTAAAAAAAATAACAAAAAATAATTAAAAAAATCAATATTTATTATGTCACTAAATAAATATTTGAATAAAAAAAATCTAAACAATAAAAGTACACATATTTGGTATCGCCGTGTCCGTAACGACCCGACCTATAAAACTATCCCACTAGTTAACCCCTTTAGTGAACCCCAAAAACAAAAACAAAAAAACCAAGGCAAAAAAACGATGCTTTATTATCATACCGCCGACAAAAAGGGGAATAACACGTAATCAAAAAGACGGATATAAATAAACATGGTACCGCTGAAAACATCATCTTGTCCTGCAAAAAACGAGCCATGATACAGTGTTATCAGTGAAAAATAAAAACAGTTATAGCTGTCAGAATAAATAAGTGATGCAAAACCAATTATTTTTTCTGTTAAGCAGTTTTTATTATATAAAAGCGCCAAAACATAAAAAAAAAATAAGAATAAAACTGCCTAATCAATTTTACCACACACGGAATGGTGTAAACGCCCCCCTAAAAGAAAAAAAGAAATTCATGAATTGCTGGTTTTTGCTCATTCTGTCTCCCAAAAATTGGAATAGGAAGTGATCAAAAAATTTCATGTGCCCGAAAATGGTACCAATAAAAACATCAACTCGTCCCACAAAAAACAAGACCTCACATGACTCTGTGGGCCAAAATATGGAAAAATTATAGCTCTCAAAATGTGGTAATGCAAAAACTATTTTTTGCAATAAAAAGTGTTTTTTAGTGTGTGACAGCTGCCAAACATAAAAACCCGCTATAAAAACTGGCTATAAATAGTAAATCAAACCCCTCTTTATCACTCCCTTAGTTAGGGAAAAATGATAAAATAAAAAAATGCATTTATTTCCATTTTCCCATTAGGGTTAGCGTTAGGGCTAGGGCTACAGTTAGGGTTTGGACTGGGGCTAAAGTTAGTGTTGGGGCTAAAGTTAGGATTAGAGTTGGAGCTAAAGTTAGGGTTAGGGTTGGGGCCAGAGTTGGGGTTCGGGTTTGGATTACGATTACAGTTGGGATTAAGGTTAGGGTTGGGATTATGGTTAGGGGTGTGTTGGGGTTAGGGTTGGAGTTAGAATTGGGGGGTTTCCAATGTCTAGTCACATCAGGGGCTCTCCAAACATGATATGGCATCTGATCTTAATTCCAGCCAATTCTGCGTTGAAAAAGTCAAATGGTACTCCTTGCTTCCAAGCTCCTAAACAGTAAACAGTAGTTTATCCTCACTTATGGAGTATCAGCATACTCAGTACAAATTGCACAACAACTTTTTGGGTCCAATTTCTCCTGTTTCCCTTGGGAAAATAAAAAACTGGGGACAAAAATATCACTTTTGAGAAAAAAATATATTTTATTTTTATGGCTCTACGTTATAAACTTCTGTGAAGCACTTGGGGGTTCAAAGTGCTCACCACATATCTAGATAAGTTCCTTCGGTGATCTACTTTCCAAAATGGTGTCACTTGTGGGGACTTCCACTGTTTAGGCACATCAGGGGCTCTCCAAACGCGACATGGCATCCGATCTCAATTCCAGTCAATTTTGCATTGAAAAGTCAAATGGCGCTCCTTCCCTGCCGAGTTCAGCCATGCGCCCAAACAGTGGTTTACCTGCATATATGGGGTATCAGCGTACTCAGGACAAATTGTACAACCACTTTTCTCCTGCTACCCTTGGTAAAATAAAACAAATTGGATTTGAATTATAGACCCCTCAAAGTGACTTCAAATATGATGTGGTCCCTGAAAAAATGGTGTTCTAAAAATAAAAAATCGCTGGTCAACTTTTAACCTTTATAAGTTCCTAACAAAAAAAATTTTGGTTACAAAATTGTGCTGATGTAAAGTAGACATGTGTAAAATGTTACACTGATCAAAAAATAAAGGGAACACTCAAATAACACATCCTAGATCTGAATGAATGAAATATTCTCATTGAATACTTTGTTCTGTACAAAGTTGAATGTGCTGTCAACAAAATCACACAAAAATCATCAATGTAAATCAAATTTATTAACCAATGGAGGCCTGGATTCGGAGTCAAGCCCAAAATTAAAGTGGAATGTAATGTCCTTCAAACAAGTCAAAATGATGCTCAGTAGTGTGTGTTGCCTCCATGTGCCTGTATGACCTCCTTACTGTACAACGTCTGGGCATGCTCCTGATGAGGCGGCAGATGGTCTCCTGAGGGATCTCCTCCCAGACCTGGACTTAAGCATCCACCAACTCCTGCATAGTCTGTGGTGCAACATGACGTTGGTGGATGGAACAAGACAGGATTTCCCAGATGTGCTCAATCAGATTCAGGTCTGGGGAACGGGCGGTCCAGTCCATAGCTTCAATGCCTTCATCTTGCAGAGAACTGCATTAGGAGGAACGTCTGTCACATGTTCTCAGTGTGAACCTGCTTTCATCTGTGAAGAGAACAGGGCGCCAGTGGTGAATTTGCCAATTCTGGTATTCTGGTATTCTGTGGCAAATGCCAAGTGTCCTACATAGTGTTGGGCTGTGAGCACAACCCCCATCTGTGGACTTCGGGCACTCAGACCATCCTCATGGAGTCGGTTTCTAACCGTTTGTGCAGACACATGCACATTTGTGGCCTGCTGGAAGTCATTTTGCAGGGCTCTGGCAGTGCTCCTCCTGTTCCTCATTGAACAAAGGCAGAGGTAGCGGTTCTGCTGCTGGGTTGTTGCCCTCCTACGACCCCCTCCACATCTCCTGGTGTACTGGCCTGTCTCCTGGTAGCGCCTCCAGCTCTTGACACTACCCTGACAGACACAGCAAACCTTCTTGCCACAGCTCGCACTGTCTCTCTCAGATTGAAATATTTGGGAATATAAGCTTAAGATGACCTTTGAAACACTCAGTGCTGGAATGAACATATCGCATTGATTTATGTCTTTTTACATCAATTAAGGAATTTGCACTTCAGACCTTCTGGGAGATCATAACAATACCAGACCCCAATCAGAGGGCAATAAAACTTTCACACTCCTTATCTATGAACTGTTCCAATATTTATGCTCATTTCTATCTCCCATAATGACAGTTCTGCTTCACATCATTTGTCTTACCTATTGCATTGTTTCTGTGCTGTGTTGTGTATAGAGTTGAGCATTCCGATACCGCAAGTATCGGGTATCGGCCGATATTCGCTGTATCGGACTTTAGATACTTAGTTCCGATATTTTCCATATATCGTATACCGGAATCGGAAGTTCCCATAATTCTTTGAGAGGCAATGTGATTTTAGTCAGCCAATGAGGAATCCTAAGAAGTGTGGGCACATCCTGTACTGCTGCGGTCATGTTAACTAATGGCATGGCTGTGATTGGATGCTGAAATGATGTCAGAATGCACTATAAAAGGCGCCGCCGCCATTTTAGCGTCACTGTGCTGTGAATTCAGTTAGGGACAGAACGCTGCTCTGCTGACTCTGAGGGACAGTTAGAGATTGCGATTTTGTGTACTGTGCTTTAGGCAGGCTAGTTTAACAACCGCTGTGTAAAGCTTCCTTTAGCCTTGCAGTGTTGTTTTCACAGCTCTGCAAGGTCTGTGTGTGAGTGCAGGTGACGCGCTGCAGTTTGCTCTGCATCCAACGCTGTTTGTAGGCATCTGCACGTGTCACTCACAGACTCTTTTTTTTTTTTTAGTGTAATTCTTGCAGCTCCATTCAATTGAAATTATAGTGTGACGTGCTTCCATCCGTATCCAATACATTGGTTGCAAGCACTATAGAAGTCCACAAAGGAGCCTTTCAAAGATAGTGACCAGTTGTGTGCACTGCAGTGTTCACTCTAGTCTGTGATATATTTTTTTTTTGGTGAGTGCAGATCACGCTCCAGTTAGTTCTTAAACCACTGCTGGTTATAGTCTGCTGAACGTGTGTCACTGCCTCATCCTTGTCATTTTTCTATAATTGTTGCTGCTCCATTCTATTTAAAATAACTCCAATCTATTAGTGTGACGCGCTTCCATCCGTATCCAATACATTGGTTGCAAACACTATAGAAGTCCACAAAGGAGCCTTTCACAGATAGTGACCAGTTGTGTGCACTGCAGTGTTCACTCTAGTCTGTGATATTTTTTTTTTTTGCTGAGTGCAGATCACGCTCCAGTTAGTTCTTAAACCACTGCTGGTTATAGTTTGCTGAATGTGTGTCACTGCCTCATCCTTGTCATTTTTCTATAATTGTTGCTGCTCCATTCTATTTAAAATAACTCCAATCTATTAGTGTGACGCGCTTCCATCCGTATCCAATACATTGGTTGCAAACACTATAGAAGTCCACAAAGGAGCCTTTCACAGATAGTGACCAGTTGTGTGCACTGCAGTGTTCACTCTAGTCTGTGATATTTTTTTTTTTTGCTGAGTGCAGATCACGCTCCAGTTAGTTCTTAAACCACTGCTGGTTATAGTCTGCTGAACGTGTGTCACTGCCTCATCCTTGTCATTTTTCTATAATTGTTGCTGCTCCATTCTATTTAAAATAACTCCAATCTATTAGTGTGACGCGCTTCCATCCGTATCCAATACATTGGTTGCAAACACTATAGAAGTCCACAAAGGAGCCTTTCACAGATAGTGACCAGTTGTGTGCACTGCAGTGTTCACTCTAGTATGTGATATTTTTTTTTTTTGCTGAGTGCAGATCACGCTCCAGTTAGTTCTTAAACCACTGCTGGTTATAGTCTGCTGAATGTGTGTCACTGCCTCATCCTTGTCTTTTTTCTGTAATTGTTGCTGTTCCATTCTATTTAAAATAACTCCAATCTATTAGTGTGACGCGCTTCCATCCGTATCCAATTCATTGGTTGCAAACACTATAGAAGTCCACAAAGGAGCCTTTCACAGATAGTGACCAGTTGTGTGCACTGCAGTGTTCACTCTAGTCTGTGATATTTTTTTTTTTGCTGAGTGCAGATCACGCTCCAGTTAGTTCTTAAACCACTGCTGGTTATAGTCTGCTGAACGTGTGTCACTGCCTCATCCTTGTCATTTTTCTATAATTGTTGCTGTTCCATTCTATTTCAAATAACTCCAACCTATTAGTGTGACGCGCTTCCATCCGTATCCAATACATTGGTTGCAAACACTATAGAAGTCCACAAAGGAGCCTTTCACAGATAGTGACCAGTTGTGTGCACTGCAGTGTTCACTCTAGTCTGTGATATTTTTTTTTTTGCTGAGTGCAGATAACGCTCCAGTTAGTTCTTAAACCACTGCTGGTTATAGTCTGCTGAACGTGTGTCACTGCCTCATCCTTGTCATTTTTCTATAATTGTTGCTGCTCCATTCTATTTCAATAACTCCAATCTATTAGTGTGACGCGCTTCCATCCGTATACAATACATTGGTTGCAAACACTATAGAAGTCCACAAAGGAGCCTTTCACAGATAGTGACCAGTTGTGTGCACTGCAGTGTTCACTCTAGTCTGTGATATTTTTTTTTTTGCTGAGTGCAGATCACGCTCCAGTTAGTTCTTAAACCACTGCTGGTTATAGTCTGCTGAACGTGTGTCACTGCCTCATCCTTGTCATTTTTCTATAATTGTTGCTGCTCCATTCTATTTAAAATAACTCCAATCTATTAGTGTGACGCGCTTCCATCCGTATCCAATACATTGGTTGCAAACATTATAGAAGTCCACAAAGGAGCCTTTCACAGATAGTGACCAGTTGTGTGCACTGCAGTGTTCACTCTAGTCTGTGATATTTTTTTTTTTTGCTGAGTGCAGATCACGCTCCAGTTAGTTATTAAACCACTGCTGGTTATAGTCTGCTGAACGTGTGTCACTGCCTCATCCTTGTCATTTTTCTATAATTGTTGCTGCTCCATTCTATTTAAAATAACTCCAATCTATTAGTGTGACGCGCTTCCATCCGTATCCAATACATTGGTTGCAAACACTATAGAAGTCCACAAAGGAGCCTTTCACAGATAGTGACCAGTTGTGTGCACTGCAGTGTTCACTCTAGTCTGTGATATTTTTTTTTTTTGCTGAGTGCAGATCACGCTCCAGTTAGTTCTTAAACCACTGCTGGTTATAGTCTGCTGAACGTGTGTCACTGCCTCATCCTTGTCATTTTTCTATAATTGTTGCTGCTCCATTCTATTTAAATAACTCCAATCTATTAGTGTGACGCGCTTCCATCCGTATCCAATACATTGGTTGCAAACACTATAGAAGTCCACAAAGAGCCTTTCACAGATAGTGACCAGTTGTGTGCACTGCAGTGTTCACTCTAGTCTGTGATATTTTTTTTTTTTGCTGAGTGCAGATCACGCTCCAGTTTGTTCTTAAACCACTGCTGGTTATAGTCTGCTCAACGTGTGTCACTGCCTCATCCTTGTTATTTTTCTATAATTGTTGCTGCTCCATTCTATTTCAAATAACTCAAATCTATTAGTGTGACGCGCTTCCATCCGTATACAATACATTGGTTGCAAACACTATAGAAGTACACAAAGGGGCCTTTCACAGCTAGTGAACAGTTGTCTGCAGTGTTCACTGCAGTCTCTGCGGAATAACAACACTTAGGCCTTTTAACTTTTCTGACTTTCTTTATCAATCTACCAAGATGAAGAAGGCAGGGAGTAAGGCACGTGGTCGTGGCCGTGGAGTTTCAGCAGGGAGAGGACGTGGGGATTCTGTGGCTGCTGCCGCCCCCAGTGACACAGCATCCACCTTTTTTCCCCGTGAGCGTTCCTTTATGTGCAGTTTTGTAGGAGCTCGGCGTACCCCCCTGCTGCGGGAAGAACAAATTGAAGCCGTTGTTGGTTGGATGGCAGCCAATGCATCGACTTCAATTGCTTCCACCTCCTCTCAGGACCACAACACTGTTGAGCAACCATCTGTCTGTTCACCGCCTGTCAAATTGCCCAGGCAGTCAGAGAGTTCTGAACTGGAGCCAGCTGAGTCTCTGCTTCTGTTCTCAGAATCTGTTGGCTTGCAAACAGGGGCCCAGCCAAGCAGCATTCTGGAATGTGAAGAAGAGGGAGTATGCAGTGATGCGCAACAGCTGTGTCTCTCTGAATCAGAAGAGGCGGGTGAGCCAGTGCCGATGGTCAGCACACAGCAGAACGCATCTGATGATGATGAGACTCAGGTGCCAGTTTCTGCTGAGCATGGTGCTGTCCAGACCACCCAACAGCAGCAGGTGTTGGAAGAGGGTAGTGGAGATGATGAGGTCCAAGACCCAACATGGCGTGAGGGACAGGAAGGTGGTGGGAGCAGCTCTGAGGATGAGATTGTCCCAACGGTACAAACAGGAGGGAGAGGTAGGCTGCAGACTCGGTTGCCTCTAGCCTCCAGTTTGGCACCTGTTGGGAGCAGTTCTCTTCCATAAGTCAAAATGGGCACTCCCAGGACTTGCACTGCGTGGTCCTTTTTTGACAGACTTGCAGATGATATTTGCTATGTTAAAAGCAAGCTGTGTAAGCAAAAAGTAAAAAGAGGTAAAAATTGCAGTAACCTCAATACCACAAATATGTGGAAACATGTGCGGACAAAGCACGTAGTTGAGTTACAAAGACACACTGGAGATGTAGGCCAACCTACAGCAGCACCTACATCTTCAGGTCGTGTTGGAGCCTCTACCTCCAGCTCACACACAGCTGGTTCTGCTTCCTCACAGGATCGCCATGGAAGAACCTCGGTCACTGTTGTCCAGAGACAAAGTGTTATTCCACCCACAGCAGCAAGTTCCCTGTCATCTTCACACTCCCAGGCCACAAAACAGCCATCGGTACCACAGGCATGGGATAAAAGACGGCCATACTCGTCAAACCATCCACGAGCACAGGCTCTGAATGCTGGCATTGCAAAACTCCTGTCCCTTGAAATGCTGTCATTCAGGCTGGTGGAGACTGACAGTTTCCGTAACTTAATGGCATTGGCAGTCCCACAATACAATGTGCCAAGCCGATTTTATTTCAGCAGGCAAGCCGTCCCTGGTCTGCAAAAACATGTCGAGGGAAATATTAAACATGCGCTACTAAACGCCGTCTGTAGCAAGGTCCACCTGACCACCGATGCGTGGACCAGTACCCATGGCCAGGGACGATACCTTTCCCTCACTGCCCATTGGGTCAATGTTGTGGAGCCAGGTACAGATCTTGCGAGTGGCGCTGTACGTGTTCTGCCAACTCCAAGGATTGCAGGAATCCAGTCTGTACACATTGACTCCTCCTCCTACTCCAGTTCCTCAGAATCATCGCTGCAGGAGCCGTCACGGTCTACCTCCACATGGACCTGTGAATGCTTACCTGTTGCGAACGATATGAGCACAGCCGTGGCCAAACGTCAACAGGCCGTCCTGAAATTAATTTCAATGGGGAATCGAAGCCACACAGCGCAGGAGGTCTGGAATGCCATCAAGCAGGAGAGCGACGTGTGGTTTTTGCCAGCGAATCTCCAGCCAGGCTTGGTAGTGTGTGACAATGGCCGAAATCTGGTGGCAGCTCTGGGCCTTGGCAACCTCACTCACATACCATGTCTGGCACATGTGCTCAACTTGGTCGTGCAGAGTTTTTTGAGGGACTATCCGGATCTTGCTGAACTGCTGCAGAAGGTCCCCTAGAGTGCGCTCACTTGCGACGTTCCAGCATAGCCAGATCGCGCATTGCTGCTCTGCAACGCAGATTTCACCTTCCTGAACATCGCATCATATGTGACGTACCCACCAGGTGGAATTCCACCTTACATATGTTGGAGCGGTTGTGTGAGCAACAGCCAGCAGTAATGGAGTATCAGCTGCATCAGGCGCAATCAACTCGCAATTTGCGCCGTTCACACTTCACCACTACTGAGTGGGCCTCTATGAAGGACATCTGCCACGTTTTGCATGCGTTTGATGACTCAACGCGGATGGCGAGTGCAGATGATGCACTAGTCAGCATGACTGTCCCCTTATCTGCCTGCTTCAAAAATCACTGCAAGCACTAAAGGATGAGGTTTTGGAAAGGTGGAGGATGAGGAGTCACAAATTCACTCACCTTCTGGACAGTCAGCGCAACTTGGTTCCTCACAAAGGGCTGGGCAGGGCTCACTTTGTGAGGAGGATGAGGAGGAGTCAATGGATGAGGAAGAAATCCCTACAGAGGGAGGTACACAACGCTCTAGTCAGTATGTAGAGCGAGGGTGGGGCGATGCAGAGCAGGCAGAGATGACGCCTCTTCCAGAGGACAGCGTTTGTTGGGCAGTTGGGAGTCTGCAGCACATGGTTGATTTCATGCTGCAGTGCCTGAGAAACGACCGCCGCATCGCCCACATTCTCACCACATCAGATTATTGGGTGTACACCCTCCTAGACCCTCGCTACCGGGACAACTTACAAAGCCTCATCACACCGTTGAACCGGGAGCGTAAAATGCGGGAGTACCAAGACAGACTGGTGCAATCCATAATATTCTCCATTCCAGCCGAGACCACTGCTGCTGCTACTGCTTTACAAAGAATCTCTGTGCGTCGAGGCAGTGGAGACACCTCTGCAACAAGAGGCAGCACAAGCAGCTCCTCTGCACAGGGCAAGAGCAGTATGTTACAAATGTGGTGAAGTTTTGTGTCAGCGCCACCAATGTCTACACCATCCGAGACGACTCCACTCACCATGAGGCAACGTTTACGTAAGATGGTGACAGACTACATGTCTTTCCCTCTCAGTGTACTCCCAGATGGCTCTTCCCCTTTCAAGTTTTGGGTCTCTAAGCTGGATACATGGCCAGAGCTTAGCCAGTATGCATTGGAGGTGCTGGCTTGCCCTGCTGCCAGTGTATTATCTGAGCGCGTCTTTAATGCTGCAGGTGGTGTACTAACAGACCGTCGAATGCGACTATCCTCAGAGAATGTAGACCGGCTTACTTTTCTGAAAATGAACAAGGCATGGATCTCACCTGAATTTGCTTGCCCGTTTTCAGATTAAATAACTGTTTGCCAACGTTTTCCATGTCTCCTGTTATGTTCATCTTTCTACCACCTGAACTCTACTCCCTGGGCTACAACACTGCCAGTCACAGGGGAATGATCAGTTACAAAACAAAATGTTATCCCCAACAAATAGACTCAACGTAGGGTCACAGAGTTGCGCCGTACCAAAATTGTCACCTGACACATTTAAGTATTACAATTCTGGTCCCGGTGGCAAATCTTCCATCTCCCCAACTAACACTTCTATAGGAGAGGTGTTTTCCTCCTCCACCGAAGGCAAAGGTAATACTGACCACTGCACACGTGTGTTATGCATAGTGAGACTGATAGCAGCCAACGTTGTTGTCCTTGGGCTCAGTCAGGTGGGGGCAATCAGCTCTCATATGTCATGGTTCTTGGCACCGCCAACAGATTATGGGGCCCCTTTCGTTCCCCGACCCTTCCTGGGCGGCCCTCAGAGTCTCTGCTCGCCGAGCTGTGTGTGAAGGTTTGGTGAATTTAATTGGTAGCTTCCGGGTAGTCTCTCCCTGTATCTCCTTGGTAGGCCCATATTTTTCAATGAGGTCTACCATTTGGAGACCATCAGTAGGGGCTGCCTGTCCAACCCATGTTTGAAGGGTGTGGGGCAAAGTTCGCCCGAATTTATCAGTCACTATACGATCCAGCATATCGCGGGGTGACAACACCTCAGGCTGAAAGCACTTTTCTATCAGGTGTATCAAGTCATAATACTGGGACCGAGCTGGCTCGGAAGGGGAAAACTTCCATTGTTGTACACGCTGGGCCAGGAAAAAAACATTTACCCCAAGACGTGCAAGTATCTCACCATTCACGCTCTCATAGTCCTCCTGTTGCTGGGGGGGTAGGTCCCTATAGGCTTTAGCGGGTCCTGAAGTCAAAAACGGAGCCACGATCTTGGCCCACTGGTCCCAGGGCAGTTTCTCCCTTTTAGCCACGCCTTCAAACATCTCCAGCTACACCTCAACGTCATCTGATTGCTCCATCTTTCGGATCGCTGTACGCACCGCTTTCCGGACATCATGGCATCCCCGGGCAGCTCTTACTGTCTGCGGCGCTGTGATGTGCTGCATCAGTAAACTATTGGTTTCCTGTTGCTGTCGATTAAATATCTGCTGCTACATAGCCTGCTGCTGTATAGCCTGCTGCCGCTACATAGCCTGCTGTTGTATAGCCTGCTGCTGCTGCATAGCCTGCTGTTGCTGCTGTGTAGCCTGCTGTTGCTGTCGCATGGCCTCCACTAGCATTTTTACTTTGTTCTCCATCTTCGGACAGTTATCCAGCCGGTTTTGGTGCACTTTCTAAAACCAGGACATTTACTGTCATGCATGAAAAACAGCCTGACCTCACTGCATTGCCGCATTCTCCACCAATTGTAGGGAACCGCTGTGGTAGGCAGGGCTGGGCCGCAGTAATGAGGCAAACACACAGCCTTTATTTCAAAGTTCAGTGATTTTAATCATGAGTTCAACAAAAAGTCCATATAACAAAATGAAAACAGAACATAAATCACTCCAGTTTGGAGAACCACTGGTCACAGACTCACCCTTGCTTGTGACGGGCTTAACTAAGCGGCTGCAGGTCAGCTGAGACCGCCAGGTCACATTCCGGGTGGTCTGTTACTCGCTTCCTGGTGCACACTGCCACACAGTAACAAAACAATGTTCCAGGCTTACTCCAGCCAAACTCCTTCCTTCCACACAACAACTACAACAGCTCCTTGTTTTATAGGCCTACAAAACACCATCAGGTGACGTACACATCAGCTGACCAGATCACGTGACTATGACCTCATCACAGTTCGTAGTAATCATGGAAAATCATGAGCAAACTTCAGTCTGGTTGAAGAAATATATCTCCCATCTTGTCAAATCAATTGTCTACCACCTCTTCTATAATATTACGCAGGCGATTTCTGTAGAAATAATGCACTTGTAGAGTTTCAATAAAGTGAGAAGGGGGCTAATTTAATTTTTCCATAATCTCCTTGGATGTCAGCCACCTACACTCTTTTAGGTGCATGAGATGGAATACTGTATGTATACCTTTAGTATGCCACGTCTCAAAAACACGGTCTGTCACTCCCACTGGGAATTCTGGGTGAGCCCATAAAGGCATGTGTTTAGATAACTGAGAAGACAACCCATGCGCTCGTCTGCTTGCCTTACAGGCAATTACTGTATCGCGTAGTAGCGCTGATCACTATGACCGGGAGTTTACAAATCACAGTGTCAACACATGAGACCAAAATACAACCCTCTGTCAGTCCAGATTCCAGCAATACATCTGAGTAGGACTAAGTCCCCTTAAACCAATCTCTCCCCACTCTGATCAAGCACGAAAAGTTATAACTCCTAACGTTTGGCACGGCCAGGCCCCCATCTTTTACTGCACGCATAATTTTTCGTATTGCTATTCTGGGCCGTTTTCCCCTCAAGATGAATCTGGTCAATGCTTTTTTTATCCGTGAAACATCATCTTTACGTAACAGGATTGGAATAGTCTGAAGCGGGTATAATAGCCTTCCAAAAATAATCATCTTAAGAAGGTGACAACGGCCCAGAAGAGACAGGGGCAAATCATGCCACCGCTCCAATTGACGTACAACCTTGTCCAATTAGGGTTCATAGTTAAGTTTGTATTGAGAACTAGAATCTCGTCCTATTTTGATTCACAGATATGTTATAAATAAAGGTTTTAATAACTTCTGTCCCCCATCAGTAAGCACACCAAAGCTCACGAGGATTAGGCTTTAACAATTGAAAAATTTCACTCTTGTAGTCTTTGAAGCAAAATCACAGAATTAGTTAAAAAAATTTTATCCAGTCTAATAGCCCTTTGAGATGGTCTTGGGGATGTGCCATATAAATGAGTATATCGTCTGCAAACAATGTGAGTTTGATCTGCCGACCCCCTACCTTTATACCGTCATATACTGTGTTATCCTCCACGTGTGTAACTAATGGCTCAAGGGCTATATCAAAGAGCAAAGGTGATAATGGACATCCCTGAGGAGTTCCCCTCTGTATTGTGAAAGTAGCCGAAAGGTGACCTGTGTTGTGTATTTGTGCCTGTGGGTTGGCGTAGACACCTGATAGGAAAGTCATAAACGTGCCTCTCATGGCAATTTTGTCCAGGACCATTGGCAACCAACTTCAGCTCACCCTATCAAATGCCTTATCGCCATCTAAGGATAGCATGACAGGACTCGATGTTGTCAGACAACGATATTTATCTACAACTGCTATTACTTTCCTAATGTTATTCATGGGCGATCTTGGTCGAACAAAGGCCACTTGTGATGGCCCTATCAGCGTAGGAAGAATGCTACTCAAACGATCTGCCATGGTCCTGGACAAAAGCTTGATATCCTGGTCAATGAGTGAGAATGGACGATAGGATCCAGCCAGATGTGAAGGTTTGTTGGGTTTTAGTAGCACCTTCATGTGTGCCATGTTTGAATGGATGGGCAACCCTCCTGTCTCCAATATATGATTGAAGGTGCCTACCAATGTGGACGGGATATCCTCACTCAATAATTTTAATAATTTGGCTGTAAACCCGTCAGGTCCTGGAGCTTTCCCGGATTTAAAGTCACTTATCGCCGCTGTCACTTCCGTCACCTCAATTGGTTTTTTTAAAAGGAGAAGCTGATAGTTTGTGAAGGATGGTAACCGTATTCCATCTAGAAAGGTCTGACCCTCCGCACTATCCGTATGTTCCACCTTATATAAGTCTGAGTAGTATTCTTGTAGAATCGTGATTATGCTTCAAGGGTCTGTGTTCATGATCCCATGGTTATTCGTTAACGCAGTAATATGTTGATGACGAATGTGATTTCCTTTCGCTAGTCGTGCTAATAGTCTCCCTGATTTGCTACCATAACGATATACATTGGCTCTATAATTCATATTACTGCTTCTCTCGCGTCGATATACCCATACGTGTAAGTCAGCCTTAGCCTGCTTACATCTATTTTTATCCTGTGTTGATGAAGTTGTCTTGTTTGCCGTGTAGCTATCGCGTAATATCCTGCTAGCCTGCGAGTAGTTTGTCACTATCTTCTTTTTTAGCGTTGTCTGATAACCTATTAGTTTCACGCGCATTAATGCCTTCCCTGCTGCCCATAAAAGTTCCGGCCTATCCCTACTATTCCATTATCACTTACATATTCCAAACACCATTGCTTCACCTGATGTCGAAACTTCTCATCCATTAACAAATAGGTAGGGAAGCGCCAAGTTTGGTCTGGCCCCATCTGAACCATATCTGGCAGGGTCACTGATACGGGCGCGTGGTCAGATATAGCTACATTGTGCACATCTGCCTCTTCCACTCCCCTTACTAGCTCCTGTGATAGCAATATATTATCTCTTCTGGACCAAGAGTCATGTGGCGCCGAATAGAAGGAATATTCACTGCCATCTGGGTTCAGGTGTCTCCAAAATTCTACAAAGTTATTCGTGTCTAGCAAGGGTTATAAACGTGTGTCATGTGATCGCACATTTGTTCGCATCGACCTACAGTTCTTCACTGGTTCGATTCACCGTATTTAAGTCACGACCGGGGGTGGTTTTAATGCTCTCCAATTGGCCCGATATGCTTGGACACCTGGGAGAAATTCAGGAGCGTCTCCAAACTCCCTACTCACATGTCAGCGCAGGAACCGGAAGAGGGAACGTGCTTGTTTTGTTGCTCATAGGTGGAGTTTTATACAGTAAATGATTACTGCTGTCTTATTTTTTGCGTCCCTAGGGCAGAATAAGGCTGCGTAAAGTCACATTTTAGAGACACTCATATAATAGACACACGCTACCCTACCCGTCACACAAGGAAGGTATAGTTACAGGATAAAGCCTTGCGCAACCAGACATGCTTTTACCCTCTTCAACATTCTACAAGCCAAAAATGCATGATTGCAGCCGCAGCCTTTATTGACGTACAGTATAACATCGACATTACCCATCAGAGGCTGCCCACTGTCTACAACAGACATAGTATATACCTTTGCTATCCGTAGCCTTTGTTTCACCTCCACTTGCAGGCACCCACTTAAATTGTGACAATGTTTTTTTTTTAATTTTTTTTTTTATCGTACATTATTGCGTCATCTCATCACTTTGATGAGTCCATGCTGGACATGTAATAAATGCTGTCCGAAATAACAATTTTCGTGAGTGAAATAATTGAAATCTGTGTGACTGTCACAGATTTCTTGTAATGATGATGATGAGTGACTATTACAAAATCCATTGTCTTCACTATGTTATGGTTTAACATAGCGTTCCTTACGCATCATTCCTAAATACAAAAATGGACTTTTATTCCTAAATTTACATCACTATATTTTGTAAAAATAATTTTGGGTGGTGTGTTGTTCCATTTCTTGTTGCCATGTGCTTATATGCGTTTATATTTTAAGGGTGTTTATTTTTATTCTTGGAATTGAAATTCATCATTTTATTGTCCTAGAAAAACTTCATTTTTTATAGTTTGAAGTACATACATTTGCAATGGCCACGTAACAAGGCAATAACTCAATATTTGAATTTAAAACCCTTCTTGACCCTGGGCTTCAACAACGCCAGTTGCTGATCAGAAGTGTTGGATGCACAGATCAAAACAATCGCTGATGTGTTTGTGGGGTTCAGTAACGCCTGCTGTTCCCCTGCTTGTTGTCTGGCAAAATTTTTTGCTGCTAACTCCAAATTTAACTTCAAACATCTCATATTAGGCCTCTGCCTACATCCTCCTTGACCCTGGGCTCCAACACCGCCAGTTGTTGCTCGGAAGTTCTGTTAGCACAGTCAACACTTGCTCCTGTGTTACTGGGGTTCACTAATGTCAGCTGTTCCCTTGCTGTGTGTACGGCAAAAAGTCCTGCTGCCTCCACCCTGTTCTCTTCTCATCCCTGAATTATTTAAGAAATTAAATGAAATTAAATGGAAATTAAATTCAGGGAAATTAAATTCATAGAAAGAGGTTATACTTTACACTTTATGGGTTAATATGAAGAAGAATAATAGTTTAATAAGAACAATCTGAGTAATGTTAACAAAAAGATGAATAGCAAGAAGTTTAAGAAGAAGATAAAGAAGGTGAAGATGAAGAATAATTTGATGACAAAGATGATGCTGCTGAAGATTATGAAGGAGAAATTGTGGCAAAAGTTAAAAAGGTGAAGAGCATGGAAGTTTTGAAACATACATATTTGCCAAAATAGAAAAAAGGTTCACAACATTGTCAATTTCTTCGTCAATCCGAACGTATTTAAAAAAAATATATATTAATGCTATTCCATTGGATTGGGTTAAACATCTATGCCTTTAATGTCTCCTCAACCTCCCCCAATACATTCTACATTACTCTTTGTTGTTTTCCTTCATGTACAATTATCCAACAAGGCAAGAATGGGTTTTTTTTAATTCCGATATTTTGTTCCCATAGACTTACATTGGATTTACGGTATCGGTATCGGGTATCGCCGATATTTTGTGTGTATCGGCGATACCATTCCGATCCGATACTTTTGGATATCGGAAAGTATCGCTCAACTCTAGTTGTGTATAAATATGTGATTCTTCAGATTCTGTATTAGTTTAGCCTGATGAAGAGGTCTGAGTAGTCTCGAAAGCTTGCAATTTGTTACCATCTTTTCAGTTAGCCATTAAAAGATATCAACCACTGAGGACTCTCAACTCTAAATATTTTTCTATCTACTGGCTAACAGGGTACGAAGATACACATCTTTCCTTTACTTGAATCTGAGGAATCTACTGCAGAGACAGTGAGGGCACCAGGTCTCTGATCTTACATGGATATTAGGACTATAAAACCATCACTCTAGTAATCTAATCTATTAAGGATTCACTCTCTATGCTCAGTTTATTTAACTGTCAATTTATTAGGCCTTGCCTCTGCTGTTTTTAGGTATATATTTTTGTTTCTTCAGAAACTTTGTTATACCATGCATGATGAAAAGACTTAAGTAGTCTTGAAAGCTTGCTTTGTAACATCATTTATTTGATTTTTGTTAGCCATTAAAAGGTATCAAAACTGCAAAATTATTATTTGGTTTTTCCAGCTGAAAGCAATATTTTTCAATTGGCAAACACGATACTAAATCCTTTTTTTCTTTCAACTAAAAATGCAAGTAAACACTCCAAAACTCAGAAAACACATGATTACATATCAAAAAGTAACAAATCAAGCAGTAATGCAGTCTTTATAGACAATTATTGGTAGTAGTATGGGTTGTACTGAAGCTCTCATTGATTGAAACAATACCTCCCTAGTGTGCCATAAGCAAATTAATGAAATTTTGCTTTTTCTAGATCTATCCAAACTGTAGATGCTTTTTGTATGAAGTAGAAGTATTGGAAGTAAGTGGAAGAGTAACATGTATTTAGCCATGAAGCAAAGAAACATGCAAGCATAGAGACAGGTCACCTAATGTTCCAGTGCTTGATGTGTCCAACTTCACCAATTCTTTATGGTCTTACAGACAAGTCACTATAGTTCAAAATTGTCTCTATATGTAACAGTAGCACAAACAATGTGCAATAGGAGCTTTATAAAAGGGGTTTCATGGTGCAACAGTTGTATACAGCCCTCAGATTTCCATGCAATAAATGTTATAAATTCTCGGACATTCAGTAAAAAAAGCATTTTTCCATTAACATGAAATAAAATTGACGCATTCGTAATAATTTATGACCCTGAAAAGCTGAAAGTCTTGTTCAGGTTATTGCTGTTGCAATTATTTTCATTTTATAGTTGTAATGTTACTGTTGTGTTCATGTTAGTATTCAAGAGCTGTAGACTTACATCACCTATAATATTTTAGATAGTTATGGTTTTCCAATGTTTGTATAAAAAATGTTGACATGTTGACTTGTGTGTCAAGGTTGCCCACTGCATTATATCTTTTTATTCTGGAGAACCTATTAAAATTCAAGGACATCCATTTCTACAGACCAACAGGAATACCATAATGAATCATACAGATGTCTCAAACCCCTATATAATTTTTGGATAAATTGTCATGAAAAATAACAAATCAGGTTTCAATCTTGGATATCAGTCATCCTTCCATTTATCTATACTTTATTACCTTTTTCTATCTATTTATCTGTCTTTCGAAAACTTGCATCCCCTTTTTTTACTTAATTGGTGAAAGAAATTTGTAAAGAAATACATTTAAAAAAAAATAAGTTGGTGCTACCATTTTTCAAGACCCGTAACTTTTATATTTTTCAATAAACGTAGCTGTTTGAAGGCTTATTTTAGTGTGGTGAGCTGATATTTTCAATCACATCATTTTGAGGTGCATAAAATGTTTTGATTGCTTTTTGTTGGAATTTTTAAGAGTGGTAACTGAAAAAAACACAAATCTGAATATTTGCTTTTTTTCTCATTATGACATTTACGTAAAGGTAAATAATGTTGCACTTTAATAGACGACTGGTATGGAAACGGCAATATTAAATATGCTCATTTTAAAATTTTCTTACATTTTTAATAAGTTAAAAGCAGCAATTATGTTAATTTTTATTTAATTTTTTTAGTTCACTTAAGGGATTTGAACTTCTTAGTCTGACAGCAGCATAGCAAAGTTTAATGCTGCTAGAGAGAGATGCTGGCTATATAACATAGCTGGTATATAATACATATACGGGTTAATCAACTCCTGAATCCCCTTCACTTTTGTGTACTCCAGTGTTGACATGCTGACTGTACATCAGTTTGCACTAAGGGGTTACAGGAGTTGTCCACTACTGCAAAGCACCTTCTTAAAATTTTGTAGTTCTCCAAATAACATAAAAGTGACCTATACTCATCTCTTGCACTGGCGCTGTTCTAGCAATGTTGGTGCTATGTCTCCTGTTTACCACATTATATTGATATGTCATGTGAATTCTGCCACAGTAACTGCGTTCTCATGTAGTACCTGGTCGGTGTCATCATTACCATCATCATTGTCATTGCACCACTTCTGCATGTCGTACTCATACTATGACTCCCTCTCCTTCTCCATTACAACAGCAAAGATTCAACCCTTTGAGTGTTTCAAGGAACTACGCATATGCTCCCAGTCATCTGCTTGCTTGTACACTAAACACTCAACTGATCGCCCAGGGCCACGGACCGAGCCGTGGCCACCGTGACATCCCCCATAGAGATCAACGGGCTCGGGTCCGAGTACACCACAGCCCTGGCCGGGCGGCTCAAAAGCATTCTGGGAAAATCGACTTTGGCGCTCGTTTTGCCGACAAAACCCGACTTTGGCGAAAGTTGGCGACTTATGAATCTGACCGACCTATTTTGCCCAACTCTAGTAATAAATATTCACTTATATTTGTTTTGTGTGTGTAAACATTATATTATATTTGATATTATGGTCTTCAATGGAGAATAAAAAAGAAGAGGTTGAACTAGGAAATTACATCAAAATTCTTTTTTTTATTTAAATAATTTATCTTAATTTAGCTGACAAAAATGCATACAAATCCGCATGTAACTCCGCATCAAATCCGCATCAAAACCGCACATAATTTCATCTGCGTTTTCTGCCAAGATAGGCAGAAACCGCGCAGAAATTTCCACAAGCAAATCCGCAACATGCACACATAGCCTAAAAGTGCAACTTTTTTTTTCACAAATATATCTGCTTGAGAAGGGTAATGGCTATTGTCAGTAAAGTGTCTACTTAATTAAACCATTTTTATATGGCAAATGGTGCCATCATGGCTTTGCCTAAATAGAACTGTCTGGCAGTGTGCCTGTTCATTTTTCGACATCACAACCAGCTGGAATTTGACTTTGCATGTGTTGAAGCATCTGTATGAGCAGTGTAAAGTCGTAACAGACTGTATCAGCAGCAGCTAAATTGTAGCGCAAACTTTGAGATCTGCCATTGGCAAATGAGAAGGGACATGTGTCGCCTAATGAAGCCATTTGAAAAGACAACCAAACTTGTCAGTTCCACTAGTGTGGAATCAGCTATGTCATCCCTCTTAGATTTATCCTGCAAAAGCAGACACCAGAATGCAAGAGAGGATGGAGGAAGAGCAATAACTTGCACATTTTCATCACCATCCTGTGTCTATTGAGGACCCTTGATATTCATGTTACATGAAAGATTGGGGAATTTTTTCCAGCCTCCAAAAGGGATCTCAAATTGATTTATAGCCAGGATAAGCTGTGTTACCTGCTCTAAAAAGCTTCTGCTAACCAGCAGATCCCTCTGGAATCCCCTCCTATCTAACTCTCCACTGAATGTGCCAGAGTTAGGCCTGCAACAAGTAGCTGAGGCAGCATCAGCTAAGGCATCTTTGATATTATTGACCAGATATTTCATCTTCCATTGCGAAAACCTGACACACTTCAGCAAACAGAGACCCACAGGCTGAACATCCAGGCTTTGACTGTGTCCTTTCTCAAGCAGATACTATGAGCCATGATCCCATGGATTTCTGGATCAGCAGATTGGACCAGTGTCAAAAACTGACCCAGTTTTCTATGAGCATACTATTATTGAAGGTTTTCAGCTTTGTCACACTCAAGCATATGTGATTATTCCCTGCGAGAGTGGAAAACCTTACATTTTTTAAAATTAATCAGACATGGATCTAAGCTGACTTAATTTACCTACGGCTGATGCCAATATTTAAATCAGCTGTACCATCTACCTGCCTGACTATTGTCTATCTTCTACTTCACTGTTCTGCTGCCAAGAGTGCCGCTTAGTTGGGGATCAACTTTCTGACCATCATGTCATCTCTATTATAGTAGTACTGCTGCTGTTATGGGCACGAAATTGCCAGAGAACTCCTTGTCTACCCCATCCTAGTTTTCTACTGTGCAGCTTCTGCTGCTGCCGCTACAACTGCATAGCCATGCCAGCTGCATATCTCTAGCTGAGTACTCACTGTGTTTTATAGTTCCAGACTGTACTACTACTGCCAGGTCTACTTTTGCTGGCCCAAAACCAGGGGTGGGGAACCTTTTTCCAGCCGGGGCCATTTGGAAATTTCTACCATCATTCTGGCGCCACACAAAAGTGATCACCTTGAAAATTACCCCAGTATATTTAGTCAAAAAATTAATTACGGTAACTCACCCTTAATGTGACGGCTGGAGCTGCTTCTGTTTGGTGCAGCTGTTATATAGGTGATATTGATCATGTTGTTTTTTACAGATGCTTTTCCAAGTTTGTGTGGGGGATATACAGTACTCGGGTGGAAATACAGCACTTTTGGGGTAAATGCAGCACTGGGGAATATGCACATCACTTGGGGGCACATACAGCCATAGGGGGAGATATACAGCACTGGAGGAGGGGGATATACAGTACTGGGGGACAGGCATCACTGGGGAGGCACATAGATGACCGGGGTGACACAAAGATCACAGGGGTGGAGCATAGAGATCACAGGGGTGCACATAGCTGGGGGAGACAGATCACAGGGGATATAGAGATCACATGGGAGCACAAATATCACAGGGAGTACATAGCAGGGGGGCACAGGGATAACAGGGGGCACATAGATCACAGGGGGCACAAAGCTGTGAGCCACAGGAGGCATATAGCTGCATAGCTGGGGGCACATAGATCACAGGGGGCACACAGCTGGGGGCACATAGATCACAGGGGGGCATATAGCTCGAGGGCACAGATCACAGGGGGCATATAGCTGCATAGCTGGGGGCCACATAGATCAGAGGGGGCACACAGCTGGGGGCACATAGATCACAGGGGGCACATAACTGGAGGGCAAAGATCACACGGGGCATATAGCTGCATAGCTGGGGGCACATAGATCACAGGGGGCTCATAGCTGGAGGGCACAGATCACAGGGGGCACACAGCTGGGGGCACATAGATCACAGGGGGGGCATATAGCTCGAGGGCACAGATCAGAGGGGGCATATAGCTGCATAGCTGGGGGGCACATAGATCACGGGGGGTCAGAAAGTTGAGGGGCACAGATTACCAGTAGAAATGCACACTGCCGGCACAGCAGCAGCTCCTCTTCCAGGACAGGAGGACTGAAGAGCATTGGGCGCTAACCTCGCCCACCTTTGCACTAACCCCACCCACCCAGTCGAGGTCATCTTTCATGTGCATAGCAGGCAGCGTTATGTAGTGAATGTTCCATGCCCTGCACTTGAGGGTTAAAGGGCCGGCAGGATACGGCTGCAGCCCGAGCATTGGGGACTCCGGGGACCTGCCCGTGGGCCGCATGAAAAGTCACAGCGGGCCGGATGCGGCCCGCGGGCCGGAGGTTCCCGACCCCAGCTCTAAACTGTCAGAAATCTCCTTGCCTGTTCCAATTCTAACTTTCTACCATAAGGCTTCTGTTGCTGCCATGCACAGCCATGCCAGCCAAACATTTTCTGGCTGCTTGACCAGTGTCTTATAGCGTCAGACTGTATTTCTGATGCAAAGGTTCAAATGTACTCTCTTGAGGGTAAACAAATATTAAGCAGCTTACAAAATACTACAAACGTTTCAGAAAGGCTTATTGATACAAAAGACATTGCTTCTTACTCTGAAAAAAACTGACTTGTTCCTGCTCACTAAATAAAGGGATCATTTTTGGAAGGTTTGCTAACAAGCCTTTTTAATTGTTTCCACACTTTGACAATAGCAAATCTGATGCAGGTAAAAAAAAAGGATTTTTTTCACTTGTTGAAAAGCAAGCACTTCTTCACTTTCACAAGTGATGATAAGCACAAACAATTCCCCCACCTCTAAATAAATGGATCATATTTAGACTCATTGTGAGAAAGCTTTCATTTGTTTGTTTAGGAAAGAAAAAAGCTCTTGCAACTCCCAAAATAGGAACAATTTTGAACATCATTTTTGTTCAGTTCGATTTTCCTGCTGATTTCAAAACTGGGATTCATTTTCTTCTATCACATCAGGTTTTTCATCTACAATTTAATGTGATTACTCTTAGCTAAATTTAGGGTAGCACTAGTGCTCTCCTAATGGTCCGAGAGCGAACCACATTAGAGTGGAGAGGGGTGTATGACGGCCTTGGCGACCGGCAACAGGTTGTTATTTGTCTGGCTATTCAGTTACATGTGAGATACTATGACGAGAGGTTGTGTGCCGCTTTATATATTGAAACATATTCTAAAAGTCTATATACAAGGGGATAGCATAATTTATTTTTTTATATATATATGCACATATTTCCTTTCTTTTAGATCATCTATGTCTCTGCTATTTCTCATTTTAAGTGCCTAAACAAGTCATAAATGCCATGATTCCTTTTGTTATATCCATGGCAGTTTCACCATTCAAAGGACAAACATTAGCAAATTTTTCCAGCAAGTTTATTTTGCATATTTCCAAGTAAAACTTTGTAATCAAGATAAGTCCTGGGACCCTCACAAGGTGTGCTAGCAGTATTTCAAAATTTTACGGATGTGGACGAGAGGAACACATGCTAAATTGCCATTTGGTATACAGTAGCTATGGTTTGGTGAGAACCAAGAGATTATTCCAGTGACTGTTATTCTTGTAAAGCTTAAACTTCAGGATATAGGAAGAAAAATAAATATGAAACAGAGTATCCTTGTCTTCCAACAACTATAGGCCAGTGCCTCATTCAACAGAAGTCTCAGGTTCAGTTTTCCTTTAACTACCCTCTTATCAAGAACAGCATTAGGTGAAAAATAAAGTGACAGCAACAATGACAATTTTGAAATTGAAAATGTCTTCTTCCGTAAGGGATTTGGCCAGCAGGAATTGAATGATTTGGCACAAGATTTGGAACTATCAAAAAGGATTCAGAATTGCAAGGATCAAGACTGCATGAGAAAAACTTGCTTGAAAAAGTAGCAAAGGTATCTTACTTTCAATCCAGAGAAAGTGCTTTTGCTCAATACTTTAGAAGTGACAGTGATTTTGTGCATCCTCGAAAACGACAATTTATTAGGTGCAGTCCCCAGTGATTATTTAGTTTCTCTTTGCGAAGAATATGAATATATAAAAAGAGTCATTCAGTTGTTGCAATATCACAAACACAATTGGATCATCTGTGTTGAGTCGACCTTAAAATGGTATGCTTACTTCTTCGTCTGTGCATGTGTGGACAGCAGTGCTTATGAGAAACATTGGTTGGAGAGGAATAGGCTTTCAAGATCTGACCTCAAACCCTGTGATCCAAACATTCTACATGTTGACAGAAAGAACATTATATTCCCACCTGTGCATATGAGACTGAGTCTCATGAAGCAATTCGTTAAAGCTTTGATAACTGATGGAGACTGTTTCATGTACCTAATTTGGCATTTCCTAGCCAGTTATTTGAAGAAATAAGAGTGTGTTTGATGGTTCACAGATTCGGCAGTTCATCAAAGAGGAACATTTAATCAGGACAATGTTAGAACTCAAAAAAAATGCATGGTACTCATTCAAAGACCTTGTCAAGGACTTTCTTTGAAATACACGAGCAAATAATTACATCAAAATTGTCCAGAAACTCTTGGAGAGCTACAAAATGCTTAGTTGCAACATGAGCATTTTCTGCATAGCCATCTTGCTAAATTCTCTGAAAACCTTGATGCAGGAAACAATGAGCAAGATGAAAAATTCCACCAAGATTTGAAGGTCATGGAGGGACAGTATAAGGGTAGATAGGCTGTGCATATGATGGCTGACATGTTGGAATATCAGGCGAGATTGTGCACAGATTGAACACTAGAAAAAAGCTATAAGTGTAAAGTTTTACCTTAACTGCTACCTAACTTTACTACTTGCACACAATTTCACAATATTTACCATTGTATGTACATTTTGTATGGTTTTGGAAACAAAGAAAGGGTATCCTGTAGCTTAAAAAGTTACTGTGATAGAGAAAATATGGGGTCACTATTTGATTTACAAGTAGTGATGGGCGAACCCATGGATGTTCATGTACAGCAGATTTAGCCAAACATCTAAAAAAAGGTTGGTTTGAGAACCCAATCCCAAACCCGGACCCATTCAGATGAATGGGGGGCCCAAACATCTGTGGTTTGCCATGCTGCCATCTGCTTAAGACTACAGCAAACACGCGCTCTGATCAGTGGTAAGATTATTACCGCTAGTCAGAGAGCTGTGGTACTCATGTTGTCAGATGATAGCGTGAACTAGCAGCTGTTACCGGCGTCCGCTGATGAGAGAATACTACTCAGTCTATGCCTGCTGTCGCTGATAACAGTGAGAATGACGCCACTGATGGGAGCATTCATCAGCCAGGGCCTGTGGTACAAATAAATAAATTATTTTTAAATTCTTTTGACATGGGGCTCCCCTGTATTTTTGATAACCAGCACAGGTAAAACTGACAGCTGCAGGCTGCAACCCTCAACTGTCCGCTTTCTCATGGCTGGTTATGGAGAATAGAGGGGTCACCATGCCATTTTTTAATTATTTGACAACCAGACAAGCTAAAACAGACAGCGGGGGGACTGGTATTCTCAGGCTGGTAAAGAGCCATGGATATTGCACCCCCCAGCCTAACAATAGCAGCCCACAGCAGACGCAGCAAAGGCGCATCTATTAGATGCACAAGTTTTGACACTTTGCCCAGCTCTCCTCACTTTTCCTTGTGTTGTGGCAAGTGGTGTAACATTTGTGGGGTTGATGTCAGATGTTTTTTGGCCTCTGACATAAAGCCCACAGGTTAGTAATGGAGAGGCTTCATAAAATGCTTCTCCATTGTTAACACCATAGTGAGATTGTAAAAAAGACACAGCCAGAATAAAATCCTTTATTTGAAATAAAAACACTGACTTCTTTATTTTAAATAAAAATAAGAAAGCACAGTTATACTCACCTTACGCCCATTCCATTGAATATCTTGTCCCCTGTAAAACACAGAACACAATAAACAACCATGGTACTCACCTTGCGTCCATTCCATTGAAGCCTTTGTCCCCTGTAAAAAAAGAAAAATAATAAACAACTATATCCCTCACCTGTCCGAAGTGAAAATGAGCAATTCAGTCCCATGCCATAATCCATGCCTGCGATATGTGGTTTTCAATCTCAACTGTGCAATGATGCAACCATTCAGGCTTAAAACCATGAGAGAATGAGGTGTAGCTTCAGTGACTAATGGTGACGTCATCAAGGTTATCGCAGGTCACTGAGGCTGCTTTCCCATTGGCACTTTACTGTGAGTCAGGACGATGAACTGTGGTGACCTCAATGAGAACACCGCGAGCACCGTGAGGTACATCTTATTGATGTATCATTTCTGGGGTGGCTGAGAGCTGATGTTTTTTAGTCTGAAAGGCAGACAATATTCATAGTCCTTTCCTAGTCTATTAATATCAGCCCGCAGCTGTCTGCACAGCCTTTGCTGGTTATTGAGTATAGGAGAGACTCCAAGTCTCCTCTATAATAACCAGTAAAGGCTAAGCAAACAGCTATGAGCTGCTGTTAATAACTAGGGATTCTTTATGGCAATTAGCTCTTTTCCAGACTATTATCACCTGCCTTCAACCATCAGCTGTTGCCTCATGAAAAAGTATCGAAATGGTCTTGGACTGGTGTGAAGAGGTTATGGTATGTCCTAAGAATAACATATATTGCTTTGAGCATTTCACATCATTTGCAGTATATATTTTGTATCATTGTCCGTGCCCTTTCATTATCTTGTGGTACTATTTTGTCATAAACTGACATTAGTATTTTTTTATTATTCTGCTGTCTTGTGGGTCTCTCTTATTTCATAATCTATTGCTAATCAGCCTAATTTTTTATTATATTATACTAATGGGAATTTAGTCCTGTAATTTTGACTTCTAGATATACCTTCTTCTATTTTTGATTATTACATTACTTCTTGTCTATGACTTAATATTTTTTTTATTTTTGGATTATCATTTTTTTAAATAATTTTTTAAAGAAATTGTGTGTATATTGTTTTTTAATTAACCGGTTATTTTTTCATTGACTATAAGAATCATTTTACCCCCCAAAATTTAGTAGGAAAATAGGGGGTGCATCTTATGGTCTGAATGCAGGCTTACTAGGGGTTTGCTGTAGTGGTGTAGCAGCGTTCCTTTCTCAGGGAACCGGAAGCGCAGAAGTGTGACGATGCTAAAGCTCGGTGTCGGTGGTGAGCAGAGCGGAGTGCATCATTGGTTTCCCTGTGGTCATCTTCCCGAAGCGGTGGGTTGCCTGAGGCAGCATGTGCATGGATTGAGATCTCGGCTGGGCCTCTTGTGCTCTATTGTCCTGAGCCTGTAGGCTTCAGTAAAATGGCCGCCGGAGGCCACGCGTGCGCAGATTGAGATCTCAGCGGCCGTCAGCTTCAGGAAAATGACTGCCAAGAAACCAGTGATGCTCTTGGCTCTGCTCACCATGGACACAGAATCGCCAAATTTCTGCCGCCGGCTCCCTGAGGAAGGAACACTGCTCCATGCAACTCACTCTGCTCTACCTCAGCGCCGACACCAAACCCACAGCATCACACCGCTGGGATACCCCCGGGACTGCAGCATTGCCCCGCTTCTGCCGCTGCCAGCTTCCTGAGGAAGGGACCATGCCTCCTGTGACCCGCTCTACCGCCGCCGGTGCTCAGATAAGATACCTTAAATTCGGACGATAGGACGGACCCCCATCTTATAAAAATCTTTTTTTTTTGCTATTTTCCACCCCAAAACTTGGGGTGCATCTTAAGGTCTGTTGTGTCTTATAGTCCGAAAAAAATGGTAGGTTGAACCTCTAATAAAATGATTATTTTATGTACATTGCTCTGTTGTGAATACATTTTTGTGGTTTCTGTATCTTTGGCATTCTAGAGCTTGTATCTGCTGGTACCTTTTGGTATTTCTTTGGTTTAAAGGATTTTGTTTCTTTTTTATTTAAGGTCTGAAACCTTGGTCAAATTTATCTGAGAACACAAATCTCCAAGGGTGCTCAAACTTTTGCATCAGCCCATTTTCCTTTTTGCAATTTTTAAAATGTAAAAAAATGACAAAATATAGATATATTTTTTTGCCTAAAATACAGAAGAAATGTGTCATCTTTAACTTTAGGTGTTTTAGATCATTCCAATTTCAACTTGCTTAAAAAGGTATTCTCATCTAAAAATCCTATCCCAATATGTAGTAGGTGTAATAATAATAATATTAGCAAATACTTCCAATTAGAAATGTAGCATAGTTCTTCTGATTCTCTATGTTTCTTTTCTCATTTGCAGGCTTTGCAGGACCTTAGGTGTTCATGGTTACGACCACTAGCAACTAGCTAACTGTCACTATTAGAGTTGAGCGATACTTTCCGATACCCCTAAGTATCGGAATCGGAATGGTATCGCCGATACCATTAAAATATCGGCGATACCCGATACCGATACCGGAAGTCCCATGTAAGTCTATGGGAACAAAATATCGGGACTAAAAAAAACCCATTCTTTCCTTGTAAACACTAAATATACACACATAGAATACATATATATATATATATATACATGTCATTGTGACATATATATATACATATATGTATAGTTTATACAGTTCTACATAGTAAAATATCCTCTGATTCAATTGCCGGGTAAAGCCGGCTTCAGTGAAAAGACAGAAGCACCCGACATGAAATGACACTTGGTGTACATAGGGTTAACCATGTCTTTTCATGTCGTTTGCTATCTGATTTGCACAAACAATTAAATCAGTCTATGTGTGCAAAATTTCACACCTGTAGGGGTTAATTAAAGGTGTAAATTCGTTGTAAAAAAAACGGACTTTTTTGCTACGAATTTACACCTTTAATTAACCCTACAGGTGTGAAATTTTGCACACATAGACTGATTTAATTGTTTGTGCAAATCAGATAGCAAAGGACATGGTTAACCCTATGTACACCAAATGTCATTTCATGTCGGGTTCTGCATTTTCACAAAAGCCGGCAATTGAATTAGCGGCTATTATACTATGTAGAAGTGTATGAACTATAAATATATATATATATATATATATATATATGTGTCACAAACTCAATGACATGTATATATATATATGAGGTGTAAAATTGCTGAAAAAAAATGTGTGGGCTCCCGCCCTATTTTCGCAACCAGACAGACAAAGCCAGTGAGTGGGGGCAGATAATAATAGCCCAGAGAGGGACCATTATTTTTGGCCCCCCCCGGCTACTAACATCTGCCCCCAGACACCCCAGAAAGGGCAAATCTCTAATTAGATTTGCCCTTTCTGGCACTTTGCCCGTCTATTCCCATTGCCCTGTAGCGGTGGCGAATGGGTTAATAAGGGGTTAAAATGACCTTGCAATTGAAAGGTCACTTTAAGCCAGGTTATTAATTGAGAGCTGTCAATTAGACAACTATCAATTATTAATCCTATTGTATGAAAGAAAAATCAAACACACACACTTTAATAAAAAAGAAGTTTAATGAAATAATCACACAGTTTTTGACCATATTTTATTTACCTGCTAAAACCATTTCCTGTAATAAAAATAAAATAAAAAAGCAAAATTATTCTTACCTATCCCATGCACAGTCAGGTCCCACGGTGTAATCCTTCAGAAAGGGTTAATGTTTACTGCAGGGACCGCAGCTAATGCTGCAGCCTCACAGTAAACCCCCAAATGAATGAGTTCCTCTCCTGGCTGACAGGAGAGGAAGTGGAAAGCTTAATTGATTGCTTTCCACTTTCACTTCAGGTCAGCCAGGGACACCATCAGTGACGTCAGAGGGAACTGATTAACAAAAATAGGGGTTCCCCTTTGAAAAAAAAATGGCGTGGGGTCCCCCCTATTTTTGTTAACCCGCCAGATGAAGCTGACCGCTGAGGCCTGGATTTTCAGGCTGTTAAGGAGCCAAGATCCATGGACCTTGCCAGCCTGATAATACCAGGCCACAGCAGTCTGCATATCTTGGCTGATTAACAAAAATAGGGGATCCCCTCGAAAAAAATTAGCGTGGGGTCCCCCCTATTTATGTTAACCAGCCAGATGAAGCAGACCGCTGAGGCCTGGTTTTTCAGGCTGGTAAGGATCCAATATCCATGGACCTTGCAAGCCTGATAATACCAGGCCACAGCAGTCTGCTTAGCTTGGTTGGTTAACAAAAATAGGGAATCCCCTCGAAAAAAAAAACGGCGTGGGGATCCCCCCTATTTTTGTTAACCAGCCAAGTAAAATGCAGACTGCTGCGGCCTGGTATTAAAAGACTGTCAAGGCCCATGGATTTTGGCCCTCAACAGCCTGATAATACCAGGCTACAGCAGCCCCACATTTGGCGCATCAAAAGATGTGCCAATTGTGGCACTTTACCCGGCTCTTCCCACTTGCCCTGTAGCGGTGGCAAGCGGGGTAATAAGGGGTTATTGTCACCGTTGATTGCACGGTGACAATAAGCCCGGTTAATAATGGAGAGGTGTCAATAAGACACCGATCCATTATTAATCCCAAAGTTATTAAATGTTTAAAAAAAAGACACAGCAAGAAAAAGTCTTTTAATGAAATAAAAGAGACAACACAGTTTTCATTTTTTTTATTACTCTCTCATTCCTGCGACGCCATCGATCTCCTGTAAAAAAATAAAAAAAAAAAACCAACAGTATACCACCTGTCCGACGCAGTCCATAGTAACGATTGTCCCACGACGATCCAGCTCTGCTACATCGGAATGACAGGCAGAGCCTGTCATCCCGGCGCAGCACAGCTGCTTACCAGCTTCCCCGGCGGTGACGTCATCGGACTGCTTTACGGCCGCGATTACCCAGCAGTCACTGCAGTTATCGCGAGATACTGCATGTGACCGCCGGGGAGAAGAGGATGGCGGCCATTAAGCAGCCCGGGATGTGACCGCCGGAGATCTTCTGCCGGGTAAGTGCCGCTGACTCCTGACAGACCCGACCGACGGACACTGACAGTGACAGTGACAATTCCGATTCCGGTATCCGATATGACGAAAATATCGGAACTCGGGATCGGAATTCCGATACAGCCAATATCGGCCGATACCCGATATTTGCAGTATCGTATCGCTCAACACTAGTCACTATATAAGTGGTCGAAACCATGGATACCTAAGGTCCTGCAATGTCAGCACAGGAGGAAAGAAACACAGAGAATCAGGAGAACTGTACTACATTTTATTAATTGGATGTATTTGCTAATATTAATATTATTACACCTACTACATATTGAGATATGAGCTAGGAGATGGGAATACCCCTTTAACTGCTCATAACAACAGTAATTTTGACCAGGGGTACCAAAACTTTTACCTGCCATTGTATGTTTTACCGGCTGAAATTGCAACCTCTGTAAAACTTACTGCTATGCCACTACTCATGTAAATTTTAAACTTATATTTTTATTAAAGGACCAGTAGCAATTTTTCTCTGAGGTAATATATTAAATGTGTCATTCATTTTTTTTAATCTAAGAGTATTATTTATTACCCATCTATAACTCAAACCTTCAGAGTAAATTTATATTGCATCATCCTGAATGTCACTGACAATTTTGCTAAAATAATATCTTATGCCATTATTTTCTTTTTAACACATATTCACAAGGTTTTTCATCAGTTTTATATTTGCAAACACATTTTTAAAAATTCTCTTGTGAGAAAAAAAATGAATGACCCCATAATTACAAGAGTAGATTGTTATGGATAGACTGTGCAGTGAAGTCAATCATAAACCATGCATGTGAGAATATAGGATGATGGATATGTCACTGACTGAGTACATGCCTCATGGAAACATTATAAATCAGTGGTGTCAAAGCTGTAAGGTTGATCGGGGCCAAGCTTCGCTCTGGAGTTTACAAAATGATGAAATTGTAATAAAGACATTGATGATGAGTGATACTTCATTGCAAAGTGTGAAGAATACATGCATGAACAAGCATAGATTAATTGTGTCACGGCTCACATAAATGGAAAGGTAATTGATGTGGGTGCCTGAGGATGCATTTATATTGGTTATAAAATGACATATTTTGAATATTGTCATCACATGACAAAAACAATTTCTTCAGTGATTCAATTACATTCATTTACTCATATCAAACACAACACAAGAACATAAAAAAGCATTACAATTTATATTTTTTTCTTGAAGCAGTTAGCTCCTTGGGCACATGCCAAATACTGTATATTTATAGACTTCCATTCACTTAACACTGGGCAAAATTTTGTTGTTTTGAATACTATATTTGTATATCTGAGTATATTTCTCATGCAGCATAGAATAGCTCAATATTAACTACACTGTGCTAAGCAGAGGCATCCTGTAAAAATCTATGCCCCATGAAAATGAATTCTCTTACTTTAACATTTAAGTCAATGGTAAATGGGCAATGTATAGCACTGAATGCCTTATTAATGACATTTCTTGCACGAAACACCGGCACTGCCGCCAGCACTCAGACCAGAGCGTGCGGTTGCATAGAATTACATGAGACAACATTAGAAGGAATACTGTGGAGTTTTACAATCTCTCCAACAAAAGCCTTAGGCAAAGTTTTGGCATTTGGTAAAGATGGCAAGGAGATAAATGTGTCATGTTAGAAAACCTATCAACAATCACTAAAATTACCGTATTACCAGGAGAAGAAGACAAATCAGTTATGAAATCCATAGACATGTCTGTCCTTAGAGGGTGCACAGGAGCTACAGGCAGAAACATAGCCTACCATACACCCATTTTAGGCCATTAAAAGCAACACAATATGAGATAAAGCATCCCTTTAACTCCAGGAAGACCAGTAAGTATCGATTCATGATTTTCCTCCAAGACCTTAAGACAAAGATTCAGGGGAGCAAATGATTTGCCAATCGGAATCAAAGACAGCACACTAGATTGAGCCTTTGTGATCTCAGACTCAAAATCAAACAATGCGCCGACACCACCACTCCCTTCTGAAAGATAGTGTCATGAGTTTACCACGACTGAGAGGAGCCCGAAGACTGCAGAGCCTGAGTTCTCCTGCTCCTGCGCTGAATAGAAGCACTTCACCTTCTTATTAAACCGAATACATTTATTTGGGCAATGCAGGGGTTAATCTGCACTGTTGAGAGCTCTTGGAGGTAAGGCTCTTAGCTGTGCACTGTTAGCCACTCCCATCCCCTATATAATTTGGGTCCTGACTAAGACACATCATCAAAGCTAGCTTATGCTGCATGGCTTGGAGGATAGTTTTTGATAGTTTTTTTGAGTAGGTGCTTGGTGGATTTATCTATGACTGTTGCGGTGAGTGTACTGTATATTTGTATGTTTGGCATTTTCCGTTACCCCTATTCATATTACTTTGTTAGTCTGGTTGGGGTACTACAGTGCATACTACTCCCTTCTTCCCTGGGAGGGGTAAGGGAACAGACTGAGGGTAAAATCATGGAGCTAAGGCAAGGTACGTGGCCCCAGCATATTCACCTTATGAAAAAACCCGGGGAGCAGGGTGAGCTAGGGCGACCCCTAGCATTAGGGATAGGGAAGGAGCCCCTGGCCCCAGGACACCGGACAACAGAAACGTGACAGCTAGGCAAAGATTCTTCAAAGGATTCCCCTCCTATGAAAACTCCTAGACAAAGCATCGGCCTTAATGCTGCCAGAACCAGTGAGAAAGGTAAAAGAGAAATTAACCTCTTTCTGCCATCTGACATACTATTCCGTCCATGTGCCCTGGGACTTAATTCCCAAGGATGGAATAGTACATCATACGCGATCAGCCGCGCTCACGTGGGGAGCACAGCTGATCGCGGCCGGGTGTGATTCTGGCACACTGCAATCAAACATGATTATCCCTTTTACCTTGCTATGCTGATATTTAATAAAGGATTTTTTCTACATTATTCTCGTTGACATCGCACTGATTTGTTCTGTTTTTGGTATCTTTGATAATCTCAGTGTGTCATATATTATCCTATATGGACTAGTGTTATAATGGTACTGATATTTATATATTATGCTGCATGATGATTTGTTCCACTAGTCGCATGTGTTTTTCGTGCTATTATCTAATTCTTTCTGTGTTATGCACAGGTTTATTGATTAACACCATGGATTTTCGAGCCAGAGAACAAGTCTGGCTCAATCAGATGGACAAGGTCTTTGGGAATAATGAGGGTAATGCGCAGCAGTCAGTGGACTCAAATTGGGAGGCTAAGTGCTCTACTATTAAGTCCATGCTGGACAAACGATCTAGATTCTGGTGGAACAGATTATTCCTTCAAAAATATATTACCAATAAGATGATCCCTAGAGGACTGAGGGTTAGGGTTATCCCTTCTTTTCCGATTGATGACCCCCTGTTCATTAGCAAGTGGGAGGAGGCCTGTAATGAATGTTCCACCACTTTAATACAGCTTTTGATTGGCCTCAACACCTCTAGAATTAGTGAATTGGACAGCCTTATTGATACAGCACAATCTGAATTAAGATCAAATTGTCCACCGGAGATAATTCAGCAATTTGAGGTGGAATTAGATAAATTCATGGACGGGATGGTGAAGAAAATTCAAAATACTCAGATGGTTAAATATGCCAGGGATCTGAAGGACTATCAATCTAAGAAGGTGTACCTGTGGAGGAATATTAAAAACAAAACTAATTTACATAGAAGTCCATCTGATACTTCGATATCTTCATTGAGTGGACGCTCTGATCTATCTGCTACATCTGGTACAACTACAACAACAATGGAAAGTGTGAGACTTCGGGACCATTCGTATCATCCCTATAAAAGAAATGTGGCTATCCCTATGGTCAAGAGGGACAATAAGGTGATTAACCTCAGTAACCACGTACTGACGGAGACAGATCTCTGCCTCCTCAGTAAGGGTCTTTCTTTTTCACCTACATCTAATTTTGATCTTTTCACCACTATTAAAGATTTACATATTTTTGCGAGGTCCTTGCTATTTAAGAGATATTTTAATACCAACACCAATGATCTTCTCTCTTTATTCCCTACAGAGGAGGAACAGGAGGCCCTGAGAATTCTAGAGGAATTGGCTATTGAACATACCTATGATGGAGGTAAGATTCCTCCATCTATCCGTCCACGCTCCAGTAAGTTCCCTCCACTATCATCTTGTGCCAACGTTGATCTGTTTGTCCGGGTGGTGATGGAAGAACTATATAAGATCCCTAAATTCTGTATTAATGACAATCTAACAAAAGAGGAGAGAGTTAGGTTGAGATATCTCCAGGAATTGCCGGATACTATACTCAAGCCAGCAGATAAGGGAGGTAATGTCGTCCTGTGGCCCATGGATCTATATGAGAGGGAGGCATTTCGCCAATTAAATAACACCACATGTTATAGGAAACTTTCCTATAATCCCCTTTCTGCATATTCTTCCCAGTTGGATGGTATCCTTAAACGGGCTCTTCAGGACGACATTATCTCCAAGGAACTGGCATCGGCTTTGCGGGTTGTTGAACCAACTGTTCCAACCCTATATCTCCTCCCAAAGATTCATAAAAGCATCTCATCGCCACCTGGGAGACCGATCATTTCGGGCAGAGGGAACTTCCTGGAGCATGTAAACAAGTGGATTGATTACCATCTCCAACCACTAGTCTCGGGCCTCCCTTCCTTTCTTAGGGATACGGGTGATTTGTTGCGCAGGGTCGACGGGTTGTGTTTGGAGAGTGGAACTCTACTGGTTTCAGCGGATGTTGAGTCCCTCTACACCAACATTAGACACAAGGATGGAATAACTGCAGTACGACATTATCTTAATGCCTCGCCCTTGTCTCAGGGTGTGAGGGACCTTCTGCTGGAACTACTAGAGTTCACTCTCACACACAACTTTTTTGTGTTTAAAGGGTCCTTCTACCTACAGCTCCAGGGGACCGCTATGGGTGCGGCCTTTGAGCCAACCTATGCGGGTCTCTTTTTTTGGGGCTGTGGGAGAGGGACCTTTTCCTGTCGGATGAACAGGGGTTAATGGACCGTGTCTCTCTTTGGACACGGTACATTGACGACATCTTCTTCATCTGGCAGGGCACACCCGTCGACCTTGGGCAACTCATCTGTACCCTTAATGGCAATGACCTCAATATCCATCTTACTTTCGAATATAGTGGTGAATCGCTAAATTTCTTGGATGTCCCTATTAGAAGGGATTCTGTAGGTATCCTACAAACGGATATCTTCAGAAAAGAGACTGCCACAAATACACTACTACATGCCTCCTCTGGGCATCCAATACACATGATTAGATCGGTACCTGTGGGGCAGTTTCTGCGTCTCCGCCGTGTCTGCTCCTCAGATGCCGATTTTGAATGCAGAGCGCATGAACTGAAGTTACGGTTCTTAGCCCGTGGGTATAGCCATCGGACACTTAAGAGGGCCTACCATCGGGCCAAACATTCATCCCGTCAGAGTTTACTGTATGGTACCACATCTAGACTAGAATGGGGGGACCATCAGACGATTAGATTTGTGACCACCTTCAGCTCTCAGTCCAATAGAGTTCGCTCTATTCTTCATAAGGCATGGCCAATATTAAAGGTTGATCCGATTATTAATAAATTCATTCCAGCGCAGCCCTCTATGTCTTTTAGGCGGGCGAGAAACTTGAGGGACCACTTGGTCTCCAGTCACTACATCGGGAGGGGACCTCATACGTTTTTGGATGAATTTCGAAGCAGGGTTGGTTGTAGTCCTTGTGGCCGATGTGTCGCCTGCCCCAATGTGGATCGATGTGATTCTTTTTCAAACTCGGAGGGCACAAGGACATACAATATTAGACGACACATTACTTGTACGACAAGGTATGTCGTTTATTATGCTACATGTCCTTGTGGCCTTATTTATGTTGGATTAACTACTCGCCAACTTAAGGTACGCATCAGGGAACACGTCCTTGGGATCCAGGCGGCACTCGGCCATGATGATGAAACCACCCTGAAAACGATTCCAAGACACTTTAGAGAATTTCACAACTGCGATGGCTCCCTTCTAAGAGTACGCGGCATTGATGCCCTCAAAATTAATATTAGAGGGGGTGGCCTATCCAAGCGATTGGGTAGGCTGGAGACCAAGTGGATATGGCTCCTTAAAACGGTTCAACCTTTTGGCCTTAATGAATGTCTTTCTTTTGCTTCTTTTCTTTGAGTCCCTTGCTGCTGTGCATTTACATGTACACTCTTCCCGCATTATTTTTGTTTTTATAAGATTTTAATTCTGTTTGTCTATTTTTTATTTTTAGTGCATTTGATCTACCTGCTCATAGCCATGATGAGTGACCACATTGGATGAATTATTCGTTTCCGCCTTGAAGTGATCTTTGTATTGCTATCTATTGTATCATGATACTATGTTGTGGTGATGTGTGTTTTTGGACAGCTACATGTGGCTATTTATGTATATATTCTGTAACCTACAATATGTTCAATATTTACATATCCTGTCATCTGTTATATGTGCTTGCTATGTATGTATATTTTTATATATCATTGTATATTTTGCACAGCTGATACTTTCTGACGATCAGTATATGAACACTTTTCTAATAGGATGTGATCTCATTTATGATATTTATGGATATCTTTTTTGTATATTTAAATTTTCCGTGAATCACCTCTTTAGGCGACTTATTGCATTATTTGTATTATTATGGATGCAATTGTGCTGTTATTACTATATACGCACTATATATGCTGTTGTCTGCTTATTATATTAGTGTTCTTTACATATTTATATGCTGTGCAATAATGTGCTTCACATGTGTTTTCGATCTGCCAGTTTCAGATATATAAATGTGCAGATTTACGATCTTGTGCACAGCCCTTATATGTATCACTGTGTTCTTGCCCATTAGATAGATGGCCGCAGCATAGACTTACATGTTATCTGTTGCCACTTCCGCCCTCTCTCCTACATCCGCCCACCTCTGACGTTTGATCACATGGGGCCCCATGTGAATGCTCGTCAGCAGTGAGGTTGCTTTGTGGTGGGAGGAGGGATTTGGCCAGTGCATGGATTCACTTCCGGCTATGTGACTATTTATATTAGCGTGGTCCTTAACCTGGCGTGCCCCCTGAGGAAGGAACTTCCGAAACGCGCGTCGGGGAGGGCGGGAGACGCTGTGACACCCGGTATGTACCATGATTACTTTGCCAACGTTTGGCATATGATGCATTGTTTACATGATTAATGCATTATATATCATGGTAGGGCAGGTATGATGGGGTCTTATGATTCTGTATGCCCCTAATATATTATGGTCTTTACTTGTAGATACCTGTCATTTACATTACATTATATGGTGCTTCCGAATGTTGTTGCAGCCTTTCTCTGCCCGGGCTTATGCTGGATATGCGTGTAACTTGTAGCCCTCATGTTATCCCTTTTACCTTGCTATGCTGATATTTAATAAAGGATTTTTTCTACATTATTCTCGTTGACATCGCACTGATTTGTTCTGTTTTTGGTATCTTTAATCAAACATGATCGCAGTGTACCGGTGGCACAGGGAAGCATCGCGCAGGGAGGGGGCTCCCTGCATGCTTTCCTGAGACCCTCAGAGCAGCTCGATATGATTGCGCTGTTCCGAGGGCCTGCAGGTAGGATTCAAGATTTCCCTGGGGTCCTTCTGGGTCATGCAGGGAGGTGGCTTGTCAATGCCTGCTGAGAGCAGGCTCCGGCAAGCCTCCTGCACTGCCTGTCAGATCGCTGATCTGACAGAGTGCAGTGTAAACTGTCAAATCAGCGATCTGACACCATACAGTAATGCCCCACCCTGGGACAATGTAAAAATGTAAAAAAAAATAAAATAACGTGTAAAAATAGTTTTAAAAAAAAGTGCGATCGCAAACCGGGGTCCACCATGCAGAGATGTACTGTACAACTGCTGCTCATGTGAACAATCATGAACTAAAGACAGTGAGCAAACACATAAATACGGCTGCGTTAACTCCATGCAGAATGAACAGAATGCACAGTACTCAGCTCTGTTAGCCTCACAGAGAATGCTAAGACAAGAGAAAAAACTCAAAAGAAGCAAGGGGAAAACCCTGTAGAACTCACAGGGAACCAAAAGCTCTTATGGTTGGATTTTGCCTGAGACCAATCTGTGCTAAGCTAAGCAGGGCCAAAAACCCTGCCTAAGGCTACTTTCACACTTGCGTTTTTTTGCGCTGCGTTTCGAGCGCACATGAAGCGCATTAAAAAACGCATGCAAACGCTTGTAAACGCTGCAATATTTAGTCGCATCAGCATGCGCATTTCGATAAAAAAACGCAGCGTTTGTCTGCGATTTCATGCGTTTTTGAATGCGTTTGCGTTTTTTTGGCGCATGCGTTTTCTATTTGTCACATTATCATCTCTGCCTCCATCATCTCTGCCTCCATCAGCTGTCTCCATCATCTCTGCCTCCATCATCTCTGGCTCTATCATCTCTGGCTCCATCATCTCTGTCTCCATCATCTCTGCCTCCATCATCTCTGGCTCTATCATCTCTGTCTCCATCATCTCTGCCTCCATCATCTGTCTCCATCATCTCTGGCTCCATCATCTGTCTCCATCATCTCTGGCTCCATCATCTCTGGCTCCATCATCTCTGGCTCCATCATCTGTCTCCATCATCTCTGTCTCCATCATCTCTGCCTCCATCATCTCTGGCTCTATCATCTCTGTCTCCATCATCTCTGCCTCCATCATCTGTCTCCATCATCTCTGTCTCCATCATCTCTGCCTCCATCATCTATCTCCATCATCTCTGTCTCCATCATCTCTGCCTCCATCAGCTGTCTCCATCATCTCTGCCTCCATCATCTCTGGCTCTATCATCTCTGGCTCCATCATCTCTGCCTCCATCATCTCTGGCTCTATCATCTCTGTCTCCATCATCTCTGCCTCCATCATCTGTCTCCATCATCTCTGGCTCCATCATCTGTCTCCATCATCTCTGGCTCCATCATCTCTGGCTCCATCATCTGTCTCCATCATCTCTGTCTCCATCATCTCTGCCTCCATCAGCTGTCTCCATCATCTCTGCCTCCATCATCTCTGGCTCTATCATCTCTGGCTCCATCATCTCTGCCTCCATCATCTCTGGCTCTATCATCTCTGTCTCCATCATCTCTGGCTCCATCATCTGTCTCCTTCATCTCTGCCTCCATCATCTCTGGCTCTATCATCTCTGGCTCCATTATTTACAGAAAAATCGCGTGCGTGCAAAAGCGCTGACGAGCGCAAAGCCATGCGCACACCAGCGCCCCATAGACTGCAATGTTATTTTTTGCGCATAGCATGCGCACACGTGCGCACGTGTTTTTTTAAAGCGGTTGGGCGGAAAAAAAATGCAACATGTAGCGTCTGGCGCGTATGGGCGCACACCGGGAAAATGCGCAGCGCACGACAAACGCACATGAACGCGTGCAAGCGCTAGACCCTGCGCCCGCCATGTTAAAGATAGGGGAACATTGCGCATGCGTCCGATAGCGCAAGATGCGCTGCGCAAAAAAACGCAAGTGTGAAAGTAGCCTAAGAAAATAGCTAACACACACATGCAGACAGAGAAATACAGTACTTCCTCACATACACCAACCTTACATGATACTAGCGTACCCACTGGCGTCTGTGAGAGTCTTTTACACCAAAAGCTCCACCCCAAACACTCACACTGACATCGCCCGCCGGCCAATCCGGAACTGCCACATCACCAGAGTAAAGAAATCGTTGGCACAACTCCTGATAGAGAGATGTGGTGCACAGGTAGGATCCCAATCCGTGACGTATTAAATATAAACCTTGGCACACACAGGTGGTCTTGTGAAAAAGTATAGACTTTAATCAAAAACCAGTACATACATCAAAAGTTTCGGTCGTAAATGACCTTCCTCAATGTACAGTATACAGATACTGTGAGCCTGGAGGAAAATGTGAATAGCCCCTTGCAAAAAAACTGCAAACCATGAGCTCCTGACAAGCGGTGAAAGACCGCGTCTGTGCCGCCACATGCCTCCACACTTTTCTGATATTATAGACACATGGTTTGCAGAGAAGGTCATTTACGACCGAAACATTTGATGTATGTACTGGTTTTTGATTAAAGTCTATACTTTTTCACAAGACCACCTGTGTGTGCCAAGGTTTATATTTAATACATCACCAGAGTAGCTGACGTCCGTACACCAATGAGAAGACACCACATCACGAACATGCTCAGTAAGGTGATTTCTGTACTTAGGCTCCAGAGCGCAAGGCGTTGCCTTTATCATAGGCGTTGGGCTCGAGGTCTGTGCTGAGCAACAGCCACAGCAGTCGGACATGAATGGGAGTCCACGGCACCAGGCAATGACTGGGTTCTAACCCGTGCAGTGAGAAAATCCCGGCGCCTAACACATAAGCCTCCAAAAACTTCTTAAAAAATGTACTGTTATTATGCTGATAATCCTCACAGTGTATCATGTTCTTGGTTACATCTTGTTGCTCTATATATATATATGTATATATATATATACATATATATATGTATATATAATATACATATATATACCTCTCTGGCCCAGATGTCACCTCTCTGCTCTCCAAAATCCCGGAGTGTCTATGAGCCATATCCTCCTTCTCCTCCCGCTTCCTCAAACTCAATGTGGACAAATCTGAACTGATCATCTTTCCCCCATCTCACAGATCTTCCTTACCCGACCTATCTATAACAATTGACGGCATCACGCTTTCTCCCGTACTGGAGGTCCGCTGTCTCGGAGTAACCCTTGACTCTGCCCTGTCCTTCAAACTGCACCTCCAAGTTCTCTCCACCTGCTTTTCGCCTCCAGCTCAAAAATATTTCCAGAATCCGTCCCTTCCTCAACCTTCAATCTACTAAAATGCTTGTGCATGCCCTCATCATCTCCCGCCTCGACTACTGCAACATCCTTTTCTGTGGCCTCCGTGCTAACACCCTTGCACCTCTCCAGTCCATCCTTAACTCTGCTGTCCGACTAATTCATCTCTCTCCTCGCTACTCCTCTGCTTCTCCCCTCTGCAAATCTCTTCACTGGCTCCCATTCCCTCAGCGAATCCAATTCAAATTACTAATACTGACCTACAAGGCCATCTATAAACTGTCTCCTCCATATATCTCTGAACTAATCTCCCGATATCTTCCTTCACGTAATCTTCGGTCCTCCCAAGACCTCTGTCTCTCCTCCACACTTATTTGCTCCTCATCCAACCGCCTCCAAGACTTCTCCCGAATATCCCCAATTCTCTGGAATTCTTTGCCCCGACACGTCCGACTATCAACCACACTCGGAACTTTCAGACGGAAACTGAAAACCCATCTCTTCAGGAAAGCTTACAGCCTGCAATGACCCCGCTACCGCCTCACCACTACTGGAGCTACCACCTCAACCATCAGCGGAGCTGCTGCTACCCTACAACCTACTGTCTCCTTCCCCACCTCCCTGTAGAATGTAAGCCCGAAAGGCAGGGTCCTCTCCCCTCTGTATCAGTCTCTGATTGTTAGTTTGTTTACTGTAAGTGATATCTGTAATTTGTATGTAACCCCTTCGCATGTACAGAACCATGGAATCAATGGGGCTATATAAATAATAATAATAATATATATATATATATATACTCTACACCTTGGTTTGTGTGAATTTTCTTTGTTTTGACATAAAATCCAAAATTAGCTTTGTATAGGTGGAGGAATGTAGTTGTTCAAAATTTGACTATTGCCCCATATAATCCAAAACTTGGAGTGTAATTTTGTTGGTTTTAAAAACACCTAAAAAATTGGGCTGGTAAAATTGTAGAAATTTGGTTGCTCAAAAATTCAGTATTTGAATATTAATGAGACTGTTGTGCACTCTGTATACAGAGAGAGGTGCTGGCTGAACAATAGCAGTCCAAAATTTTTTGAGAAAACAGCCTCACTCAATTAATGCAAAAAACGAGAGTTGTTTTATTTATGCGTACAGATATTACCAGGTGCATAAAGGTATGAAATATATTTCACTTGCAGGCGAAGAGGGTTAACATTTCGACCAGTAATGGTCTGTCTCACTGAAAAAATAAACATAAAATATAAGTATGCTGTACATATATATACATGTGCAAGACCACAATAAAATAAAATGATGACCCCAAGTGTAATAAATGACAAATAGATTATATACAACGTTATATACAAGGCATTGATATATACTGTACATCACACTGCATAAAATACGCATCCAAATATGAGGAATACCTCATGTGGCAATATAAACGTAGAAATACGTATGGAGCAGAGAGAAATCAGAGTAACACAATTCCCTGAATGAAAAACAAAGAAAAAAAATGGAGAAAAAATAATAAAATGAAAAAATTTGACAAAATGAAAAATTTAAAGTAATAAAAAAAATTAAAGTTATAAAAACAAAAAATTGAAAGAAGAGGGAAAAAAAGGGGAAGATAAATGAAAAAAATGAGAAAAGAAAAAAAGGAGCAAAAAATAAAAATAAAAAATATAAAATAAAAAATGGGGAACTTACCCAAGTAGATATATGATTTTGAAAAAGGATCCTTCATTCAAGCTAGTAAACCTTATGGAATCTGGAAAACGGAGAAAGATTAAAGGTTAAAAGATTAAAGGAGGGGAGGGGAGGAAGAAGAAAAGAGAAGATTAGAATACCGGTATGGTCAAGGAGCCTAGAAGAAGAAAACATTAAACAGTAGGATTTAGTCATTACATACAGGCTGGAAACCGGGTACAATATCATAAACCTTTTAAGACACAAAGAGGTCTAATTCCCTGTTTAGGCCCCTAGGGGCCAGAGTCTGTACAGTGTGGATCCAGAAGGATTCCCGTTCTTTAAGGAGCCTAACATGGTTGCCCCCTCTCCTGCGTTTTGCAACTTGTTCTATAACTTGGTAGCGAAGCTGTGAAATCAAGTGGTTGGCTGTATCGAAATGGTGGGGGAGGGGGAGCCATGTTTTTTTCAGTCTAATAGCAGATTTACGACTCAAGATTCTGTCACAGACATGTTGAGTAGTCTCCACTATACAGAGGAGGCCACAAGGGCATTTAATCAAATACACCACAAAATTGCTTTCACATGTGTGTGAACCTTTGACCCTATACCTCTTCCCCGTGTGTGGATGTACAACCTCACTGGATTTAATAACATTGGCACAGCAGGAACATCCCAAGCACCTCTCTGCTCTCCAAAATCCCGGAGTGTCTATGAGCCATATACTCCTTCTCCTCCCGCTTCCTCAAACTCAATGTGGACAAATCTGAACTGATCATCTTTCCCCATCTCACAGATCTTCCTTACCCAACCTATCTATAACAATTAGAGTTGAGCGATACTTTCCGATATCCAAAAGTATCGGAATCGGAATGGTATCGCCGATACCCAAAAAATATCGGCGATACCGGAAATCCAATGTAAGTCTATGGGAACAAAATATCGGAATTAAAAAAAACCCATTCTTGCCTTGTTGGTTAATTGTACATGAAGGAAAACAACAAAGAGTAATGTAGAATGTATTGGGGGAGGTTGAGGAGACATTAAAGGCATAGATGTTTAACCCAATCAAATGGAATAGCATTAATATTTTTTTTTTTAAAGATGTTCGGATTGACGAAGAAATTGACAATGTTGTTAACGTTTTTTCTATTTTGACAAATATGTATATTTCACAACTTCCATGCTCTTCACCTTTTTAACTTTTGACACACTTTCTCCTTCATAATCTTCAGCAGCATCATCTTTTTCATCAAATTATTCTTCATCTTCACCTTCTTTATCTTCTTCTTAAACTTCTTGCTATTCATCTTTTTGTTAACATTACTCATATTGTTCTTATTAAACTATTATTCTTCTTCATATTCTACTTCATCTTCATCTTCTTCATCATATTCTTATTTGTGACAGAGATTCCTGTACTTGTAATCTGTAAAAGTATGAATTTTTCATCCTTCTGTTCTTGCTGTCACAAAAGATTTAAATTACAACAGTATTTGTCCGTGTTCAGTTTAGCCTGCAGCAGCAGGCATTTTCCAGGGGCACCACGAGGAGGAACGGACTCACCCCCATACACTGCTTAGTCTTCTTCTGCTTATAATTTAGAGCATATATTTTGCTCTTCATTTTGGTCTTATACTTCATGTTCTTCTGCTTTTTGATCTTCTGCTTATTGTTCTTCTGTCTCTTGTTCTGTATCTTGTAGTTTGTCTTAACCTTCTTTGTCCTGTTGGTGATCTTCTTTTGGGTAATCTTTTATTTCTTCTTTGTGATGGTGTTCAGGCTGGTTGGCTTGATGCTCGTCGTCCTTGTGGTCGTCATCTTCTTCGGGGTGGTCATCAGGGTGGTCGTCTTCATTGTTGGAGATCCAGAGTGATTACCCAAAAAAACATTTAAAAAATCTTCAATTTGTAAATGTAGCTGAAGGTACAAGAAGGCTGACTAACTTCCGAGAACCAGCTGACGTTACTGGAACCCGGACGGGTAACAGAAGGTACAAGAGCCAATGCAAGTAACGAGGACCAGCTGACTGTGCTGGAACCCGGAGGGGCAGCAGAAGGAAAAGAGCCAATGGCACAACCGAGGACCAGCTGACGTTACTGGGACACGGTTACTAAGCAGGAGGTACCTGTGCTCCAAAGCACTACCAAGGACCAGCAGACGTTGCTGGAACTCGGATACCGAGATGGAGGCACCTAGGCCAAAGGCACTGCGTAGAACCAGCTGACGGTACTGGAACCCGGACGGGTAGCATAAGGCACCCATGAAAATGTAAGTTGACAGGCCGCAAGCCGTCCGCAGTTACCGAATCACACAGTCCTACAGTGGGTGCTTGTCCTATTGTCACAACGGAAACAGCCTTTATTTACTTATCCCACAGCACACATAGGAATCACCTAAACTGCAGGCACCATACAGTCGGCTAACCCGAATGCAACACGACAGGACAACTTATTGGAGGCAAATTGACGTTGACACTGCCAGGAAACAGCTGTTGTGCTGTAACCAGGCTAGGCAGGAGTCAGTACCCCTGCCAATTACTTCCGAGCAACAACTGGCGGTGTTGGAGCCCAGGGATGAGAAGAGAACAGGGTGGAGGAAGCAGGACTTTTTGTTGCCGTACACACAGCAGGGGAACAGCTGACATTACTGAACCCCAGTAACACAGGAGCAAGTGTTGACTGTGCTAACAGCACTTCCGAGCAACAACTGGCGGTGTTGGAGCACAGGGTCAAGGAGAGTGTAGGCAGAGGCCTAGTATGAGATGTTTGAAGTTAAATTTGTAGTTAGCAGCATAAATTTTTGCCAGACACACAGCAGGGGAACAGCAGGCGTTACTGAACCCCACAAACACATCAGCGATTGTTTTGATCTGTGCATCCAACACTTGTGAGCAGCAACTGGCGGTGTTGAAGCCCAGGGTCAAGAAGGGTTTTGAAATAAAATATTGAGTTATTGCCTTGTTACGTGGCCATTGCAAATTTATGTACTTCAAACAAGAAAAAATGAATGTTTACTAGGACAATAAAATGATGAATTTCAATTCCAAGAATAAAATAAAACACCCTTAAAATATAAACGCATATAAGCACATGACAACAAGAAATGGAACAACACACCACCCAAAATTTATTTTACAAAATATAGTGTTGTAAATTTATGAATAAAAGTCCATTTTTGTATTTAGGAATGATGCGTAAGGAACGCTATGTTAAACCATAACATAGTGAAGACAATGGATTTTGTAATAGTCACTCATCATCATCATTACAATTTATATGTGACAGTCACACAGATTAAAATTATTTCACTAACGAAAATTGTTAGTTCGGAATAGCATTTATTACATGTCCAGCATGGACTCATCAAAGTGATGAGATGACGCAATAATGAACGATAAAAAATAAACATTTTAAAAAAACATTATGCATTGTCACAATTTAAGTGGGTGCCTGCAAGTGGAGGTGAAACAAAGGCTACAGATAGCAAAGGTATATACTATGTCTGTATCAGACAGTGGCCAGCCTCTGATGGGTAATGGCGATGTTATACTGTACGTCAATAAAGGCTGCGTCTGCAATCATGCATTTTTTGCTTGTAGAGTGTTGAAGAGGGTAAAAGCATGTCTGGTTGCGCAAGGCTTTATCCGGCAACACTACCTTCCTTGTGTCACGGGTAGGGTAGCGTGTGTCTATTATATGACTCTCTCTAAAATGTGACGTTACGCAGCCTTATTCTGCCCTAGGGACTGCAAAAATATGACAGCAGTAATCATTTACTGTATAAAACTCCACCTATGAGCAACAAAACAAGCACGTTCCCTCTTCCGGTTCCTGCGCTGACATGTGAGGAGGGAGTTTGGAGACGCATCCAAGCATATCGGGCCGATAGGAGAGCAGTAAAACCACCCCCGGGAACAGTGACACCTTTTACATTCGTGGGGACATAATTTATGGAGCACTACTTGCTACGGAGTTCACAACAGACCCCGAACGGTTTACCTATCCAACTGAAGCAGAAGGACAAGATGGCGCATGGAGGAGAGAAAGAGGAAAGAGGCGCTATGCTGAGCGCTGCCATAGACATGCATCAAGAGCTATTATCAGAAGCACCATGTGACCTGAGAGTTCCTCAGGAATTTGATTCCCAGAAAATGGCTGGAGAGGTCACAGTCCTTCTCTTACCAGACATTCAGAAGCTGCTGGAGTCGGCATTGCAATCGTCATTGTCTTCCATACAAAAGTCTGTAGATCTGAATACCATTGCAATTACCAAGCTGCAACGGGATGTGGCGCTGCTACAACAGGAGAAGCAACTTTCCCAAGATAGAGAACAGAACCTTCAGCAGAACTTACAAAATTTGATAGACAAAACAGAGGACTTGGAAAATCGCTCGAGATGAAGCAATTTACGTCTCGTAGGACTGCCTGAATCGTTTCAATCAGCAGACTTACAATCCATCTGTGAGAATGATCTAACAAAAATATTGTGACTTAAGTACTACTGTCGTGTGGAACGTGCACATCGTGTGGGACCGCCGCAAAACAACAACAGGCGAGGGGAGGCATCGAAACCAACGATGTACAGACCACGGCAAGTAATAATGAAGCTGTTAGATTATAACGACAAAGTTTCATTGTTACGGGCATTCAGAGAAGCAAGGCGCCCAGTGCTACTCCATGGCTATGAGATTCTGCTCTTTGAGGACTTCTCAGTATCGGTCTCAAAGAAGAGGAGGGCGTTCAGTTCCATTTGCACAACGTTGTTTGAGCGAGATGTTCGCTTTCAACTACTCTTCTCAGCGCGTTTGCGGTTACAAAGATCTGACGGGACAAATGTCATTTATGACACACCAGAACAAGCCGAAGCAGCCTTGGAACGAAATCCACAAAGTGATAGGGAGGTACAGCGAGGCAGTTCCAGGTTCTCCCCACGCAGACGACGACAAGATGGCAGTTCATGAAGGAGATCAGGAAAGATGAAAGAGATTCTCTCCACGTTAAATTACATATGAGATATATTTGCTGTTTGAGCCGTTTCTATTGGAGTTCCTTCATACCTATGCTAAAGCATGATAGCTTTGCTGCAATTTTAGATGGTTAAATTAGTTAATTGATATTAGATGTTGAAGATCTCTCATGAGAGAGGGTATCTTGATACACGTGGGACAACTGACTTAAACATTACATATGGAGGGACAATAAGTGAAGCAGGCTTTTGGGGTTTCATGCTTTGGACACATGGGGGGGTACACTGAATAGCCTGGGAGGATGGGGTAATCTCCTCACAGTTTAGAAAAAAGGAAGTCACATAAACAGAGGGAGTGGTGGAGAGACTACGACCGCTTACAGCGGTTTATTGTTAAACAAGAGTTACTAGAAAAGGGTAGCAAGGGACCTCTCTCCAATAATTAATCCTGGAATTGTCAATATATCTTGATTTGGTATTTGATATTGTGGTGCTACTTCCTCCTTTCCTCGCAGGTTGGTGCTAACGACGGCCATAAGAGGGTACACCGTCTCCTCCAGCACACTCATAACTTTTCTGCCGCCCATTCAATATGAAGATCATCTCCTGCAATGTCAAAGGCTTGCGGGCGCCGGAGAAGCGCACAATGATTCTGAGGTACCTCCGCCGGTGGAAGCCGGACATAGCACTTCTCCAAGAGACACATCTGAAGGTGACTGATTTTCCTCCCATGCACAAATTTTGGGTGGGAGACAGTTACGGGTCACAGGGCACAGAGCGCAAGACAGGGGTATTGACATTAATCAGCAAGCACTTCAAGGGCAAGGTGATTGACTCCGAAAATGACACAGATGGTCGTTGGGTGAGAATATCAGTATCACTTGACAACAAAACCTATAGTATTTATAACATATACGGACCCACAGAAGACAATGGACCATTTTTCCGAGAATTGGAGGCACGTATACTTCAAGACACAATTTCACTGAAAATAGTAGGTGGTGACTTAAATACGGTGAATCGAACCAGTGAAGACCGTCGGTCGATGCGAACAACTGTGCGATCACATGACACACGTTTGAAACCCTTGCTAGACACGACTAACTTTGTAGACATTTGGAGACACCTGAACACAGATGGCAGTGAATATTCCTTCTATTCGTCGGCACATGACTCTTGGTCAATAATAGATTATATATTGCTATCACAGGAGCTAGTAAGGGGAGTGGAGAAGGCACATGTGCACAACGTAGCTATATCTGACCACGCACCCGTATCAGTGACCCTGCCAGATATGGTTCAGATGGGGCCAGACCAAACTTTGCGCTTCACTTCCTATTTGTTAACGGATGAGAATTTTCGAGATCAGGTGAAGCAATGGTGGTTGCAATATGTAAGGTATAAGGGAGATTTATACACCGCCATCCCTGTCTTTTTTACACAGAGCATCATACCTCCCCTGATGAATCCAGACTCATGAAACGCGTTGGGAGAGCCTCAGGGGGTGGAGACCACATAACTTTGACATGGTTAATGCGGGTCTCCCCCAGGCTGAAAAAACATATATGCCCGCATCAGGATGATACAGATGAGTAGCATATAAACATATTTCCCTCAGTGAGACCGATTTATTACAGAGATAAGTGTGACTCTGGGGCTCCTAAGATGGGTATATGACTATCTATATCAGAGGCATATTTATTGACAGGAGACATATATATATATAGCTCCAAGGTTTTCAGGAACACTTTTTAGAACCACTGTAAAATTCTACATTAAGAAATCATTTATACACAGGAATCGCAATTACTGAATGATTTATTATGCTCTTCCTCATTGTAGTTACTGGGCTATAAGCCATACAGAGAGCTAATTGTAAATCTTTATACAGTATTTATTCATCCTATCGTATCCAATAATTGTGAAAAAATCCCTTTAAAAGGTGAATAGACATAAGTGGACAGAGACAAGTGTTCCAACATTCACCTAATAAAAAGGAACATAAATACAATAAACTATGTGATACGAACAAGATTAGAAAGATATAGAATTGCATTTGACAAAATTTAGCAATATATCCAAACAGTGGTTTTTTATCCTCTTTTGTTGGTATTCTTTCCCTTTTCTTTTTTCACATACACTATTTCGGGTCACATTGTGTCACATTCACTATTTGATTTTGGTTTTTAAGCCTAGATTAAAAGTTAAGTTTTATCAATCAGCTACACAATTTATTCTATATTGATTTGATATTAGCCTCCGCTTATTCAATATACAAAAGTGTTATGGCAGGATTCTTATCCACTGGTATAGATACCAATCAATGGATCAATGAGGCGAAAGACATATTCTCAGACGGTGTTTTCACTCAGAAAAAGTATATACCTTCATTTAGCGCAGCATTTAAAGAACTCACTAAAGTGTACAAAGAGCAAGTCACTTCATGGTGGGAAGTACAAAGTCTTGATAACTATATAAAAGCAGGCATTGTACCAAGACACCTCAGAATATCATTGTCTTTTGGGTACAGATATAGAAGTACAGCTCTATTGGCCAAACTTGAGAAAGAAGCAACAGAGAGCTCATTGAAGCTCATGAAAATTCTTCTTGAAGAAGAAAAAAACATATTAAGTTCCTTGAACGAGAAACTCAAGGAACAAATAGAAATTACAAAAAAAATTTCGGCCGAACCAGAGTTTACTCTGAAAGAGACTAACCTTCAAAACACCATAGAAAAATTCCAATATCACCTTAAGGAAAGAAAACATAAGTATTTCATAAGAGATTTACAGGAATTCCGTGATAACAAAGCTTACTCTATTCCTAATATTAAAGCACATCGTCCACCAGACACTGATATCTCATCCTCAGAAGCCGAATTTTCAGACTCGGAGACAAGGTATAAAAACACCAGAGGTAGAGGTAGAGGAAGAGGAGGTGCAAGAGGAGGTAGAGGATCTAATCGTAGTCCACCACAAAGAGAACATTTTTTAGATTCAGGGTACCAACTCCGAAACAGATTCAGCACAAGGAACCCTGTATAAATAAAACCATAGTTAATATATCGAGTAGATCTCTCACAAACGAAGAAATGACTGTGCTAAGTAAAGGCATGTCATTTGTTCCTACCTCAGATTTCGAATGCTTTGAAGCCACAAAAGACTTACATCTTTTGACCAGAAAACTTAAATGGAAAAAATATTTCGTAAACCTAGACAAAAGAAATTGTACAGAACTAGGTATTGATGAAACTATGCTGGCGGATGTTAGATTCCTATACCATCTAGGAGATCCTCCCAATGAACAAGGAGAAGGCCCTTTCACAGACCTTAAAAATAAGAGTAAACGCATGCCCCGATTACTGATGTAAGTGCTATAGATGTTTTTTCTAACTTAGTCTCCAAAGACTTTTTAGAACTAGAAAAACATAAGAAAAAGAAGTTCCATAATCTCACACAAAGAGAAATGAAGGCATTAAACAATCTTGAGAAAGACAAAAATATTGTGATAAAACCCTCAGATAAGGGGGGCAACATTGTGGTAATGGATGAATTACAATACAAGACACTTTGTTGCTCCCTTTTAGGGGAGGAAATGGGATATGAAAGATTGAATGATAATCCTACAAATCAATACCTTGGAGAACTTAAGAACATAGTAAATGATGCATTTCATAAGAAATTAATCACGCGTGATGAAAAAGATTTCTTGATTCCAACGTATCCCACAGTCGCCACTTTCTATTGTTTACCGAAGGTGCATAAAGGCCTTTACCCTTTAAAAGGAAGACCGATAGTATCGGGCATTGATAGTCTTACTCAAAATTTAGGTCTGTATGTAGATAAAATATTGAGGCCATTTGTTTCCTCTCTTAGCTCATATACCAGAGACACAACCGACCTTCTTCTCAAAATTGAGAATATAGAGCTGAGTGACGATATGATCCTAGGATCAATCGATGTCGAGGCTCTATATTCATCGATTCCACATGAGAAGGGCATCATGGCTGCAGAGTACTACCTAAAAGCTAGGGGGCGCCAATACAACGAACATAATCAATTCGTTCTTAAAGCCTTAGAATTCTGCCTAAGCAGAAACTATTTTTTGTTTAACTGCAAGTACTTTCACCAGCTCAGGGCACAGTCATGGGAAGTCCATGTGCGCCCTCTTATGCTAACTTGCTCCTGGGCTGGTGGGAGGAAAATGTTGTTTTTGGAGATATAGTGGAAGATAGAATTGTACTTTGGCTCCGATACATCGACGACGTGTTTGTCATTTGGAGGGGTGACGTAGAGAGTTTTGGTGACTATGTAAAAGGTCTTAATGAGAACAACATTGGCCTCCACTTCACTTTTGAGGCTAATGTTCAAAGTATCTCTTTTCTGGATATTATGATTGAAAGAGGGAAGGATGGACAAATAGCCACTAAAACATATAGAAAGCCAACTTCTTCAAATTCTCTACTTAGATGGGAATCGAACCATCCCATCCCCCTCAAAAAAGGTATCCCGAAGGGACAATACTTTAGAATTAAGAGGAACTGCTCTAATGTGAACAGCTTTAAAGAACAGGCTGATGATTTAAGAAACAGATTTATAGAGAGAGGATATCCAGACCATGTCTTAAAAGACGCTTACAAGACAGCACTTACTCGAGAAAGAAGGGATCTTCTTACCCCCACACCAAGAACAGAAGAAGAAAACATCGTTAGATTTGTCACTATGTTTTCAAATGGGTCTAAAGAATTGAGAGAAATCATCACGAAACATTGGCCAATCCTATGTATGGATAAAGATCTAACCAATGTAATTCCCACTATTCCACAAATTACTTTCAAAAAAGGACGATCTCTTAAAGACAAACTGGTACACAGCCATTTTGCCCCCTCGGAATCAAGTAGCCCCACATGGTTAGGCAGCCAACCAAAGGGCTGCTACAGATGTGGGAGCTGCAAATATTGTGGATCGTTGAAACAAGGGAAGGAATTCATGAGTACTATTACCCAGGAAACCTATCCCATTAAACAATTCATTAATTGTAAATCCATTGGGGTAATATACAATTTGACCTGTAGATGCGGCGTACAATATGTGGGCAAGACTAGAAGAGAACTAAAGAAAAGAATAGGAGAACATCATAGGGACACCGTCAACAAGAGAGACACCCCTGTTGCTAACCATGTCAACCACATACATGGAGGTGATACAAAAGATCTTTCCTTTTTGGGGATTGAAAAAATCAATAAACATCAAAGAGGAGGAGATTGGGACAAACGAATCCTACAGAAAGAAACTTTTTGGATTTTCCATCTCCAAACGACTTACCCAAAAGGTTTAAATGAACTTCTCACTTTTTCTTCCTTCCTGTAATGTAGGGCCCAATAGGGCATCTAGAATAGGATGAGCCGCCGTTGAGTGGGGGCGCCACTGCGCAGGTTTTAGGGTGCCAACCTCCGCGTTAGGTAGGGACATAATAGACAGGGCAAAACAGGGAGTACTTAGAACGCACCCTTTCTATCTTTTCCAAGAGGGTCGGTTGCGTCCAGACATACATTCAGCGATAGATTTTAGGAATTTTTACAAGAATAACAACATCAATATCACATACCCCTTAAAAAATCGTAATGATTCTTTTCATGTTAGGGGATACCGATAGACATGAGATATTTTGTAATAAATCTCCGATAGAAACTCCGCAATATTGCTGCACTATTGGAGATGTATATGCTTTCTGTTCATCTCACCATTCTAATTAATTAAGATATGTCAAGCGCATTGAAAATCGATACTAAAAGGATTTTTGAAATTCCTGCACGTACGCACAAATAAGGCTTTTTACCCCTATTGATAATTTAAATCTTCTTTCATTAGGGTTTCTTTTCTACGTACACATAAATACTTCAAAATTTAATATAATTGGAAGATATCATTGTGTGTACGTCTTTAAATGGTGCAAACGCCGGATATATAAATGTATAATCGCATAAACTGCAGACATTGAAGCTGGCTTATAATCTCAGAGCGATTTGCTCTAGAAACCGGAAGTGACGTTCCGGGAGAAACAAACTCTTTGCATCTACTGCGCATGCGTCTCTTGGGTGAGACGATGAGCTCCACACACCGGAAATGACGCACTTAGCGTCCGGAAGTTAACTCCAACAACATACACCCGGTAATTATAAAAGGGAGATTTATACACACCGCCATCCCTGTCTTTTTTACACAGAGCGTCATACCTCCCCTGATGAATCCAGACTGATGAAACGCGTTGGGAGAGCCTCAGGGGTAGAGACCACATAACTTTGACATGGTTAATGCGGGTCTCCCCCAGGCTGAAAAAACATATATGCCCGCATCAGGATGATACAGATGAGTAGCATATAAACATATTTCCCACAGTGAGACCGATTTATTACAGAGATAAGTGTGACTCTGGGCTCCAAAGATGGGTATATGACTATCTATATCAGAGGCATATTTATTGACAGGAGACATATATATATATAGCTCCAAGGTTTTCAGGAGCACTTTTTAGAACCACTGTAAAATTCTACATTAAGAAATCATTTATACACAGGAATCGCAATTACTGAATGATTTATTATGCTCTTCCTCATTGTAGTTACTGGGCTATAAGCCATACAGAGAGCTAATTGTAAATCTTTATACAGTATTTATTCATCCTATCGTATCCAATAATTGTGAAAAAATCCCTTTAAAAGGTGAATAGACATAAGTGGACAGAGACAAGTGTTCCAACATACACCTAATAAAAAGGAACATAAATACAATAAACTGTGTGATACGAACAAGATTAGAAAGATATAGAATTGCATTTGACAAAATTTAGCAATATATCCAAACAGTAATTTTTTATCCTCTTTTGTTGGTATTCTTTCCCTTTTCTTTTTTCACCCTCGCTCTACATACTGACTAGAGCGTTGTGTACCTCCCTCTGTAGCGATTTCTTCCTCCTCCATTGACTCCTCCTCATCCTCCACACAAAGTGAGCCCTGCCCAGCCCTTTGTGAGGAACCACGTTGCGCTGACTGTCCAGAAGGTGATGGAATTTGTGACTCCTCATCCTCCACCTCTTCCAAAACCTCATCCCTTAGTGCTTGCAGTGTTTTTTGAAGCAGGCAGATAAGGGGGACAGTCAGGCTGACTAGTGCATCATCTGCACTCGCCATCCGCGTTGACTCATCAAACGCACGCAAAACGTGGCAGATGTCCTTCATAGAGGCCCACTCAGTAGTGGTGAAGTGTGGACGGTGCAAATTGCGACTTGATTGCGCCTGATGCAGCTGATACTCCATTACTGCTGGCTGCTGCTCACACAACCGCTCCAACATATGTAACGTGGAATTCCACCTGGTGGGTACGTCACATATGATGCGATGTTCAGGAAGGCGAAATCTGCGTTGCAGAGCTGCAATGCGCGATCTGGCCAAGCTGGAACGTCGCAAATGAGTGCACTCTAGGTGGACCTTGTGCAGCAGTTCATCAAGATGCGGATATTCCCTCAAAAAACTCTGCACGACCAAGTTGAGCACATGTGCCAGACATGGTATGTGAGTGAGGTTGCCAAGGCCCAGAGCTGCCACCAGATTTCGGCCATTGTCACACACTACCAAGCCTGGCTGTAGATTAGCTGGCAAAAACCACACATCGCTCTCCTGCTTGATGGCATTCCAGACCTCCTGCGCTGTGTGGCTTCGATTCCCCATTGAAATTAATTTGAGGACATATCGGTCGCAACAGGTAAGCGTTCACGGGTCCATGTGGAGGTAGACCGTGACGGCTCCTGCAGCGATGATTCTGAGGAACTGGAGTAGGAGGAGGAGTCAATGTGTACAGACTGGATTCCTGCAATCCTTGGAGTTGGCAGAACACGTACAGCGCCACTCGCAAGATCTGTACCCGGCTCCACAACATTGACCCAATGGGCAGTGAGGGAAAGGTATCGTCCCTGGCCATGGGTACTGGTCCACGCATCGGTGGTCAGGTGGACCTTGCTACTGACGGCGTTTAGTAGCGCATGTTTAATTTTTCCCTTAACATGCTTTTGCAGACCAGGGACGGCTTGCCTGCTGAAATAAAATCGGCTTGGCACATTGTATTGTGGGACTGCCAATGCCATTAAGTTCCGGAAACTCTCAGTCTCCACCCGCCTGAATGACAGCATTTCAAGGGACAGGAGTTTTGCAATGCCAGCATTCAGAGCCTGTGCTCGTGGAAGGTTTGCCTAGTATGGCCGTCTTTTATCCCATGCCTGTGCTACCGATGGCTGTTTTGTGGCCTGGGAGTGTGAGGATGACAGGGAACTTGCTGCTGTGGGTGGAATAACACTTTTGCTCTGGACAACAGTGACCGAGGTTCTTCCATGGCGATCCTGTGAGGAAGCCGAACCAGCTGTGTGTGAGCTGGAGGAAGAGGCTCCAACACGAGCTGAAGATGTAGGTGCTGCTGTAGGTTGGCCTACATCTTCAGTGTGTCTTTGTAACTCAACTACGTGCTTTGTCCACACATGTTTCCACATATTTGTGGTATTGAGGTTACTGACACTTTTACCTCTTTTTACTTTTTGCTTACACAGCTTGCATTTGACATAGCAAATATCATCTGCAAGTGTGTCAAAAAAGGACCACGCAGTGCAAGTCCTGGGAGCGCCCATTTTGACTTTTGTAAGAGAACTGCTCCGAACAGGTGCCAAACTGGAGGCTACGGGCAACCGAGTCTGCAGCCTACCTCTCCCTCCTGTTTGTACCGTTGGGCCAATCTCTTCCTCAGAGCTGCTCCCACCACCTTCCTGTTCCTCACGCCATGTTGGGTCTTGGACCTCATCATCTCCACTACCCTCTTCCAACACCTGCTGCTGTTGGGTGGTCTGGACAGCACCATACTCAACAGAAACTGGAACCTGAGTCTCATCATCATCAGATGCGTTCTGCGGTGTGCTGACCATCGGCACTGGCTCACCCACCTCTTCAGATTCAGAGAGACACAGCTGTTGCGCATCACTGCATACTCCCTCTTCTTCAAATTCCAGAATGCTGCTTGGCTGGGCCCCTGTTTGCAAGCCAACAGATTCTGAGAACAGAAGCAGAGATTCAGCTGGCTCCAGTTCAGAACTCTCTGACTGCCTGGGCAATTTGACAGGCGGTGAAGAGACAGATGGTTGCTCAACAGTGTTGTGGTCCTGAGAGGAGGTGGAAGCAATTGAAGTCGATGCATTGGCTGCCATCCAACCAACAACGGCTTCAATTTGTTCTTCCCGCAGCATGGGGGTACGCCGACCTCCTACAAAAGTGCGCATAAAGGAACGCTCACGGGGAAAACTGGTGGATGCTGTGTCACTGGGGGTGGCAGCAGACACAGAATCCCCACGTCCTCTCCCTGCTGAAACTCCACGGCCACGACCACGTGCCTTACTCCCTGCCTTCTTCATCTTGGTAGATTGATGAAGAAAGTCAGAAAAGTTATAAGGCCTAAGTGTGGTTATTACGCAGAGACTGCAGTGAACACTGCAGACAACTGTTCACTAGGTGTGAAAGGCTCCTTTGTGTACTTCTATAGTGTTTGCAACCAATGTATTGGATACGGATGGAAGCGCGTCACACTAATAGATTAGAGTTATTTTAAATAGAATGGAGTAGCACCAATTAGAGAAAAATGTCAAGGATGAGGCAGTGACACACGTTCAGCAGACTACAACCAGCAGTGGTTGAATAACTAACTGGAGCGTGATCTGCACTCCAAAAATGAAAACCTCAGACTAGAGTGAACACTGCACACAACTGTTCACTATCTCTGAAAGGCTCCTTTCTGTACTTCTATAGTGTTTGCAACCAATGTATTGGATACGGATGGAAGCGCGTCACACTAATAGATTAGAGTTATTTTAAATAGAATGGAGCAGCACCAATTAGAGAAAAATGTCAAGGATGAGGCAGTGACACACGTTCAGCAGACTACAACAAGCAGTGGTTGAAGAACTAACTGGAGTGTGATCTGCACTCCAAAAATGAAAACCTCAGACTAGAGTGAACACTGCACACAACTGTTCACTATCTCTGAAAGGCTCCTTTGTGTACTTCTATAGTGTTTGCAATCAATGTATTGGATACGGATGGAAGCGCGTCACACTAATAGATTAGAGTTATTTTAAATAGAATGGAGCAGCACCAATTAGAGAAAAATGTCAAGGATGAGGCAGTGACACACGTTCAGCAGACTACAACCAGCAGTGGTTGAAGAACTAACTGGAGCGTGATCTGCACTCCAAAAATGAAAACCTCAGACTAGAGTGAACACTGCACACAACTGTTCACTATCTCTGAAAGGCTCCTTTCTGTACTTCTATAGTGTTTGCAACCAATGTATTGGATACGGATGGAAGCGCGTCACACTAATAGATTAGAGTTATTTTAAATAGAATGGAGCAGCACCAATTAGAGAAAAATGTCAAGGATGAGGCAGTGACACACGTTCAGCAGACTACAACCAGCAGTGGTTGAAGAACTAACTGGAGCGTGATCTGCACTCCAAAAATGAAAACCTCAGACTACAGTGAACATTGCACACAACTGTTCACTATCTCTGAAAGGCTCCTTTCTGTACTTCTATAGTGTTTGCAACCAATGTATTGTATACGGATGGAAGCGCGTCACACTATAATTTCAATTGAATGGAGCAGCAAGAATTACACTAAAGAAAAAAAAAAAGAGTCTGTGAGTGACACGTGCAGATGCCTACAAACAGCGTTGGATGCAGAGCAAACTGCAGCGTACCTGCACTCTCACACACACACCTTGCACAAAGCTGTTAAAACAACACTGCTAGGCAAAAGGAAGCTTTACACAGCGGTTGGTAAACTAGCCTGCCTAAAGCACAGTACACAAAATCGCAATCTCTAACTGTCCCTCTGAGTCAGCAGAGCAGCGTTCTGTCCCTAACTGAATTCACAGCACAGTGATGCTAAAATGGCGGCGGCGCCTTTTATAGTGCATTCTGACATCATTTCAGCATCCAATCACAGCCATGCCATTAGTTAACATGACCGCAGCATTACAGGATGTGCCCACACTTCTTAGGATTCCTCATTGGCTGTCTAAAATCACATTGCCTCTCAAAGAATTATGGGAACTTCCGATTCCGGTATACGATATATGGAAAATATCGGAACTAAGTATCGGAATTCCGATACAGCGAATATAGGCCGATACCCGATACTTGCGGTATCGGAATGCTCAACTCTAATAACAATTGACGGCATCACGCTTTCTCCCGTACTGGAGGTCCGCTGTCTCGGAGTAACCCTTGACTCTGCCCTGTCCTTCAAACTGCACCTCCAAGTTCTCTCCACCTCCTGTCGCCTCCAGCTCAAAAATATTTCCAGAATCCGTCCCTTCCTCAACCTTCAATCTACTAAAATGCTTGTGCATGCCCTCATCATCTCCCGCCTCGACTACTGCAACATCCTTTTCTGTGGCCTCCGTGCTAACACCCTTGCACCTCTCCAGTCCATCCTTAACTCTGCTGCCCGACTAATTCATCTCTCTCCTTGCTACTCCTCCCCTTCTCCCCTCTGCAAATCTCTTCACTGGCTCCCATTCCCTCAGCGAATCCAATTCAAATTACTAATACTGACCTACAAGGCCATCTATAAACTGTCTCCTCCATATATCTCTGAACTAATCTCCCGATATCTTCCTTCACGTAATCTTCGGTCCTCCCAAGACCTCTGTCTCTCCTCCACACTTATTTGCTCCTAACACAACCGCCTCCAAGACTTCTCCCGAATATCCCCAATTCTCTGGAATTCTTTGCCCCGACACGTCCGACTATCAACCACACTCGGAACTTTCAGACGGAACCTGAAAACCCATCTCTTCAGGAAAGCTTACAGCCTGCAATGACCCCGCTACCGCCTCACCACTACTGGAGCTACCACCTCAACCATCAGCGGAGCTGCTGCTACCCCACAACCTACTGTCTCCTTCCCCACCTCCCTGTAGAATGTAAGCCCGAAAGGCAGGGTCCTCTCCCCTCTGTATCAGTCTCTGATTGTTAGTTTGTTTACTGTAAGTGATATCTGTAATTTGTATGTAACCCCTTCGCATGTACAGAACCATGGAATCAATGGGGCTATATAAATAAATAATAATAATATATATAATATATATATATATATATATATATATATACTCTACACCTTGGTTTGTGTGAATTTTCTTTGGTTTGACATAAAATCCAAAATTAGCTTTCTATAGGTGGAGGAATGTAGTTGTTCAAAATTTGACTATTGCCCCATATAATCCAAAACTTGGAGTGTAATTTTGTTGGTTTTAAAAACACCCAAAAAATTGGGCTGGTAAAATTGTAGAAATTTGGTTGCTCAAAAATTCAGTATTTGAATATTAAAGAGAATGATGTGCACTCTGTATACAGAGAGAGGTGCTGGCTGAACAATAGCAGTCCAAAATTTTTTGAGAAAACAGCCTCACTCAATTAATGCAAAAAACAAGAGTTGTTTTATTTATGCGTACAGATATTACCAGGTGCATAAAGGTATGAAATATATTTCACTTGCAGGCGAAGAGGGTTAACATTTCGACCAGTAATGGTCTGTCTCAAAACCTCACTGAAAAAATAAACATAAAATATAAGTATGCTGTACATATATATACATGTGAAAGACCACAATAAAATAAAATGATGACCCCAAGTGTAATAAATTACAAATAGATTATATACAACGTTATATACAAGGCATTGATGTATACTGTACATCACACTGCATAAAATACGCATCCAAATATGAGGAATACCTCATGTGGCAATATAAACGTAGAAATACGTATGGAGCAGAGAGAAGTAAGAGTAACACAATTCCCTGAATGAAAAACAAAGAAAAAAAATGGAGAAAAAATAAAAAATAATAAAATGAAAAAATTTGACAAAATGAAAAAATTAAAGTAATAAAAAAATTAAAGTTATAATAACAAAAAATTGAAAGAAGAGGGAAAAAAAGGGGAAGATAAATGAAAAAAATGAGAAAAGAAAAAAGGAGCAAAAAATAAAAATAAAAAATATAAAATAAAAAATGGGGAACTTACCCAAGTAGATATATGATTTTGAAAAAGGAAGCTTCATTCAAGCTAGTAAACCTTATGGAATCTGGAAAACGGAGAAAGATTAAAGGTTAAAAGATTAAAGGAGGGGAGGGGAGGAAGAAGAAAAGAGAAGATTAGAATACCGGTATGGTCAAGGAGCCTAGAAGAAGAAAACATTAAACAGTAGGATTTAGTCATTACATACAGGCTGGAAACCGGGTACAATATCATAAACCTTTTAAGACACAAAGAGGTCTAATTCCCTGTTTAGGCCCCTAGGGGCCAGAGTCTGTACAGTGTGGATCCAGAAGGATTCCCGTTCTTTAAGGAGCCTAAACTGGTTGCCCCCTCTCCTGCGTTTTGCAACTTGTTCTATAACTTGGTAGCGAAGCTGTGAAATCAAGTGGTTGGCTGTAACGAAATGGTGGGGGAGCCATGTTTTTTTCAGTCTAATAGCAGATTTACGACTCAAGATTCTGTCACAGACATGTTGAGTAGTCTCCACTATATAGAGGAGGCCACAACGGCATTTAATCAAATACACCACAAAATTGCTTTCACATGTGTGTGAACCTTTGACCCTATACCTCTTCCCCGTGTGTGGATGTATAACCTCACTGGATTTAATAACATTGGCACAGCAGGCACATCCCAAGCACTTAGCACATCTTTCAAGCCATATATCCAAACCCTTGCCTCCTCCTGTCGTCTCAAACTCAAAAATATTTCCTGGATCCGTGCAATCCTTGACCATGAAACTACAAAAACACTAGTGCATGCCCTCATCATCTCCCGCCTCGACTACTGCAACATACTACTCTCTGGCCTCCCCTCTAGCACTCTGGCACCACTCCAATCCATCCTGCACTCTGCTGCCCAACTAATCCACCTGTCTCCCCGTTATTCCCCAGCCTCTCCTCTCTGCCAAGCCCTTCATTGGCTTCCTATCATCCAGAGGCTCCAGTTCAAAACCCTAACTATGACATACAAAGCCATCCACAACCTGTCTCCTCCATACATCTGTGACATGGTCTCCTGGAACATACCCACATGCACGCAACCTTCGATTCTCTCAAGATCTCCTTCTCTACTCCCCTCTATCTCTTCTTCCCACAACCGCATACAAGACTTCTCTCGTGCCTCCTCCACTCCTTCCACTCTGGAACTCTCTACCTCAACACATCAGACTCGCGCCTACCATGGAATCCTTCAAAAAGAACCTGAAGACCCACTTCTTCTGACAAGCCTACAACCTGCAGTGATCCTCAGTCTACTGAACCACCGCACGACCAGCTCAACCCTCTACTAGTGTATCCTCACCCATCCCTGTAGACTGTGAGCCCTTGCGGGCAGGGTCCTCTCTACTTCGGTACTTGTGTGTGCCTTGTATTGCTCACGTTTATTGTACTTGTCTATATTTGCCCCTTTTCACATGTAATGCGCCATGGAATAAATGGCGTTATAAAAATGTATAATAATAATAATAATAATAATGGAAATGTGCCTACCCACTGTGTTCCAAGGAAAAGTTGTTTAGGTTGTCTAGTGAAACTACCAATGTCCGCCTTGACCAAATGATCCCTATTGTTCCTAGGTCTACGTTTCAACATTAGTGCAGGTGTTTGGAAAGAAGTAATATGTGGATATGACTATGCCAGTAGAGGCCAATTTTTATTAATGACTCTTTATACCATGGGCATGATGGGGTGAGGAGTATGGATAAAAGGAACTCGTTCAGGTTTAGTGGTTTGTGTCTGGAGAACAGGATGTTTCTTCTTTTTGTTCCTATCCAGCACATTGGGGACTTACCCCTTAGTGAGTCTAAGTGCTATCCCATTCTTTATACAGGTTAGTTTATTTCTCTGTCGGTTTGGTCATCTAGCCTACCGTTCCTGTGATTGTTTTTTTTCATTTTTTTTTCTTTCAGGAAATTGTGTTACTCTGATTTCTCTCTGATCCATACGTATTTCTATGTTTACATAGCCACATGAGGTATTCCTCATATTTGGATGCGTATTTTATGCAGTTTGATGTATATCTCAATGCCTTGTATATAACATTGTATATAATCTATTTGTAAATTATTACACTTGGCATCATCATTTTATTTTAATGTGGTCTTGCCCATGTATATACAGTATAAACCAAAAGTTTGGACACACCTTCTCATTTAAAGATTTTTGTGTATTTTCATGACTATGAAAATTGTAAATTCACACTGAAGGCATCAAAACGATGAATTAACACATGTGGAATTATATACTTAACAAAAAAGTGTGTAACAACTAAAATTATGTCTTATATTCTAGGTCTTCAAAGTAGCCACCTTTTGCTTTGAAGACTGCTTTGCACACTCTTGGCATTCTCTTGATGAGCTTCAAGAGGTAGTCACCGGAAATGGTCTTCCAACAATCTTGAAGAAGTTCCCAGAGATGCTTAACACTTGTTGGCCCTTTTGCCTTCACTCTGCGGTCCAGCTCACCCCAAACCATCTCGATTGGGTTCAGGTCTGGTGACAGTGGAGGCCAGGTCAAATAGCCCTTACACAGCCTGGAGGTGTGTTTGGGGTCATTGTCCTGTTGAAAAATAAATGATGGTCCAACTAAACGCAAACCGGGTGGAATAGCATGCCGCTGCAAGATGCTGTGGTAGCCATGCTGCTTCAGTATGCCTTCAATTTTGAATAAATCCCCAACAGTGTCACCAGCAAAGCACCCCCACACCATCACACCTCATCCTCCATGCTTCACGGTGGAACCAGGCATGTAGAGTCCATCCGTTCACCTTTTCAGTGTCGCACAAAGACACGGTGGTTGGAACCAAAGATCTCAAATTTGGACTCATCAGACCAAAGCACAGATTTCCACTAGTCTAATGTCCTTTCCTTGTGTTCTTTAGCCCAAACAAGTCTCTTCTGCTTGTTGCCTGTCCTTAGCAGTGGTTTCCTAGCAGCTATTTTACCATGAAGGCCTGCTGCACAAAGTCTCCTCTTAACAGTTGTTGTAGAGATGTGTCTGCTGCTAGAACTCTGTGTGGCATTGACCTGGTCTCTAATCTGAGCTGCTGTTAACCTGTGATTTCTGAGGCTGGTGACTCGGATAAACTTATCCTCAGAAGCAGAGGTGACTCTTGGTCTTCCTTTCCTGGGGCGGTCCTCATGTGAGCCAGTTTCTTTATAGCGCTTGATGATTTTTGCAACTGCACTTGGGGACACTTTCAAAGTTTTCCCAATTTTCCGGACTGACTGATCTTCATTTCTTAAAGTAATGATGGCCACTTGTTTTTATTTACTTAGCTGCTTTTTTCTTGCCATAATACAAATTCTAACAGTCTATTCAGTAGGACTATCAGCTGTGTATCCACCAGACTTCTGCACAACACAACTGATGGTCCCAACCCCATTTATAAGGCCAGAAATCCCACTTAATAAACCTGACAGGGCACACCCATGAAGTGAAAACCATTTCCAGTGACTACCTCTTGAAGCTCATCAAGAGAATGCCAAGAGTGTGCAAAGCAGTCATCAAAGCACAAGGTGGCTACTTTGAAGAACCTAGAATATAAGACATAATTTCAGTTGTTACACACATTTTTGTTAAGTATATAATTCCACATGTGTTAATTCATAGTTTTAATGCCTTCAGTGTGAATTTACAAATTTCATAGTCATGAAAATACAGAAAAATCTTTAAATGAGGTGTGGCCAAACTTTTTCGTCTGTACTGTATATGTACAGCATACTTATATTTTATGTTTATTTTTTCAGTGAGGTTTTGAGAAAGACCATTACTGGTCGAAACGTTAACCGTCTTCGCCTGCAAGTGAAATATATTTCATACCTTTATGCACCTGGTAATATCTTTACGCATAAATAAAGCAACTCTCATTTTTTGCATTAATTGAGTGTGGCTGTTTTCTCAAAAATTTCAAAAATTCAGTATTGTCACATATACTGCAGAACTAGAATTGTGTGAAATTTTGTCTTTTTCTAATAAAACAAAAAATTGTCCTCCTACCAGTATCAAAATTTGGTTGTTCCAAAATCGACTATTCTCATATATGTTCTAGAACTTGTTTTGTGAGAAATTTTGTCCCTTTGAAACAAAATTAAAAGTTACCCTGGCACAGGTGAAGAAATGTGTTCAATCAGTACTTCGTCCCCAGATGCCCCTATTTTTCCCGTTATGGCATCCCTGCCTTGTAAATCAGCAACGAGACTGTGTTAAAGCATAACTTTTATATAAAAGCTACCAAATCAAAAAATGTATAATAAAAACACTAGTGCATGTATATAACAAACCTCAAAGAGGAAAAACAAGAACCTCTAGGTCCAAATAGATATACAACCAATCCCAGTTCTAAATGTCAAATAGACTGGTTATAGTATAATATTGATCTTAACACCGTTGGAGGTAATGACCACTAACAACAGAAAAATAGATCAAAAAATAATATACACCCATAAAGGGTAATAAAGAAAAAAAAGACCAATAAGGAGTGAGAGCAATGTTCTAATCACTATAGATATAAAGATGGAACAATCTCACCCATGTGTTGAAGGGCATAGGTTATCAGAGTCCGATCCCAAGTTACCAGGATTCATGAAGAGGGGTAGTAGGAATAGCCCTATTAAGCCCTGTATAGGTTGGCAAAATTCTGACTCCAAGACTCCCGCCCTTACAAGGGCAGTCCACATCTAGCACTTGCATAAAATAGCTTTTCCTGGTCTAATAACCATAATAAAAGCCCGGGAGTAGAGTTGAGCGAAACAGGTCGGTCAGATTCAAAAGTCGCCGACTTTCGCCAAAGTAGGGTTTCGCCGAGCGAAACCCGACCATAGCGTGAGGTCGGCCATGCTGTCGTCAACCCGAGCGCCAAAGTCGGTTTTCCCAGAATGCTTGCAGGCGCCTTTTCTCAGCCAATGAGCAAGGACGCACACTGTGGGCAATGCGATGACATGGGCAGCGGCCACCACCATTTAGAGAAGGGCATTGCAGTGATTGGCTTGCTTTGTGTAGCGTCACAGTGGATATAAAAGCCCTGAGCTCCGACCAGCATTTTACTTCTGCCGATCTTAGCGTAGGGAGAGGTTGCTGCCGATGTTTCCGGCTGGTATCACGGACAAATATATGCTTACTATCTGGTTGTGACTCCGGAAATGAATACAGAGATTTTAATTTTCCACAAAACCATATACAGCTGGTATCTTCTGATACAGTACTGTTTTTCTGCTTTCTGTATTACGGCCGAATCCATACTGAGAGAGCGTCTGTGTGTGACTCCGGAAATATATACGGAGATTTACAATTACCCCTACACTGTATACAGCTGTACATTTCAAATACATTACCTTTGTTCTACTTTTTATATCCTGGTGTGATCCATACTGAGCCTGTGAGCGTCTGTGTGTTACTCAGGAAATATATACGGAGATTTACAATCACCCCAACACTGTATACAGCTGTACGCTTCTAATACATTACCCTTTTTCTACTTTTTATATTCTGGTGTAATCCATACTGAGCCTGTGAGCTTCTGTGTGTGACTCCTGAAATATATACGGAGATTTACAATTACCCCTATACCGTATACAGCTGTACGATTGTGATATAGTACCCTTTTGGCAGAAAGTCCTCCTCCACCCACCACTGTAAGTGGAACATTGGCACATATGTGTGATTATGTCTTGATGATCTGCTTTTTATATATTTTAGTCTAATCCATACTGAGCCTGTGAGTGTCTGTGTGTTACTCCGAAAATATATACGGAGATTTAAAATTACCCCAACACTGTATACAACTGTACTCTTCTAATACATTACCCTTTTTCTACTTTTTATATTCTGGTGTGATCCATACTGAGCCTGTGAGCGTCTGTCTGTTACTCCGAAAATGTATATGGAGATTTAAAATTACCCCACTGTACGCTTCTGATACATTACCCTTTTTCTACTTTTTATATTCTGGTGTGATCCATACTGAGCCTGTGAGTGTTAGTGATCGAGTTCCCGCTGCTGCACAAGGGGGATCTTGAACCAGTCCCGCTGCGGTCACCCACCCATCTCCAGCCGCAGTGAAGCCTGCTCAGCGGAGACGTCGGTCCCAGCTTCTCGCTCGGTCTAATACTGTGCAGAGGCTTGTTGCTGCCTCTCCTGGTTCCTCTATTATAACCAGTGCTGGAGCAGGCAGTCCTGAGACAATGTCTTCACTTTCTCCATCTGAGCATGCCCAGGGCAAGATCTCCCATTGGAGATCAGGGGTCACATGCTCGGTTACAGCAGCGACTCCCATTGGTCCGCCAGGAAGGTCCTGAAACTACTTGTGTTCTGGAACAGTTTCTCATTGGTCCTTTTCTGGAAGGTCCTGTAGCTGCTACTATAAGAAGGTGGCATAACCGCACGGCCGTGCGCTAGTATCAAATCTGTTACGTGCTTGCGCCAGTGTGGTCATGTATGTATGTGGTTAGGTCCGGCTGAAATAAGCCCCTAGAATACAGGCACCTTCGGTGAGGAGTTTTGTATGCACGTGTTCAGGGCTCGGCTGAAAACGCCATTAGAATACCGGCTACTCCGGTGAGGAGATTATTGCTAGTGTTCTGATTGCATGACCACAGACTGCAATCCGCTTAGCAGTCATCTGTGTCCCCTGTGAGTCTGACAGGACACAGTCTTTGTCACAGCGGCTCTGTGAATTAACAGAGTCCACTTATATCACCATATAGCGCTACAGCATTTTAGTTAGCAACTCTGTGGAATAACAGAATTTGCCTATACCGCCATATAGTGCTACTGCATTTACATTTGTGACTCTGAGGGATAACAGAGTAGGCTCATACTGCCTATTTGCGCCATCTTACTAGCAGCAGGCTCTGCCTGCACGGTGGACCCGGGGCTGCGAACGCACCTCTCCTTAATATCAATTAGGTGGGTTACGCAGGCCCCTAACAGTGAGAGTCTGTGTGTTACTCCGGAAATTTATACGGAGATTTAAAATTACCCCAACACTGTATACAACTGTACGCTTCTAATATATTACCCTTTTTCTACTTTTTATATTCTGATGTGATCCATACCGAGCCTGTGAGAGTCTGTGTCTGACTCTGGAAATATATACGGAGATTTACAATTACCCTAACACTGTACACAACTGTACGCTTCTAATACATTACCCGTTTTCTACTTTTTATATTCTGGTGTGATCCATACTGAGCCTGAGAGAGTCTATGTCTGACTCTGGAAATATATACGGAGATTTACTGTATACAACTGTACGCTTCTAATACATTACCCTTTTTCTACTTTTTATAATCTGGTGTGATCCATACTGAGCCTGTGAGAGTCTACGTCTGACTCTGGAAATATATACGGAGATTTACAATTACCCTAACACTGTACACAACTGTACGCTTCTAATACATTACTCGTTTTCTACTTTTTATATTCTGGTGTGATCCATACTGAGCCTGTGAGTGTCTGTGTGTTACTCTGAAAATATATACGGAGATTTAAAATTACCCCAACACTGTATGCAGCTGTGCGCTTCTAATACATTACCCTTTTTCTACTTTTTATATTCTGGTGTAATCCATGCTGAGCCTGTGAGCGTCTATGTGTTACTCTGAAAATATATACGGAGATTTACAATTACCCCAACACTGTATACAGCTGTATGCTTCTAATACATTACCCTTTTTCAGCTTTTTATATTCTTGTCTAATCCATACTGAGCCTGAGAGCGTCTATGTCTGACTCCTGAAATATATACGGAGATTTACAATATTTTCACTATACTATATATACCTGTTATCTGGTGACACAATACCCATTTTCAGCTTTTTATATTCTTGTCTAATCCATACTGGGCCTGAGAGCGTCTGTGTCTGAGTCTGGAAATATATACGGAGATTTCCAATTATCCCTAGACTGTACACAGCTGTATGCTTCTGATACAGTACCATATATCTGCTGGTATTTTGGGTACATTTTCCCAAACATGAGGAAGTATGGTGGAAGAGGCCGCGGATGTGGGCGTGGGGGGCCAGCTGGTACTGATGGTGGTGGTGGTGCATCTGCTGGAAATGCCAAAAGAACAATAGCACCTAAGGCAGGAGGTGTTGAGCCGGCGTCATCGTCTGGCTCAAGAAGGCCTGGAAGGCTCCCTTTTCTGGGAGTAGGTAAACCAATTTTAAAGGCGGAGCATCAGGAACAGGTTTTGTCTTACATTGCCGAAACAGCCTCCAGGTCTATCGCCTGCTCTTCTGAAGTTTCAAAAAAGTCGTCAGGGCAGGCTTCTGGTCAGGAACAACACCTTTCTTTGTGTCCTTCACCCCCACCAAAAGTGAAGGATGCTGCATGCAACACTTCAGATTACTCCATGGAGCTCTTTTCACATACCATGCCTGGGTTATCAAGTCAAATTCTGAATTCCCCAGTCCAAGATGAATCTGACATGGAGTGCACTGATGCACAGCCACTGCTATACGATTCTACTGGTACATTCACCAACAGTACTACATTTCCCTTGCAGTCTACTGAGCCAGAATCTGACCCTGATGAAACTCAGGTGTCCCTTCCCGCATACTCTACAACCTTACACGGTGACACAGAGGAAGGTGCACATGAAATTGAGGAGGAGGTGATGGATGATCCAGTTGTTGACCCAGATTGGCATCCATTGGGGAAGAGGGTGCCGCTGGCAATAGCTCAGAACAGGAAGAGGATCTGCAGCAGGCATCGACTTTGCAGCTGCGTTTATCTGGCAGGCCCGTAGCAGTCCAAAACGTGTTAAGACAAACAAAAGAGTTGCAGGACAGCTTGGCCAGACGGTCAAATTAGCACACCGTGCAAGTCCTGAAAATTTGTACCATAGTAGGAAGAGTGCAGTGTGGCACTTTTTTGACCAAAATCCTTTTGATGAGGCAAAGGTTAGCTGTAAGAAGTGCGGAAGGACCTTTAGCCGAGGGAAAAATCTCAGAAATTTGAATACCAGTTGCATGATAAGACATTTAAACACCATGCACTTGCAAGCATGGACGGACTACAATGCCTCAGGTAGCACATGTGCACCTGCTCCAACAGAAGGTAGCCGGCAACGCTACATCGCTTCCCCCACTGTAAGCCCACCGGTTAGCACACCACCAGAAAGAAATGTTGAGGTGTCGTCGCAAGGCCAAAACTGTCAGGGAATCACAATGTTTTTGCAAAGAAAGATTGAATCTAGGCCATCAACACCACCACCACCATCACCAACCCCCTCTCAGTCCGTCATGTCCATCGCTAGTTCCCCCATATGCAGCTCTCAAGTCCAGCTCACCCTAGCAGACACTCTAAGTAGGACAAGAAGGTACTCATCCTCTCATCCATGTACACTGGCTTTGAACGCCTACATTGCCAAACTAATCTCATTAGAGATGATGCCCTTCCATTTGGTTGAAAGCGCAGCGTTCCGAGAGCTCATGGCCTACGCTGTCCCACGCTATGACCTACCCAGTCGGCACTTCTTTTCTAGAAAAGCCATCCCTGCCCTCCACCTGCATGTGAAAGACCGCATTGTCCATGCACTTAAACAATCAGTGAATGGAAAGGTGCACCTCACAACAGATGCATAGGCCAGCAGGCATGGCCTGGGCCATTAGGTGCCCATCACTGCGCACTGGGTTAATGTGGTGGATGCAGGGTCCACAGGGGACAGCGTCAGTGGGACAGTGCTGCCTAGCCCACGGTATAGGCAACAGTTGGCATTAGGTGTTTAACCCTCCTCCTCCTCCAGAAGCGAAAGCACGTCGAAAGAGCGCAGTGGCACGAGAACTCCATCCGCAGCTGCCAGTGCTGCACACGAGGTGTTCCACTATCGAACAGCTAGTGGTAAGCGTCAGCAGGATGGTTTAAGGATGATGTCTTTGGGCGACAACAGACACACCGCGGAGGTACTGGACAACTACTTGCAGCGAGAAACTGAGTCATGGCTGCACACTCTACATCTTGAGCCAGGCAAAGTAGTCAGTGATAATGGCCGTAATTTTGTGGCAGCCATGGCCCTGGCAAAACTCAGACACATACCTTGCCTGGCTCACACCTTGAACCTGGTGGTGCAGTGCTTACTAAATAATTATCCAGAGTTAACAGCCCTGCTCCATAAGGTGCGAAGACTGTGCTCGCACATCCGTCGCTCGCCGGTAGACTACAGTCGTATGCAGAGGCTGCAGCGATCGCGCCACCTCCCCAAGCACCGCATAATCATAGACATTGCAACAAGGTGGAACTCCACCATGCACATGGTTGACAGGCTGTGCGAACAGAGGCAGGCTGTAATGCATTTGTGGGAGGATACACGGGCAGGCAGTTTGAGGGCAGACATTGAGTAGTCGGGTGTGCAGTGGTCTAAGCTGAAAAACCTCTGTAAGGTCCTTCAGTGTTTTGAGGAATGCACACGGCTGGTAAGCGCAGATGATGCCATCATAAGCATGAGCATCCCACTTATGCGTCTGCTTATGCAAACTTTGATGCACATTAAGGGGATCAGGCGTCTGCAGCGGAGGAGGAGGAGGGAAGCCTTGATGACAGACAGCCATTGTCTGCTCAGGGAACTGTCCTGGATGAGGTGGAGGAAGAAGAGGAAGAGGAGGAGGAGGACGAAGGGGATGATTATTTTGGGGAAGAGGATGCTTCTCAGGGGGCAAGAGAAAATGTTGGCTTGCCTAGGTCAGGTACAGGGTTTGTGCTTGACTGGAGGGATGTGGATTTGGCAGAAAGTGCTCCTCCACCCACCACTGTCAGTGCATCATTGACACCTGGAACATCGGCCCACATGTGTGATTATGTCTTGCGGATCCTAAAAAGGGACCCCCGCATTGCCAAAATGATGAAGGATGACGACTACAGGTTGGCCAGCATCCTCGATCCATGCTATAAAGGCAAATTACAGAACATCATGCCACAGGGGAACCTAGAACTAATATTGACGAAAAAACAAGCAACTCTGGTAAACCGTTTGTTAGAGGCATTCCCAGCACACAGCAGCGGTGCAGGTTCTGCCACGAGCCATACTGGGCAACATGGAAGAGGTGTTAGTGGTGCACACAGCTGAAGTGGCGTTGGAGACGGGGGTTTCATGACAATGTTGTGGAATGATTTCTCGAGTAAAGTTCACACAACTGTTAATACTGAATCGATTGCAACAGACAACAGACAACAGTTCAAAATTACCTCTCCTAACCTATTGATGTACTCCCTCACAGTTCATTCCCCTTTGACAACTGGGCCTGTAAATTGGACACCTGGCCTGAATTGGCACAATATGCCTTACAGGAGCTCGCTTGCCCTGCTGGTAGTGTGCTATCAGAAAGAGTCTTCAGTGCTTTTGGATCAATCCTGACAGAAAGAAGGATCCGGCTGTCGACCCAAAATGTAGGTGATCTCACCTTCATTAAAATAAACCATGCCTGGGTTTCAAAGGATTTTGTACCACCTTCCCTGATGACACATAGGTTGCCAGCAAAATGGCTCGCTTTGTCCTCCTCTTCCTCCAACTTCTCCAATTCCTCCATTTGCAGTTGCTGAACATCCAGCCTACACCTCAACATATGCCAGTTTTTCCACCTCCCTAACTGAGCTGTCTCCCCCCAGGGCCGTCGTCAGCACCTGGCGCACCCGGGCAAGTGCCGGTTCCCTGAGCAGGTGGGGGTGCCGACTCGTGGGCGACGGCACTGGCACACGGCCCTTCATAGTACGCAAAAGTGTCTCTGATGGTGGGGGGGGCATACTTGCCATCAGGCACACCGGCGTACTATGAGGGGCCTTGTGCCAGTGCCGTCGTCCACGAGTGGGCCCCCCCTGCTTGCTCAGGGCCACAGCACTTGCAATACTTACCTCTCCCTGCTCCACCGCTGTGACGTCTTCCGCGCTTCCTTACAGTGACATTCATGTCAGAGAGCGCGATGACATCACATCTGTATGCCCTCTGCCTAAACAGTCCAAGTGCAGAGAGCTGGAAGATGGCGACGCTGAAGAGTCCAGAGTAGAGCAGTGCCCAGCGAGGAGAGGTATTTCTTTTTTTTTAATTTTTGGAGCAATATATTGGGAGCATTATACACTGGAGAGTGATATATGGGGCCCATCATACACTTGAGCATCATCCATGGGGCACATCACACACTGGAGCATCACCCATGGGGCCCATCATATACTGGAGCATTCTAAATGGGGGACATCAGACACTGGAGCAGCATTTACAGGGCCCATTATACACTGGAGCATTATAAATGGGCCCAATATATATGGAGCATTATATTGGCCCATCATACACTGGAGCATCATCCATGGGGCCCATCATATACTCGAGCATTCTAAATGGGGGACATCAGACACTGGAGCAGCATTTACAGGGCCCATTATACACTGGAGCATTATAAATGGGGCCCAATATATATGGAGCATTATATTGGCCCATCATACACTGGAGCATCATCCATGGGGCCCATCATATACTGGAGCATTCTAAATGGGGGACATCAGACACTGGAGCAGCATTTACGGGGCCCATTACACACTGGAGCATTATAAATGGGGCCCATTATATATGGAGCATTATATTGACCCATCATACACTGGAGCATCATCCATGGAGCCCATCATATACTGGAGCATTCTAAATGGGGGACATCAGACACTGGAACAGCATCTACGGGGCCCATCATATACTGGAGCAATCTAAATGGGGGACATCAGACACTGGAGCAGCATTTACGGGGCCCATTACACACTGGAGCATTAGAAATGGCGCCCATTATTTAAGGAGCATTATATTGGCCCATCATACACTGGAGTATCATCCATGGGGCCCATCATATACTGGAGCATTCTAAATGGGGGACATCAGACACTGGAGCATTATCCATGGGGCCCATCATATACTGGAGCATCCTAAATGGGGGGACATCAGACACTGGAGCAGCATTTACGGGACCCATTATACACTGGAGCATTATAAATGGGGCCCAATATATATGGAGCATTATATTGGCCCATCATACACTGGAGCATCATCCATGGGGCCCATCATATACTGGAGAATTCTTAATGGGGGACATCAGACACTGGAGAAGCATCTACGGGGCCCATTATACACTGGAGCATTATAAATGGGGCCCATTATATATGGAGCATTATATTGGCCCATCATACACTGGAGCATCATCCATGGGGCCCATTGAATACTGGAGCATCATATGGGGTTCATTATTTATGTGGCATCATATAGGGTATGGAGCATTATATAGAGCCCATTCTGTAAGGAGCAATATATGGGGCCCATCATATACTGTATGGAGCTTTATATGCGACTCATTATACTGTATGGAGCAATATGTGGGGCTCATTCTACTCTATGGGGACTGTCCAATACTGCATGGCACATTATAAGGGGACCATCATATACTTGAGCATTATGTGGAGCTCATCATATACAGTACTGTATGGAACATTATATGGGACCAATTATTTTGTATGGAGCAATATATGGGGCTCATTATTCTGTTTGGCGCACTATGTGGTGGCCATAATACTGTATGGAGTAATATACTGTCTGGTTTTTGAGCTATTGTAGAATTTAAAATAGATATCAGTCATGTAATGTAAGAAGTGAAGTATTTGTCATTGTACGATACCTATATTTCTGTGCCGTATCGGAGCATCATGAATTGTGGTATGTGTTAAAGGGGGGTGTTTCTCATCCTGTTTTTCTTCCATTCAGCACTTTCTCCATCCATTTCAACATTTTTAATGCCCCCCAGACCTCTTTGTAGGGTCTGCTGTAAAAATTCTCTTATTTCCCATTAACTCCCATTTGTTGTGAATGTGTTAGAAATTAATTCTGAGCAGAAGCTCCCTCTGGTGGTTGCAAACAGTGCTGAACCATTCAATGAGGATTGGCAATCAGGAGTTACAGACTGGTCTTATATAAGGGAGGTTCCCTCCCATCATGGTTGCCGGTGATCAATTGTTCTTGTCTCAACTGTGGTTCCTGGTTCACTTGGAAGCTTGCTGAGTCTTGCCTGCATCTTCTGCTATTAGATAAGATATTTTCTGCTTTTGTTTTTGTGCTTGCTTTTTGCATTGTTCCCTGCACTTCTGTGGAGGTCAGCCAGGTCCCCTCCGGGGGCTTGTGCTCCTCTCAGTTTATCTGAGCCACTGTTATTTGTTCATTTGCCTTTTCCAGTTTTTTCAGTGGCTGCGGCTTAGTTTTGTGACACCAGAGAACTAATTTAGGTGGTAGAGGTCGTGTGATCTCAGGTGTTTTTGCAATTAGTAGAGTTGGTATTTTTTAGGGTTTTTTGGATTGCAGTAAGTGTCCTTCCTATCCTTTTCTGTCCAGGTAGATTTGGCCCCAACGTTTGCTCATACTATTTTCTGTCTGTGTCTGTATTTCCTCTTGTCTAACCGCCATTACATGTTTGGCGGCTTCCTATGTTCTTTGGGGATCTGCTCCGGGGCAGATAGTTTTCCTCTTTCTATCTTTAGGTGTAGTTAACCTCTCAGGCTGTGACGAGGCGTCTAGGACCAAGTAGGAACGCTCCACGGCTGCCTTTATGTCACGCTGTCTAATGATATGAATACAATGTCAGTAAACTATTTATACAGGAACCACACTCTATACAACATATAGTTTAGCAACATCAGAATGTAAGTATAAAATAGATTTACCTGACACAATCTCTGCAGAACTTAGGGTTAATCTTGAGGACTTGATGTGCAGAAACAATATAGTTGAACTCAGGGTTAATCTTGAGGACTTGATGAGCTGTAACAGGAAAGAGGAGGACGGGCTCTAACCTGACCCTACACTGGGGTCCTAACTAATCCCTTACCTTGGAGGTACTGATAATTGTTGTGAATGGGTTTGAGATGAGTTCTGAGCAGAGGCTCCCTCTGGTGGTTACAAGCGGTACTAGTGAGGATTGGGAATCAGGTGTTACTGATTGGTCTTATTTAAGGGAATCATTTTCCCATCAGGGTTGCCGGTGATCAATTGTTCTGGTCTGAATCCTTCTTTCCAGTTTCCCTTGTAGCCTGCTGTGTCGTGTCTGCATCTCCTGCTATCAGATAAGACAATTTCTTATTTTGTGTTTTTGCTATATTTTTGCATTTTGTCCTGCACTTCTGTGGGGGCCTTCTGGGTCCCCTCCGGGGGCTTTTGCCCTCTCAGTTTAGTCCAGCCACTGTGTTTTGTACTTTTGCTTTTTGCAGTTTTTTCAGTGGCTGCTGTTTTTGTTACACCAGAGAACTAATTTAGGTGGTAGAGGTCGTGTGATCTCAGGTGATTTTGAAATTAGTAGAGTTGTGTTTTTCAGGGTTTTCTGGGATTGCAGTAAGTACCCTTCCTGTCCTTTTCTATTTAGTTAGTTTGGGCCCCAGCGTTTGCTCGTGCTATTTTCTTTCTGTGTCAGTGTTTCCTCTTGTCTAACCGCCATTACATGTTTGGGGGCTTTCTATTGTCTTTGGGGTTCTGCTCCGGGGCAGATAGCTTTCCTGTTTCTGTCTTTGGGTGTGGTTGGTTTCTCAGGCTGTGACGAGGCGTCTGGGACCATCGTGGGAACGCTCCACGGCTGCCTCTGGTTGTGGTGGTTAGTCAGGGTACTGCAATCTCATAGATTCCAACTGCTCTGGTGTATTTCCTTTTTTACCTGCACTCCTCAGCTACCGTAACATAACAGTATCACCGGCCATAAAAATTGTATGGTACTCACAGAAGGGAAAAAATATTTTGAAGGAAGAAAAGTTGTCAGAGATATTTTTCTGTTTGTTGCATTTTTTTTTTTTTTTTTTTTTTTTTCCCTCTGTATCTCTGGGTGCTGGGGAGGATCTTTTCTCCCAATGGAGTTTGCACAGTTGTCTGGCCGTGTGGATCAGCTTGCCACTGAGGTTCGGAGTATTGCTATCTATCTTGCTGGGTTGCCTGTTGTGGAACCTAGGATCCCATGCCAGATTTGTTTTCAGGGGATCAAGCTAAGTTTCAGAATTTCAAAAATAATTGTAAATTGTTTCTTGCCTTAAAATCTAAGTCCTCAGGAAACGCAGCGCAGCAGGTTCAAATTGTCATCTCTCTCCTGCGCGGCGATCCTCAGGATTGGGCTTTTTCCCTCACACCTGGGGATCCTGTTTTGAGTGATGTTGATGCATTTTTTCAGGCTTTGGGGTTATTGTACGATGAGCCTAATGTCACTGATCAAGCTGAAAAAGCCTTGTTGGCATTAAATCAGGGGCTTGATGACGCTGAGTTATACTGTCAGAGATTCCGTAGGTGGGCAGTCCTGACCAAATGGAATGACGACGCTTTGGCGGCCCTTTTTCGGAAGGGTCTGTCGGATAATGTAAAGGATGTTATGGTGGGATTCCCTGTCCCCTCTGGTCTCAATGATTCTATGTCATTAGCGATTCAAATTGACAGACGTTTGCGTGAGCGGAGAAGTGTGCGTGGAGTGGTGTTGCCTTGTGAGCCAGCTGCTGAGCCCATGCAGTGTGATGGAGTGGTGTCTGGGGCACAGCGTCATGAGTTTCGAAAGCGCAATGGGTTATGTTTCTACTGTGGTGATGCCTCTCATGCTATTTCAGTCTGCCCTAAGCGGGGAAGACGTTTTGCACGCTCAGTTGTCTTGGGTAGTGTTCAGACTAAGTTTTTATTAACTGTCACTCTGATATGCTCTCTGTCCTCATTTTCTGCTCAGGCTTTCGTTGATTCTGGAGCAGCTATTAACCTGATGGATTATGATTTTGCTAAACGTTGTGGATTTCCCTTGATACCCCTACAGAAGTCTATTCCCCTACTGGGGATCGATTCTACCCTTTGGCTGAGAATAAACCCCAGTTTTCTACTCAGGTGATAATGAGGGTTGAACCTGATCACCAGGAGTGCTGCAAATTTTTGGTTCTATATAATCTGCATGACATTATCGTGCTGGGTTTCCCTTGGTTACAGTCTCATAATCCTGTTTTGGATTGGAAATCTGTGTCTGTAACCAGTTGGGGCTGCCAATGTGTTAATACCAACACTCCTGTTTTTTCTGCCTCCCCCAGGCTGAGGATGTTCCTGACTTTTTGTTTGATTTTTCTGATGTGTTTAGCGAAAGTAAATCTGCATCCTTACCTCCCCATAGGAGCTATGACTGCGCTATTGAATTAGTGCCAGGTAGTAAATTCCCTAAGGGTCGCCTTTTTAACTTGTCTGTACCTGAACATGACGCTATGCGGTCTTATATCAAGGAATCATTGGTGAAGGGTCATATCAGACCATCCTCTTCACCCTTAGGTGCCGGTTTTTTCTTTGTGGCCAAAAAAGATGGTTCATTAAGGCCGTGTATTGATTATCGTCTCTTGAACAATATTACTGTGAAATATCAATACCGTTACCCTTGATTTCTGACCTGTTTTCCAGGGTGAAAAACGCTACTTGGTTTACCAAGCTTGACCTCAGGGGGGCGTATAACCTTATTCGCATTAAGCACGGGGATGAATGGAAGACGGCATTTAACACCCCTGAAGGGCATTTTGAGTACCTTGTGATGCCCTTTGGGCTCACTAATGCTCCTTCCGTCTTCCAGTCCTTCATGAATGACATTTTCAGGGATTTTGTGGACAAGTTTCTGATTGTTTATTTGGATGATATCTTGATTTTTTCTAATGACTGGGACTCTCATGTGAAACATGTTCGAACTGTATTCCAGATTTTGAGAGAGAATGCTCTGTATGTGAAGGGATCAAAGTGTCTTTTTGGCGTACAGAAGATCTCATTTCTGGGATTCATTTTGTCCCATCTGTTATTGAAATGGACCCGGTCAAGGTTCAGGCCATCTGTGATTGGGTCCAACCTACTTCATTAAAGGCTCTTCAGAGATTTTTGGGTTTTGCCAATTTTTATCGTAAATTTATTGGTAATTTCTCTGTTATTGTTAAACCATTAACTGATTTGACCAGAAAGGGTTCTGATGTGGTGAATTGGCCTCCTGAGGCAGTCTCTGCATTTCAGGAACTTAAGCAGAGATTCACTTCTGCTCCTGTTCTACGGCAGCCTGATGTTTCTCTGCCATTTCAGGTGGAGGTTGATGCCTCTGAAATTGGGGCAGGTGCCGTTTTGTCCCAAAAAGATCCAGAGACCTCTAAAAGTAACCCTTGTGCCTTTTTCTCTCGAAAATTTTCTCCTACTGAACGTAATTATGACGTGGGTAATCGGGAGTTATTGGCCATGAAGTGGGCTTTTGAAGAGTGGAGACATTGGCTGGAGGGAGCCAAACATCAGGTGGTGGTCCTTACGGACCATAAGAATCTGGTCTATCTGGAATCTGCCAAGCGACTCAATCCTAGACAGGCCAGGTGGGCCTTGTTTTTCACACGTTTTAATTTTGTGGTTTCCTTTCTTCCTGGCACTAAGAATGTTAAGGCGGATGCCCTCTCGAGGAGTTTCCTTGCGGACTCTCCTGAGCTATCTGATCCCTCTGTTATTTTGAAGGAGGGTGTAGTTCTTTCCGCCATCTCGCCTAATTTGAGACTTGCTCTGGAGGGGTGTCAGGAGGATAGGCCCGAGCGCTGCCTTGTTGGAAAATTGTTTGTCCCGGACCAATGGAAAAAGAGTGTGATGTCTGAGATTCATTGTTCCGCATTGGCTGGGCATCCCGGAATTTTTGGTACCAGAGACTTGGTTAGTCGGTCCTTTTGGTGGCCTACCTTGTCTCGCGATGTCAGGGAATTTGTGCAGTCTTGCGGGACTTGCTCTCGCTCCAAGCCTTGCTCTCGCTCTAGTGGTTTGTTGATGCCATTGCCTGTGCCCAAGAGACCATGGACCCATATCTCTATGGATTTCATTTCCGATCTTCCTGTTTCTCAGAGAATGACCACCATCTGGGTAATTTGTGATAGGTTTTCCAAAATGATACATCTTGTGCCATTACCTAAGTTGCCTTCCTCCTCTGAATTGGTGCCGTTGTTCCTTCAGCACGTGGTTCATTTACACGGCATTCCTGAGAACATTGTGTCTGACAGAGGAGTCTAGTTTGTTTCCAGATTTTGGAGGACTTTTTGTTCTAAACTGGGTGTTCAATTGTCTTTCTCCTCGGCATTTCATCCTCAGACCAATGGTCAAACTGAGAGAACAAACCAGACATTGGAGACTTATCTAAGATGCTTTGTGTCTGCTGATCAGGATGACTGGGTCTCTTTTTTGCCTTTGGCTGAGTTTGCTCTTAATAATAGGGCTAGCTCTGCCACTTTGATGTCTCCGTTTTTCTGTAATTCTGGGTTTCACCCTCGATTTTCTTCAGGACAGACGGAGGCTTCTGTCTGTCCAGGTGTTGACTCTGTTGTTGAGCGTATGCAGCAGATTTGGGACCAGGTAGTGGAGAGGTTGTCCCTCTCTCAGGAGAAGGCCCAGCGGTTTGCTAACCGGCATAGGACTGATGGTCCTCGGTTTAAAGTGGGGGACTTGGTCTGGTTGTCCTCAAAGAATATTCCTATGAGAGTAGCATCTCCTAAATTTAAGCCTAGGTTCATTGGACCTTATAAGATCATGGAGATTATTAATCCTGTTTCTTTTCGTTTGCTTCTTCCAGGGACATTTAAGATCCATAACGTGTTCCACAAGTCCTTGTTGAAGAGGTTTGTTGAGCCAGTGGTTCCTGCTGCTGTGCCTCCTGACCCTGTTTTGGTTGAGGGCAATCTGGAGTATGTGGTTGAGAAAATATTGGATTCTCGTTTTTCTAGACGAAGACTCCAGTATTTGGTTAAATGGAGAGGTTATGGTCAGGAAGATAATTCTTGGGTGTTTGCTTCGGACATCCATGCTAGGAGACTTATCCGTGTGTATCATAGAACTCATCCTGACCGACCTGGTTGCTCAAATGAGGGTTCGGTGACCCCTCCTCAAGGGGGGGGGTACTGTTGTGAATGGGTTTGAGATGAGTTCTGAGCAGAGGCTCCCTCTGGTGGTTACAAGCGGTACTAGTGAGGATTGGGAATCAGGTGTTACTGATTGGTCTTATTTAAGGGAATCATTTTCCCATCAGGGTTGCCGGTGATCAATTGTTCTGGTCTGAATCCTTCTTTCCAGTTTCCCTTGTAGCCTGCTGTGTCGTGTCTGCATCTCCTGCTATCAGATAAGACAATTTCTTATTTTGTGTTTTTGCTATATTTTTGCATTTTGTCCTGCACTTCTGTGGGGGCCTTCTGGGTCCCCTCCGGGGGCTTTTGCCCTCTCAGTTTAGTCCAGCCACTGTGTTTTGTACTTTTGCTTTTTGCAGTTTTTTCAGTGGCTGCTGTTTTTGTTACACCAGAGAACTAATTTAGGTGGTAGAGGTCGTGTGATCTCAGGTGATTTTGAAATTAGTAGAGTTGTGTTTTTCAGGGTTTTCTGGGATTGCAGTAAGTACCCTTCCTGTCCTTTTCTATTTAGTTAGTTTGGGCCCCAGCGTTTGCTCGTGCTATTTTCTTTCTGTGTCAGTGTTTCCTCTTGTCTAACCGCCATTACATGTTTGGGGGCTTTCTATTGTCTTTGGGGTTCTGCTCCGGGGCAGATAGCTTTCCTGTTTCTGTCTTTGGGTGTGGTTGGTTTCTCAGGCTGTGACGAGGCGTCTGGGACCATCGTGGGAACGCTCCACGGCTGCCTCTGGTTGTGGTGGTTAGTCAGGGTACTGCAATCTCATAGATTCCAACTGCTCTGGTGTATTTCCTTTTTTACCTGCACTCCTCAGCTACCGTAACATAACAGATAATGGTTCAGAGGTCCAAGTCTCCAGCCTAACCCTGTCTCCTGTCAGACCCTGAACCCTGTAATCAGTCCTAAGAAGGATCCTGATTACCACCAAAGGGATATGGGCTGATCTCAGCTAAATACACAGATTAGACATATAAGACAGACAGGATAGCACTCACTTGCATACACACTCAAACACCGAAGGAACATAAATGGTCTGGGAAATAAACTCTGAGTAAGTTGAGCTTAAAACAGCTAAGGAGCTCTCAACTTAAGTCTATACAGATTCATTCCTATCTGTGGTCTGCATGAAGGATTTCACTGGCAACACCCAAAGCAGACAACCAGGAATTTAAAGGAAACCAATCAACAAATAATCAGTTGCAGCCGGGAGAAACTGCACCCAGTCCCAGCACCGAGCCCAGACAGAATTAACTCCCTAGCTGCCAAACACAAAGAAACAGCAACTCAGCTGTGAGAAGTCAAAATGTGCAACCGCGACGATCTTCGTGGCAATGCACACATGACAGTACCCCCCCTTCTACGAGGGGCCTCCGGACCCTCAGGGCCAGGCCTGCCCGGGTGAGTTCTGTGGAAGGTCCGAACAAAACGATCTGCGTTAACATCAGACGCAGGGACCCACGTCCTCTCCTCCGGACCATACCCCTTCCAATGCACCAAGTACTGAAGGGACCGGCGATTCAGACGAGAGTCAATGATTTTTGATACTTGAAATTCCAAGTTACCATTGACCAACACTGGAGGAGGAGGTAGAGGTGACGGTATGACTGGTGCCACATACCTTTTAAGTAATGACTTGTGGAACACATTATGAATTTTAAACGTAGAAGGGAGTTCCAGATGAAATGCCACAGGATTAATTATGGAACTGATCCTGTACGGCCCGATGAATCTGGGACCCAGTTTCCAGGAGGGCACTTTAAGTTTTATATTCCTGGTAGACAACCATACCAGATCGTTCACATTCAGATCTGGACCAGAAACTCTCCTCCTATCAGCCATACGTTTGTAACGGTTCCCCATCGTACTCAAATTATTCAATACACCTCGCCACACAGAAGCAAGTGACGACGAGAAACGCTCCTCCTCAGGAACCCCAGAAGGACCCCCCCCATTGAAAGTACAAAACTGGGGATGAAAACCATATGCCCCAAAAAATGGGGACTTACCAGTGGACTCGCTCCGCCTGTTGTTAAGAGCGAACTCTGCCAGAGGCAAGAAAGAAGACCAGTCCTCCTGGTTCTCCGATACAAAACACCGGAGATATGTCTCTAAACTCTGATTCAGACGCTCTGTCTGACCATTGGTCTGTGGATGAAAAGCCGAGGAAAACGACAATTGCATCCCCCGACGTAAACAAAATGCCCTCCAAAATTTTGACACAAACTGAGACCCCCTATCTGACACCACATCAGAAGGCAACCCATTAAGTCTCACGATCTCCCTAATGAACACCTGCGCCAGAGTTTTAGCATTAGGGAGTGCAGGAAGAGCAACGAAATGTGCCATCTTACTGAACCTGTCAACAACCACCAGTATGACAGTATTCCCAGACGACGGAGGAAGGTCCGTAATGAAGTCCATAGATAAATGAGTCCATGGACGCTCCGGAAGTTTCAAGGGTAAAAGGGTCCCAGACGGACGGGTATGAGGAGTTTTAGAGCGAGCACAAACCCCACAGGACGCGACAAAAGTTATAACATCTTTATTAGCGTTAGGCCACCAAAATCGGCGGGAAAGGAGATCTAAAGTAGCCTTACTCCCTGGATGTCCTGCTAAAGCAGAATTATGATGTGCCTCAATAACCTTTTGTCTCAACTGATTCGGGACAAACAGTCTCCCTGGAGGTCCTGCAGGGGCGTCCCCCTGAGCCTCTAACACCTCCTCCTCAAGCTCAGAACATACAGCCGACACTACCACCCCCTCCTGAAGGATAGGAATCGGGTCGTCCGTTTTCCCGGCCCCTGGGAAACTGCGAGACAAGGCATCAGCCTTTACATTCTTAGACCCCGGACGATAAGTGACGACAAAATTAAACCTGGTAAAAAACAACGACCATCGAGCTTGTCTGGAATTCAGATGCTTAGCGGATTCTAAATACAGCAGGTTCTTGTGATCAGTAATAACGGTGACCGGGTGGACTGCCCCCTCCAAAAAGTGACGCCATTCTTCAAAAGCCAATTTAATGGCCAAAAGTTCCCTATTGCCGATATCATAATTCCTTTCGGCGGACGACAATTTCTTAGAAAAGAAAGCGCACGGATGCCATTTACCAGGGGACGGACCCTGGGACAATATAGCACCCACCCCTACGTCAGACGCGTCCACCTCCACAATGAACGGCTGAGATACATCTGGTTGGATGAGAACGGGTGCCGAAGCAAAACATCTTTTTAAAGAGGAAAAGGCTTGGCAAGCTTTGTCCGACCACTTAGAAAAATCCGTCCCTTTTCTCGTCATGTCAGTGAGAGGTTTGACGACAGACGAGAAATTACAAATAAATTTCCGGTAGTAATTAGCAAACCCCAAAAAACGCTGCAGAGCCTTAAGATCCCCTGGCTGATCCCATTCAAGCACTGCTCTCACCTTTTCAGGGTCCATCCGGAAACCGGAGGCTGACACCAAAAAACCCAAAAACTGAAGTTCCTGTACGGCAAAAACACACTTCTCAAGTTTGGCGTATAGTTTATTGTCTCGCAAGATCTGCAACACCTGTCTCACATGCTCCTGGTGAGACACAAGATCTGGCGAGTAAATTAAAATGTCATCCAAATATACGACCACAAACACCCCCACAAGGTGACGAAAAATGTCATTAACAAAATGTTGGAATACTGCTGGAGCAGTAGTCAGACCAAAAGGCATGACCAGGTTTTCATAATGTCCCTCCGGCGTGTTAAACGCCGTTTTCCACTCATCCCCCTCTTTTATCCTAATCAGATTATACGCCCCCCTGAGATCCAATTTAGAGAACCATTTGGCGCCAACAATTTGATTGAAGAGATCAGGAATAAGAGGGAGTGGATACGGATCTCGAACAGTAATCCGATTAAGTTCGCGGAAATCCAAGCAAGGGCGTAGGCCTCCATCTTTTTTCTTCACAAAGAAGAACCCCGCGGCCACAGGGGAAGATGAAGGTCTAATATGCCCTTTGGCCAGACTTTCAGAAATATAATCTTTCATAGCCTGTCTTTCAGGACCAGAATGATTATACAACCTAGCTTTAGGCAACTTAGCATCAGGAAGTAGATTAATAGAGCAGTCATACACGCGATGAGGAGGCAACTCCCGACACCCCTCCTCAGAGAAAACATCCCCAAAATCCTCCAAAAAAGGAGGCAATGTACTAGGCACGACCGCACTGATGACTGTGTTCATGCAGTTGCTTTTGCAAAACTCACCCCATTGGCTTATCTCTCTGGACTGCCAATTAATCACAGGGTTATGTTTAACCAGCCAAGGAAGTCCCAACACAATGGGAGTAGGTAGACCCTCCAACACATAACAAGATAATTGTTCCCTATGTATTGCCCCTACCCGAAGGTCAATGTTATGAACCTCATGAACAAAGCTACCTTGGCCGAGAGGCCTGGCGTCAATGGAGAAAATAGGGATCGGTTTGACCAATACTCTCAGATGCATACCTTGAGCCTGAGCAAACTGAGCGTCAACCAGATTAGCCCCAGAACCACTATCCAGAAGAACAGACAATCTCTTCACTCTAGTACCAACCACCACCTCCACTGGTACAAGGAACTGAGAAGAACCAGCGGATGAAATACATACTCCCAGGTTGTCGTCCACCACACAACCTGGGATTAGCAGTTTTCCGGCGACTTTTTACTTAACAAGACACGGGATGGACATTCTCCAACAAAATGTCCCTCTTTCCCGCAGAAAATACACCTTCTAGTCCTGCGGCATTCCGCCAATCCCCTACTACGAAAAGATGTCCCTCCCAACTGCATAGGCTCATTCGAACAGACAAGGGGAACCTCAACATAAGGGACTTTAGTAGTAGGTGGAGAAACAACAGGGAGTGGAGTTACCTCACCCCTCTCCCGAAGCCGTCTATCAGTACGGATAGCTAGGGCCATAGCAGCCTCCAGAGAAGGAGGAGACTCATACTGAGCCAAAACGTCTTTTAATTTGTCAGAAAGCCCATGACAAAACTGGCTCCTAAGAGCTGGGTCATTCCACTGAGTATCCGTGGCCCATCTACGAAACTCAGAAGCAAATTCCTCCGCCGGACGATCTCCCTGCTGTAACTTACGTAATTTGGTCTCAGCAAGAGAGACCCGATCTGGGTCATCATATACCAATCCCAGAGCAGTAAAAAATTGATCTACAGACTGTAGAGCCGGGGATCCCGGAGGAAGGGAAAATGCCCAGGATTGAGGGTCCCCTTGAAGAAGTGAGATAACAATTCCCACTCTCTGCTCATCACTCCCTGATGATCGCGGCCGAAGCCGAAAATACAATTTACATGCCTCCCAGAAGGTAAAAAATTTATCTCGCCCACCAGTGAACCTATCTGGAAGAGCTACTTTAGGTTCAACTCTGGTTTGCTCCAGGGGAGACAAAACTTTGGACTTAATGTCCGTCAGCTCCATGGATAATCCCTGCAACTGCAGAGCCAGCTGAGCTACTGGATCCATGGTAACTAGAGATAATTTTTTTGTGGCCAGTGAAAATGTCACGCTGTCTAATGATATGAATACAATGTCAGTAAACTATTTATACAGGAACCACACTCTATACAACATATAGTTTAGCAACATCAGAATGTAAGTATAAAATAGATTTACCTGACACAATCTCTGCAGAACTTAGGGTTAATCTTGAGGACTTGATGTGCAGAAACGATATAGTTGAACTCAGGGTTAATCTTGAGGACTTGATGAGCTTGAACAGGAAAGAGGAGGACCGGGGTCTAACCTGACCCTACACTGGGGTCCTAACTAATCCCTTACCTTGGAGGTACTGATAATGGTTCAGAGGTCCAAGTCTCCAGCCTAACCCTGTCTCCTGTCAGACCCTGAACCCTGTAATCAGTCCTAAGAAGGATGCTGATTACCACCAAAGGGATATGGGCTGATCTCAGCTAAATACACAGATTAGACATATAAGACAGACAGGATAGCACTCACTTGCATACACACTCAAACACTGAAGGAACATAAATGGTCTGGGAAATAAACTCTGAGTAAGTTGAGCTTAAAACAGCTAAGGAGCTCTCAACTTAAGTCTATACAGATTCATTCCTATCTGTGGTCTGCATGAAGGATTTCACTGGCAACTCCCAAAGCAGACAACCAGGAATTTAAAGGAAACCAATCAACAAATAATCAATTGCAGCCGGGAGAAACTGCACCCAGTCCCAGCACCGAGCACAGACAGAATTAACTCCCTAGCTGCCAAACACAAAGAAACAGCAACTCAGCTGTGAGAAGTCAAAATGTGCAACCGCGACGATCTTCGTGGCAATGCACACATGACACTTTAGTTGTGGTGGTTAGTCAGGGTACTGCAATCCAGTAGATTCCAACCTCTCTGGTGTATTGCCGTTTTTGCCTGCTCTCCTCAGCTACCAAATCATAACAGTATCACCAGCCAAACTGAAAATTATATGGTACTCAACAGAAGGGAAAAATAGTAAAAGGAAAAAGAAAAAAGGAAGTTGTCAGAAATTTTTTTTTTCTCTGTTTGTTGCATTTTCCCTCTTTTTCTCTGGGTGCTGAGGAGGATTTTTTTTTTCCTCTCAATGGAGTTTGCACAGTTGTCTGGCCGTGTGGATCAGCTTGCCACTGAAGTTCGGAGTATTGCTACCTATCTTGCTAGGTTGCCGGTTGTGGAACCTAGGATTCCCATGCCAGATTTATTTTTGGGGGATCCAGCTAAATTTCTGAATTTCAAAAATAACTGTAAGTTGTTTTTTGCCTTAAAACCTAAGTCCTCAGGGAACGCAGCACAGCAGGTTCAAATTGTCATCTCTCTCCTGTGCGGCGATCCTCAGGATTGGGCTTTTTCCCCGACACCTGGGGACCCTGTTTTGAGTAATGTTGATACATTTTTTCTGGCTCTGGGGTTATTGTACGATGAACCTAATGTC
>JARQOD010000002.1:493702811-493979069 GCA_033576555.1 Oophaga sylvatica
CGGAGCTCTAGATAACTGTTATTTCCTGCAGAGACGAGCCCTGGCTGGAAGAAGTGATGGCGGTCTGTGCTGGATGAAAGATGAAAAGCGAGGATGAAGGACTTCACCTAGAGACGTCACTGGTGAGTTAGTGTGTTACCTGTACACTGACCTTATACACAGGACCTCTGTATATAGTATATAATGTCACCAGTGATCACTATCACTTGTACATTATATACAGAGCTCCTATTACCTATACACAGACACTGCATGCTAAGTACAGATCCCCTGTGTATAATGGCACTTAAGGCGATAGTATTGTGGGTTTTTTTTGTTACTGATCAGTATTGTAGTATTCAGTCACTATGTGGTGGTAATATGTGGTCTGTACATGGTGTTGAGGTATTTGTCCCTTGTATGTGCTATTATTTGGTCACTTTGTGGTGGTAATATGTGGTCTGGACATGGTGTGGCGGTATTTGCTCCTTGAATGTGATATTATTCAGTCACTGGTGGTAAAATGTGGTCTGGACATGGTGAGGTGGTATTTGTCCCTTGCATGTGATATTATTGGTCATTTTAAAAATTGAAAAATAAATAAAAATATACGTAAATAACTTAATTTTTATTGAATATTTTAACAAATATTTAATAGGTTAGCGTAGAGTAGAGCTCGGTCAAAAGTGTCTACAGTGTTGTGATGGCGGCTTAAAAAAATCTTTTGGCCAAAACAAAAGCTGACGGCTGTATGTGTGAGAGAGCGGTGGGACTGTGGACAGTTCGAAGGGTGGAGGCGGGGCTGGAGTGGAGCCTGGGCAGAGTCTCAGGGGGCCCCGAAAATGTTGCCAGTATGGGGCCCCGGAATTCCTAGTGGCAGCCCTGAGCCAGAGAACAAAACACTGAAGGAGCGGTCAGAAAGATAGGAGGAGAACCAGAGGAGAACAGTGTCCTTAATACCTAGTGACTGGAGCCTAGACAGTAGGAGACAGTGGTCAACTGTGTCAAAAGCTGCAGAAAGGTCGAGAAGAATGAGCAGAGAGTGGTCGCCGTTACGTTTTGCTGTCAGAAGGTCATTGGTCACTTTGATGAGTGCAGTTTCAGTCGAATGTAGGGGGCGGAAGCCGGACTGTGAAGGGTATAGAAGGGAGTAAGTGGAGAGGTAACGGGCGAGGCAGGAGTAGACTAGGCGCTCCAAAAGTTTAGAGATGAAGGGGAGATTGGAGACCGGTCTGTAGTTGTTTGTGCAGGAAGGGTCGAGAGTGGGTTTCTTTAGTAGTGGAGTAATGATGGAGTGTTTGAAGGAAGATGGGAAAATACCAGAGGAGAGTGAGAGATTAAAGATTGTAGTTAGGTGAGTTGTGACAACTGGAGAGAAAGACTGGAGGAGATGTGAGGGAATGGGGTCGGTAGTGCATGTAGTTGGACGAGAGGAAGAGAGGAGTCTGGAGACTTCTTCTTCTGTGATGGGATCAAATGTGGAAAGTGAGCTAGGGGAAATGAAGGGTGGGATGGGAGTCACAGTACTTGGTGGTTGAGAGCAGATTTCCTGACGGATAGTATCTATTTTTTCTATAAAGTGGGAGGCCAGGTCGTCAGCACAAATGTCTGTGATAGGGGCTTGTGCTTTTGGCCTGAGGAGGGAGTGAAAAGTGTCAAAAAGTTTCTTGGGGTTGTTGGCTAGTGAGGAGATCAGGGTGGTGAAGTAGGTCTGTTTGGCGAGGTGAAGGGCAGCATTATAAGTTCTTAACATGAATTTAAAGTGGATGAAGTCTTCTGGTGTGCGGGTTTTTCTCCAGAGGCGTTCAGCACTCCTAGAGCATCGCTGAAGAAGTCGAGTTTGCAATGTGAGCCAGGGCTGTTTTACTGTGTGTTTGGAAGTTCTGAGGGTGAGCGGTGCTACTTGGTCAAGGGTGCTTCTAAGAGTGTCATTGTAGTGCTGAACAGCCAGATTAGGACAAGAAAAAGAGGAGATTGGGGACAGCGATGAGTGTAGGGAGTTTGAAAGTGTCTGAGGGTTAATGGCTTGTAGATTTCTGAATGTATGGTAGGTAGGAGTGCGCTGGGGTGGTCGAGGATTTGTGAGGATGAAGGAGAGAATGTTGTGGTCAGAGAGTGGAAGCGGTGACTTTTTTAGGTGGGAGATTGAACAGAGGCAGACAAAGACCAGGTCAAGGGTATTACTATCCTTGTGTGTCTCAGAGGTTGAAAGCTGTGAGAGGCCTAGAGAAGTGGTTAGTGATAGAAGCTGAGATGCAGATGTGGAAGTAGGGCTGTTAATGGGGTTTTGAAGTCTCCAAGGATAAGGGTTGGTAGTTCTGAGGACATGAAGTGCGGCAGCCAGGCTGAGAAGTGGTCAAGGAACCGCGTGGGCAAGCCTGGGGGCCGATATATGACCGCTACTCTGAGAGAGAGGGGATGGAAGAGCCTGATGGTGTGGACCTCAAAAGAAGGGAATGAGAGTGATGGAATTGGGGGGATGACCTGGAAAGTGCATTGTGGGGACAGGAGTATGTCAACTCCACCACCATAGTATAATGAAATCAGGCACTCAACTTGTATTTTAGTGACAACCATTCATTTTATGTTGGTCAATATATGTGGTTTTCATGAGGTTTTGGCAAAACGTTTCGGCAGTGACTCTGCCTTTATCAATTGCCTATTTTACAGATAGGAAAACCTTCAAAACAGAAATAACAAAAGTAAAAATATTTTTTAAAAAAACAAAGTATATACAATCATGACAAAACACTTTGGTAACTTGACATACTAGTTATGCATAGAATTGGAAGTGTGATCTAAGAACAATCCAAATATTCCTGTGGGGAGGTATGACATACCGTTTCAGAACGAGAGAACATATAGATATATAGTGTCACATTTCAGTGATCCAGATAACTGTCTGGAAAGAAATGTATATATAGGCAAACCGGTGAGTAACAACAAGTGAGCCATATTGCTGAGCTTAATATAGAAAACATGCATACCCTTCAGCAAGGTTAATTTTGCATATCACTTGATACATATATTAGATGGTGTGCAGCCTGAAGACAAAAAAGAATCACATGTGCTATGGTGAACTGCTATGATAGATTGGTGATACGCACTGGTGATGGTGGTATAAGAGAAATGCATACCCTTATAATAAGTTATGAATGTCACCCGATAGGTATATTAAATGGTGCGCAGCCTAGAATAAAATATCAGAGAAATGAGATATACTGCGATATGCCGCTATGAGCAGTAACTCCACGGCAGGTGTGCTTACCCAATGTTGCTGCTGACGCAGGATCCGCCGCTGGTCAGTGTGAGTAGTAATTGTGCGCCATGTATTTGTAGCAGTGTGAGGAGTCTATACGGCTGTGATGCGCTCCGGAAACATCCGACGGTGTGGATCAGCGTGCGTTCCACTGACCGCTTCCGGTACGAGGGATTCTGGGACCGGAAGTGCGTATATACACTCGGGTCTATGTGACGTCGGCACCACACCTACAATGATGTGGCGGTAACTCCGCCCATAGAACTAGCAGATTGTGTCCTTAAGAGTAAAGAAGGAATGCAGTGATTACTTATACCAAGTGGCTATTGTGATACTTAGGATCCATTCACTGTGCAGGTGGTAGAATTCAGTGCTGCAATAAAATCTGTGCATTAGGTGATTCAATACAGTCGGCTCTAGAAAAATAAGAATATAGTATCAATAACAGGGTAAAGTATACAATCAAATAAACGATAATAGATCATATTCCCTGTTTAACCCTTTCGGGGCAAGAGTCTCCAAAGTATGGATCCAATAGGATTCCCGTTTCTTTAAAAGTAGTGTACGGTCTCCCCTCTTCTAGGGGGGGGAATGGTCTCTATGACCTGAAATTTTAGCTGAGATATGGAGTGTCCTTGTGAATGAAAGTGATGAGGAATTGGTAATAGTAAATTTTTGCAGCGGATAGTCGACTTGTGTTTTGAAATTCTATCCCTTATGCACTGTGTAGTTTCTCCTATGTAGAGGAGACCACAAGGACATTTTATAAGGTATACTACAAACGATGAGTCGCATGTATGGAAACCTTTAATCTGGAAGCTCTTGCCCGTCCGGGGGTGGTAGATAGTAGAACCTTTTTGTATATTACTACATTGGGCGCAATGGAGACACGGAAATGTACCCGTACGGGGATTAGAGAGAAACGTTTGCCTCTTAGTACGTGTGGACCCCATATCAGCTCGCACAAGACCATCTCTGAGGTTCGAAGCTATCAGTGCACACGCTACATTACTATAACTCCACCACCATGTCTGTTTGCGGGTCTTGGGGAATGGGAGAACGGTAAGCCACCAATTTTAGTAGGGAATCACTCATTACAACATTATACGGCAGAGAGTTCCATAGTCTCACTGCTCTTACAGTAAAGAATCTGCGTCTGTGATTATGACTAAACCTTCTTTCCTCCTGACATAGAGGATGCCCCCTTTTCCCCTTCACAGGTCTAAGAGTAAAAAGATCATTAGAAAGGTCTTTGTACTGTCCCCTCACATATTTATACATTGTAATAAGATCACCCCTAAGCCTTCGTTTTTCAAAAATAAATAACCCCAAGTGTAATAACCTGTCTTGGTATTGCAGACCCCCCAGTTCTCTAATAACTTTTGTCGCTCTTCTCTGCACCTGCTCCAGTTCAGCTATGTCTTTCTTATACACCAGAGACCAGAACTCTACACAGTATTCTAAGTGTGGTCACACTAGTGACTTGTATAGAGGTAAAATTATGTCCTCCTCATGAGCATCTATGCCTCTATTAATGCATTCCATTATTTTATTTGCCTTTGCAGCAGCTGCCTGACACTGGCCGCTAAATGTGAATTTGTTGTCCACCCATACACCCAGGTCTTTTTCAGTGACAGTTTAGCCCAGTGTTTTACAATTAACCTCATAAGTATACATCTTGTTTGTTCTACCCAAGTGCATGACCTTACATTTATCCCTATTAAAGCTCATTTGCCATTTATCAGCCCAAGCTTCTAGTTTACATAAATCCTCCTGTAATTTAAAATTGTCCTCCTCTGTATTGATTACCCTGCAGAGTTTAGTGTCATCTGCAACTATTGAAATTCTACTCTGTATGCCCCCTACAAGATCATTAACCCCTTCACCCCCAAGGGTGGTTTGCACGTTAATGACCGGGACAATTTTTACAATTCTGACCACTGTCTCTTTATGAGGTTATAACTCCGGAACGCTTCAACGGATCTTCGCGATTCTGAGAATGTTTTCTCGTGACATATTGTACTTCATGTTAGTGGTAAAATTTCTTCCATATAACTTGCGTTTATTTTTGAAAAAAACGCAAATATGGCGAAAATTTTGAAAATTTAGCAATTTTCAAACTTTGAATTTTTATTTCCTTAAAACAGAGAAATATGTAACACAAAATAGTTAAGAAATAACATTTCCCACATGTCTACTTTACATCAGCACAATTTTGGAATCAAAATTTTTTTTTGTTAGGAAGTTATAAGGGTTAAAAGTTGACCAGCGATTTCTCATTTTTACAACAAAATTTACAAAGCCATTTTTTTTAGGGACCACCTCACATTTGAAGTCACTTTGAGGGGTCTACATGACAGAAAATACCCAAAAGTGACACCATTCTAAAAACTTCACCCCTCAAGGTACTCAAAACCACATTCAAGAAGTTTATTAGCCCTTCAGGTGCTTCACAGGAGCTGAAGCAACGTGGAAGGAAAAAATGAATATTTAACTTTTTAGCCACAAAAATGATCTTTTACAAACTTTTTTTTTATTTTCACAAGGGTAAAAGGAGAAAATGGACAGATAAGGTTGTTATGCAATTTCTCCTGAGTACGCCAATACCCCATATGTGGGGGAAAACCACTGTTTGGGCACACGGCAGAGCCCGTAAGGGAAGGAGCGCCGTTTGACTTTTTCAAACTAAAATTGGCTGGAGTTGAGATTGGACGCCATGTCGCGCTTGGAGAACCTCTGATGCGCCTAAACAGTGGAAACCCCCCACAAGTGACACCATTTTGGAAACTAGACCCCCTAAGGTACTTATCTAGATCTGTTGTGAGCACTTTGAACCCCCAAGTGTTTCACAAAAGTTTATAATGCCTGGGTGTGAAAAAAAAAAAAAAAAAAATCCACAAAAATGATTTTTTAGTCCTAAATTTTTGAATTTTCCCAAGGAAATTGGACCCCAAAAGTTGTTGTCCAATTTGTCCTGAGTACGCTGATACCCCATATGTGGGGGTGGAAAACTGTTTGGGCGCACGGCAGGGCTTGGAAAGGTAGTAGTAACGTTTTGGAATGCAGACGTTGATGGGGGTCATGTTCCGTTTGCAGCGCCCCAGATGAGCCTAAACAGTGGAAATCCCCACAAGTGACCCCATTTTGGAAACTAGACCCCCTAAGGAACTTATCTAGATCTTTGGTGAGCACTTTGAACCCCCAAGTGCTTCACACAAGTTTATAATGCCCGGGCATGAAAATAAAAAATCCTATTTTTTTCCCACAAAAATTATCTTTTAGTCACTAATTTTTTATTTTCCCAAGGGTATCAGGAGAAATTGGACCACATAAGTTGTTGTCCAATTTGTCCTGAGTACGCTGATGCCCCATATGTGGGGGGGAACCACTGTTTGGGCGCACGGCAGAGCTCGGAAGGGAAGGAGCACCATTTGACTTTTTCCAACCAAAATTGGCTGGAATTGAGATTGGATGCCATGTTGCATTTGGAGAGCCCCTGATGTGCCTAAACAGTGGAAACCCCCCACAAATGACCCCATTTGGGAAACTAGACCCCTAAGGAACTTATCTAGATCTTTGGTGAGCAATTTGAACCCTCAAGTGCTTCACACAAGTTTATAACGTAGAGCCGTAAAATTTAAAAATCATATTTTTTCCACAAAAATGATCTTTTCACCCGAATTTTTATTTTTCCAAGGGTAACAAGACTCCAAAAGTTATTGTGCAATTTGTCCTGAGTACACTGATACCCCATATGTGGGGGTATACCACTGTTTGGGTGCATGGCAGAGTTTGGAAGGGAAGGAGCGCCGTCTCACTTTTTCAACGCAGAATTGGCTGGACGCCATGTCGTGTTTGGAGAGCTCCTGATCTGCCTAAACAGTGGAAACCCCCCACAAATGACACCATTTTGGAAACTAGACCCCTCAAGGAACTTATCTAGATGTGTGATGAGAACTTTGAACCCCCAGGTGTTTCACTAAAGTTTATAACGTACAGCCTTAAAATAAAAATCCTTTTTTTTTTTTACAAAAATGATTTTTTCGCCCCCAATATTTTATTTTCACAAGGGTAACAGAAGAAATTGGAACCCAAAAGTTGTTGTCCAATTTGTCCTGAGTACGCTGATACCCAATATGTAGGAGAAAACTACTGTATGGGTGCACGTCAGGGCTCGGAAGGGAAGTAGTGACGTTTTGGATTGCAGACTTTGATGGAATGGTCTGGGGGCGTCATGTCGCATTTGGAGAGCCCCTGATACGCCTAAACAGTGGAAACCCCCCACAAGTGACCCCATTTTGGAAAATAGACCCACAAGGAACTTATCTAGATGTGTGGTGAGCACTTTGAACCCGAAATGCTTCACAGAAGTTTATAACGCACAGCCGTAAAAATAAAAAATCCTTTTTTTTTTTACAAAAATGATTTTTTCGCCCCCAATATTTTATTTTCACAAGGGTAACAGGAGAAATTGGACCCCAAAAGTTGTTGTCCAATTTGTCCTGAGTACGCTGATACCCAATATGTGGGAGAAAACTACTGTATGGGCGCATGTCAGGGCTCGGAAAGGGAAGTAGTGACGTTTTGGATTGCAGACTTTGATGGAATGGTCTGGGGGCGTCATGTCGCATTTGGAGAGCCCCTGATGCGCCTAAACAGTGGAAACCCCCACAAGTGACCCCATTTTGGAAAATAGACCCCACAAGGAACTTACCTAGATGTGTGGTGAGCACTTTGAACCCCGAAGTGCTTCACAGAAGTTTATAACGCACAGCCGTAAAAATAAAAAATCCTTTTTTTTTTTACAAAAATGATTTTTTCGCCCCCAATATTTTATTTTCACAAGTGTAACAGGAGAAATTGGACCCCAAAAGTTATTGTCCAATTTGTCCTGAGTACGCTGATACCCAATATGTGGAAGAAAACTACTGTATGGGCGCATGTCAGGGCTCGGAAAGGGAAGTAGTGACGTTTTGGATTGCATACTTTGATGGAATGGTCTGGGGGCGTCATGTCGCATTTGGAGAGCCCCTGATGCGCCTAAACAGTGGAAATCCCCAACAAGTGACCCCATTTTGGAAAATAGACCCCACAAGGAACTTATTTAGATGTGTGGTGAGCGCTATGAAGCCCCAAGTGCTTCACAGAAGTTTATAATGTACAGCCGTAAAAACAAAAAAAATCTTATTTTTTTTACAAAAATAATATTTTCGCCCCCAGTTTTTTATTTTCCCAAGGGTAACAGAAGAAATAGGACAAATTTCACAATAACTCTTGGGGTCCAGAGTACGCTGATACCCCATATGTGGGGATAAACTACTGTTTGGACGCATGGCAGAGCTCAGAAGTGAAGGAACACCGTTTGACTTTTTCAACGCAGAATTGGCTGGAATGGAGATCAGACGCCATGTCACATTTGGAGAGCCCCTGATGTGCCTAAACAGCGGAAACCCCCCAATTCTAAATCCAACCCTAACCCCAACACACCCCTAACCCTAGTCCCAACCCTAATCCCAACCCTAACCCTAATCCTAACTCTAACCCTAATCCTAACTTTAGCGCCAACCCTAATCCTAACTTTAGCCGAAACCCTAACCCTAACCCTAATGGGAAAATGGAAATAAATACATTTTTTTTATTTTATTATTTTTCCCTAACTAAGGGGGTGATAAAGGGGGTTTTATTTACTATTTATAGCGGTTTTTATGATTGGCAGCTGTCACGCTAAAAGACGCTTTTTATTGCAAAAAGTAGTTTTTTGCATCGTCACATTTTGAGAGCTATAATTTTTGCATATTTTGGCCCACAATGTCATGTGAGGTCTTAATTTTTGCGGGACGAGGTGACGCTTTTATTGGTACCATTTTTGAGCACGTGACATTTTTTGATCGCTTTTTATTTCGATTTTTGGGAGGTTAGAATGAACAAAAATCAGCAATTCATGAATTTCTTTTGGGTGAGGCGTTTTTATTGTTCCGCGTGTGGTAAAATCGATAAAGCAGTTTTATTCTTCGGGTCAGTACGATTATGGCGATACCTCATTTATATAATTTTTTTATGTTTTGGCGCTTTTATAGAATAAAAACAATTTTATATAAAAAATAATTATTTTTGCATCGCTTTATTCTGCGAGCTATAACTTTTTTATTTTTTTGCTGATGATGCTGTGTGATGGCTCGTTTTTTGCGGGACAACATGACGTTTTCAGCGGTACCATGTTTATTTATATTCGTCTTTTTGATCGCGTGTTATTCCACTTTTTGTTCAGCAGTATGATGATAAAGCACTGATTTTTTGCTTCGTTTTTATTTTTTATTTTTTAAGGGGTTCACAAAAGGGGTTAACTAGTGGGACAGTTTTATAGGGGAGGTCGTTACGGACGCGGCGATACCATATATGTGTACTTTTATTGTTTTATTTTTTTTATTTACAATAAGTAATGAATTTATTGGGGAATATTTTTTTTTTTTTTTAATTTATTTTGGATTTTTTTTTACACATGTTTATTTTTACTTTTTTTTACTTTTTTACTTTGTCCCAGGGTGGGACATCACTGTATTTCATCAGATCACTGGTGTGACAGTGTGCACAGCACTCTGTCACACCAGCGATGTGGCAGGCAGTGCAGGACGCTTCCTCATGCCTGCTCTCGGCAGGCACTGAGGAAGCCGCCTCTCTCCAGGACCCCAGCGCCATCTTGTATCCGGGTCCTGGGAGGGAGGAAGCCCTCAGAGCAGCGTGATCACATCGCGCTGCTCTGAGGGTCTCAGGGGGGCGCGCAGGGAGCCCCCACCCTGCGCGATCCTCCCCTGTGCCCCAGTACACCGCGATCATGTTTGATCGCGGTGTGCAAGGGGTTAATGTGCCGGGAGCGGTCCGTGACCACTCCTGACACACAGTCACGGGTGTCAGCTGTGATAATCAGCTGACACCCGGCGGCGATTAGCTGCGCTCCCGGAGGGAGCGCAGCTAATCGCCTATGACGTACTATCCCGTCCATGGTCAGAATGGCACGGGTTTTATGGACGGGATAGTACGTCTAATGTCAGAGAGGGGTTAATAAATATGTTAAAGAGAAGCGGCCCCAATACTGATCCCTGTGGTACCCCACTGCTAACCGTGACCCAGTCCGAGTGTGCTCCATTAATAACCACCTTTGTTTCCTTTCCCTGAGACAATTCTTAATCCACTTACACATATTTTCCCCTATCCCCATTGTTCTCATTTTATATATCAACCTTTTGTGTGGCACCGTATCAAAAGCTTTTGAAAAGTCCATATACACCAAGTCCACTGCATTTCCTTGGTCCAGTCCGGAACTTACCTCTTCATAAAAGCTTATCAGATTAGTCTGACAAGAACGGTCTCTCGTAAACCCATGCTGATATTGGGTCATGAGGTTATTCTTCATCAGATACTCCAATATAGTATCCCTTAGAAAACCCTCCAGGATTTTACCCACAGTAAAGGTTAAGCTCACTGGCCTATAATTTCCAAGTTCAGTTTTTGTCCCCTTTTTGAATTTTGGCACCACATTTGCTATACGCCAGTCCTGTGGTACAGACCCCGTTATTATGGAATCTTTAAAGATTTTAAAATAATGATCTATCTATGACTGTACTTAATTCCTGCAGTACTCGGGGGTGTATCCCATCCGGACCCGGGGATTTGTCAATTTTAGTGATTTTTTTGACGTACTTCCTGCTGGGTTAAGCAGGTGACATTTATTGGAGAAATTTTTTTATCACTGATCATGTTATCTGTCATGGGATTTTCTTGTGTAAGTACTGTTGAAAAAAAGTAATTTAGCATATTGGCTTTTTCCTCATCCTCATTCACCATTTCACCCAGACTATTTTTAAGGGAACCAACACTATCATTTTTTAGTTTCTTACTATTTATGTAGTTAAAGAATATTTTGGGATTATTTTTACTTTCTCTGGCAATGAGTCTCTCTGCCTCAATCTTTGCTGTCTTGATTTGCTTTTTACAGAATTTATTCAGTCTTCTGTATTTATTTAATGCCTCATCACTACCTACTTGCTTTAAATCCCTAAACGCTTTCTTTTTGTCACTTATTGCGCCCCTTACAGCTCTATTTAGCCGTAGTGGTTTCCTTCTATTTCTAGCATGTTTATTCCCATAGGGTATATACTGTGCACAGGTCCTATTCAGGATACTAATAAATGTCTCCATTTTCTTTGTGTATTTTTATGTCTCAGGATATCGTTCCAGTTAATTGCACTAAGATCATCTCTCATCCGTTGGAAACTTTCCTTCCTGAAGTTTAGTGTCCTTGCAACCCCTCTACTACACATCTTATTAAAGGATACATGAAAACTTATTATTTTGTGATCACTATTACCCAAGTAACCCAAACCCTTATATTTGATATGCGGTCTGGCCTGTTGGTTAATATTAGGTCTAGCAGTGCCCCGCCTCTTGTTGGGTCCTGAACTAGTTGTGAAAGGTAACTGTCTCTCATAGTTGTCAAAAACCTATTATCTTTGCTGGAACTGCAGGTTTCTGTTCCCCAATGTATTTCTGGGTAGTTGAAGTCCCCCATAATAATTACTTCTCCTTGAGTCGCTGCTTCATCTATTTGCTTTACAAGGATATTCTCCATTGCTTCCATTATTTTTGGAGACTTATAACAAACCCCTATCAGTAATTTACTATTTTTCCCCTTCCCCTTATCTCCACCCACAGGGACTCTACATCTTCATTAGATTCACATATATTATCATGCAGGATGGGTTTTAAGGATGATTTTACATTTTTCCAGAAACACCATTTGCATTATATGCGTCCTGCACATACTATATTGCAATAAATGCATTGAGCTTAGAAAAACTGTCCATTTATCATGTTTAAATTTCTGACCAGCCTCTGTTTCTGTACACTTTTTATGTGAGGAAGAATAGGTTCATCAAATAGCAACACACACTTGATACATTCCCATTGATGATATCCTGTTTGGCATAAGGGTGGTATTCAGATGTTTCTTGTAGTGTGTTTTGTTGGGACAGTTGGGTGCTTTGGAAAACTTCCCACACATTTCCATTGCGACAAGTCTCTTTATGAGAACAACCAAAAGAAAAATATAGATAGGGTCTAATTATGGGTAGTAAACCAGAAGAAAAAAACAACCCTCTAAAATATACATTTTATTAATTAATTCTAAAAAATCATCAGGGGCTTATAACCCTCTTCATTTAATATCTAAAAATAACGTTATACAGTGGGTACAGAAAGTCTTCTTCAGACCCCTTTACATTTTTCACTCTTTGTTTCATTGCAGACATTTGGTAAATTCAAAAAAGTTCATTTTTTTCTCATTAATGTACACTCTGCACCTCATCTTGACTGAAAAAAACAGAAATGTAGAAATTTTTGCAAATTTATTAAAAAAGGAAAACCGAAATATCACATGGTCATAAGTATTCAGACCCTTTGCTCAGTATTGAGTTGAAGCACCCTTTTGAGCTAGCACAGCCATGAGTCTTCTTGGGAATGATGCCACAAGTTTTTCACACCTGGATTTGGGGATCCTCTGCCATTCTTTATTGCATATCCTCTCCAGTTACATCAGGTTGGATGGTGAACATTGGTGGACAGCCATTTTCAAGTCTCTCCAGAGATGCTCATTGAGTTTAGGTCAGGGCTTTGGCTGGGCCAGTCAAGAATGGTCACAGAGTTGTTCTGAAGCCACACCTTTGTTATTTTAGCTTTGTGAATGGCTATTCTATGGTTTGTGCATCACTAAACATCATGTTCTCCTGTGAACATGTTGTAAAAAGTTCTTCACAGTGTACTAGTGTGGGATCACTAGTCTCCTGGGACTCAACATTGTAGGAGGAAGGAGAATCAGGGTGAGGATTAAGTGACCAGACTATTGGCTGGTGAGACTGGGCCATGTGGAAGACTTGGTGGTGCTGCCAAGCATGCTGTTATCTGCTATCCAACCAACCACCTATTCACACTGGTATGGTTTCAGAAGTGATGTACTGTGCCTCCCTGCGAAGTGGCACAGGAACTTATGTGTCATGAGTGGGCATGTTTCATATGCTCCAGCAGCAAGCGTAATCGCTCTTGCCCCATGTCCTCAGCGTCTGTGTGCACCATCATCAACACTAAATGCAGAATGTATCTGGTACAAAGAGCAAAGCACAAGATTAGCCATTAGAAAGGCTGTTAGTATGATTGTTCAGCATCTGCACCAATATCAACACTAGAGAACTCTGATTTGTTGAACTGTGCACACACAGGCCTGGACAACCACTCTCTCCCTCCAATAAGAACATTCCTTGAGCTGTGCAGTGGTGTCAGTGTGCTGAGCTTGGCGGTGTCTGTTCATTTATAACACATTATGATTTTATACTGCCAGCCAATCACAATAATGCTACTACCAAGATGGCTACTGCATTACAGTGGCTGGCAGGCAATCTTTGCATGTTTATTGGTTGTGTAACATGAGCCAAATATGCGGGTCGGGGATTTGCGCTTCAAATCCGAGCACCGACTAATGCTCGCCAAGTGCCAAGCTCCCAGATACTCGAGTGATATGTGATATTTGAGTATGACTGAGCACGTTCGCACATCCCTAGTATTGTGAAGTGTATTTTTGAAAAGCTTCAAAGAAGGAATGTGGCGGGCCTATATGAAAAGTGTTGCATTATATTGAAAATTTTAAATAGAATCATAATCCTAATTAGATTTTTTTTCTCCATCCAGTTGAGTTATGGCACCCATCAAGACTGTATAATTAGTATCAATTCAGTTAGGAATGATTTGTAGTTTTATACTGTTCCTAGAAGTGCAATGTTGGTAATATTCTCAAAACGTGTTGAACAAAGTTTAGTTTCAGCAATTAAAGTAGGTTAATTTTCAAAATCTATAAGACGGGTGCCGTAGAATTTGAAAACGCTGCTATGAATTTAAGGTTTAGTAGGAGTGGTTGACATTGCTCCAGTACTAGTGTTGAGCGATACTGCTCGATATCTAAAAATATCGGATCGGAATGGTATCGCCGATATCACTAACTATCGGCGATATCCGATTCCGATACCGGAAGTCCCATGTAAGTCTATGGGAACAAAATATCGCAACTAAAAAAACACTTTCTTTCCTTGTAAACACAAAATATACACACTTAGAATACATATATATATATATATATATATATATATATATATATATATATATATATATACATGTCATTGTGACATATATATATACATATATTTATAGTTTATTCACTTCTACATAGTAAAATAGCCTCTGATTCAATTGCCGGGTAAAGCCGGCATTTGTGAAAAGACAGAAGCACCCGAGGGTCCAGTCGCCACAGAGATGTTGCATCGCACCCAGCGAACAGGATTCAGAAGCTCGCTATAAGCGAGTCCTGTGTGCCTTAATTGAACTGTTTTTTTGCTTGAGAATTGCAAAAATCATCATAGACTGTATTTGCCATTTTTCCGTCATATCTGCGCCACGAGGCACAGGTGAAGAATAAGGGGGTGCTCTCGTGGGCGTACACTCACTCCGTGGCGCGAAAACGATATCCGCACACTCTAAATGTTACTGCAATGTAAGATCGTGCCCCACAGCTCTGGAGTTCCGCCTCCTCATCCTCCTCAGTGGGCGTAAACGAACGCGAAGGTCCGGCCTCCCTACAAAAGATGTCGCCTCTCCTGATGCTAATGACACATGTGACTTTGCTGAGATGGCGAATGGACGTGAGCAGAAGTGGGAAGGGATGGAGGAGTCAGAGCTCTCCCCCCACGGAAGCGACCCGATCGCCACGGAGCCACTGTTTGGCACCCGGCCTGGAAACCCTCCTACGCTGGAAGAAGCGGAGGATACCCTGAGAGACCTGGCCCGGCACCGGGAGGAGGTCGCCAGGATGGAAGCGAGCTGGCGGGCCCTAAAACTACAATTGGAGCGGCGCCAATCCCTCTTACCCCCTGAAGTGTCTGTACCGGAAGGTGAGACACCCGTTCCAGTACAGGAGGCCGTGCGGGCATCCCAGCCCTTGCAATCTGAACCGGTTGCCAGTATCTCAGTGGAGGCACCCGTTCCAGTACAGGAGGCCATGCGGGCATCCCAGCCCTTGCAATCTGAACCGGTTGCCAGTATCACAGTGGAGGCACCCGTTCCTGCAGAAAACGCCGCACCAGCACCCCAGATCCCGCTGTCTGCCCCCGTCGCTGAGGCAGAAGAAGTGACACCCGTCCTCATGGAGGAGGCCGCGCAGGCACCAGAGCTCTACCTGCCTGTACCGGAGCCCCGACCGTCATCTGTTCCAGAGCCGGCTGCTTCCGCCGCAGGTGAGCGCCGCCAGGACTGGCCGGCGCCAGGAGAGCTGCCGCAAACCGTACATCGTAAGCTGGCGTTTGATGGTGGAGACATGGAGATGCTGGTGGAGGAGAATTACAACCGGCGTCAGGAGGAAGAGTGGAGACGTCGGGAGCGGAAAGCAGAGCGACAAAGGGAGCAGCGAGAATCCCAAAAGCTTCGGCAACGTCACCTGGAGAAGGACCTGGCAGAGAAGGCACGTATGAGAAAGGATAAAAGTACGGTGAGGGAGCCGCGGCGTAAGGGTGCAGTACGGAACTTTAAGTTAAAAGGTGGTTGGGGCTTCATCCAGGAGCCTGGACTTTATTTAGAAGTTTTTGTAACCCGGCGGAACGTGGAGGCTCACCTCCCAGAAGGACACCCGGGGAGGGACCTGTTGCAAGGAGACTTGGTGACTTACACCCGACACTGGGGTTACAATGGATGGTACGCCCTAAATGTTACCAGGTGCGACCCCTACTCCCCAGAGTGTCAGGAAACTGACAGACCCTACGAGCCTTCAGCCTCCCCCAACCAGGCCTCTGCACAAGTGCCCACCCCACGCCGTAAATCTCCCCAGCCTCCCTCAGTGGTCTCCTCAGCAGCCCCAGCTATGGACATGATAATGATAGCTGGCCCGTACCCGGCGCCTGTTAGGCCCCCTGGGGTTCGTTTAGTCCGGGACATAGGGGTCCAGACCCGGAGGGAGATGAAAGAGGTGGCCACACAGACCCAGATAGCGGGTCACGACGTCACTGTACAGGCCACACGACGTCATCAGGTCTGGGTGGACCCTCCTGTCACGGATGTTTGGCAAGCTCCAGAAGAGTACCAGGTGGTACCTGGAAGAGGCCAGCCAAAGAAGTCTAAATAACCCGGACAGGGTCTCTGTATGTAAATAGTTAAATTATTGATGTACCCGGACGGGTGAATGTTCATAAAAAGAAGTTTATTGCCTTAATATACCCAGGTTGGGTAATGGTTTGATGTACCCGGACGGGTGAATGTTCAGAAGAACAAGTTTATTGTTGCCTTAATATACCCAGGTTGGGTAATGGTGTTTCACTGTAATGAAAATGTTGAACTTTGAAGCCATGAACTGTACTGGCTCACAAATTTTTCTGTAAATAGTTGGCACTTCGGTGCTCCATCTTGGTTTTACAAAAAACTTTACTGTGCACTATTTTCAACTACCTCAGAAACTAAAAACCCGTTTGGTGTGGCCGAAAGTGAGGTCTGCTCAAGGAAAGTCTTGCAGCCCACCCAAGACCACAGTTGGAGGTTTGGAGCGGGTCCTCCACAAGCACAAGTAAAGGACACTGTGAAGTTACCCCGGTGGGGTTGTAGTCCTAAGAAGTCTCCACGAACTTCGGCACTAATGCTATTTGCACTTTTGTTGAATATGTATTTATTAACACACATGTATAACACATATCAAGGGTATGAACAGTAACAAAACATGTCACATAATATAAGCCATTTGCACTTTTGTAATGTTATTATTAAAAAATTTTTTATGCAACGTTTAACTTGAAGTGTTTCCTGCTTTCTTACTACGTCGCATAGTCCACTCTGCTACATCACTTTGCACCATTGCTCTATCTCACATCTATCTGCCCTGGAAGGATAGCGTGTTACCTGTAGAAGACTTTTCACCTACCTGCACTACACCATCCCTTCCAGAGGACCTGCACAGCAGCGCTGGACACCCTGACCAGGTACTACAGGTGGCGTCACGACAAACTACACGAACATTCTATCATCCCCTGGAAATATCCCACATTCCAGTGATCGCTCAGGTCACGGACCGAGCTGTGCTACTCGTGACATCCCCCATAGAAGTCGACGTGATCGGTGCCGAGTACCCCCAAAACCCCTGTCTCTGTGCGACTCAACTTCCCTCACTGTGCTGGCACTTTACATTTACAATGCCTCTGGGTTTTTTTTTTGGGGGGGTGGGGAACATTCAGACTTTTGCTATGGGGCCCCATGATTTATATGTACGCCCCTGCTGCTGAGGCATGGTATTTAAGGCTGTTAAGGAGCCAACATACATGGACCTTGCCAGCAGCGTCGGACTGGAGTACCTTGGGCCCACCAGAGAAAATATATTCTTGCGGCCCAACATCATACTTCCCAACCTTTGAATAAGGGAAAGAGGGACAAAGGCTGTGGCACGCTGTGCATGCTGCAGAAAATTTTAGGCCATGCCACGTTGCACCACAGACTGTCCAGGAGTTGGTGGATGCTTTAGTCCAGGTGTGGGAGGAGATCCCTCACGAGACCATCAGGAGCATGGCCAGAAGTTGTAGGGAGGTCATACAGCATACCTCCCAAATTTGGAAGACAAGAAAGAGGATTAAAGGCTGCGGCGCGTATTGCGCGCCGCTGAAAATTTTAGGCCACGCCCTGACAACACCCATTTCACAGCTAATCACACCCATATCCTCGCCCCAAGCGTAACCATTTAGCACTGCTGATCACACTGACTGGTAATGAGGGCACAGTGGCTGGTACTGAGGAAAAGAAAGAAAGAGCAGCGAGAGAGAAAGAACAAACAGAGAAAGAAAGAGAGGAAAGAAAGAAAAGAGAGAAAGAAAGAACAGAGAGAAAAAAGAACAGAGAGCGAGAAGGAAAGAACAGAGAGCGAGAAAGAAAGACTAGAGAGAGAGCCATAGGCGTAGCTAGGGTTTTGGTTTAGTGGGGGCAAAACTTCTGAGTGGGCCCATCATCAGAGAACCTCAGCAAATGACCGCGCTGTTGGTCAAAATAATCTCTATATAAAAAGACCAATATTGATATTACCGCCATATGGTCTGTGTTAAATAATACCAGTCCTACAGAACATATAATAGATTACAGCACAGGTACAGATAATGACTTACCGCTGATGTTCTTTCTAATGGAATTGTTCACTTTTCATGTCTTTTCCATCTGGCCCACACCGACATGACGACTTCTCCAGCCAGGACTCGACTGCACCCCCATTAAAAAAAAAAAAAAAAAATAACTCACCTCCCAGCTCCTGTGCTGCTCACTGTTCTCCCTCTCAGCGTCTGACAGCGGGCGCCGGCAGGTGATGTTATTGCGCCCGCTGTCATACGCTGAGAGGGGGATTATGGATGCCGATACAGCTGACCCTCCGATGACGGGTGGGGGGCCCACTGCTGGCACCGGGCCCCCCCAACGCCTGTTCAGGCCCCATAGCTTCCGGGCGGCAGAGCAGGGAGAGTGATTCTCCCTGCTCTGCCGCAGAATGTAACTGTATCATAGCTCCGGGTGGGCCCCCTCAGAGCGCGGGCCCCGGGGCCACCACCCCCTCTGCCCCGCGACCTATCCTTTCAAATCAGGGCCCACCACGCAGGAGCTGGGGCCCACCGTAGGTTTCTCCGGTGTCCCGGTGCCTCAGTCCGACCCTGCTTGCCAGCCTGATAATACCAGGCCACAGCAGTCTGCATATCTTGGCTGGTTAACAAAAATAGGGGATCCCCTCGAAAAATATTTGGCGTGGGGTCCCCCTATTTTTGTTAACCAGCCAAGTAAAATGCAGACTGCTGCGGCCTGGTATTAAAAGACTGTCAAGGCCCATGGATTTTGGCCCTCAACAGCCTGATAATACCAGGCTACAGCAGCCCCACATTTGGCGCATCAAAAGATGTGCCAATTGTGGCACTTTACCCGGCTCTTCCCACTGCCCTGTAGCGGTGGCAAGCGGGGTAATAAGGGGTTAATGTCACCGTTGATTGCACGGTGAGAATAAGCCCGGTTAATAATGGAGAGGTGTCAATAAAACACCGATCCATTATTAATCCCAAAGTTTTTAAATGTATAAAAAAAAAGACACAGCAAGAAAAAAGTATTTTACTGAAATAAAAAAGACAACACAGTTTTCATTTCTTTTATTATACTCTCATTCCTGCGACGCCATCGATCTCCTGTAAAAAAAGAAAAAAAACAAACCAACAGTATACCACCTGTCCGACGCAGTCCATAGTAACGAGGGTCCCACGACGATCCAGCTCTGCTTCCCCGGCGGTGACGTCATCGGACTGATTGCTTTACGGCCGGGATTACCCAGCAGTCACTGCAGTTATCGCGAGAAACTGCATGTGACCGCCGGGGAAAGATGATGGCGGCCATCAAGCAGTCCAGCCCGTGACCGCCGGAGATCTTCTGCCAGGTAAGTGCCGCTGACTCCTGACAGACCCGACCGACGGACACTGACAGTAACAGTGACAAATCCGATTCCGGTATCCGATAAGACGAAAATATCGGAACTAAGTATCGAAAGTCCGATAGAGCTAATATCGGCCGATATCCGATACTTGCGGTATCGTATCGCTCAACACTATCCAGTACCTTTTAGGTGAGTTCTTATACTTTGCTATTTAATGATAAATTACTGATGTATACTTGAAAACCGTGTTACAATGGTTATTTTTTTGTGTTTTATTTTATACTTCGTGACAAGCATGCCTAGAGTATCCACAATAAAAAAGAAAGAAAGAGAGCAGCATCCAATCCAGTTGAAAAGCGTGAAAAAAAAATTATTCTGCCATCATATTATACAACGTTTCGACCAAAAAATGCTTTTTGTCAAGTATACAACATAGCACGTACGGTAGCCCTATATAGTGTGGTTACAAAATATACACCTATCACTATTAAGGAACCGCCCATAAACAATGAGTATATACAATAAATTGTTTTATACATAAAATATCCACATACAAACAACCACAAAACAACCTAGTGTGAGTATCCCACAGAAAAAAATATATTATATGTAACAAATATAAACTAAACTCCTATAAATAGTTAACCTCCATAGTGAACACTTGCCAATAATTGTCCAGCATCATAGAAACTATGGTAACTGTGCACCAATCACCCCCAATTGTACAGATAAACCATTATGCAACCATGTCAGCCAATTGGTATATATAAATGTATTGGCGCCTAAAAGGGCAGCCTATCAAACATACTTACACATCATGTATGACCCGGAACTAAAGCTCATGATAGCCCCAAACCATCAGCCCATAAACGCTGTCAAGCGCAGGTGCACCGGCTGAGGATGGGGTGCGACACCTGACAAGGTCTTGCGATAACACACCCGGCCCCGACATAGCGTGCACGCGCACACATCGCACAAGTCAGTAGTTACAGGAATTGGAACCAAATACTGGCGTGCAGCTGCTGGAGCGCACAAACGCGCCAGCCAGGAACAGGGAGCGACCACATAAAAAAAGTCACGTGGGTACAACCCTGTCCCGGACCCCGCCGCCTGCGCACTCACTACATAGCACACAGGCAATAGCATAAATGTATTAGCCATCTCCATGGCAACCTTATGAGCATGTAATTAAGACAAATCATTGTCATTATACGATATTTACAATAAGTATAACTTCATATACATACAAAGATATAGAATAATTGATTGTTGTAACATTGAAGGGTCAAATATATTCAAACAATGTACTACATCATTTTCAAAAATGACGGACATGGAAAGAAAAGAAAAAGAAGAAACAACATGACCATACTTCAGGACTATTCAGTCCCCAAATCCTCAAGTCGTTTCTGACCATCATATCCTAAAAAAAACTAAACTAAACAAAGCAAGAAATGTGAAACAAGATTCATAAAAATCAATTAAAATAACAGAAGATGATGCCGTAGAGGATGAGGATTAAGAGACACACATATGCAAATTTTAGTCCACATTAAGGCCCCTCGGCTGTAATGTGTCCAAAGTAGATATCCACCTCAATTCCTTTCTCTTCAGGATTTTAAGCCTATCACCTCCCCTCCTTTGTGTAGGGACCCCATCTATCACTCTAAACCTTAACTGATTAACAGAATGCCTACACTCACAAAAATGTTTTGGTATCGATACCTCCAACAACTTGGTTCTTATAGTACTCTTATGCTTACTTATACGTGCTCTGATCTCCATAGTCGTCTCACCCACATACATAAGCCCACAAGGGCATGTAATCAAATAGATTACAAAACTAGATGAACATGTACAGTACAGACCAAAAGTTTGGACACACCTTCTCATTCAAAGATTTTTCTGTATTTTCATGACTATGAAAATTGTACATTCACACTGAAGGCATCAAAACTATGAATTAACACATGTGGAATTATACATTACACTTTACAAAAAAGTGTGAAACAACTGAAAATATGTCTTATATTCTAGGTTCTTCAAAGTAGCCACCTTTTGCTTTGATTACTGCTTTGCACGCAGAAAAGGTGAACGGATGGACTCTACATGCCTGGTTCCCACCGTGAAGCATGGAGGAGGTGGTGTGATGGTGTGGGGGTGCTTTGCTGGTGACACTGTTGAGGATTTATTCAAAATTGAAGTGGTGAGCGGTCCAGCTCACCCCAAACCATCTCGATTGGGTTCAGGTCTGGTGACTGTGGAGGCCAGGTCATCTGGTGTAGCACCCCAACACTCTCCTTCTTGGTCAAATAGCCCTTACACAGTCTGGAGGTGTGTTTGGGGTCTTTGTCCTGTTGAAAAATAAATGATGGTCCAACTAAACGCAAACCGGATGGAATAGCATGCTGCTGCAAGATGCTGTGGTAGCCATGCTGGTTCAGTATGCCTTCAATTTTGAATAAATCCCCAACAGTGTCACCAGCAAAGCACCCCCACATCATCACACCTCCTCCTCCATGCTTCACAGTGGGAACCAGGCATGTAGAGTCCATCCGTTCCCCTTTTCTGCGTGCAAAGCAGTAATCAAAGCAAAAGGTGGCTACTTTGAAGAACCTAGAATATAAGACATATTTTCAGTTGTTTCACACTTTTTTGTAAAGTGTAATGTATAATTCCACATGTGTTAATTCATAGTTTTGATGCCTTCAGTGTGAATGTACAATTTTCATAGTCATGAAAATACAGAAAAATGATTGAATGAGAAGGTGTGTCTAAACTTTTGGTCTGTACTGTATATCTTTCCTTAATCCAGAATTTCTTCCCCATACGTGGGTAATTAAAACTGTCTCCCTTCACCATATTCCCACAGCAAGCACATCTGAGGCATGGGAAATTGCCAAATTTTGGTGGACACAACGTCCTTTGTAAAGAGATTTTATCAGACCCTACATCCGATTTCACAAGTCTATCCTTAAGGTTATATCCACATCTATATGACAAAATTGGTCTAGTGGCAAACTCTGGAATTTGTGGCAAACACTTAAGTAGAAGATCCCAATGTTTATTCAATATTCCTCCAATTTTTCCACTAATTGGACAAAAAGTGGACACAAATGGAATATGTTTGGTTATTGTTTTCTCATGTTTTTGACGTAAATCATCTGATGTCAAATTCATAACCTTATCCTTGTACCGTATAACTACTCTTTTCGGATAACCCCTCCTTACAAACTAATTGAACATTTCATCTAGTCTTGAATCAAGTCTATTCTCATCATTAATAATTCTCCGTACACAAACCATCTGACTCCAAGGAAGAGATTCTATCATCTTCCTAGGATGGTTACTGCTATAATAAAGCAGACTATTCCTGTTAGTGTCTTTAATGAGCAAATCGTTGCACAAAACTTCTTGTTTGTACACTGTAGTGTCCAAAAATTGAATTTGATCAATGGAATGTGTCAGTGTAAATTTTAGCTCAGGAAACACATTATTCAATTCAGTCAGGAATCTAAAAAGATCTTCACATCACCCTACCACATACAGAAAATGTCATAGATGTAGCGCCATCAGGTGCGGACATGGCGCCAGTAGCTGGAACCGTACACATGCTGGTCCTTGAATACTGCCATGCAGATGTTAGCATACATAGGGGCCACATTGGACCCCATGGCGGTACCCAGAAACTGCATGTAATAATCATCCCCAAAGAGGAAAAATTTCCTCCTGAGGATGAATTTCAGCAGTGTGAGGACCAGCTGTGCACAACCTGGGGCCATGTCCAAGCCCGACAGCACCACATCAATGGCTTGTAGACCCTTATCATGTTCAATAGATTTTTATAGGGAGACTGCATAAAATGAGGCCAACACTATTCCAGGGGTAACATTGATATTACTAATTTTAGTGTTCATAATGTGTGAACGAGCCGATGTCGCAAAACGGCGTAATACCTTATCCAAAAATATAGAAACCTTATTAAAAAGAGAACCCCCCCTTGATCGTATAGGACATTCAGGGGGTTAAAAAGATTCTTATGGATTTTAGGAAGGGTATACAGTATTGGTGTCACAGGGACATCCACCATCAAATATTCAATTGGTTTTGGTCAATGAGTCCATTAGTCAGGAAGTCACTGATCAGAAGCTGTAACTCCTTAGAGAAACAAGAAGTCGGGTTAACCAATAACTTAGTATATACAGCATCATCGGCCAACTGGTTCAAAATTTCAGCTTTATATTTGTTAGTATCCATCACAACCACTGCTCGCTACGCTCTTATCGGCTGATTTTATCATAATAGCAGTGTTGTTGGATAAATTTGTCAATGCTTGTCTCTCAACAATAGTAAGGTTCCCCTTACCAGAACCCAGAAAATTTATTTTCAATTGCATTACATCCCTCTCTACCAGTTGCATATATGATTCAACAAAGTTATTTTTAACAAGGGGCTGAAAATTACTCTTATTGTACAGACCCACTCCTGGAGGGTAAAACCAGTAGAATCACAATCATCAATATCACTAGAGACCCCCCCGTTTGTCAGTGAAATATGAAGTTAACCGTAGTCTTCTAAAAAAAGAGTATAGTGTTGTGAATGTGTTAGAAATGAATTCTGAGCAGAAGCTCCCTCTGGTAGTTACAAACAGTACTGAACCATTCAATGAAGATTGTGAAGATTGGCAATCAGGAGTTACAGACTGGTCTTATATAAGGGAGGTTCCCTCCCATCAGGGTTGCCGGTGATCAATTGTTCTTGTCTCAACTGTGGTTCCTGGTTCACTTGGAAGTTTGCTGAGTCTTGCCTGCATCTTCTGCTATCAGATAAGATATTTTCTGCTTTTGTTTTTGTGCTTGCTTTTTGCATTGTTCTCTGCACTTCTGTGGAGGTCAGCCGGGTCCCCTCCGGGGGCTTGTGCTCCTCTCATTTTGTCTGTACCACTGTTGTTTGTTCATTTACCTTTTCCAGTTTTTTCAGTGGCTGTGGCTTAGTTTTGTTACACCAGAGAACTAATTTAGGTGGTAGAGGTCGTGTGATGTCAGGTGTTTTTACAATTAGTAGAGTTGGCTTTTTTTTAGGGTTTTTTGGATTGCAGTAAGTGTCCTTCCTATCCTTTTCTTTCTAGGAAGATTGGGCCCCAATGTTTGCTCATACTATTTTCTGTCTGTGTCTGTATTTCCTCTTGTCTAACCGCCATTACATGTTTGGGGGCTTCCTATGTTCTTTGGGGATCTGCTCCGGGCAGATAGCTTTCCTCTTTCTATCTTTAGGTGTTGTTGACCTCTCAGGCTGTGACGAGGCGTCTAAGACCAACTTAGGAACGCTCCACGGCTGCCTTTAGCTGTGGTGGTTGGTCGGGGTACTGCAATCCAGTAGATTCCAACCTCTCTGGAGTATTGCCGTTTTTGCCTGCTCTCCTCAGCTACCAAATCATAACAGTATCACCGGCCCAAACTGAAAATTATATGGTACTCACAGAAGGGAAAAATAGTGTTAAAAAAAAAAAAGTTGTCAGAGTTGTCAGAGATTTTTTTTTTTTTCTGTTTGTTGCATTTTTTTTTCCCTCTTTTTCTCTGGGTGCTGAGGATTTTTTTTTTCTCAATGGAGTTTGCACAGTTGTCTGGCCGTGTGGATCAGCTTGCCACTGAAGTTCGGAGTATTGCTACCTATCTTGCAGGGTTGCTGGTTGTGGAACCTAGGATCCCCATGCCAGATTTGTTTTTGGGGATCGAGCTAAATTTCTGAATTTCAAAAATAACTGTAAGTTGTTTTTTGCCTTAAAACCTAAGTCCTCAGGGAACGCAGCACAGCAGGTTCAAATTGTCATCTCTCTCCTGCGCGGTGATCCTCAGGATTGGGCTTTTTCCCTGACACCTGGGGACCCTGTTTTGAGTAATGTTGATGCATTTTTTCTGGCTCTGGGGTTATTGTACGATGAACCTAATGTCACTGATCAAGCTGAAAAAACCTTGTTGGTATTAAATCAGGGGCTTGAGGACGCTGAGTTATACTGTCAGAAATTTCAAAAGTGGGCAGTCCTGACCAAATGGAATGATGATGCTTTGACAGCCCTTTTTCGGAAGGGTCTGTCAGAGAATGTAAAAGATGTTATGGTGGGTTTCCCTGCTCCCTCTGGTCTCAATGATTCTTTGTCATTAGCGATTCAAATTGACAGACGTTTGCGTGAGCGTAGAGGTATGCGTGGAATAGTGTTGCCTTGTGAACCAGCTTCTGAACCCATGCAGTGTGATAGAGTGGCTTCTGGGGCACAGTGTCATGAGTTTCGAAAATGCAATGGGTTATGTTTCTACTGTGGTGACGCCTCACATGCTATTTTAGTCTGCCCTAAGCGGGGAAGATGTTTTGCATGCTCAGTTGTCTTGGGTAGTGTTCAGACTAAATTTCTGTTGACTGTTACCCTGATTTGCTCCCTGTCCACATTTTCTGCTCAGGATTTTGTTGATTCGGGAGCAGCTATTAACCTGATGGATTTTGATTTTGCTAAACGTTATGGGTTTCCCTTGATACCCCTACGGAAGTCTATTCCCCTACTGGGGATTGATTCTACCCCTTTGGCTGAGAATAAACCCCAGTTCTCTACTCAGGTGATAATGAGGGTTGAACCTGATCATCAGGAGAGTTTCAAATTTTTGGTGCTGTATAATCTGCATGACATTATTGTACTAGGTTTCCCTTGGTTACAGTCTCATAATCCTGTTTTGGATTGGAAATCTGTGTCTGCAACCAGTTGGGGCTGCCAATGTATTAATGCCAACACTCCTGTTTTTCTGCCTCTCCCCAGGCTCAGGATGTTCCTGACTTTTTGACTGATTTTTCTGATGTGTTTAGCGAAAGTAAATCTGCATCCTTGCCCCCCCATAGGAGCTATGACTGCGCTATTGAATTAGTGCCTGGTAGTAAATTACCTAAAGGTCGCCTTTTTAACTTGTCTGTACCTGAACATGACTTTATGCGGTCTTATATCAAGGAGTCATTGGAGAAGGGTCATATCAGACCATCCTCTTCACCCTTGGGTGCCGGTTTTTTCTTTGTGGCCAAAAAGGATGGTACATTAAGGCCGTGTATTGATTATCGTCTCTTGAACAATATCACTGTGAAATATCAATATCTGTTACCCTTGATTTCTGACCTGTTTTCCAGGGTGAAAAGTGCTACTTGGTTTACCAAGCTTGACCTCAGGGGGGCGTATAACCTTATTCGCATTAAGCATGGGGATGAATGGAAGACGGCATTTAATACCCCAGAGGGGCATTTTGAGTACCTAGTGATGCCCTTTGGGCTCACTAATGCTCCTTCCGTCTTCCAGTCCTTCATGAATGACATTTTCAGGGATTTTGTGGATAAATTTCTGATTGTTTATTTGGATGATATCTTGATTTTTTCCAATGACTGGGACTCTCATGTGAACTTGACTGGACTGTGTTCCAGATTTTGAGAGAGAATGCTCTGTATGTGAAGGGATCAAAGTGTCTTTTTGGCGTGCAGAGGATCTCATTTCAGGGATTCATTTTGTCCCCATCTGTTATTGAAATGGACCCGGTCAAGGTTCAGGCCATCTGTGATTGAGTTCAACCTACTTCATTAAAGGCTCTTCAGAGATTCTTGGGTTTTGCCAATTTTTATCGTAAATTTATTGGTAATTTCTCTGTTATTGTTAAACCATTGACTGATTTGACCAAAAAGGGTTCTGATGTGGTGAATTGGCCTCCTGAGGCAGTCTCTGCGTTTCAGGAACTTAAGCAGAGATTCACTTCTGCTCCTGTTTTACGGCAGCCTGATGTTTCTCTGCCATTTCAGGTGGAGGTTGATGCCTCTGAAATTGGGGCAGGTGCCGTTTTGTCCCAAAGAGATCCAGAGACCTCTAAAAGTAACCCTTGTGCCTTTTTCTCTCGAAAATTTTCTCCAACTGAACGTAATTATGACGTGGGTAATCGGGAGTTATTGGCCATGAAGTGGGCTTTTGAAGAGTGGAGACATTGGCTGAAGGGAGCCAAACATCAGTAGTGGTCCTCACGGACCATAAGAATCTGGTTTATCTGGAATCAGCCAAGCGACTTAATCCTAGACAGGCCAGGTGGGCCTTGTTTTTCACACGTTTTAATTTTGTGGTTTCCTTTCTTCCTGGCACTAAGAACGTTAAGGCGGATGCCCTTTCGAGGAGTTTCCTTGCGGACTCTCCTGAGTTATCTGATCCTGCTGTTATTTTGAAAGAAGGTGTAGTTCTTTCCGCCATCTCGCCCAATTTGAGACTGGCTCTGGAAGGGTGTCAGGAGGATAAACCCGAGCGCTGCCCTATTGGGAAATTGTTTGTCCCAGACTGGTGGAAAAAGAGTGTGATGTCTGAGATTCATTGTTCCACGTTGGCCGGTCATCCCGGAATTTTTGGTACCAGAGATTTGGTTAGTCGGTCTTTTTGGTGGCCTACTTTGTCTCGTGACGTCAGGGAATTTGTGCAGTCCTGCGGGACTTGCTCTCGCTCCAATCCTTGCTCTCGCTCTAGTGGTTTGTTGATGCCATTGCCTGTGCCCAAGAGACCATGGACCCATATCTCTATGGATTTCATTTCCGACCTCCCTGCTTCTCAGAGAATGACCGTTATCTGGGTGATTTGTAAGGTTTTCCAAAATGATACATCTTGTGCCATTACCTAAGTTGCCTTCCTCCTCCGAATTGGTGCCTTTGTTCCTTCAGCACGTGGTTCAGTTACACGGCATTCCTGAGAACATTGTGTCTGACAGAGGAGTCCAGTTTGTTTCCAGATTTTGGAGGACTTTTTGTTCTAAACTTGTTGTTCAATTGTCTTTCTCCTCGGCTTTTCATCCTCAGACCAATGGACAAACTGAGAGAACAAACAAGACATTGGAGACTTATCTGAGATGCTTTGTGTCTGCTGATCAGGATGACTGGGTCTCTTTTTTGCCTTTGGCTGAGTTTGCTCTTAATAATAGGGCTAGCTCTGCCGCTTTAATGTCTCCATTTTTCTGCAATTTTGGGTTTCACCCTCGATTTTCTTCGGGACGGACGGAGGCTTCTGTCTGTCCTGGTGTTGACTCTGTTGTGGAGCGTATGCAGCAGATTTGGGACCAGGTAGTGGAGAGGTTGTCCCTCTCTCAGGAGAGGGCCCAGCGGTTTGCCAACCGGCATAGGACTGATGGTCCTCGGTTTGAAGTGGGGGACTTGGTCTGGTTGTCCTCAAGAAATATCCCTATGAGAGTTGCATCTCCTAAGTTTTTTTTTTTTTTATCTCCTAAGTTTAAGCCTAGGTTCATTGGACCTTATAAGATCATGGAGATTCTTAATCCTGTTTCCTTTCGTTTGCTTCTTCCAGGGACTTTTAAGTTCCATAACGTGTTCCACAAGTCCTTATTGAAGAGGTTTGTCGAGCCAGTGGTTCCTATGGCTGCGCCTCCTGACCCTGTTTTGGTTGAGGGCAATCTGGAGTATGTGGTTGAGAAAATATTGGATTCTCGTTTTGTTAGACGGAAACTCCAGTATTTGGTTAAGTGGAGAGGTTATGGTCAGGAGGACAATTCTTGGGTGTTTGCTTCGGACATCCATGCTAGGAGACTGATCCGTGCATATCACAGAGCTCATCCTGACCGACCTGGTTGCCCAAATGAGGGTTCGGTGACCCCTCCTCAAGGGCGGTACTGCTGTGAATGTGTTAGAAATGAATTCTGAGCAGAAGCTCCCTCTGGTAGTTACAAACAGTACTGAACCATTCAATGAAGATTGTGAAGATTGGCAATCAGGAGTTACAGACTGGTCTTATATAAGGGAGGTTCCCTCCCATCAGGGTTGCCGGTGATCAATTGTTCTTGTCTCAACTGTGGTTCCTGGTTCACTTGGAAGTTTGCTGAGTCTTGCCTGCATCTTCTGCTATCAGATAAGATATTTTCTGCTTTTGTTTTTGTGCTTGCTTTTTGCATTGTTCTCTGCACTTCTGTGGAGGTCAGCCGGGTCCCCTCCGGGGGCTTGTGCTCCTCTCAGTTTGTCTGAACCACTGTTGTTTGTTCATTTGCCTTTTCCAGTTTTTTCAGTGGCTGCGGCTTAGTTTTGTTATAACAGAGAACTAATTTAGGTGGTAGAAGTCGTGTGATCTCAGGTGTTTTTGCAATTAGTAGAGTTGGCTTTTTTTTAAGGTTTTTTGGATTGCAGTAAGTGTCCTTCCTATCCTTTTCTTTCTAGGAAGATTGGGCCCCAACGTTTGCTCATACTATTTTCTGTCTGTGTCTGTATTTCCTTGTCTAACCGCCATTACATGTTTGGGGGCTTCCTATGTTCTTTGGGGATCTGCTCCGGGGCAGATAGCTTTCCTCTTTCTATCTTTAGGTGTGGTTGACCTCTCAGGCTGTGACGAGGCGTCTAGGACCAACTTAGGAACACTCCACGGCTGCCTTTAGTTGTGGTGGTTGGTCGGGGTACTGCAATCCAGTAGATTCCAACCTCTCTGGTGTATTGCCATTTTTGCCTGCTCTCCTCAGCTAGCAAATCATAACAGTATAGATCACATTCAATTTCAAACCAATCAGAGCGCCAGTTTGTAGAGGAAAATGAAAGTCCTTTAGATAACACCTCACAGTCAACATCAGATAATTCATATGATGAAATATTTACCACCAAATCTTTATGTATCACATGCCCTTCCTTCTCCCCTCTATGTTCCGTGTTCTCATTGTAGCACTGCGCACAGTCCCCTGTTCTCGATTCAGTCCTCTTCCTCCTGTGTTTCCTGCCACCTTAGCAAACCCTCCTTTGGATACCGTTTTGTCCACTTTTTCTGAATCAGATTCAGCCATAGTAAAACCAAATCTCTGCTGTTCTCTTTCTTGTGGTTTCTTTCTCCTTTGTGGCTGTATAAATCTATCTCTCCTAACATTGGAGTATGCTTGAAAACCAGTGTGCCAAGAAAAAATACGGCCTGATTTGTAATCTTCCGCATAACAGAACCACTTAGTCCTTTTTGTCTTCTTAATGTCTCCATGATATTTAAGAAGTTTTGCTTCCAATTGGGTCTTAAAAGAATCAAGTCCCTGGACTGTCATCTGGGCTGTTAATTGCTGCTCCAGATCTGCAATATTTTTTTTAATACTTTCCATTTCTATACGGAGAAACTCAAAAGCATTAAATCAAATGCAAATTTGGTAGTGATAGATTCAAATCTACTTCAAAACTGTGCATTGTCTGCAAGTAACGTAGGACGTAAATGCGATATGTAGTATGATGGCAGAATAAATTTTTTTTCACGTTTTTCGCCAGGAATGGATGCTGCTCCCTTTCTTTTTTATTGTGGATGCTTCTCTCCATTTGGGTCTATGGACATTGAGCGTGCACCCTGATTATCCCTGATGTGCTGTCGGCTGTTCTTCTAAAGCATGCCTAGAGTAACCTAAATGTAGTCCCAGCTGCTGAAAAATTAATTCAGTCTTTTCCTGTGTCAGTGGTTTTGCTGGTTTGAAAGGTTTTCTCCAATCCCTACACTCACATTCCACAAATGTGTTTTTACCCTGAAAAAAATCTGAATGTAAAATATATATTTTAAACCCATCTACTAATAAATATTTTAGTAACACAAAGAGTGTGGAGTTCAAGGCACCTTTGTAAAGTGTTTAAGTATCAACTTAAATTTTCAATTGTCTTATTAGCTTACAAAGCAGAGATGTTCTCCTTATGTTGTGCTGCTGGAGGGACTAAGAGAAAACAGATTTACCCTCTAAATCGTAATCTTGAAACTCAAAATTAACTAATGTTTTCATAGTTTTTTTTATTTGTTAAATGTAAATGTTCGTAGTCCAGCTTTTCCGGGTACAATTAAATTTGTGTTATAAAATGCTGTCATATGTATAATAATTAAAGTAACTCTGTCATCTTGTAAAATCCAGTAAGGGAATTGAAGTGAGTAGAAAGATAAAAATTAATGAATCCGTATCAACATCTTTTAAGCTATAAGTTATTTACGCATTATTATGTTTTACAGTGGTTTTCTAAAGTGACAGAATCCCTCTAATGAAGAAAATGTTTATTCAACTCATTCAGTTATTTTTCAAACCACCAAACATTGAAAAATTATAACATGTCAAAACAGCTCTACACAATAAGTTGGGATGGCACATTTTATCTTGTAGTTGGCAGTGACTGATAGTCTCGGGAAATAAATCAAAATTCATGGCAGATGAAATGAAAAATATTCTAATAATTATTGTCATTGAGATTTTAAAAGTGAAAAAATTATCAAGAGACATGATAGCAGCATAATATCAATTGAACAAGAGACTGAGGCTGAACAAAACAATGAGGTGGAAGCAGAGAAGTCAGAATTATAAGTTATAAAGTTATATTTTTAGATTTTTGCCAACAGAGAATCTAATTTAATAAAAAAAATATACGTGGATCATTCTAGTCACAATACCAAAAACTTTAATTTGTGCGATTGTGAATCTCATGACCTGTGTATTGCAAACTCTCAAAAGTGACGTAACAGATTATACCGTCAAGGGCTACAGCGGATGACAGAAATCATGGCATTTCCCTTTCATAAGTACGAACCCTATGTAGATAAAAAGAAATCAATGTCACAAGGTATTCAGGTTGGATACAGGATCGCCTTCTATAAGTAGAAATGAAAAGAATTTGCCATGAATAAGTTTCTCAAAACTTCTAAAAAAAATTCTACCTGGCATAGACATCATTATATAAAGGATCCAAAATAGAGCTATCAGTTAAGGTTCATATATTAGGTCTGCCTATAAGGTAAAATTCATAATGTACCTCTATTAAACAAGAATCAAGAGGATTAGCGCAAAAAATAAATATGGGAGCATATAGAAGAATTGCACAAAAGAACCAGGGAGTAGCAAATATAAAAAAAATATATTAAATTCAAATACTTTAAAATTATTAAAATACTGTTGACTAGGGAGATGACCATGAGTGACCAAAAGATGGCATTGCCATTAAGCAGGGTAAATTGTTACATATATAATACAAACTGCTAGGCTATGCATATGGCAGAGGAAAATAAAAGGCCTCAGCAAGTAGCTACAGAATCCATAGTTAATGAATGGTAAATAAGTGAATAGCGTGATACAAAACTTGTATATAGCTAACCGCTAATATCCTTAAGGAGATGCAATGGATGTACAAGTATGAACCCTACAAATCAAAAATATTTTAACCCAATAATAGGGTATGAGTTACCTTAGTCCTATGTTGCGGTGCCACTACCCCGAAGTGCATTTCGACACCGGGCCTTCCTCTGCTTAAACGCAGTGCCATCTTTTGGTCACTCATTGTCATTGCCCTTTTCACAGTATGTTAATAATTTTAATATATTTGAACGTAATAAACATTTTTTTTATCTTTACATATCATTTTATGTTTTTTTCATTTGTTTAAATTTTTACCTAATCAAAACAATAACAATGTTTAACTGGAAACAGGATGTAATAGTCAATAGTCGCAGCAATGCGGAATAATTTTTTTTGTTTGTTTGCTGTTTTAATTTTGCCTCTCCATTGCAGAGATATTAGCAATGAAAGTATTTGGCACTTAATGACTTAACTTTTTAAAGTCCAAGTGGGTGTAATCAGATATTGTACTTATTCTGTGATATGAGATATAATACTGACCAATCATAAGCAGGCTGCACCACTCAAAGGAAAGAAGAACATGCTCCCTTCATAACTTAAAGCAAGTTTTTCAGTGTGTAGTCTCATTTAAGTCTGCTGTACTCAAGTAACTTGTCACTATGCAGTGAGAGCAGAACTGATTGTAATTACATGTCACACAGCACCAGACTGTTCTGAACTCTTCCTCTGTGATATGTAATGACAGTCTGCTCTGATCTAACTGTACAGGGAGTAAAATTTGAGAACAAACATGAGTGTAATTACTGACACATCTACAGTACAGTTAGTGTGGAGCAAAGGTAGTTCAGCACAGGTGACAGTATTATGACAGGAGGAGAACTGATAGAAGGTTTGTAATGTGACAAAGCTAAATTCAGCTGCACAGCCCCTTCTCAAGCACTGACTCATGCAGAAAGTTGAGAAGCTGAAGATGCTCTAAGCTCTTGTGGGGGAAATTCTTTTTCTGCTGTGTTGCTGACTGCTTATATTTGGCAAGCATCATGAGCAAGAAGTATACGCCCCCATTGAAAACTATTTGATTTCACCAAGTTGTACTCTGAAAAAGTTGACTTATTATGTGTCAAATATTTGGATTGCTGAAATCTCCACAATGGAGAGGTGAAATTAAAAAAAATAAATAAAACATGTTATTCAGCTCTGCAGCCACTATTAGATTCTGTATCCAGTTCAGCATGAAAAATTTAGTGAAAAGACCTTTTAATTCATAAACATGAGCTATATTGCTCAAATATTCTGTGGATCAGTAGTTATCTTTGGCTTGCAGCATCAAGGATCTGGATTCAGTTCTGCATGATATATGAATGAAACGTCACAGCTGCAAATTTCTCATAGTGTATGCAATATAAAAGACAATAAAGGATAAAATGCTAAAATTTGAAATCAAAGATTTGTATCCACTGAATACATCTTCTTTTAAATAAACAATGATAAACAATATTAACACCTTATTAAATGAGCTATTTTTCATGTTTGCATTTTTATTATTTTCAATCCCTTCTTCAAGAGGCATAAGTCTTTTTTTTTTCAATCAACATAAACATATAATGGCTAGTTTTTTGCAGGACAAGTTGTAGATTTGAGTGACAACATAGAGCGCAGCAGAAGAATTAGCAGGAGAAGCCTCAAATCTTTTCTGATTTTTCAGGTGTGTACTCAACTGTAGCTCGTGCTCTGAATTCAGATGCCTCATCATGCAGGTCGTGCTAAGGTTCAGAACATTTATGCCTCACTTCAGGCTCTGACAGCACAGCATGCAAACCACCCATCTCTAGTCGTCAGCACATTTCCTGAAGAAATGCTGCACCAGGGAGATTCTTTGAGCTGGCTTTGGTGTGCTCAGTTCGTCACTGAGGTGGATAGTAGCAGCTGAAGTACTGGCTAGGGGTCAATATGCTCCATCATTTCCTGTGAAGCTGGTGCAGTGTGATCACCTCCTCTTCCTCCAAACAGCACGTCACATGGATGGCCTTCATTTCATGTGGGGTCTAGGACCTCATCATCCCCCACATCATCTTCCACCCACTCCTCACCCCTGCCCTCCTTGACAGTCTGCACATTGCAAAAACACACAGCAGTTGGTACCTGTGTTTTGTCATCATCATCTGAGATGTATTGCTGTGGTCCGCAGATTGTGTGCATTAACCCTCCCACATACTCATACTAAAACTGAACAAGTGGTTGTGCATCAGTGCACTCAATCTCTTCCACTTGTAGAGCAGGGTCAGGTGGTTGGCCCACGGAACCACATCCAGCAGAGTTATCAAAAAGCAGAAGTGACTGCTGCATGGTTTGGGGCTCAGACTGATTGCCTGATTTTGAAGGAGATGTGGTGGAAGACAGATGCCAATGTTCCGAAGGTGCCAAGTCTGCAGTGGACCGGGTGGAGGAACTTGAGGTGCTCTCAGCCAACCAATCTAAAACTGCCTCAAAATGTTTTGGCCTAACCAGTTGCTCAACTGTACTCAAGCCTACGAAACATCCTGTTGCCTGCATGCACCAGAGGAAGGTATTTCATTTGGGCATGTAACAGACACAGAACGACCATGTCCTCTCCCTGCAGCAGCTACAACACCTGCAGCACAACAATCATGTCCATGTCCCCTATTTCATACTCTCCTTATTTTTTGAACTACACAAAGGTGTACAGTAGAGAAGAGAAAATGATTAGCAGATTATTACACTCTTAGAAGAATCTGTGCTAAGCTGTTAGGGCACTCTGCACCAGGCTTTTAGGGCACTTTACACCAGGCTGTTGGGGCAATGTGCACTAGTCAGTTAGGGCACTCTACACCAGGCTGTTAGGACACTCTGCACAAGGCTGTTAGGACGCTGTACACCAGGTTGTTAGGGCAATCTGTATCAGGCTGTTAGGGCAATGTGCACCAGGCTGTAAAGGCACTTTGCATCAAGCTCTTAGGGCACTCTGCACCAAACTATTAGGACACTCTACATGAGGCCATAAGGGTACTCTGCAAAAGTCTGTTTGGGCACTCTGCACCTGACTGTTAGGGCATTGTGCACCAGGCTGTTAGGGCACTCTGCACCAGGCTGTTAGGGCACTCTACACCAGGGTATTAGGGCAATGTGCACCAGGCTGTTATGGCACTGTGCATCAGGCTGTTAGGGCAATGTGTACCAAGGCAGTCTATACCAAGCTGTTAGGGCAAAACTATTCAGCAAAGCCACTAAAAAAGACTCAACTTCTCCAAAAATACAATTGAAACAACAAGCAAAAAGGCAGCAAAACTCAACTGCCCAGGTCTTAGAACAAATGCACTACAGGGTGCAGCCAGCCCATAGAGCAAGATGTTAGCTACACAGGTGCAAAATACCAGATCAACAGCCATTCACCACATACCCATTCAGGGAGGGGGTGAGTGCCCAGTATACAATTGCACAATGAAGGCTCACATGGGGTACCGTTCACACAAGGTTAATGCATAGTGTCTGGTTCACAGCCTATTAGTCACACCCTTACTATTCGGCTAGGCGGGCTGGCCAGCACACTCTCAATGCATAACAGTGTGAGAACAGATGTGTTTGGGCTTGGCTGCACCCTGAAAAAACAGTGCAAAAAACACAAACATTTTTTTGTGAGGTATTAGTTGATATTTAGGCCAAAATACGTAAGCTCGCAACTTGTGCCAAAGGTCCTCCGCTTACGTGTAACTACACTAAACTATTCAGCAAAGCCACTAAAAAAGAATCAACGTCACCGTATTTTGGCCAAAATATCAACTAATACCTCACCAAAAATTTTTTGTGTTTTTTGCACTGCTTTTTCAGGGTGCAGCCAAGCCCAAACACGTCTGGTCTCGCATGAGGGGTGTTCACACTGTTATGCATTGAGAGTGTGCTGGCCAGCCCGCCTAGTCGAACAGTAAGGGCGTGACTTATAGGCTGTGAACCAGACACTATGCATTAACCTTGTGTGAATGGTACCCCATGTGAGCCTTCATTGTGCAATTGTATACTGGGCAGTTACCCCTCCCTGAATGGGCATGTGGTGAGTGGCTGTTGATCTGGTATTTTGCACCTGTGTTGCTAACATCTTGTTTTTATGGGCTGCCTGCACTCTGCACCTGACTGTGATTGCACTCTGTACCAGGCTGAGAATAGAATGGTGATGAAACTCTTAATTTGGTGTTTATACAGGCTGGGTCACGTGGTATGCCGGCCAACCACATCCATACCAATACTGGGCATGGCTGTGATGGCTCTAGAAGTGCCCACACACTAAAAACTTGATGATTAGTTGAGCTGCAGACTTTCAACAAACATTTTTCAGCATCTGAACCCCAACAGTACAACGGATTTTCAGGAGAAGTCATAATTCGAAGTCCAGCACCAGACATTAGGTGTCTGGTACGAACCCCAAACTTTACAATTCGGGTTCACTCATCTCTATCTGTTACAATACAATAATCAATAAATGACAAAAGGAAATCAATTTTTTGCTAGCACTTTAAGTGAGTAGTTCCCATTGATCAAAATAATTATAAATAAACATGTTACGGTATTGTTACAAGACGAAAATCTCCATATGATTGTAAAAAATTGTAACAATTATGTGGGTACTATAGAATCTGATAGCGTGGGATAAAATCAGCCTGAGAACAAAACTGCAGCAAAAAGGGTTTATTTGACAAAACAGAAATGCAAACAGAACTATCACAGATATTCCTGCAATGGAAACGAGGTGCTCAGCATAATATAGTAAATCACAGCAAACTGAATAGCGGGATGCGACCGCTGATACGAACCAGTCCAGCAAGTATATGATGCAGGAGTGCGCAAGACACTTAAAGGGAATCTGTCACCCCATTTTTCCCTATGAGATAGGGCCACCGCCATCAGGGGCTTATCTACAGCATTCTGGAATGCTGTAGATAAGCCCCCAATGTCACCTGAAAGTGAAGAAAAATGAGTTATATTATACTCACCCAGGGGCATTCCGCCGTCCGGTCGGGTCCAATGGTGTGTCGCGGTTCGGTCCGGGGCCTCCCATCTTGTAGCGAAGCCGGCCTCTTCTTTCTGTCCCGTCGCGGCTCCTGGGCAGAGCAGAGTACTACAGTGCGCAGGCGCCGGACCTCTCTGACCTTTCCCGGCGCCTGCGCACTGCAGTACTCTGCTCTGCCCTCACCAGGCAGAGCAGTTCACCTGCGCAGGAGCCGTGATGGGACGGAAAGAAGAGGCCGGCTTCGCTACAAGATGGGAGGCCCCAGACCGGACCGCAACGCCCATCAGACCCAACCGGACGGCGGAATGCCCCTGGGTGAGTATAATATAACTCATTTTTCTTCACTTTCAGGTGACATCAGGGGCTTATCTGCAGCATTCCAGAATGCTGTAGATAAGCCACTGATGGCGGTGGCCCTATCTCATAGGACAAAAATGGTGTGACAGATTCCCTTTAATGAGGAAGTCCAGTAAAGATACTAGTGCGAATACACACAGTATTTAAATGTAGAAGTCCAGCAAGGATATTGGTGGGAATGCACACATTATTTAAACTAGGTAGTCCAGCAATAATTTGATCACATGTGCATACGGCACTTGTTTGTTGAAGTCCAGTAAAATGTAGATGAAGCGTAGACAGGGGAAGGTCTCTAAAGGTACCTTTAAGGACTGACAAGTCCTGCTCAAGTCTCGCACCACAGCCCAACAGATGCAGTCCAGAAGATATGAGGAAGGTAACATTTCTTACTGACCACAGCAGTTTCAGAGGTGAGAGGCAGCACCCAAGTATTCCGGTCAATAGGCAACCCCGGTCAGGATCCAGAAGCACACAGAAGATGGAAGGCAGCTGAACGAGGTGAAGGCAGACCACAGAGTAACGAGAAGCAGTAGCAGGGAGTTCACCAGCAACAGGCGGAAGCTCAGGAGCCAACATCACAAAATACTCAGGCAAGGAGGAACACACGACCCGGACTTAAATAACAGGACAGACAGGAAGTTCCATGACAGGGCAAGATACAAGACTCCATCTTGTATAAGGGCAAACAGGCTCAAAGGGAAATACAGAATCCTTACAAATATGGATGCATTTTTTTTCACTAGAGGAGCTCCAACTTTATGCAATATGTTGTTACCTAGTTTGATTATTGTAACCTACAGTACAGACCAAAAGTTTGGACACACCTTCTCATTCAAAGATTTTTCTGTATTTTCATGACTATGAAAATTGTAGAATCACACCGAAGGCATCAAAACTATGAATTAACACATGTGGAATTATACATTACACTTTACAAAAAAGTGTGAAACAACTGAAAATATGTCTTATATTCTAGGTTCTTCAAAGTAGCCACCTTTTGCTTTGATTACTGCTTTGCACGCAGAAAAGGTGAACGGATGGACTCTACATGCCTGGTTCCCACCGTGAAGCATGGAGGAGGTGGTATGATGATGTTGGGGTGCTTTGCTGGTGACACTGTTGGGGATTTATTCAAAATTGAAGACATACTGAACCAGCATGGCAAACACGGCATTCTTGCAACATTAATAAGACAAATAAATAAAATCTTGGTTGTACACAATATAAAATACAAAATTGTAAGGTACAAAAATAAAGATTATACAATATTCAAAACAGCAATTAGGGTTGACCCATATGCAGGTATTATAGAAATATATACCATATTTTGCTGTTCATAAGACACACCGGATTATAAGACACACCTCAAATTGTGGGGATGAAAATAGGACATTTTTTAATAAAATGGTGGTATGTCTTATAGCCCACTTTAGCAGTAACTTTCCTGGGGAGCTGTGGCGCTGGAGCGCGATCCCATGAGGTAGGGTAGCTGCTGCAAGAAGCTAGCGGTGGTGGAAGCAGGAGTAGAGCGATGTTGCGGGCCTCAGGCTGGGAGGAGGGGTTGTTCGAAGATGCGATGCTGTGGGTCCCAGGCTAGGACGAGGGTTTTTTCGAAGATGTGATGCTGCGGGTCCCAGACTGGGACGAGGGGTTTTTCGAAGATGTGATGCTGCGGGTCCCAGGCTGGGTGTAGGGGTTGTTCGAAGATGCAATGTGCGGGTCCCAGGCTAGTAGAAAGAGATGTTCAGCGGTGTGGGGGTTTCGTCAGCATTTTGTGAATGCCCAGAGGACGATTGATGAATAGTAAAGGAGCCCTTGGACCCTTATGGACTTGTTCATACTGTGTATTTTTATTGTGTGTTGTGTACCCGGAAACAAAACAGCATTTTGCAGTACCAGTGATGTGAATGATATTTTTGAAATCTCATGCACATGTTGCCTATATTTTCCTTGCAGATTTGAAAGGCAAAAATGTTTTTGTAAAATCTGAAGCTTGCCAAATCTTTCACCGTTTTTGTAACTCTTTTCACCTACTCCAAAAAATGGGGTAAAGTGGAGTAAAAATTTATAAAAAATACATTTTTTTTTACATAATTTTTCCTGCCAAGAATTTCATTTTATCTGTAAAAAAATCTGCTGCAAATGCTCAATGTGCACACATAGCTTAAGATTTTAAACAGTGGGAAAACTACATTTGATACAGTGTTAAAACTGAACTGAAAGCCAGATCTATCACCTGGGACTTTTCAGTTACAAATTTTTCTAAAGTTATACTTTATATTTCCATCCAAAACAACGATTGTAAGAAAGGTATTACATATATTTGCATGTCTGTAATCATTTTCTCTTATTATCACTATGTTAATTCTGTGTCATAGAGAGCATATTTGAGAGGGCTGCAGTTGCTAACAGGGGAAATACTGAGTAAGTGATGCACAGCATGATGTTCTGATACAGTTTGATGAGTCTGTGAATTCCATTAGCAATTCTCTAGTTTCTAATAATTGTGAGGCACTAAAATATCTGAGCGAACGGAGGTTTATTTTCTCTCAAATGACATTTACTTCTGCTAGTAAAATAATTAAAAAGTTGCCTGTATCAAAGATCTGCACATGAACATAAGATATGAAGGCAATTCTTAGATACCAGGGCCATTTTATTGTGCCCTTTCTATCCCAGAAACATAACCTCATGATTTAGACCTTTCTTATACTTTATTAAATCACAATTCTGAAATAAACCTTTATAATGTTTCCTACTATCGTCTTCTGAGCAGCAAAGGAATGATTGTCAAAAAAAACCTACTACTTTTCTATAAAATTTGCAATAGGTCTTATGGCGCTCTACTGTTTTTATTCAGAAATTTGTACGAAACTATGAAACAGGAGCTAAATATCTCCACATCATGGTTGAAAATAATGAATATTAGTGTTGAGCATTCCGATACCGCAAGTATCGGGTATCGGCCGATATTCGCTGTATCGGAATTCCGATACTTAGTTCCGATACTTTTCCTATATCGTATACCGGAATCGGAAGTTCCCATAATTCTTTGAGAGGCAGTGTGATTTTATTCAGCCAATGAGGAATCTGAAGAAGTGTGGGCACATCTTGTAATGCTGCGGTCATGTTAACTAATGGCATGGCTGTGATTGGCTGCTGAAATGATGTCAGAATGCACTATAAAAGGCGCCGCCGCCATTTTAGCTTCACTGTGCTGTGAATAAAGTTAGGGACAGAACACTGCTCTGCTGACTCTGAGGGACAGTTACAGATAGCGTTTTTGTGAATTGCTGTGTAGGCAGGCTATTTGAGAAACCGCTGTGTGAATCATCCTTTTTCCTTGCAGTGTTGTTTTCACAGCTCTGTGCAAGGTGTGTGTTTGTGAGTGCAGGTGACGCTGCAGTTTGCTCTGCATCCAACGCTGTTTGTAGGCATCTGCACGTGTCACTCACAGACTCTTTTTTTTTTCTTTAGTGTAATTGGTGCTGCTCCATTCAATTGAAATTATAGTATGACGCGCTTCCATCCGTATACAATACATTGGTTGCAAACACTATAGAAGTACACAAAGGAGCCTTTCAGAGATAGTGAACAGTTGTGTGCAGTGTTCACTGTAGTCTGTGATTTTTTTTTTTGAGTGCAGATCACGTTCCAGTTAGTTCTTCAACCACTGCTGGTTGTAGTCTGCTGAGCGTGTGTCACTGCCTCATCCTTGACATTTTTGTCTAATTGGTGCTGCTCCATTCTATTTCAAAAAACTCAACTCTATTAGTGTGACGCGCTTCCATCCGTATACAATACATTGGTTGCAAACACTATAGAAGTACACAAAGGAGCCTTTCAGAGATAGTGAACAGTTGTGTGCAGTGTTCACTGTAGTCTGTGAGTTTTTTTTTTTTTGGAGTGCAGATCACGCTCCAGTTAGTTCTTCAACCACTGCTGGTTGTAGTCTGCTGAGCGTGTGTCACTGCCTCATCCTTGACATTTTTGTCTAATTGGTGTTGCTCCATTCTATTTAAAAAAACTCAACTCTATTAGTGTGACGCGCTTCCATCCGTATACAATACATTGGTTGCAAACACTATAGAAGTACACAAAGGAGCCTTTCAGAGATAGTGAACAGTTGTGTGCAGTGTTCACGGCAGTCTGTGAGGTTTCTTTTTTTTGAGTGCAGATCACGCTCCAGTTAGTTCTTCAACCACTGCTGGTTTTAGTCTGCTGAGCATGTGTCACTGCCTCATCCTTGACATTTTTGTCTAATTGTTGCTGCTCCATTCTATTTAAAAAAACTCAAATCTATTAGTGTGACGCGCTTCCATCCGTATACAATACATTGGTTGCAAACACTATAGAAGTACACAAAGGAGCCTTGCAGAGATAGTGAACAGTTGTGTGCAGTGTTCACGGCAGTCTGTGAGGTTTCTTTTTTTGAGTGCAGATCATGCTCCAGTTAGTTCTTCAACCACTGCTGGTTTTAGTCTGCTGAGCGTGTGTCATTTCCTCATCCTTGACATTTTTGTCTAATTGGTGTTGCTCCATTCTATTTAAAAAAACTCAAATCTATTAGTGTGACCCACTTCCATCCGTATACAATACATTGGTTGCAAACACTATAGAAGTACACAAAGGAACCTTTCAGAGATAGTGAACAGTTGTGTGCAGTGTTTGTTAGGGTTCGATTTCCCACTGCTGCACAAGGGGAGTCTCGAACCCGTCCCGCTGCGGTCTCCCATTCATCTCCGGCCGCAGAGGAGCCTGCTCAGCAGAGTTGTCGGTCCAAGCGTCTTGCCCACTCCACTACTGTGCAGTGACTTGCTTCTGCCTTTCCTGGATCTTCTATTATAGCCAGTGCTGGAGCAGATGTCTTTGGGACAAAGTCCTGCGTTTTCCCTTCTGAGCATGCCCAGAGTGAGATCTCTCATTGGAGATCAGGGGTCACATGTTCAGGTGCTGCAGCGGCTCCTATTGGTCGGCCAGGAAGGTCATGTAGCTACATGTGTTTGTAACAGTTTCTCATTGGTCCTTGTTCCTGGAAGGTCCTGTAGCTGTTGCTATAAAAGGGTAGCATGGCTGGGCCGCCGTGCGCTAATATCAACCATTGTATGCTATGCGCCAGTGTGGTCATGTGTATGTGTGGATAGGGACCCGGCTGAAATAAGCCACTAGAATACCGACTTAATCGGTGAGGAGTTTGGTATGATAGCTGGTCAGGGTCGGTGTCCTAGATGCCCTAGATTACCGGCATAACCGGTGAGGAGTTTTGATTGCCGTATTCAGGGTCTGGCGTTCAGATGCCATAGATTGCGGGTGACTCCCGCGAGGACATTAGCACATGATCATGCTTTATGTACGCTTAGCACTTAACTGTGTACCTGAGAGCCTTACAGGACACAGTGCTTTTTCTCAGCGGCCCTGTGACGTAACAGGGTTCGCTTTCAACGCTAGTCAGCGCCCTAGCGTGTTTTCTTTGCCACTCAGTTGTGTCTAGTGAGTGCGCACACATCGCCATATAGCGCTGCGGCTCTCCTTCTAGCGGCTCTGTGGAGTAACAGAGTTCGCACTCATTGCCACAGCTCATTACAGCGTTTATGTTGGCGACTCTGCGGGATAACAGAGTTTGCTTCTCGCGCCATTATTACTAGCAGCAGGCTTCGCTTGCACGGTGGACCCCGGGCTGCGAACGCACCTTTCTACATTATATATTTGGTGTGTTCCGCAGACCCATAACATAATATTAGTGCCAGGGTCTGGCTAGTAAAATGGCGGATGAACAGCGATTACAGCTGTGCATCCAGCAGCTGGAGGGTAGGTTGGCGGCTCTTGAGCGCACAACCTCAGCTGTGGATGTTACCGCAGTCGCTGTTCAGGCTGCTAGTGTAGCTGCAGCCAGTTTGTCCTCTGCCACCTCTGTCCCTACATTGTCCCACCTCCCGCTTCCAGACAAGTTTGCTGGTGACAGCAAGCAATGTCGGGGATTCGTAAGTCAGTGCTCCATACACCTCGAGCTTCTGGCTGCACGTTTCCCCACTGATCGGGCACAAGTGGGCTTTGTGATAGCTCTTCTGTCGGGCAGAGCATTGGAGTGGGCAACGCCGCTGTGGGAGCGCGACGACCGTGTGGTGCAGAGCGCTTCTCGTTTTCTGGAGGCTCTGAAAAAGGTTTTTCTAGAACCTCAGGTCACCCACGATGCGGCGCTCAAACTGCTGGCAAGTACCCAGGGTTCGGCTTTGGTCAGCCATTTTGCTGTCCAATTTCAGACTCTGGCCTCGGAATTAGAGTGGCCAGATAAAGTCCTCATTCCCGTGTTCTGGAGAGGATTGGCGGGTCATGTGAAAGACGCCTTGGCTACCAGGGAGATTCCTGCCACACTGGAGAAGCTTATCGCTATTTCCACCCGCGTCGACCTCCGTTTCCACGAGCGGAGGCTGGAACGTGTCCAGTGTAGGCAGAGGGTCCAGTTGGCTCCTACCTTCACCAACCCTCTGGAGTCGCCTGTTCAGGCGCCCGACCTTCAGGAGGTTGCTCCTGCAGGATCTAAATCTCGGGTCACTCGTCCATCCCCGATTAGTTATATTTGCCAGCAGCAGGGACATTTTGCCAACCGATGTCCACAGCGGCTGAATAATCGGTTGCGCCCAGTAACCGTAGGAACAGGGTCACTGGACTCCATGAGTTTTGCCCCTAAAGTGCTCCTCAAGGGGATAATTACCCACGGTTCTACCACCCTACCCGTCAAGCTGTGTGTGGATTCTGGGGCAGAGGGAAATTTTATGTCATCCTCCTTTGCTTCTCGCCACACCATGCCTTTGGTGTTGCTGGCTGAACCAGTATCGGTTCGGGTGTTGAACGGAGCAATTCTGCCCTCACAAATCACCCATCAGTCTGTTCCACTCACCTTGTCTATGTCTTCTTCCCATCAGGAGAATATATAATTTTTTATCCTCCCTGAGGGTATAGATGAGGTTTTCTTGGGATTACCCTGGCTCCGCCACCACTCTCCCCATATTGAGTGGGCTTCAGGGAGAATTCTGGGTTGGGGTAATTTATGTAAAGGCAGATGCATTAGGGACAGCGTGCAGGTCAACACCACTGAGATACCCATAGACCTCTCTCCTCTTCCCAAGGTCTATTGGTCTTATGCCGACGTTTTCTCAAAGAAGGCTGCGGAGACTCTTCCGCCTCATCGCCCCTATGACTGTCCTATCGACCTCTTGCCTGGAGCTGAGCCTCCTAGAGGAAGGGTCTATCCCCTCTCTCTTCCTGAGACAGAGGCCATGTCCCAATATATTCAGGAGAACTTGGCAAGGGGATTCATTAGGAAGTCGGTGTCACCAGCGGGAGCGGGGTTCTTCTTTGTGCAGAAGAAGAACGGAGAACTATGTCCGTGCATTGATTATAGGGGTCTCAACGCTATCACCGTGAAAAATAAGTATCCTTTGCCGCTAATCTCTGAGCTCTTTGACAGGCTTCGGGAGCAAGGGTGTTTACTAAGTTAGACCTGCGGGGTGCGTATAACCTGATTCGCATCCGTGAGGGGGACGAGTGGAAGACGGCATTTAACACCAGGGATGTGCATTATGAATATCTGGTAATGCCCTTTGGGCTCTGTAATGCTTCAGCTGTCTTCCAAGACTTTGTGAACGACATCTTCCGGGATATGTTGACCACCTCGGTGGTAGTCTATCTGGATGACATTCTCATCTTTTCTCCAGATATGGCCTCCCACCGGAGAGATGTCTGCAAGGTCTTCGACCTCTTGCGATCAAATTCCCTATATGCGAAGTTGGAGAAGTGCATGTTTGAGCAGGAGTCTCTACCTTTTCTGGGCTATATCATCTCCACCCAGGGATTGGCTATGGATCCTACCAAACTACAGGCTGTGATGGATTGGCAAGAACCCCACTCCCTTAAGGCGGTGCAGCGCTTTATGGGGTTCATTAACTACTATCGCCAATTCATTCCCCACTTCTCCACTTTGGTAGATCCTTTGGTAGCCCTCACCAAGAAGGGAGCTAATCCCAAGTTGTGGTCAGAGGAGGTCACCAAGGCGTTCTCCTCCATCAAGTCGCATTTCGCCAGTGCTCCCATCTTACATCGCCCGATGTCGATAAACCGTTTATCTTAGAGGTGGATGCCTCTTCTGTTGGTGCTGGAGCAGTCCTTTCTCAAAAGGATGCCCAGGGTCGGAAGCATCCCTGCTTCTTCTTTTCCAAAACCTTTACACCAGCAGAGAGGAATTATTCCATCGGGGACAGGGAGTTACTGGCTATGAAGTTGGCCTTCTCCGAGTGGTGACATCTTCTGGAGGGGGCTCGCTTCCCCTTCCAAGTGTTCACAGACCACAAGAACTTGGTGTATTTGCAGACAGCCCAGCGGCTAAATTCCCGTCAGGCCAGATGGTCCTTGTTTTTCTCCCGGTTCCATTTCACCCTCCATTTCCTCTCCGGTGAGAAGAACATTCACGCAGATGCTCTATCCCGCTCCGTGGTGTCCTCTGAGGAGGTGGAGGAGGAGCCTCGGCTGATTGTCCCCACAGAAAGCCTAAGAACGGTGGCTCCGGTTTCGCTTGAGTCTGTGCCTTCGGGCAAGACTTTTGTGCCCACCAATTTGCGACCGGAAGTACTCTCTTGGGCACATTCGTCCAGGGTGGGTGGACATTTTGGGACCAAAAGGACTTCTGAGTTGCTGGCGAGGACATACTGGTGGCCGCAGATGGCCCGTGACGTCAGGGAATACGTTCAGGCGTGCGTCTCCTGCGCCAAGAATAAGTCCCCTCGACAACGGCCAGCTGGGTTTTACTTTTTCCTTTACCGGTGGCAGACAGGTCTTGGGAGATGGTCGGGATGGATTTTGTGGTGGGCTTACCCAAGTCTCGGGGCTGCACCATCATCTGGGTGATAACCGGCCACTTCTCCAAAATGGTGCACTTAGTGCCGTTACCACGGTTACCGTCTGCACGGGCCTTGGCAGCATTATTCATTAGGCATATTTTCAGCCTACACGGTATGCCAGACAAAATTGTCAGTGATCGAGGTCCCCAGTTTGCGTCTCAGTTCTGGAGAGAGCTGTGTCGTCTACTCAGCATTGAGTTGAATCTCTCCTCTGCATACCATCCCGAGACGAATGGGTTGGTAGAGAGGGCTAACCAGACCTTGGTCACATACTTGCGACATTTTGTCTCTGCCAGGCAGGATGACTGGGCATCCTTGCTACCGTGGGCTGAGTTCGCTCTAAATAATGCTGTGGCTGACTCCACCGGACAGACCCCATTCCTCCTGAACTACGGTCAGCATCCGCAGGTACCAGTGCCTATGCCCGTGTCTTCCGCCGATTCCAGGGTGGCAGACTGGGCTGTGGAGGCACGGGACATTTGGGACCGCACTCAGGATGCCATTCAGGCCTCCAAAGAGAGGATGAGGTCTTCGGCCGATGCCCATCGGCGCCCCGCTCCTACATTTGCTCCGGGTGACCTAGTGTGGCTTTCTGCCCAAAACATCAGGCTGCGGGTAGAGTCCACCAAGTTGGCACCTCACTTTTTGGGCCCCTTTAAAGTTCTTGAGCAGGTGAACCCGGTGGTTTACCGCCTAGTCCTTCCACCTCGCCTTGGTATCACTGACACCTTTCACGTGTCCCTCTTGAAACCCGTGGCCATTTCCCGGTTTTCTGAGTCATCTGCCGGGACGTCGGGTTCATCTACCGACGATCATGAGGTGAACGCCATTGTTGGGTGCAAGGTGGTACGAGGCAAAAAATTTTATTTGGTGGATTATGGGCCTGAGGATAGATCCTGGGAGTCTGCCGAGCATGTTCACGCTCCGCAGCTCATCGCTGCCTTTGAGCGCAGCGAGGCCCAAAGAAGGGGGGGCCCTAGGAGGGGGGTAATGTTAGGGTTCAATTTCCCGCTGCTGCACAAGGGGAGTCTCGAACCCATCCCGCTGCGGTCTCCCATTCATCTCCGGCCACAGTGGAGCCTGCTCAGCAGAGACGTCGGTCCAAGCGTCTTGCCCACTCCACTACTGTGCAGTGACTTGCTGCTGGCTTTCCTGGATCTTCTATTATAGCCAGTGCTGGAGCAGATGTCTTTGGGACAAAGTCCTGCGTTTTCCCTTCTGAGCATGCCCAGAGTGAGATCTCTCATTGGAAATCAGGGGTCACATGTTCTGGTGCTGCAGCGGCTCCTATTGGTCTGCCAGGAAGGTCATGTAGCTACAAGTGTTTGTAACAGTTTCTCATTGGTCCTTCTTCCTGGAAGGTCCTGTAGCTGTTGCTATAAAAGGGTAGCATGGCTGGGCCGCCGTGCGTTAATATCAACCATTGTATGCTATGCGCCAGTGTGGTCATGTGTATGTGTGGATAGGGACCCGGCTGAAATAAGCCACTAGAATACCGACTTAATCGGTGAGGAGTTTGGTATGATAGCTGGTCAGGGTCGGTGTCCTAGATGCCCTAGATTACCGGCATAACCGGTGAGGAGTTTTGATTGCCGTATTCAGGGTCTGGCGTTCAGACGCCATAGATTGCGGGTGACTCCCAAAAGGACATTAGCACATGATCATGCTTTATGTACGCTTAGCACTTAACTGTGTACCTGAGAGCCTTACAGGACACAGTGCTTTTTCTCAGCGGCCCTGTGACGTAACAGGGTTCGCTTTCAACGCTAGTCAGCGCCCTAGCGTGTTTTCTTTGCCACTCAGTTGTGTCTAGTGAGTGCGCACACATCGCCATATAGCGCTGCGGCTCTGTGGAGTAACAGAGTTCGCACTCATTGCCACAGCGCATTACGGCGTTTATGTTGGCGACTCTGCGGGATAACAGAGTTTGCTTCTCGCGCCATTATTACTAGCAGCAGGCTTCGCTTGCACGGTGGACCCCAGGCTGCGAACGCACCTTTCTACATTATATATTTGGTGTGTTCCGCAGACCCATAACAGTGTTCACGGCAGTCTGTGAGGTTTCTTTTTTTGAGTGCAGGTCACGCTACAGTTAGTTCTTCAACCACTGCTGGTTTTAGCCTGCTGAGCTTGTGTCACTGCCTCATCCTTGACATTTTTATCTAATTGGTGCTGCTCCATTCTATTTCAAAAAACTCAAATCTATTCTGTGATGTGCTTCCATCCGTATACAATACATTGGTTGCAAACACTATAGAAGTACACAAAGGAGCCTTTCAGAGATAGTGAACAGTTGTGTGCAGTGTTCACTGTAGTCTGTGAGGTTTTTTTTTTTTGAGTGCAGATCACGCTCCAGTTAGTTCTTCAACCACTGCTGGTTGTAGTCTGCTGAGCGTGTGTCACTGCCTCATCCTTGACATTTTTGTCTAATTTGTGCTGCTCCATTCTATTTAAAAAAACTCAAATCTATTAGTGTTACGCGCTTCCATCTGTATACAATACATTGGTTGCAAACACTATAGAAGTACACAAAGGAGCCTTTCAGAGATAGTGAACAGTTGTATGCAGTGTTCACGGCAGTCTGTGAGGTTTCTTTTTTTGAGTGCAGATCACGCTCCAGTTAGTTCTTCAACCACTGCTGGTTTTAGTCTGCTGAGCGTGTGTCACTGCCTCATCCTTGACATTTTTGTCTAATTGTTGCTGCTCCATTCTATTTCAAAAAACTCAAATCTATTAGTGTGAAGCGCTTCCATCCGTATACAATACATTGGTTGCAAACACTATAGAAGTACACAAAGGAGCCTTTCAGAGATAGTGAACAGTTGTGTGCAGTGTTCACGGCAGTCTGTGAAGTTTTTTTTTTTTAGTGCAGATCACGCTCCAGTTAGTTCTTCAACCACTGCTGGTTGTAGTCTGCTGAGCGTGTGTCACTACCTCATCCTTGACATTTTTGTCTAATTGTTGCTGCTCCATTCTATTTCAAAAAACTCAAATCTATTAATGTGACGCGCTTCCATCTGTATACAATACATTGGTTGCAAACACTATAGAAGTACTCAAAGGAGCCTTTCAGAGATAGTGAACAGTTGTCTGCAGTGTTCACTGCAGTCTCTGAGGAATAAGCACACTTAGACCTTATAACTTTTCTGCCTTTCTTTATCAATCTACCAAGATGAAGAAGGCAGGGAGTAAGGCACGTGGTCATGGGCGTGGAGTTTCAGCAGGGAGAGGACGTGGGGATTCTGTGGCTGCTGCCGCCCCCAGTGAGACAGCATCCACCAGTTTTCCCCGTGAGCGTTCCTTTATGCGCACTTTTGTAGGAGCTCGGCGTACCCCCCTGCTGCGGGAAGAACAAATAGAAGCCGTTGACGGTTGGGTGGCAGCCAACGCATCGACTTCAATTGCTTCCACCTCCTCTCAGGACCAGAGCACTGTTGAGCAACCATCTGTCTCTTCACCGCCTGCCAAATTGCCCAGGCAGTCAGAGAGCTCTGTACAGGAGCCAGCTGAGTCTCTGCTTCTGTTCTCAGAATCTGTTGGCTTGCAAACAGGGGCCCAGCCAAGCAGCATTCTGGAATGTGAAGAAGAGGGAGTATGCAGTGATGCGCAACAGCTTTGTCTCTCTGAATCTGAAGAGGCTGGTGAGCCAGTGCCGATGGTCAGCACACCGCAGAACGCATCTGATGATGATGAGACTCAGGTGCCAGTTTCTGTTGAGCATGGTGCTGGCCAGACCACCCAACAGCAGCAGGTGTTGGAAGAGGGTAGTGGAGATGATGAGGTCCAAGACCCAACATGGTGTGAGGAACAGGAAGGTGGTGGGAGCAGCTCTGAGGAAGAGATTGCCCCAACGGTCCAAACAGGAGGGAGAGGTAGGCTGCAGACTCAGTTGCCTGTAGCCTCCACTTTGGGACCCGTTCGGAGCAGTTCTCTTCCAAAAGCCAAAAAGGGTGCTCCCAGGACTTGCACTGCGTGGTCCTTTTTTGACACACTTGCAGATGATATTTGCTATGTCAAATGCAAGCTGTGTAATCAAAAAGTAAAAAGAGGTAAAAGTGCCAGAAACCTCAATACCACTAATATGTGGAAACATGTGCGGACCAAGCACGTGGTTGAGTTACAAAGACACACTGGAGACGTAGGCCAACCTACAGCACCACCTACATCTTCAGCTCGTGTTGGAGCCTCTTCCTCCAGCTCACACACAGCTGGTTCGGCTTCCTCACAGGATCGCCATGGAAGAACCTCTGTCACTGTTGTCCAGAGACCCAGTGTTATTCCACCCACAGCTGCAAGTTCCCTGTCATCCTCACACTCCCAGGCCACTGTACAGCCATCGGTAGCACAGGCATGGGAGAAAAGACGGCCATACTCGGCAAACCATCCTCGAGCACAGGCTCTGAATGCTGGCATTGCAAAACTCCTGTCCCTTGAAATGCTGTCATTCAGGCTGGTGGAGACTGACAGTTTCCGTAACTTAATGGCATTGGCAGTTCCACAATACAATGTGCCCAGCCGATTTTATTTCAGCAGGCAAGCCGTCCCTGGTCTGCAAAAGCATGTTGAGGGAAAAATTAAACATGCGCTACTAAACGCCGTCAGTAGCAAGGTCCACCTGACCACCGATGCGTGGACCAGTACCCATGGCCAGGGACGATACCTTTCCCTCACTGCCCATTGGGTTAATGTTGTGGAGCCAGGTACAGATCTTGCGAGTGGCGCTGTACGTGTTCTGCCAACTACAAGGATTGCAGGAATCCAGTCTGTACACATTGACTCCTCCTCCTACTCCAGTTCCTCAGAATCATCGCTGCAGGAGCCGTCACGGTCTACCTCCACATGGACCCGTGAACGCTTACCTGTTAAGACCGATATGAGCACAGTCGTGGCCAAACAGGCCGTCCTGAAATTAATTTCCATGGGGAATCGAAGCCACACAGCGCAGGAGCTGTGGAATGCCATAAAGCAGGAGAGCGATGTGTGGTTTTTGCCAGCGAATCTCCAGCCAGGCTTGGTAGTGTGTGACAATGGCCAAAATCTGGTGGCAGCTCTGGGGCTTGGCAACCTCACTCACATACCATGTCTGGCACATGTGCTCAACTTGGTCGTGCAGAGTTTTTTGAGGGACTATCCGGATCTTGATGCACTGCTGCACAAGGTCCGCCTAGAGTGCGCTCACTTGTGACGTTCCAGCATGTCCAGATCGCGCATTGCAGCTCTGCAACGCAGATTTCGCCTTCCTGAACATCGCATCATATGTGACGTACCCACCAGGTGGAATTCCACGTTACATATGTTGGAGCGGTTGTGTGAGCAGCAGTCAGCAGTAATGGAGTATCAGCTGCATCAGGCGCAATCAACTCGCAATTTACGCCGTTCACACTTCACCACTACTGAGTGGGCCTCTATGAAGGACATCTGCCACGTTTTGCGTGCGTTTGATGAGTCAACGCGGATGGCGAGTGCAGATGATGCACTAGTCAGCCTGACTGTTCCCCTTATCTGCTTGCTTCAAAAAACACTGCAAGCACTAAGGGATGAGGTTTTGGAAGAGGTGGAGGATGAGGAGTCACAAATTCCATCACCTTCTGGACAGTCAGTGCAACGTGGTTCCTCACAAAGGGCTAGGCAGGGGTCACTTTGTGAGGAGGATGAGGAGGATGAGGAGGAGTCAATGGAGGAGGAAGACATCGCTCCAGAGGGAGGTACACAATGCTCTAGTCAGTATGTAGAGCGAGGGTGGGGTGATGCAGAGCAGGCAGCGTTTACGCCTCTTGTAGGGGACAGCATTTCTTGGCCAGTTGGGAGTCTGCAGCACATGGTTGATTTCATGCTGCAGTGCCTGAGAAACGACCGCCGCATCGCCCACATTTTCACCACGTCTGATTATTGGGTGTACACCCTCCTAGACCCTCGCTACCGGGACAACTTACAAAGCCTCATCACACCGTTGAACCGGGAGCGTAAAATGCGGGCGTACCAAGACACACTGGTGCAATCCATCATGTTCTCCATTCCAGCCGAGAGCACTGCTGCTGCTACTGCTTTACAAAGCAGCTCTGTGCGTCGAGGCAGTGGAGACAGCTTTGACACAAGAGGGAGCAGAAGCAGCGCCTCTGCACAGGGCAAGACCAGTATGTTCCAAATGTGGCAAAGTTTTGTGTCAGCACCACAAATGTCTACACCATCCCAGACGGCTCCAGTCAGCAGGAGGCAACGTTTCCGTCAGATGGTGACAGACTACATGTCTTGCCCTCTCAGTGTACTCCCAGATGGCTCTTCCCCATTCAAGTTTTGGGTCTCTAAGCTGGATACATGGCCAGAGCTTAGCCAGTATGCATTGGAGGTGCTGGCTTGCCCTGCGGCCAGTGTATTATCGGAGCACGTCTTTAGTGCTGCAGGTGGTGTACTAACAGACCGTCGCATGCGACTATCCTCCGATAATGTAGACCGGCTTACTTTTCTGAAAATGAACAAGGCATGGATCTCGCCTGAATTTGCCTGTCCGGTTTCAGATTAAATAACTGGTTGGCAACGTTATCCATGTCTCCTGTTATGTTCATCTTTCTACCACCTGAACTCTACTCCCTGGGCTACAACACTGACAGTTGCTGCTCAGAAGTGCCGTGTCCACAGACCAATACACAAGCTATAGTGTTAGTGGGGTTCAGTAACGCCAGCTGTTCCCCTGCTGTGTGTCCGGCAAGAAGTCTCCTGTTCCCTACACATGCACAGAACAACACATGTCTAAGTTGCTCCACATAGGGAAGAGCCATCACCCTGATTGTTATGCTCAAAACAGGAAAAATGTAAGTTTTCCAGCACTAAAATTATTAATTTGAATCTGAAAAATGTACAAATATTAATTTGCCATCACAGCGCATATATGCACATGGCGAGTACAAATGGTAACCAAAAATAATACATAGGGTTTAAGTTTTGAAATGAATGCATAAAAGTACATTTCATCATTATCCATAAATGCTGCTTAAGGAACGGTATCTCTACCGTTAAGATAATGCAGTCAATGACTGTACGAATCATAAACACCATCATAATCATCATCATGAGTTCTATATCTGACAGACATATTAAAATACTAAGACTGAGGACAATTGTAACTTCACACACCATTTATGAAATGGCAAGCATCTAGACCTGATAATAAGGCGCAATAATAATTTTTAACATCTAGAAAGTGCATCATGCATACTGACAATAGGTAGTTATACCTGCAAGTGCTGTTGAAACAACCACAACAGATATAAATTGATAATGGTATATAGGTATCACAGTGCCTAGTTACTCATGGACAGTCTCGATATAATACTGTAGCTCAATAAAGACAGCATCACCCATCATGCTTGTTTGTCTTGTAGCTTGTTGAAGAGGGAACGTGCTTGTTTCGTTGCTAGGTGGATGTTTAGACAGTAAATCATTACTGATGTCGTTTTTTTTGCGGCCCTACGGCTGAATAACGCTGCGTAACCTCACTGCTAGAAAGAGTCATATAATAGCCAGACGCTACCCTACCCTACGCGTGACAGTAGGAAGGTAGTGTTGGCCGATAAAGCCTTGCGCAAACATACATGCTTTTCCCCTCTTCAACAGTGTAAAAGCAAAAAGTGCATGAGTGCTGCCGCAGCCTTTATTGACGTACAGTATGACATCCCCATTCGCCATCAGAGGCTATGCACTGTCTGATACAGACATAGTATATACCTTAGCTATCCTTTGCCTTTGTTTCACCTCCACTTGCAGGCACACACTTTAATTTTGACAATGCATGCTGTATTTTTAAACAAATTTTTTTTTTCATATTACATTAATGCGTCATTAAATCAATTAGTCCATGCTGGACATGTATTATATGCTGTCCGAAGTATCAATTTTAATAAATGAAAGTATTTAAATGTGTGTGACTCTCACTTATAAATTTTAATGATGATGCTTTCTATTACAAAATTCATTGTCTGCACTATATTATGGTTTTACATACCGTTCCTTACGCATCATTATTAAAAACAAAAATGTACTTGTATTCATTTATTTCAACCCCTATATTTTTAAAAGTTAATTGTTTGTGGTGTGGTGTTCCATTTCTTGTTGGCATGTGCTTATATGCGTTTATATTTTAAGGGTGTTTACTTTTATTTTTGGAATTGAAATTCATCATTTTATTGTCCTAGTAAAGCTTAAGTTTTTATTGTTTTCAGTACATACATTTCCAAGTGCCACGTAACAAGGCAAAAACTCTATTTTTTTTTCAATACCCTCCTTGACCCTGGGCTTCAACACCGCCAGTTGCTGCTCGGAAGTGTTGGATGCACAGATAATAACAATCTCTGATGTGTTTGTGGGGTTCAGTAACGCCTGCTGCTCCCCTGCTGTGTGTCTGGCAAAAATTCATGCTACCTCAAATTCAACTTGACACCAGATCATACTAGGCCTCTGCCTACACCCTCCTTGACCCTGGGCTTCAACAACACCAGTTGCTGCTCGGAAGTGTTGGATGCACAGATAATAACAATCTCTGATGTGTTTGTGGGGTTCAGTAACGCCTGCTGTTCCCCTGCTGTGTGTCTGGCAAAAATTCATGCTACCTCAAATTCAACTTGACACCAGATCATACTAGGCCTCTGCCTACACCCTCCTTGACCCTGGCTTCAACACCGCCAGTTGATGCTCGGAAGTGTTGGATGCACAGATCAAAACAATCGTTGATGTGTTTGTAGGGTTCAGTAACGCCTGCTGTTCCCCTGCTGTGTGTCCGGCAATAATAACTGCTACCTACACATGCTGAAAACAACATGAAAAGTCAAAGTGGCTAGTGCTACACATACATATGAGGCTAAACCATTATTTCAATGCTGTAAACGAGTGAAACGGCACCTTTACAACCATAAAATGATTATTCTTTGGCACCAATCTGTAACTAACAAATTTGAACATATTACTGCAGATATGCACATGTCCAACACAAATGCAAACACAAAAGCCAACTTATGCTATAGGGTACTGATGGCGAACCTTGTCACTCCAGTACTTTGAAAAATCCAACTCACATCATGACTCAAATGCTGCAAGGTTGGAAGTGCATAATGTGGGTTGAACTTTGACAACAGCTGCAGTGCGAAGGTTAGCCTTCAGTGTTCTCGGGTTTTAAATGAAGGCATACAAGTAAATTTAATAATCCATTGTTGCGTAAGGAACGTGATGTACACCTCTAATATAGTGCAAACAATGGATGTAGGACTAATCCTCCTCATCATAACTTATATTTGTGTCATTCAAAAATATACCTATTTAATTTACAATTTTACACCTCATATCATATAGGTCCATCATGTAATCCTGATAATCAGGGCCACAAATCAGGCATTACCTCTAAAAGAAAATTGTGCATAGTGACAATAGCAAAATATATACCTGCAAGTGGTGCTGAAACAACGACAAGTGATAGAAAAGGTGAATGAGATCTAGTTATCAGACTGAATAGCGACACGTGTACAATGCCGATCTAATACTGTACCTTAAAAAAAGGCTGCGGCACACCTCACAGCGTTTTTCTTGTAGCTTCTTCTCTAATAGGGCACATGCGTGTATGTTTCATCATAGGTGCATGTTTACTGAGTAAAGCTGTCATGACAACGGCTTTGTGTTGTCGGTACGCTAGCGATGATGAACGATGCGCAACGTGAATGTTAGTCTGCGTCATAAGACGCACAGACGCTCCACTACCCAACGCGTGACAGCACAAAGACAGTCTGTGCGTCCAAACAAAGGCGCAAGCATACATGCACGTACCCTGTTTATAAAGCTATATGAAAAAAGATCTGGAGTAGTGTCCGCACACTTTATTGAGTTACAGTATTATATCGACATTCACCATCTGTGGCTATGCAGTCTCATCTATATATACCTTATCTATCCGTTGTCATTCTTGCAAGTCCACAGTTAGGCATAAATAGCAATTTTCACTATGTACTATGCACTTTTTAAAGGTTATATTTGTTAATAAAATGATTATTGGCCCATATTATGAGTATTACATGATGGAGATTTTATATATTTGTACAAACGGTTTAGTGACATTATTCACAAAATGAATTTTTTTTGGATGTCACAGATAACTTGTAATGCTGAGGATGTTTTTAAGTCCTACATTCATTGTCTATACAATATAACAGGTGTACATACTGTTACTTATACATCATTAATGTATTCTGAAATGTACTTGTATGCTTGATTTAAAACCGTATATCAGATTCATTACCAAAATTTTTTTTGTTTTGCATTGCTGTTAGACATGTTAATGTATGCGTTTATTTTGTCAATTCTTTATTTATATAGTTTGTTTAATTTAAATCATCATCTTATGGTAGTAAAGGTTATCTTTCTCTTGTTTTGAGTATCTACATTTTTAATTGCAACGTAACAAGGCAAATACTTTATATATTTTTTACATATCCTCCAAGACCCTGGGCTCCAACACCGCCAGTTGTTGCTCGGAAGTGCTGTTTGCACAGTCAACACTTGCTCCTGTGTTACTGGGGTTCAGTAATGTCAGCTGTTCCCCTGCTGTGTGAACGGCAAAAAGTCCTGCTGCCTCCACCCTGTTCTCCTTCATCCCTGGGCTCAACACCGCCAGTTGTGCTCGAAGTGCTGTTTGCACAGTCAACACTTGCTCCTGTGTTACTGGGGTTCAGTAATGTCAGCTGTTCCCCTGCTGTGTGAACGGCAAAAAGTCCTGCTGCCTCCACCCTGTTCTCCTGTCATCCCTGGGCTTCAACACCGCCAGTTGTGCTCGGAAGTGCTGTTTGCACAGTCAACACTTGCTCCTGTGTTACTGGGGTTCAGTAATGTCAGCTGTTCCCCTGCTGTGTGAATGGCAAAAAGTCCTGCTGCCTCCACCCTGTTCTCCTTCATCCCTGGGCTTCAACACCGCCAGTTGGTGCTCGGAAGTGCTGTTTGCACAGTCAACACTTGCTCCTGTGTTACTGGGGTTCAGTAATGTCAGCTGTTCCCCTGCTGTGTGAATGGCAAAAAGTCCTGCTGCCTCCACCCTGTTCTCCTCTCATCCCTGGGCTCAACACCGCCAGTTGGTGCTTGGAAGTGCTGTTTGCACAGTCAACACTTGCTCCTGTGTTACTGGGGTTCAGTAATGTCAGCTGTTCCCCTGCTGTGTGAATGGCAAAAAGTCCTGCTGCCTCCACCCTGTTCTCCTGTCATCCCTGGGCTTCAACACCGCCAGTTGGTGCTCAGAAGTGCTGTTTGCACAGTCAACACTTGCTCCTGTGTTACTGGGGTTCAGTAATGTCAGCTGTTCCCCTGCTGTGTGAACGGCAAAAAGTCCTGCTGCCTCCACCCTGTTCTCCTCTCAACCCTGGGCTCCAACACCGCCAGTTGGTGCTCGGAAGTGCTGTTTGCACAGTCAACACTTGCTCCTGTGTTACTGGGGTTCAGTAATGTAAGCTGTTCCCCTGCTGTGTGAACGGCAAAAAGTCCTGCTGCCTCCACCCTGTTCTCCTCTCAACCCTGGGCTCCAACACCGCCAGTTGGTGCTCGGAAGTGCTGTTTGCACAGTCAACACTTGCTCCTGTGTTACTGGGGTTCAGTAATGTCAGCTGTTCCCCTGCTGTGTGAACGGCAAAAAGTACTGCTGCCTCCACCCTGTTTTCCTCTCAACCCTGGGCTCTAACACCGCCAGTTGGTGCTCGGAAGTGTAATTGGCACAAGTACTCACTCCTGCCCAGACTGGTTACAGCACGCCAGCTGTTTCCTGTCAGTGTCAACGTCACTTAGCCTCCAATAAGTTGTCCTGTCGTGTTGCGGTCGGGTTAGCCGACTCTATGTTGCCTGCAGTTTAGGTGCTTCCTATGTGTGCTGCAGGATATGTAAATAAAGGCTGTTTCTGTTGTGACAATAGGACAATCACCCACTGTAGGACTGTGGGATTCGGTAACTGCGGCCGGCTCGCGGCCTGTCAACTTAAATTTCCATGGGTACCTTCTGCTACCCGTCCGGGTTCCAGTACCGTAAGCTGGTTCTCCACAGTGCCTTTGGCCTAGGTGCCTCCGTCTCGGTATCCGAGTTCCAGCAACGTCTGCTGTCCTTGGTAGTGCTTTGGAGCACAGGTACCTCCTGCTTAGTAACCGTGTCCCAGTAACGTCAGCTGGTCCTCGGTTGTGCCATTGGCTCTTTTCCTTCTGCTGCCCCTCCGGGTTCCAGCAAAGTCAGCTGGTCCTCGTTACTTCCATTGGCTCTTGTAACTTCTGCTACCCGTCCGGATTCCAGTACCGTCAGTTGGTTCTCCGCAGTGCCTTTGGCCTAGGTGCCTCCATCTCGGTATCCGAGTTCCAGCAACGTCTGCTGGTCCTTGGTAGTGCTTTGGAGCACAGGTACCTCCTGCTTAGTAACCGTGTCCCAGTAACGTCAGCTGGTCCTCGGTTGTGCCATTGGCTCTTTTCCTTCTGCTGCCCCTCCGGGTTCCAGCACAGTCTGCTGGTCCTCCTTACTTCCATTGTCTCTTGTACCATCTGATACCTGTCCGGGTTCCAGTACCATGAGCTGCTTGTCGGAAGTTACTCAGCCTTCTTGTACCTTCAGCTACATTTCCAAGTTGAAGATTTTTGAAATTTTTTTTGGGTTATTATCACTCTGGATCTCCAACACTGAAGACGACGACCCTGAAAAACACCCCGAAGAGGACGACGAGCCCGAATACGAGGACCCTGAAGACGACGTCGACGACCCTGAAGACCACACGGAAGAAGACGACCCCAAGGACGACGACCATCAAGACAACGAGCCTGAACACCATCACAAAGAAGAAATAAAAGATTACCAGAAGATCACCAACAGGACAAAGAAGATTGAGACAAACTACAAGATACAGAACAAGAGACAGAAGAACAAGAAGCAGAAGAACAAAAAGCAGAAGAACATTAAGTATAAGACCAAAATTAATAGCAAAATATATGCTCTAAATTATAAGCAGAAGAAGACTAAGCAGTGTATGGGGGTGAGTCCGTTCCTCCTCGTGGTGCCCCTGGAAAATGCCTGCTGCTGCAGGCTAAACTGAACGCGGACAAATACTGTTGTAATTTAAATGTTTTGTGACAGCAAGAACGGAAGGATGAAAAATTCATACTTTTACAGATTACAACTACAGGAATGTGTGTCACAAATAAGAATATGATGAAGAAGATGAATAGGAAGAAGATGAAGAAGTTGAATATGATGAAGAATAATAGTTGAATAAGAAGAATATGAGTAATGTTAACAAAAAGATGAATAGCAAGAAGTTTAAGAAGAAGATAAATAAGGTGAAGATGAAGAATAATTTAATGAAAAAGATGATGCTGCTGAAGATCATGAAGGAGAAAGTGTGGCATAAGTAAAAAAGGTGAAGAGCATGGAAGTTGTGAAACATACATATGTGCCAAAATAGAAAAAACATTAACAACATAGTCAATGAATTTGTCAATCCGAAAGTCTTTAAAAAAAATGTTTTCCTGCTATTCCATTTCATTGGGTTAAACATGTATGCCTTTAATGTCTCCTCCACCTCCCCCAATACATTCTACATTACTCTTTGTTGTTTTGCTTCATGTACAATTAACCTACAAGGCAAGAATGTTTTTTTTTTAATTCCGATATTTTTGTCCCATAGACTTGCATTGGATTTCCGGTATCGATATCGGGTATCGCCGATACTTTTTGGGTATCGGCGATACCCATTCCGATCCGATACTTATTGATATTGGAAAGTATCGCTCAACTCTAATGAATATATAAAAATATCCAGTTGTAATGAAAAGAATCCAGATATGTAAGTATTATTAATTTCTGGGTGTGAAAACCATTAGTCGGTAACATGTTCCTTTTTGGGCAGTCAAATAAATAATAGTTTGTATTTTATCACTGTGTTTGAATGCTTTTTTGCAATAACTTCAATATTAGTCAGTGTCCAAATTTACTGGTTAGTTTACAACTAATTTTTGACAGAGTTGCATCTGTTATTGTGGCAAATTTGCACAAAGGTTTAGAAAGGTTGGTGTTTTCATTCTAGAAATTAGGTGAGAAAATTAGCCATGGTTGAATTGCCAATATACTTTTTGACTCATTTATCAAAGGCATAGCTCTAACTAGTGGTCCAAGGCCTCATTCAGACTTCTGTGTATCATGTATCAGTTATATCCCCATTCTTCATGAATAGAACATGTACACATTATAGTTTATATGGCTGTTATTTTCCATGTCACAAAAGATAATAGACATATGCAAAATAGGGAGAACTAGAGTCTATGTTGCTAAAAGAACAGATTTTATTAATACAAAATTGAGGAGACAAAAACAAGTTACATATTGTTAAGGCTGGCGGAACGCACAAAATAATATAAATAATAAGTGCGTTCGCAGCCCGGGGTCCACCGTGCAGGCGAAGCCCGCTGCTGGCAAAAAGGCGCAAGAAGCAAACTCTGTTATCCCGCAGAGCTGCCAACATAAACGCCGTAATGCGCTGTGGCAATGAGTGCGAACTCTGTTACTCCACAGAGCCGCTAGAAGGAGAGCCGCAGCGCTATATGGCGATGTGTGCGCACTCACTAGACACAACTGAGTGGCAAAGAAAACACGCTAGGGCGCTGACTAGCGTTGAAAGCGAACCCTGTTACGTCACAGGGCCGCTGAGAAAAAGCACTGTGTCCTGTAAGGCTCCCAGATACACAGTTAAGTGCTAAGCGCACATAAAGCGTGATCATGCGCTAATGTCCTCGCGGGAGTCACCCGCAATCTATGGCGTCTGAACGCCAGGCCCTGAATACGGCAATCAAACTCCTCACCGGTTATGCCGGTAATCTAGGGCATCTAGGACACCGACCCTGACCAGCTACCATACCAAACTCCTCACCGATTAAGTCGGTATTCTAGTGGCTTATTTCAGCCGGGTCCCTATCCACACATACACATGACCACACTGGCGCATAACATACAATGATTGATATTAGCGCATGGCGGCCCAGCCATGCTACCCTTTTATAGCAACAGCTACAGGACCTTCCAGGAACAAGGACCAATGAGAAGCTTTTTTTTTTTTTTTTCCCTCAGATGGGAAGTTCCACAGTCAGATAACCAAAACTATAAGGAACTCGACTCCCAAACAGCGTGTACACTTACATAATGCAGCAGCTGTTCCCATCATCATCGGAAAACCAACTTTATTTACAAGCACAAAAAAACACAAAACTAAGACACATTAACAAGATGTTTCCACTTTTTAACTTTCCAAATTCCCTCTGCGTCCTCCCCCCCTCTTTCTCTTATCACACACAAAACAAAAATACAATTTTCCCAAAACAATTTTTAAACAATTTTTAACCTCAATCTCCTTCCTCTTAAACACATACACGTTCCTCACATCCCACAACACCTCTTTTATACATGCAAGCATCAACCACAACACTCTCTCCTTTTCTCCACACATACCCAACCCAAACATAAATAACTCAAACGTCAAAAAATTCACATCACACAACTCCTTACACAACGGGCCCAAACCTGAAATCACACTTCTAGCATACTGACAATTCCAAAACAAATGCACCACACTCTCTCTCCCACCACAACCCCTCCTCGGACACATCTCACTCCTCACTAAACCCCGGTTTCTCTGGAAGTCTCTCACCGGTAACACCTCATGCAATGACTGCCACACAATCTCGCTCTGTCTATTTGTCATACCATCCAAACGTACCTTCTTCCATACCTTCTGCACATCACTTCCTCTCACCATATAGATACCACATTCCATCTCTCTACACTCAATCATCCTATATACCGCTTTCTTCTTCTCTAACAACCTCACATCCACATCACACAGTTCATACTTCACCAAAAATTTGTAAACCCACACATACCACACAGGCACCTCAAAAGCCACTGGGCACCTTAGATCCCTTTCCCGCCACTTCAAACGGAACAGAAAACTTCCAAACAAATACCTGCACATACATGCACACTTCCCATCCATCCTAATCACACCCAATACAAACACCATAATATTCACGCCAAAAAATACATTCAAATTTGGGAATCCCAGCCCCCCCTTATCCATTCTCTTCATCACAACCTCTCTCCTTGCACGCTCCATACTTGAACGCCAAAAAAATACAAACAAAACCCTATTTAATCTTCTAACACACATATAACCTGGTGGAAAAAACACCGCAACATGCAAAAAAATTGGTAACACCACACTCTTAATAACTAAAATTTTACCAAAAAACGTCAAATCTCTCATCTTCCAAAAATTTAACTTGCGCTCCACTCTCTCTCTCACATCCACCCAACTTTCCTCTCCATCCAACTTCTCTGAAAATTTCACACCCAGCACCTTTATCGGTCCACTCACCACATTCACCCCAATATCATTGCTCAGAGTCCTCCCACCAAAAATCTTACATTCAGTCTTCTCCCAATTCACTTTAAACGCAGACGCTCCACAAAAAACGGATACCAACAACTTCACACGACGCACCGAACACTCTGAATCACACAAAACACACACATCATCCATGTAACCATTCACCTTCCACTCCCTCCCCCCCGCCCCCGGCACTTGCACACCCCGAATCACCTTATCTTTCCTCAACATACACAACAACGGCTCAATCGCGCAAATGAACACAACAGGGGACAATGGGCACCCCTGCCGTACACCGGAAAACACATTCACTCTCCTCCCTACATTCCCATTCAACAAAACACAACTATAAATATTTTTATACAAACTTCTCACACTCCGGAAAACCCATCTTCACCAACACTCTAAACAGAAAACCATGCGCCAACCTATCATACGCCTTCTCAAAATCCAAACTCAACACATACACCCCCTTCTTACGGTTCAAACAGTCCCACAAACAATCTCTCAGCATACACACACCCTCATGTAACCGCCTTCCAGGCACCGAACAACACTGCTCCTCACCCACCGCACTCCCAACCACATCACGCATCCTATTTGCCAAAAGCTTCGCATAGATTTTATAATCACAATTAAGCAACGTGATCGGCCTCCAGTTTTTTAGATTTTTCAAATCACCTTTTTTTGGCAACAGCACAACCACTCCTGCACGCATACCATTCGCCACCTCTGCATTCGCCCACATATACTTACATACATCAACAAAATCCTTCCCAATCACATCCCACATCACACGATAAAATTCCACCGGGAGACCATCATCCCCCGGCGTTTTATTCAGCGCCATGTTACACACCACCTTCCATATTTCTTCACTCGTCACCTCCCCCATCAAACTCTCCCTTTCTGTCCCATTCAATCTATTTTCCAAAACACTCAGCACATCACTCTCCAAACCTTCATCCCTCCATTTCACTGCATACAAATCATCATAAAACTTTGCCACTTCCTCACATAAGTCCGCACCACTCACTTCATTTCCATCCACTCCATTCAAAACACTCATGCTCTGTCTTTTTCCAAAAACTTTCTTGAAAAAAAACCGCGAACACTTCTCATTCTTTTCCAAGTTCTCTATTTTAGCCCTATACACAATACTCCTCCCTCTCTCTCTCAAAAACTCGTTCACTTCTTTTTTCACTCTCAACAAATCTTCACTCACATCCATCCCGCCCTCTCTTACCTTATATAACACACTCAATCTTGCATTCAACCCAGCAAACCTTTCTCTCTTAGGTTAAAAAAAACCTTGGTTTTCCATTTAACCCAATCCCACCATTCACACACATTACTGAATTCACTTCTGCTCTCACACCACTCTTTATAATGTCTCTCATACTCCTCTCTCACCTCCACCCCATCCAGTAAACTCACATTCAGCTTCCATACACCTTTCCCAGCTACCTCCTTAGTATGCACATCCACTTCACACTTCATACACACATGATCTGAAAACGGCACACTCTCCTGTGCATAACTAACAGCAATCAGGTTTTTTGAAACAAAACAATAGTCCAGTCTAGACGCCACCCTCCCACTCTCAGAAAAAAATGTATTTAACAATGGAGTTACTTTACACTCCCTCTGCATATCCCTCAAACCAAAATCACTCACCATGTCCATTAACTCTTTCCTTGACACATCCACATTCACCTTTCCCACATCAACATTCATATCACCCACAATCACAACAGGCACTCTACCTGGAATAAAAAACTTAATTTTTTCAAATAAAACTTTACGCTCCTGTTTTTTCACAGGAGCATACACATTAATAACACTAAAACGAATATTTCTAAACTCAAAATTTGCTAACACGCATCTCCCAACCTCAATCACCATATAGTCACACAAACTCACATTACGCCCCTTCACCAAAAAACCAACACCGTCATTTCTATTACATGCACTCCCTGACCACACAGACGCACCATGAGGCCATTCACTCCCCTTCACACCATCCACAATCCCACACTCCTGTAAACAAAAAATTTCCGCATTTTGCGCTGCAAAAAACTCAAAAATGGCCGTACGCCGCAACTTATTTTTAAAAACCCTCACATTTTGAGATATAATTCTAACACCCATACTAAACACAAACCAAAAGGCTTAAAAAAAACACTTGTCCAAAAAAGCCAAAAAAGGAAAAAAAATACAAAAACAACCTACAGATATAACTTGACACACATTACATAAAACACACAAAAAAAACAGATAGCCATTGCTTAAAGAGCAAAGCTATGTACACAAAAAAACCCTACCTGGCTACTGGAAAAGTAAAACGTACTTAACCAGAACTGCCAGTGTCCTCCTCCACCATTTGTGCCGAGCAGCCTTCCGAGCCGCTGGCCTCCATATACTCCTCCACCCGTGCCTTTTTCTGCCCAGTCTTCCTCTGGGCCATTCCTTCTTCCACCACCTCAATGTCTCTGTTTTCCCCACCACCCTCCCTGTGACACTTTAACCCTCCTGAGTCCTCTTCCGAGGAGAAGGCACCAATATTTCTCGGATCAGACTCATGAACTAAAACCTCAGCCTCCTCCTCTGCCACAGATATATCGAAATCCATCAGGCATTCTGACCATGATTCAGCAACTGGGACTTCTTTTTTTACTTCTTTTTTAGGCCATGAACGCTCCTCTCGCCTTATGGCCTTCCAAAATTCCTTGTCCTCCTTTTCCTCCTGTTGCTTCTCCTTCCTTCTCTCAGCCTCCTTGTCCTCCTGCCGCTTCTCCCTCCGTCTCTCGGCAGGAGTGGGTGGCGCCCTCACAACGCTTTGCAGCGCGGCGACTTCGCCTTCCCTCCGCTTCTTCTCCTCCTCCCGCCTCTTAACCTCCTCCTCTCTCTTCCTTTCTTCCTCCCGCCTCCGCTCCTCCTCACGTCTCTTTCTTTCCTCCTCCTCTCTAGTTGACCTCCTCGGCACACCAAACGGGCAGTCTCTATACAGGTGCTCTGAACTGCCACACCTGTCACATTCACGAGGCATCGGACACCTAGCCGCCACATGACCCTCTTGCTTGCAATTACGGCAAACCAACTCCTTGCTACACATGTTTAGCAGGTGCCCGAACTGAAAGCACCTCCTGCAGTAAAGTGGCTGCCCTGGGTATGACAGGAAGCCCCTATGACCCGCCACTGAAAAGTTCGCTGGTGGGTGGGTGAAACCTCCCAAACAACCTGGGTCCTTCTTCAATTTCACCCGAAACACATACTTGCAGTTGAAAATGCCCAAGACATTTTTCTGCTTCTCCCCTCCCTTCACGTATTCACAGTACCGCTCCAGGAACTGCTCCAGTAGTGCTACTTCTGTATAGGGGTTGTACACAGTCACAGTCACCACTTTTTCCATGAGCCCAAACAGGGGCTCCACCCACACTCCCTCCAGGCATGGATCACCTTCATTACTTCTGAGCCATTCAAAGACGGTCAAACAGCATCCCTCATTCACAAAGGTTACATCATATGTACCTTGACTCCGGAATTCATTGACGCTGTAGATATCCTGACGATGGGCTCCAGCCTTTCCCTCCAACAGGTCACGAACGACGTACACGAGGTTGTTTTTCTCACCACCTTCTACCACCACTCGGATCGTATTCTTAATGAACATCCTCAGTCCAGACTGCCGGTACGGATACCGCAGTAGAAAATCAGCAGCACGCTGCCAGCAAAGCCCCTGGATCACTCCAGGAAAACTCGCACCCTCTGACCGCGACACACGATCGCAGCCAAAAGGCCGAGATCACACTGGCGCATAGCATACAATGATTGATATTAGCGCATGGCGGCCCAGCCATGCTACCCTTTTATAGCAACAGCTACAGGACCTTCCAGGAACAAGGACCAATGAGAAGCTGTTACAAACAAACGTAGCTACATGACCTTCCTGGCGGACCAATAGGAGCCGCTGCAGCACCTGAATATGTGACCCCTGATCTCCAATGAGAGATCTCACTCTGGGCATGCTCAGATGGGAAAACGCAGGACTTTGTCTCAAAGACGACTGCTCCAGCACTGGCTATAATAGCAGATCCAGGAAAGGCAGCAGCAAGTCACTGCACAGTAGAGGAGTGGGCAAGACGCCTGGACCGACGTCTCTGCTGAGCAGGCTCCACTGTGGCCGGAGATGAATGGGAGACCGCAGCGGGACGGGTTCGAGACTCCCCTTGTGCATCAGCGGGAAATCGAACCCTAACACATATGTTCATAAAAGGTATCCAATATATATGACCATATTTGAACATATATATTAAAAACTTTGGTCTGTTTTGATATTAGCACCATAATTGTATCTTGACCCAAACCTCGACCTATATAGCTTGGGATCTATTTACTGATTTCTGCAATGTACCCAATATACCTTTTATGAACACATCTACCTTGTTTTTATCTCCTTAATTCTGTATGAATAAAATCTAATCTTCTAGCAACATAGACTATAGTTCTCCCTATTTTGCATATTATGTTGAGTCGCTTACATATGGGTACGCTATAATAAACTGTGAAATTGGTACTTTTTCAAAATGATAATAGACACATGTCCATTTTTTACAATCACAGCTGAAATTTACCTATACATGTCTATGGGTCCACAAAAATCACATTGTCATTTGTGTGCAGTTTATGTGAAAATTAACTGGGGAATGTTTGCAGCACATATAATTCTTGTGAACATACACATATTATTTAGCCTTGAGTCTACTTTTCATTCTCCTTGCTTCAGTCTCAGGATGGCTTTCAGCTTATTGGCCAGATGCCTCCAGTGCCCTCTTGGTCTCATTTCTAAATTGTGACAAGCTAAACAGAAACTTTGGCTTTTCTCTTTGCCTTGTATCTTATGCTGCATTCAATACTTTAGCAGGAACTCCATTTCATCAGACCAGCCACTTTGTCACCTCCACCAAGCATTCATCAATCCTACACTACTTGGAGAGAATAGAGCTCTTAAAGTAACACCTCCCTGAATGAAGCAGCCATATTCTCCTCCTGCACTGACCCTCATTCCTCCAGTGGGTAGCACTAGCTATCAAGATAGCTGTCATTATCATCTTTAAAGGATGTACACAATTCCACATTCTCTTTGGAGGCTGCAAGCAGCATAGCCATTGTCATTAGTAGTTTCTCCTACTTCATTGTATATTTTGCATAAATGCAGTGTTCTAATATAGACTGATCTTTTTCTTGTGGTTTCAAAGATCTATTCTTCTAAACACATAGTAGGAATTTTTATAGTTTATCTTGGCTTGATCATGTTTGGGGGTGGCCCCTGAGTAAAAGAATTGGCAGTGATCCCCTTCATCAGCAGTAGTTTTATTTTTTTTACAAATTGTTTCCTAAGTATAGTTTTTTTTGTTACTTTATACAGCACCTTAGGTGTTGTGAACACGTTGGAGGCGACTTCGGAGCTGGAGCTCCCTCCGGTGGTTGCTGAGGGTAATGAACCAATTGCTGAATGGCTTTTAGCTGGGTCCGAATGGTCTGATATAAGTGACCTGAACTCCCATGAGCCTTGCCAGTAATCAATTGTTCTTCAGGTCTTGGTTGGAGCTCAGCTTGCATTCCTGCTTTCATTCATATAAGTGAATTGCTGTTTTTTTTCCTCTGGTTGGATTTTCCTTGCTGGTTTGCTGCCTTGCAGTGAACTTCAGCCTGGTCCCCTTTTGGGGCCTGGCGCTGCATTTGTGCTCAGTTTGTGTTTGCACTTTTGCTCTGTTCCTGTGTCACTTTTTATTTGCTGAATTGTTGTGTGTTACACCAGAGATCTGATTCAGGTGGTAGAGATCATATGATCTCAGGTATTTTGTTAATCAGAAGTGTTGGAATTTTTGTCAGGGTTTTTTGGGTTGCAGTCAGAATTCTTTCCTATACTTTTCTATCTAGACAGAATTGGGCCCCAGCGTTTGCTCATTCTATTTTCTGTCTGTGTTCGTATTTTCTTCTTGTCTAACCGCCATTACATGTTTGGGGCTTCCTATTTCTTTGGGGGTTCTGCTATGGGGCAGTTAGCTTTCATCTTTCTGCCTTTAGGTGTAGCTATCTCTCCGGCTGTGACGAGGATCACCGTAGTTACACTCCACAGCTACTTCTAGTGTTGCGGTTAGTTTAGGGTTCCGTAACCCAATAGTTTCCAGCCTCTCTGGTGTATTGCTACTTTGGCTATTTTTGCTATTTCCCCTCAGCTACCGAAACATAACACTTAGGGCCATTAACAGGGTTGTCCAGCAATGCATACCCCCTTGAAAGAAGGCAAAAGCTATAGTTACACATTGGTACATTTCATGACAGGTACACTTCATTATTTGGGCATTGACTATGGCAGTTACACAAATTGAGCATCTCCAAGCTGAGCAGTTATCTATTATTATCTATTATTTCTAAACACTGTTTTTCGGTGATTACTTTGTATCTCCGTTCATACTGCACCCACACACACAAATGATACACCATTTGAAAGGTAAACTTACCCCCTTCAGCAAGAAAATAGCCAAACAAACCACACATCCACGATTTGATCACAAATTACAGTTTAAACATTCATTTTCATAAACCTGCAATAAGGAAAAATGACCTGCAGGTGGCACCACACTACCCCAAAGCACACTACCACAAAGCTGCTTACAGACATCACAAACAAATCCAAACATATGCCTTGGGGTCTTTCCAGCTTGCCCAAGTGCTTGCCCAGCCTATTTCAGGCACATTGGAGGATTGCACACTTCACTGCAGGTGAGTCACATATGCAAACACATTTGCAAACATGCACTGCTTTTTCGCTGATTACTTCACTCCACACACACAAATGATACACCATATGAAAGGTAAACTTGCTCTCTTCTGCAAGAAAAGTGCCAAACAAACCACACATTCACGATTTATCACTAAATACAGTTTAAACATTTATTTTCATAAACCTACAGAAAGACACAATGACCTGCAGGTGACAACTCAACCGAAAGACATTTTTTGGCCTCTACAATCTATTGTATTACCAAGCTACATATATAAATGCCTGTCTGTGTTCATCATCTCATGAAATACATTTGCATTTCACCAGCTTGCTTTTTCTGAAATTGCCTGTGCCCCCGACGACCAATGTGCGAAAATTTTGCACAGGCCAAGCTAGTATTACAATATTGTCAGATGGTGGTTGGCAGTTACACAACCATAAAGTGGCATGAAGTTTGATGGTTACAGCATAGAACTCAGCAGTTGCAGCTCTTTACAGAAAAAGACTCCTTAACTCAAATAGCAGCGGTTCCCACCTGCAATGACAGCAAACTCATCAGTTTCGGTTATAAGGCAATTATTGAGGAATCTTATAGTATTTTGCACTTTGAGCTCTTTTTTGAGCTCTTTCAGGAACCGTCTATGATGTTGTACTCACAGATGCAGGATGCATCAATAGTTGGGTAGACACCCATGCTAGCCACTGCCTTCCTTTTTGTCTAAGACCATGGTCAAAAGTTCATAGTTCCAGTTTCAATTTCTTCACTCTCTCATGTTCCAGCTCCACCGACTGTCTCAGGCTACAAAATCCACTGCTATTTAAGGCTATATTAGTGCACTATTTGTAGTCTCAGGTCAAGCATGTAGGCACTTCAGTACATCTTCCACAAACTCCATTTTTCCCAATATTTGATGCTCTGTCTCTGCATTTGACCATTTGGCTGTAATCAGATGTAGTTTTCCTGACCAAGAAGTGCTGTACTTCCAGCTTTGGATCGCTTTGCACAACCCTGATCCATGGTCCAAGTTAGTGCTCTTCGATCCATGAACAGGAACTGTGCAAATTTAGTTACTCTCCGGGACTCCAGGATCAGATGACGTCATACCAGCTCAATGTATCAAACGCTGCACCAAAGAGCCCAGAGGCTCAAGAAATTCACAGGGCTCCTGTTCAAGAGAGCACTGATCTGGACTGTGGATCAGGGTTACACAAAACTATTTGCTCTTCTCTATTCTGAACCATTCTAAAACAGAGATTGTGCAGTGCCATGCTTGTATGTCTGACACAGTCTACTAGTGATCGTAACCATTCTGCATACTCATTGCATCACATATGCAAAAAAAAACTTTGAATATACTTTTGAATAAACCTTTACAATCATTCCCTGAAAATAGCAGATTGTGCATCATATCATTCGCACATTGTGGTTTCCCTAGCCACTATACTTCTAAGGACTGCAGATAGGCACATAAGATTAGGTGCTCTGCTACTTAAAGAGCCAGTACCCACTATGGTGGCCACCAAGCAGTGGTCTGTAACCACATCACTTTTCACTAACTAGGAAACATGAACATAACAAAACATATGATCATATAACTAAGATTGGCCAGTTACATTACTGTTCTAATACAACCATACATGTTCTTTCAAGGGTTTATGATAATACGTCTCGGTTCATCCATGCAAACTGAAAAAAATCTAATGCTCATAGGAAAAAACTCATTCTCCCTGATGTCTTATGAAAGAAAGTGTTTTATCATGTTGGATGCCTGATCTTTAGTTCATCTGAAATATAAGCTTGTCAAAGTGGTATATGAAAACTGTTTATACCCTTTATACCCCTCTCCTTATGCCCATATATATGACTATCTGCCCCTTGATAGGGCTTAGAAGGAACTTTGCAATAGAGGTACTTTCGGATTTATCGCACGTCCAGTATAGATTCTCAGCCTCTAAATGTATGCAATGATGTTTTCTGTCCAGAAATCTTGAAAATAAAAGTATATTTTTAATCATTAAGTATATTCCCTTTATTTAATAAAAATATAATACCCCTTTAACTTTAGTATTACAGCAGTCCTGAAGGTTGATATGTTCATCCATGGCTTCTGCTTGTTTTTTTTTCTACCTATACTGTTAGTAATGAGAATCAATATGGTAATTCTGGAACAGGCTATTTATTTTAATTATCTGACAATGAATTATAGTTCACCAGCAGAAACTTCATTAGGAGAAAGAAAAGCTGAAGGAAAATGGAAAAGGACAAAAGGATGGAGGAATAATTAGAGTCTTATTTCATCAGGTTTTTGTGAAGACGCTCTTTATCTTATATAACTTGTATAAATCCAAAGTTCTCTGTATCACTGGCATGAATATTTTACAATATAGAGATGGTATCTTTAAGCCAGTTGGTAATTGTGTTTGTTGGTCACCTCCTGACATGTAATTTGTCCCCATGTTGCAGGTTTAATGTCCTGTAATTGAAGGATCAGCAAGAATGATATTATTCTCAGTAGATGCAGCCTGCACGCAGAGAATTTACAAATCACGCTGACAGATAACGTCTTGACTTTGACCTCCATCTGTAAGGTGGAAATTCTACTCCACCTGCTTTCATTTTTACACAGGAATACACCAATATAAATGTGTGAAGGCTGACATATTCTTTTGGCAGAGTAACGTATCTCTTTTTGTATTAGGCTTCACATATTCAAGGAATCTTAAAGAATAGCTTTCCAGATTTGTCAGTCTTATTAGTTCTAAGAAAAAACTACAGAAACTATGCTTAGTTTTTAAAATCATGTGTCAGCTTTAGGGTTGAGCATTCCGATACTTCCGATACTTCCGATACCTGAAATCCAATGTAAGTCTATGGGAACAAAATATCGGAAGTATCGGAAGTACTTCCGATATTTTGTTCCCATAGACTTACATTGGATTTCAGGTATCGGAAGTATCGGAATGCTCAACCCTAGTCAGCTTACACTAATGCAAGTGATTTTGGTGGTGCACACCTCTTCTGGTTATGAGTAGAGTTGAGCAAATTTTTCAAAATTCAATTCCGATTTTGATCGGCGGCGAACATTGTTTTTGCAATATTTGACTAACACAGCCGAACATCATTGGAGTCAATGGGAGTAGAAATTAATGAATATGTTCGGAACTGATCATCAAATATAAATTTGGCATGAATAGGGCACCAATATAGCACGAATATGGCAAATTCATATTCTGCGAACGATTCTGAACATATTTGTTCAACTCTAGCTTTGAGCCCCTAATGTCAGTCCTTCCTTGCTGTCAAGGCAATACTGACTACCCATGATTGATAGTAATCCAATTAGATACATTCTGGCCATACACAAGTTCCTATTGTGTGTCAGAAACCTCAGGATGGTTACATCTTATGGTGGTGGTTTGGGTTTTATATGATTTTGACCAAATAGCATTAACTAAGTACCTAATGTTATTTGCATGTACTATTACCATCTACTGATTTACTTGCTCTAGGGTACATGTTCTTTTTTTTTGGGAGGGGGGTGTTGTCAATTAAATCGCCACAGTTTGAATCTTGCTCTTACACTTTGCATGTATACCAGCTCATGGTACAGCTCAGCTTTTTGGCTTTATTGTAACATAGTAACATAGTAACATAGTTATTAAGATTGAAGGAAGACTTTAAGTCCATCTAGTTCAACCCATATCCTATCCTAACCTGCCCTAACATGTTGATCCAGAGGAAGGCAAAAAAAACCCAAGTGGCAAACAGTAAGCTTCACATTGGGGAAAAAAATTCCTTCTCGACTCCACATACGGCAATCAGACTAACTCCTGGATCAACGCTGTATCTAGGAAACTAGTAAATATAGCCTGTAATATTATACTTTTCAAGAAAGGCATCCAGTCCCTTCTTAAATTTTATCAAGGAATCACTCATTACAACATTAGACGGCAGAGAGTTCCATAGTCTCACTGCTCTTACAGTAAAGAATCTGCGTCTGTGATTATGGCTAAACCTTCTTTCCTCCAGACGTAGAGGATGCCCCCTTGTCCCAGTCACAGGTCTAAGAGTAAAAAGATCATTAGAAAGGTCTTTGTACTGTCCCCTCATATATTTATACATTGTAATAAGATCACCCCTAAGCCTTCGTTTTTCCAAACTAAATAACCCCAAGTGTAATAACCTGTCTTGGTATTGCAGACCCCCCAGTTCTCTAATAACCTTGGTCGCTCTTCTCTGCACCCGCTCCAGTTCAGCTATGTCTTTCTTATACACCGGAGACCAGAACTGCACACAGTATTCTAAGTGTGGTCGCACCAGTGACTTGTATAGAGGTAAAATTATGTTCTCCTCATGAGCATCTATGCCTCTTTTAATGCATCCCATTATTTATTTGCCTTGGCAGCAGCTGCCTGACATTGGCCACTAAATGTGAGTTTGTCGTCCACCCATACACCCAGGTCTTTTTCAGTGACAGTTTTGCCCAGTGTTTTACAATTAAGCACATAATTATACATCTTGTTTGTTCTACCCAAGTGCATGACCTTACATTTATCCCCATTAAAGCTCATTTGCCATTTATCAGCCCAAGCTTCTAGTTTACATAAATCCTCCAGTAATATAAAATTGTCCTCCTCTGTATTTATTACCCTGCAGAGTTTAGTGTCATCTGCAAATATTGAAATACTACTCTGTATGCCCCCTACAAGGTCATTAATAAATATGTTAAAGAGAAGCGGCCCCAATACTGACCCCTGTGGTACCCGACTGCTAACCGTGACCCATTCCGAGTGTGCTCCATTAATAACCACCCTTTGTTTTCTATCCATGAGCCAGTTCTTAACCCACTTACACATATTTTCCCCTATCCCCATTGTTCTCATTTTATGTATCAACCTTTTGTGTGGCACTGTATCAAAAGCTTTTGAGAAGTCCATGAACACCACATCCACTGCATTCCCTTGGTCCAGTCCTGAACTTACCCCTTCATAAAAGCTTATCAGATTAGTCTGACAAGAACGGTCCCTCGTAAATCCATGCTGACACTGTGTCATGAGGTTATTGTGTCATAAGTAAGCACAACACATTTACTAGTGCAATAATCCATGCTTATAAGGGGTATTTTGGTGGTGTTGTGTCCTTTAAACTCCCAGCAATCTGCTGGGAGTTGGCAGGTGGAAACAAAAGAAGGGAGAGAGCGCTCCATGTGAAAGTAATTCCAGACAAGTAAAGTTGGGAGAGGTAATACAGTTACCTCTGGTGGTTGCGCAAATAAGGCACAACACTGAAGATTCGCTTTGAATGCAGGCGGTCCTGGAGCGCTGCAGCACCTACCGCCCACCCTTGGCATACAGCGTAGGAGCCATATCACAGGAGAAACTATGGGAGTACTGGGCAGCGTAAATCTTTAGGGCATTGTTCCCCAACTCCAGTCCTCAAGGCCCATAAACAGGTCATGTTTTCAGGATTTCCTTTGTATGCAATTATCACCTGGGCAATACAAAGGAAATCCAGAAAACATGACCTGTTGGTGGGCCTTGAGGACTGGAGTTGGGGAACAATGCTTTAGGGCACCAAGCTATGAATTTCTCCAGGGAGTTGGCAGATAAAACTTGGTTTACCATGTGCATATTTATTTTATTTATTTACTTGCTGAAGAGCCCGGCTCTGCCCTGGGATAGTAACTAACTACGGTTAGTTATAGCAAATTATAATGATTACATCTGTATATATAAAGCTGAGTGTATAGCCCCGCCCACTTTGCATAGCCACATTCACTATAATATCCCACATCATTCCGTCAGCCAGAGCTACCGGACTACTACCCCCAATATCCCATATCGTGCCATCAGCCAGAGCCACCGGACTACTAATATCTCACATCATCCCTTCACAGCCTCCAGACTACTACCCCTAATATACCACATCATCCCATCAGCCAGAGCCACTGGACTACTACCCTTAATATCCCACATCATCCTGTCAGCCATAGCCACCGGACAACTACCACTAATATCCCACATCATCCTGTCACAGCTGCCAGACTACTACCCCTAATATCCCACATCATCCCATCAGCCAAAGCCACCGGTCTACTACCCCTAATATCCCACATCATCCCGTCAGACTGGGGTCAGAACCAGAGCACTGAGTGGAGTGGCCCTAACTTCCATACCGGGGGATCCCTTTAAGAGAGGCCTGGCCTCAGAACCAGAGAACTGAGTGGCTTTGCCCTGACTTCCATACCAATGATCCCTTTAATAGAAGCCTGGGGTGAGAATCAGAGCGATGTGGGGTTTACCCTAACTTCCATACCGGAGATCCCTTTAAGAGAGGCCTGGGGTCAGAACCAGAGTGCTGAGTGGAATTGCCCTAACTTCCATACCAATGATCCCTTTAGGAGGCCCTGGGGTCAGAACCACAGCGCTGAGTGGAACGGTCCTAACTTCCATACCGGGGATCCCTTTAAGAGAGGCCTGGGGTCAGAACCAGAGCGCTTAGTGGAATTGCTCTAACTTCCATACCAATGATCCCTTTAAGAGGGAAGATGTGCCTATGGGATGGAGGGTGTGTGATGTGGATATGGGAATGGGAGGGGGTGATTCATTTCTGTCATGTGCTCTCTGCTCCTTTCTGGGGGGCAGACAATGGCAGGGAGCTTATGTTCCCGAGATGCTAGATTTCTCCAACCCAGTCACTGTCTGCTGAGGTGTTGTCGTGGAGTGAGAAAACTGTTGCTCATAGCAACCAATCACAGCTCAGCTTCTTTTAAACAGCTCTGGTGAAATGAAAGATGCTTAGTGATTGGTTGCAAGGAAAACTGTTGCTCATAGCAACCAATCACAGCTCAGCTTCTTTTAAACAGCTCTGGTGAAATGAAAGATGCTTCATGATTGGTTGGTGATACACACACAAATTCAATTTTATATATATAGATTTTACTCATTTATATAGCGCCATTAATTCCACAGCGCTTTACATACATTATTGGCACTGTCCCAGATGGGGCTCACAATCTACATTCCCTATCAGTATGTCTTTGTAATGTCTGAGGAAACCGGTGTACCCGGAGGAAACCCATGCAAACACGGTGAGAACATATAAACTCCTTGCAGATGTTGTCCTTGGTGGGGTTTGAACCCAGGACCCCAGCACTGCAAGGCAAACATATGTAGCTACTGGCTAGATCTTGGCCATCCCTCCTGATTTTGACCCCAGCTAGTCTTACTGTGCATTTGACTGACCTGCTTGTATATGACCTCAATTATGCCTCTGACTCCACTTTGGTCTCCTGTTTGTGCCCTTGGTTCTCTCTGTCCAGCTCCTGATTCAGGTAGTTTGCCTACTATTGCTTCAGGCTCATTCCTCAAGCTATGAGCTACTCTGTGGATGCAACCTAAGGAACCTCTGTTGAAGTTAAGATCCCTGTGTAGGGGTAAAGGGTGAATGGAAGGGTTTCTCTGAAATCTGCTAGACACAAGAGCTCCAAGTCAGTCTGTGGTTGCCTTCTTGAGCTGACAGCTTCAGACTTATTACCTTAGAGACCTCACACAAACCTTTATCTTGTGGTGGTTACAGGTTACTTGAAGGTATCATAAATTTATGCCAATGCAGGTGATTTAAAGCTACTGTATGCATTAAAAACAAACATCTCATAACTATGAAGAATAATTCAGCAAATATTTTTGCAGCTATAAAAATGAAACAAAACAGAATAGCATTCACTTAAATTGCTCAAATGTTGTAATATAATAGGCACAGATATTCTTTTCCTTGATCATACAACTTACATAAAACTTATTCTCTCAGCAATGTCATTCCTTCTACATTCTGATTGAAGTAAACTAATTTTAGAAAAGCATAATCATGATCCTTTTCTCAAAAAATATATTTAATACCATAGAGTGCTCAGATCACAATAGACTGCCAATAATGCTGTCCTACCTGTCTTTCTGATCAAATACTAGAGATACCAGAAGTGCTGAGGTAAAAAGAGGCTGCTCACACTATTGTCCATCCTGATTTTCTGATCTAATTCTGGAGACACTAGTGGTTCTGAGTTAAGAAGAGGTCACTCACACTCCTGCACTACCTTTCTTTCTGATCAAATACTGGAGATGCCAGAGTTCTCAGGTAGGAAGTTGGTGCTCACACTGCTGCTCACTCTGTCTTTTTGATATATTACTGGAGATAACAGTACCCAGACCCGAACCCCATTCACTCGAATGGGGTCCCGAACATCCATTGTTTATCACGCTGTCTTGTGCTTCTGATCGACAGTAAAATCATCACCGCCGGTCAGACAGCTGTGAAACGACAGCTATGATCAGAGCTATAAAGTTTACCTCCAATCACAGATGTTGGAAGATGGGACTAATGCTCCCATCAGCCGACGCCTGATGCCACTAATAACATCGAGAGAGAAAGAGCGGCTCATTGGAGTATTCAACAGCCGACTCCTGCACTCTAAAAAATAATTTAAAAAAAAACGGCATGGATTCCACTGTAATTTTGATAACCAGCCAGGCAAAACTCACAGCTGGGGTCTGCAACCCTCAGCTGTCAGCTTCAGCAAGGCTGGTTATGAAGAATAGAGGAGTCCCCACTCCTATTTTATTAATTATTTGGTGGTTGGTTGTCAACTGCTCAGGTCCCGAGCCGGCTCCAGATTGGTCTGCGAGCAAGGTCCTGTCTGACTGGACTTAGGTGAAGTCTATAAAAGGATCTTTTGGGTGCCCGTCTGTGCGCTAAGATCTCTAATATTGCTCTGTGTGTAACAGGGTATAGATCCGAGTGCTCTTTCTTTGTACCTCTCTGTGAAGCAACCGAGCAGCTACTTTGTACTCTTCCCACACGGAATGACCTTTTAACTCCGACTGTGTTCGGTGCTTGCATGCAGCATTGCTCCGCAATTGTCTCTAGCTGCGGTTCTTCCACCTCCGCACGGTGGACCCTGGGTTTCGATTGCACCTTCTCTTAATTTATATTTGGTGCGATCCGCAAACCCTAACAGTGTCTTAGCGCCTGAGTCTGGCTAGTAATGGTGGATGAGCAGCTTTTGCAGCAGTACATCCAGCAGCTGGAGGGCAGGTTGTCCGCTATTGAGCGCACGACCACAGCCGTGGATGTTACCGCAGTTGCGGCTTATGCAGCCACTGAAGCTGCGTCTCGTGTGTCCACTGCCATCCCTGTTCCATCCCTCTCACATTTTCCCCTGCCCGATAAGTTCTCGGGTGACAGTAAAGTCTGTAGGGGATTTGTGAACCAGTGTGCTATCCATTTAGAGCTGCTGGGGTCACGTTTTCCATCTGAACGGGCCAAGGTGGGATTTGTGATCTCTTTTCTAACGGACAGGGCGCTGGAGTGGGCTACTCTTCTGTGGGAGTGCAATGACCAGGTGGTGCAGAGCGTCCTGCATTTTTTGAGTGCTCTGAAACAGGTCTGTTTAGGACCTCATGTCACCCACGACATTGTGCTTCAACTTTTGGCCTTAACCCAGGGCTCCTCCATGGTCAGACAGTTCACCATCCGATTTCGGACTCTAGCTACCAAGTGGCCGGATAAAGTCCTCATCCCAATTTTCTGGCGGGGACTTTCTGACCATGTAAAAGATGCTCTGCCCACTAGGGAGATTCCGGCCACACTGGAGGAGTTAATATCTATCTCCACCCGAATAGACCTTCTACATTTAGAGCGAAGGTTGGAGCGAGGCCAGTGTAGGCAGAGGTTTCGGCTGGCTCCAAATTTTGCCAAGCCTCTGGAATCTCCGGTCCAGGTTGCTGAACCAGGTGAGGCCATGGAGGTTTCTCGAGAGGAACCCAAGTCTCGTTCCATCTGTGCACCTCAGATCTCCCATGTTTGTAAGCAGCCTAGTCACTATGCCAACAAGTGTCCCCAGCGGCAGGGAAATGACCGCGTCTAGTGGTCATTGGAGGAGGCTGACTAGACATGGCAGCGTTGTCCTCCAAATTAACCTTTAGGGTGACACTCTCATATGGTTCGACCACCCACTCTATGCAGTTTCGTGTGGACTCTGGGGCTGATGGTAACTTTATATCTTCTGCCTTCATCCAACAACACAGAATACCGCTGGTGATGCTCACCAAGCCAGTTACCATTTGTGTGGTAAATGGGTCTGCACTGCACTCGCAACATCAGACCATTCCTCTCTCTCTGGCCATGTCTCCCAAACATCAGGAGATAATATCATTGTTGGTCATCCCTGAGGGTATTGATGAGGTATTGTTATGGATACCTTGGTTACTTCATCTTTCACCTCAAATTGACTGGTCTACAGGGAGAATATTAGGAGTGGGTCTTGCAAGGGAAGGTGTCTGAGGACTCAGGTTCAGGTTGCTACATCTGAGATATCCGCAGATCTAACCTCTCTTCCCAAACATTATTGGCAATACGTGGATGTGTTCTCCAAAAGAACAGCGGAGACCCTTCCGCCTCATCGCCCGTATGATTGTCCTATAGATCTCTTGCAGGGTGCTGAGCCTCCTTGGGGACGTGTTTACCCTCTATCTCTCCTGGAGACTGAGGCTATGTCTTAATATATCAAAGAGAATCTAGCAAGAGGGTTTATTAGGAAATCAGTGTCTCCTGCTGGGGCTGGGCTCTTCTTTGTTCAGAAGAATAAAGGGGAATTATGTTCATGTATAGATTACAGGGGATTAATTGCTATTACCATCAAAAACAAATACCCTCTACCTCTCATCTCGGAGCTCTTTGATAGGCTGCGAGGGGCTAAGGTATTTACCAATTTAGATCTGCATGGCGCGTACAAATTGATACGCATTCGTGAGGGGGTTGAATGGAAGACCACGTTTAACACATGGGATAATCATTATGAGTATCTGGTGATGCCGTTTGCCCTCTGTAATGCTCCTGCTGTCTTCCAAGACTTTGTTAATGACATCTTCCGGGAGTTGTTATCCCCTTCGTTGGTTGTCTATCTGGACAATATTTTCATCTTCTCTCCAGATATTGATAACCACCGAAAGGATGTCTGTAAAGTCTTCGAAATCCTGCGTGCCAATTCCCTGTTTGCCAAATTAGAGAAGTGTGTGTTTGAGCAGGAGTCTTTGCCTTTCTTTGGCTACATTATCTCAGCCAAGGGTTTGGCTATGGATCCTGCCAAACTAGAGTCCATGATGAACTGGCAGGAACTGCATTCCCTTAAAGTGGTGCAGTGCTTTATGGGCTTTATCAACTACTATCGCCAGTTCATCCCTCACTTCTTCACCTTAGTAGCTCCACTGGTAACCCTCACCAAAAAAGGAGCTAATCCTAAAGTGTGGTCGAAGGAGGTTTCCAAGGCTTTTTCTTCGGTGAAGTTTCACTTTGCTAGGGCTCAAGTGCTACATCGCCCCGATGTGGATAAGCCCTTCATATTGGAAGTGGATGCCTCTTCCGTCGGTACTGGAGCGGTCCTTTATCAGAAGGACATTCCGGGGACATAAACATCCGTGTTTTTTCTTTTCTAAGAACTTCACACCGGCAGAGAGAAACTATTCCATTAGGTACAGGGAGTCAGCCATGAAGTTAGCCTTCTCTGAGTAGAGACATCTCCTAGAAGGGGCTCGATATACCTTCCAAGTGTTCACCGACCACAAAAATCTGCTGTATCTGCAGACGGCTCAGCGACTGAACTCTCGCCAAGCCTGATGGTCCTTATTCTTCTACCAGTTTAATTTCACCCTTCATTTTCTCTCCAGGGAGAAGAACATACGGGACGATGCTCTTTTCCGTTCCATTGTTTTTTCTGTGGAGGAAGACGAGCCTCGGCTTATTGTCCATATGAGAGCTCGCAGACGGTAACTCCGGGTTTCGCTTGATTCGTTGCCTCAGGGCAAGACTCTGGTACCATGATATCTGCAGCTGGAGGTCCTTTCTTGGGCTCACACATCTAAGTTGGGTGGATATTTTGGGACCAAAAGGACGTCTGAGCTTCTGACGAGGTCATATTGGTGGCCGTGAATGGCGCGTGACGTTAGAGACTACGTCCAGGCGTGTGTCTCCTGTGCCAAGGATAGGCCATCCCGGCAGAGGCCCGCAGGTTTGTTATATCCCCTGCCAGTAGTAGATAGGCCCTGGGAGATGGTTGGATGGACTTAATTGTAGGCTTGCGCAAGTCCCATAATAATACTGTCATTTGGGTAGCCACTGACCATTTCTCAAAGATGGTACATCTAGTTCCTCTTCTGCGGGTACCGTCGGCACGGGCCTTGGCTGCGCTTTTTGTGAAGCACGTCTTCCATCTTCACGGGATGCCTGAGAAGGTAGTCAGTGACCGGGTTCCTCAGTTCGCTTCTTGGTTCTGGAGAGAGCTTTGTCGGCTGCTCAGTATCGAGCTTAATTTCTCTTCTACATACCATCCTGAGACGAACAAATTGGTAGAGAGGGCCAATCAGACCCTGGTCATGTATCTACGGCAATTTGTCTCTGCCAGGCATGATGACTGGGCATCCCTACTGCCATTGGCAGAGTTTGCTCTTAATAATGCTGTTGCCGACTGTACAGGGCAAACTCCGTTCTTCCTCAATTATGGTCAGCATCCGCGTGTTCCTCTGCCAATGCCCGTTTCGTCTACCGACTCTAGGGTCATGGACTGGGCTGTGGAGGCTCGTGATTTCTGGGACCACACACAGGATGCCATCAAAGACTCTAAGGAGAGAATGAGGGTCTCCGCTGATGCGTATCATCACCCCCTCTAGTCTTCGCACCCGGCGATTTAGTGTGGCTCGTAATATCAAGCTACGCATAGAGTCCACAAAGTTCTCTCCTCGCTTTCTAGGTCTTTTAAAGTCCTTGAGCAGGTAAATCCCATAGTGTATCGCCTGTCCCTTCCACCGCACCTGAATATCATCAATACCTTTCACGTCTCCCACTTGAAACCCGTTCATATGTCTCGGTTTTCTGAGTCATCTGCTGAGACTTCTGGAACATCCTCGGATGATTTTGAGGTGAAGGCGATTGTCGGTTCCAAGGTGGTGCATGGTAAAAAGTTTTTTTGGTCGACTGAAAGGGTTATGGTCTGGAGGATAGGACCTGGGAGCTGGTTGAGCATATCCATGCCCCTCAGCTTATTGCAGCCTTTGAGCCTAGTGAGGTTCGCCGGGGGACTCTAGAGAAGGGGGTAATGTTAGGCACCAGGATTCTCCATCTGCACAGGGTAGATCCCAAGCCTTGTCTTCTTCTGCAGTCTCCAATTTGGTCTCGACCGTAGTAGGTGCTGCTCAGCAAAGACATCGGTCCCAGCATTTTGCTCAGACTCGTGGTGTGCACTCTGTTATTGCTGCCTCCTTAGGTTCCTCTATAGTAACTAGCAATAGACAGCTGTGAGCACCCATTCCTGAGATTAAGTCCAGGAATCTCTCTACTGAGCATGCTCGTGAGGTGGCGACCTCTCATTGGTGGTCGGTTGTCAGTTGCTTAGGTCCCCCGCCAGCTCCGGATTGGTCCGCGAGCAAGGTCCTGTCTGACTGGACTTATGCACAGTCTATAATAGGATCTTTTGGGCGCCAGTAGGTGCCCTAAGATCTCTAATATTGCTGTGTGTGTTGGTGGGATAGTTAGCACCCTGGATGCAAGTGTGCTGCTATTGGCACTGTGAGTTTGTTTCTTATCAGGCATGTAGGGTGGGAACTCCCGCTTGAGACCAGCACCTGCACCGGGCGACAGCGTCGCATGTGCATGTTTCACAGACCATGTGACAGGGCAGGCTCAATCACCAGCATAGAGGGGGGTGAGTTTAGAGACCCCAACTAGCATCATTATTTGCTAATATTCCTGTGACGTCTAGCAGGGTATAGCTTCAAGTGCTCTTTCTTTGTACCGCTCTGTAGAGCAACCAAGCAGGTACTTTGCACTCTTCCCACACGGAGTGACTTTTAACTCCGAGTGTGTTTTTAGCATCGCTCTGCCATTGTCTCTAGCTGCGGTTCTTCCATCTCCTCAAGGTGGACCCCATTATATTCTCTGGTGACATCAAGCTCACAGCTTAGTAATGGAGAGGCATCTATAAGACATCTATCCATTACTAATCCTATAGTTATATTGTAAATAAACATGCAGCCAGAATAAAGTCCTTTATTTGAAATTAAACAAAGAACACTTTTCCATTTTTATTTAAAAATAAACACAATTATGCTTACTTAACGCCCATTCCACCAAAGCACTCATCTTCTGTAATAAAGCAAAAATAAAAAACAATATCCCTCACCAGTCCGTTGTTCTGTCCCACACCGTAATTCATGTCTAGGGAATAAAAAGTTCCCATGCTAGCAGTGATCTCACCGAGGTCACCGCAGTTCATTATCCCAGCTGGGAATGCAGCCTCAGTGTCGGCAGGTACCATCAACCTCAAATGTCCCAGTTGAAACCTATTGAACCCCAGATGTGGATTACGACGTGGGACAGAACGATGGACAGGTAAGGGATATTGTTGTTTATTTTTGTTTTGTTACAGAAGACAAGGGTCCCACACCGGTTTTTGTAATTAATTACATAACTAAAAACATGACCCCTCTATCTTGGATAACCAGCCCTGCTGAAGCTGACAGTTGAGGGCTGCAACACCCAGCTTTAGGTTTGCCTGGCTGGTTATCAAATATACAGGGGAACCCATGCCGTTTTTTTTTAAATTATTTATTAACTGCGCAGGCGCTGGCTGATGAACACTCCCATCAACCGTTCCTGCTCTCGCTGTTATAAGCAGCAGCAGGCGTCGGCTGATGGAAGCAGTAGTCTCATCAACCAACACCAGTGACCGGAGGTAAACTTTATACCTCCGATCACAGCTGTGGGCTCATACTTTCATTTGACAGCGTAGAAACCGTTGCTGCCTGACCGGCAGTGATGATTTTACCGCCAATCAGAAGCAGTGTTTTCCGCACTGTCATGCACATGACAGCAAGACAAACACCCTTTGTTCGGGGGGGCCGAACCTGAACAGTAACATGGACTTCCAGGTGAAGTCTGTGTTCGTTGTCCTTGCCCAAACAGTAGGTGTTTGGTACGGACGCCGAACTTTACTATTCGGGTTCACCCATCTCTAATAGACAGCTCACATTGCTGTCCACCATGTCTTTCTGATAAAATAGCGAGATATCTGGGGCAATAAGGCAAAAAGAGGCTATTCGCATTACTGTGTACCTTATTTTTCTGAATATGGATCTTCTGCTGTGCACAGATGAAAACCTATTGTTTGTAGTATTAAGTTGCATTCATTTCAAAACAATGGATCTTCCTATTGCCTATGCCCACAGGTTGCTTCCTATTAAAAATCTAGATAGGTTGTCAGTGTAATAAAACAGAGGACATTTTAACCCCTTTACCCCAAAGGGTGGTTTGCACGAAATGACCGGGCCAATTATTACAATTCTGACCACTGTCTCTTTATGAGGTTATAACTCTGGAACGCTTCAACGGATCTTATCGAATCTGAGAATGTTTTCTCGTGACATACTGGACTTCACGATAGTGGTAAAATTTTTTTGATATAACTTGCGTTTATTTTTTTAAAAAACGCAAATATGGCGAAAATTTTGAAAATTTTGCAATTTTCAAACTTTGAGTATTTATTCTCATAAAACAGAGAAATATGTCACACAATATAGTTAATAAATAACATTTCCCACATGTCTACTTTACATCAGCACAATTTTGGAACCCAATTTTTTTTTTGTTAGGAAATTATAAGGGTTAAAATTTGACCAGCGATTTCTCATTTTTACAACAAAATTTACAAAGCCATTTTTTTTAGGGACCACCTCACATTTGAAGTCACCTTGAGGGGTATATATGGCAGAAAATACCCAAAAGTGACACCATTCTAAAAACTGCACCCCTCAAGGTACTCAAAACCATATTCAAGAAGTTTATTAACCCTTCAGGTGCTTCACAGGAGCTGAAGCAATGTTGAAGGAAAAAATGAACATTTAACTTTTTAGTCACAAAAATGACCTTTTACAAACTTTTTTTTATTTTCGCAAGGGTAAAAGGAGAAAATGGACAGATAAAGTTGTTGTGCAATTTCTCCTAATTACGCAAATACCCCTTATGTGGGGGAAAGCCACTGTTTGGGCACACGGCAGAGCTCGTAAGGGAAGGAGCGCCGTTTGACTTTTTCAAACCAAATTTGGCTGGAATTGAGATTGGACGCCATGTCACGTTTGGAGACCCCCTGATGCGCCTAAACAGTGGAAACCCCCACAAGTGACACCATTTTGGAAAATAGACACCCTATGGAATTTATCTAGATTTGTTGTGAGCACTTTGAAGCCCCAAGTGTTTCACAAAAGTTTATAATGCCTGGGTGTGGAAAAAAAAAACAATTTTCCACAAAAATGATTTTTTAGTCCCAAATTTTTGATTTTTCCCAAGGAAATTGGACCCCGAAAGTTGTTGTCCAGTTTGTCCTGAGTACGCTAATACCCCATATGTGGGGGAGAAAAACTGTTTGGGCACACGGCAGGGCTTGGAAACGAAGTAATAACGTTTTGGAATGCAGACGTTGATGGGTGTCATGTTCCGTTTGCAGTGCCCCATATGTGCCTAAACAGTGGAAACCCCCCACAAGTGACCCCATTTTGCAAACTAGACCCCCTAAGGAACTTATCTAGATCTGTGGTGAGCACTTTGAACCCCCAAGTGCTTCACACAAGTTTATAATGTACGGGCATGAAAATAAAAAATCATATTTTTTCCCACAAAAATTATATTTTAGTCACCAATTTTTTATTTTCCTAAGGGTAACAGGAGAAATTGGACCACAAAAGTTGTTGATTAATTTGTCCTGAGTACGCTGATACCTCATATATGGGGGGAACCACTGTTTGTGTTCATGGCAGAGCTCAGAAGGGAAGGAGCGCCATTTGACGTTTTCCAACCAAAATTGGCTGGAATTGAGAACGGACGCCATGTTGCATTTGGAGAGCCCCTGATGTGCCTAAACAGTGGAAACACCCCACAAGTGACCCCATTTTGGAAACTACACCCCCTAAGCAACTTATCTAGATCTGTGGTGAGCAATTTGAATCCCCAAGTGCTTCACACAAGTTTATAACAAAGAGCCGTAAATTTAAAAAATCATATTTTTTCCACAAAAATGATCTTTTCACCACAGTTTTTATTTTCTCAAGGGTAACAAGACCCCAAAAGTTATTGTACAATTTGTCCTGAGTACACTGATACCCCAGTTGTGGGGGTAAAACACTGTTTGGGTGCATGGCAGAGCTCGGAAGGGAAGGAGCAGCGTTTGACTTTTTCAACGCAGAATTGGCTGAATGCCATGTCGTGTTTGGAGAGCCCCTGATGTGCCTAAACAGTGGAAACCCCCCACAAATGACACCATTTTGGAAACTAGACCCCTCAAGGAACTTATGTGTGGTGAGAACTTTGAACCCCCAAGTGTTTCACTAAAGTTTATAATGCCCGAGCATGAAAATAAAAAAAATCATATTTTTTCCACATGATCTTTTAGTCCCCAACTTTTTTTTTCCCAAGGGTAACAGGAGAAATTGAACCCCAAAAGTTGTTGTCCAATTTGTGCTGAGTACGCTGATACCCCATATGTGGGAGAAAACTACTGTATGTGCACACGTCGGGGCTCGGAAGGGAAGTAGTGACGTTTTGGATTACAGAATTTGATGGAGTGGTCTGCGGGCGTCATGTCGCGTTTGGAGAGCCCCTGATGTGCCTAAACAGAGGAAACCCCCCACAAGCTACCCCATTTTGGAAAATAGACCCCCCAAGGATCTTATCTAGATGTGTGGTGAGCACTTTGAACCCCGAAGTGCTTCACAGAAGTTTATAACATACAGCCGTAAAATTAAAAATTCTTTTTTTTTACAAAAATTATTTTTTCGCCCCCAATATTTTATTTTCACAAATGGAACAGGAGAAATTGGACCCCAACAGTTGTTGTCCAATTTGTCCTGAGTACACTGATACTCTATATATGGGAGAAAACTACTGTATGGGCACACATCGGGGCTTGGAAGGGAAGTAGTGACGTTTTGGATTGCAGACTTTAATGGAATGGTCTGTGAGCGTCATGTCGCATTTGGAGAGCCCCTGAAGTGCCTAAACAGTGGAAACCCCCCATAAGTGACCCCATTTTGGAAAGTAGACCCCCCTGGGAACTTATCTAGATGTGTGGTGAGCACTTTGAAACCCAAAGTGCTTCACAGAAGTTTATAACATACAGCCGTAAAAATAAAAAATATTTTTTTTTACAGAAATGATTTTATCACCCCCAATATTTTATTTTCACAAAGGGAAAAGGAGAAATTGGACCCCAAAAAGTTGTTGTCCCATTTTTCCTAAGTACGCTAATGCCCTATATGTGGGAGAAAACTACTGTATGGGCCCACATTGGGGCTCGGAAGGGAAGTAGTGACGTTTTAGATTGCAGACTTTGATGGAATGGTCTGCGGGAATCATGTCGCATTTGGAGAGCCCCTGATGTGTCTAAACAGTGAAAACCCCCCATAAATGACCATATTTTGGAAAATTGACCCCCCCCAAGGAACTTATCTAGATGTGTGGGGAGAACTTTGAACCCCCAAGTGCTTAACAGAAGTTTATAACGTAGAGCCATAAAAATAAAAATCATAATTTTTTCCACAAAAATGATATTTTCTGCCCCAATTTTAATTTTCCCAAGGGTAACAGGAGAAATTGGACCCCAAAAGTTGTTGTCCAATTTGTCCTGAGTGCGCTGATACCCTATGTGTGGGAGAAAACTACTGTATGGGCACACGTCGGGGCTCGGAAGGGAAGTAGTGACGTTTTGGATTGCAGACTTTGATGGAATGGTCTGAGGGCGTCATGTTGCCTTTGGAGAGCACCTGATGCGCCTAAACAGTGGAAACCCCCCACAAGTGACACCATTTTGGAAAATAGACCCCACAAGGAACTTATCTCGATGTGTGGTGAGCACTATGAAGCCCCAAGTGCTTCACAGAAGTTTATAACGTACAGCCGTAAAAACAGAAAAATCATTTTTTTTTACAAAAATGATATTTTTGCCCCCAATTTTTTATTTTCCCGAAGGGTAACAGAAGAAATTGGACCCCAAGAGTTATTGTGCAATTTATCCTGAGTACGCTGATACCTCATTTGTGGGGGTAAACTACTGTTTGGGCGCATGGCAGAGCTCAGAAGGGAAGGAGCAGCGTTTGACTTTTTCAACGCAGAATTGGCTGGAAGTGAGATCAGACGCCATGTCACATTTGGAGAGCCCCTGATGTGCCTAAACAGCGGAAACCCCCCAATTTTAACTCCAGCCCTAACCCCAACACACCCCTAACCCTAGTCCCAACCCTAACCATAACCCTAACCATTAACCTAACCCTAACACACCCCTAACCCTAATCCCAACCTTAACCCTAATCCTAACTTTAGCCCCAACCCTAACCCTAACTTTAGCCGCAACCCTAACCCTATTGGGAAAATGGAAATAAATACATTTTTTTAATTTTATTATTTTTGCTAACTAAGGGGATGATAAAGAGGGGTTTGATTTACTATTTATAGTGGGTTTTTTATGTTTGGCAGCTGTCACGCTAAAAGACGCTTTTTATTGCAAAAAGTAGTTTTTGCATCATCACATTTTGAGAGTTATAATTTTTGCATATTTTGGCCCACAGAGTCATGTGAGGTCTTATTTTTTGGGTACGAGTTGTTTTTATTGGTACCATTTTTGGGCACGTGACATTTTTTGATCGCTTTTTATTTCGATTTTTGGGAGGTTAGAATGAACAAAAATCAGCAATTCATGAATTTCTTTTGGGGGTGAGTTTACACAGTTCCGCGTGTGGTAAAGTTGATAAAGCAGCTTTATTCTTTGGGTTAGTACAATTACAGCGATACCTCATTTATATCATTTTTTTATGTTTTGGCGTTTTTATACAATAAAAACAATTTTATATAAAAAATAATTATTTTGCATCGCTTTATTTATTTATTATTTTTTATTTATTCGCAGATGATGCTGTATGGCGGCTCGTTTTTTGCGGGACATGATGACATTTTCAGCGGTACCATGTTTATTTATATCCGTCTTTTTGATCGCGTGTTATTCCACTTTTTGTTAGGCGGTATGATGATAAAGCATTGTTTTTTGCTTTTTTTTTTTTAAGGGGTTCACTAAAGGGTTAACTAGTGGGACAGGTTTATAGGGCAGGTCGTTATGGACGCGGCGATAACAAATATGTGCACTTTTATTGTTTTGTTTTTTTTTATTTACATGAAGGAATTAATTTATTGGGGAATATTTTTTTTTCTTTATTTTGGAATTTTTTTTACATATGTTATTTTCATTTCTTTAACTTTTTTACTTTGTCCCAGGGTGGGACATCACTGTATAAAGTCAGATCGCTCTTCTGACAGTGTGCACAACACTCTGTCAAACCAGCGATGTGACAGGCACTGCTGCAGGCTTTCTCAGCGCCTGCTCTTAGCAGGCACTGAGGAAGCCGCCTTCTGTTCAGGACCAGGAAGGACCCCGCGGCCATCTTGGATCCGGGGTCCTACAGGGAGGAGGGTCCCTCGGAACAGCACGATACATTGGTGCTGTTCTGAGGGTCTCACAGAAGCACGCAGGGAGCCCCCTCCCTGCGCGATGCTTCCCTGTGCCCCCGGTACACGTTTGATCGCGGTGTGCCAGGGGTTAATGTGATGGGAGCAGTCCGCGACTGCTCCTGGCACATAGTGCCGGGTGTCAGCTGTGATAATCAGCTGACACCTGGCTGCGATCGGACGCGCTCGCTGGGAGCGCATCCGATCACATGTGACGTACTATCCCGTCCATGGTCATACGGGCCCAGGTCACATAGACGGGATAGTACGTCCGATGGCAGAAAGGGGTTAAAATACTATAGCAAGTAACTCCATAGACAAAATAAGTGTCATTTGAAAATTAAAGAAAGTTAGGAAATTATTCATAACATTTTTATATAGATCTATTTTACTATTTCTGTTAAAAAACAATGTTGTGTAAAAATCAAGCTGTGCTGCTTGGTGTTTTGAAACAAATCAGTGAACTCTGGACTATTTTATGACCATATGAAGTGCTACAAAAGTGCACCCATGGCTGCGAATACATTGAGACCTTTATCAAAGTATCCCATGCTGCTTTAGACATTCTAAAATAAAATAAATCATCTATGTATGAGAAAAAGAAGCTGCTATTTTGAACAGGTACTGTCATGGGATGGAATTTTATGAAGACAGTATTCTTTGTAGTGTCAACAGCTTCAAAATCTAATTAATACTGAGTAGGATTTGCATTGGTTTCTTTTTTATCTTAGCATTCTTTTATATTTTTTGTGTTAAATTCGACACAAGAGGATTACAAATTCATTAAGTCAAATAATATAACTATGAATTGCATATACTACATTAAAGTCAGAATTTGATGACTACAGTTATGCTATTGTGACACTGAGTCATTACTCACTGGTAAGCCGTGATACAGAGTAGTCAGGAGGTCTGAGTTCAGATATCAGGAGAGCTCCTTGTACAATAGGGTAAGAAAGAGATGTGGTCAGATAACAGTCCCGGGTCAAATGCCAGGAGGGTACGTAAAGACAAGGGAGTACCACAAATCAATAGTCTGTGGCCAAGTCCGGGGTGTGATACCTGAAGTCAGAGAGTATCAAAAGCAGCATGAATAGTCACGACAAGACAAACAATAAGATCAGACACAAAGCAAGCAAACTCATCTAACTAAGCTAAGTTACAACTGACAATGCGCTGCTCACAGCAAGGCAGCTAAAAAGTTTACTAATCATTGAGAATGGAAGGCACCGGGGTAAATGCCTGCAGGCTAGACCAGATTGAACATCAGGGCTGTCAATCAAAATGTTGACAACCCAGCATCAGATTTGATGACTCTACTGTTACTCACAAATCCGGCAGTACAGCACACTCCAGATCCCAAAAGATGAGAGATGAGTCTCAGAAAGAGCATGTGCTTGAATTGATGGCAAGTGCAGCTTCAATTGTCTTTCCTCCTCTTCCTCCAGCTTAGCATCACATACAGTGCAATCCTCAGATGTGGCATCCTAATCACCCTTGCTTCCTCTGCGTCAAAAATTTTCAAACACCCAATTGACTGTGGGGAACCTCAGATGGACCATTCTGAAGAGCTGTTCACACAATGTATTCCATGGGCATCAGAGGTCTGCTCCAAAGAATCACAGAATCCAGAGGATGAAGGCATCTGCACCAATGCCCCAAATTTTTTCATGTCGGATACAGGGCTGGATGAAGTAGGGTCCGAGCAGAATCCAGACCCTCATCACCAGACGTTAACCACCAAGGGTGGAGGTAATCCTCATGAGACTCAGATAACAGAGGCACACGTGGACTGTACTGTGGTGTCTGGGTTGGAAGAAGATGAGGGTAACTCTCAGAGTGAGGAGTATGAGAACAGAGATAATGACGATGAAGTTGTAGATCCCAATTGGTGTGAACCCAGAGGCAAGTGGCTGAATAGCTCAGCAGAGGAGGTGAAGGAAGAAGATGGGGAGTTTACGTTGCGGCTTCCCACACAGAAACGAAGTGATGCAACCACGAAAAGCATCCTCAGCCCCAACTCTGCCTGTGGCCTGCACTAGTAACGAGTGTGCAGTTCACAGGGGTGGCAAGGGTTGCCTAGCCTGGGCATTTTTTGAGACCACAATAATTTGACAACTACATTCATGAACCTGCACATGCACAATCAACATGCCTTAGTGTTGGAATCTCACTGCGCTAACATGCGGACTAGCGGGCCTTGCCAGCCACCAGCCATCCCATCAACCCAATCTTCTGCTTCTTCCTTCTCCGTCACCATTCCAAATGTTCACACACATGTCTCCAGCTGCAAAAAAATTACAATTGTTTACCCACCACAGACGGGGTGAGTGAGATCCGGTCAGCTGTTACGGAATTAGACATGACTGCTGCTTTTGTGTCAAATAGCACAACACATATTTCTCAATCCACCATAAAATCTCTGCCCACACCTCACTCACAGTCCAGCAGTTTGTCCTGTTCTCCATACTCCGCCCTCTCTCAGCACAGCAGCCAGCTCTCGGTCACACAGTTGTGGTCACATAAAAGAATGATTCCTCCTACACATGGCAAAGTTAAGAGCTTGAACTCCACCATCTCCAATCTATTGGCCATGGAAATGCTGCCTCTCCTCCTTGTGGATACTGATGGTTTGCAGTCCCCCAGTACCAGTTTCCCAGTCGCCATTACTTCTCAAAGAAAGCAGTGCCTGTGCTAAACCAGCATGTCATTGACATCATCACCCATTCCCTGAAAAAATCTATGTCTGCCAAGGTGCATTTCACCACTGACACCTGGACGAGCAAACATGGGCATGGGCATTACATGTCACTGGCTGGGCACTGGGTGACTCTAACATAACATAGTAACATAGTTAACAAAGCCGAAGAAAGACAATTGTCCATCCAGTTCAGCCTATATTCCGTCGGAATAAATCCCAAGATCTATATCTCTGGTGACTGTGGTGGCAGGCAGTCAAGGGGCTGCTCCACAAGTCTTTGAATCCCCAAAGCTTGTGGGACAAACCTCTGTATCTAACAGTTTCTACATTTCTTCTGCCTCCTCCACCTCCTCTAAGGCCTCCACTTGTGCCCTCAACCTCTCCCTTAATCAGACACGCATTCCTACAGTGCAGATAGAATCTTCCCTGCCTCTATACTGTGCAGCCTTGGCTCACTGCAGTCAGTCAGTATCTAAATTAATATGCCTTGGAGATTGCAGACACACTGGTCAAGAGTTGAGGACAAGAATCCAGGCCAGGTTAGAGCAATGGCTGTCTCCACCAAACATGCTGTGTGTGATAACTGTGCAAACCTGGTGATGGCCCTTTGCTGTGGCAAACTCACACATGTGTTTGCATGCCTCACGTCCTCAACCTGGTGGTACAGCAATTTCTTCTCCACTATCCCGGCCTGAATGCTCTGCTGTAGAAAGCACGGTCGCTGTTTGCTTTCTTTTGACGATCGCAAACTGCAGGATACCGACTTGCATCGCTACAGAGGTCTTTCAGCATACAGGTTAACAATTTGATTAACAATGTTCCTATATAGTGGAATTCCACTTTCATATATTGCAGCAGCTGTGGCAGCAGCAATGAGCCCTGGTGCAATATGTCCTTCTGCATGGCCTGGGCAAACGCAGTCTGGACATGGTGCAAATCATGCTTGCGGAGTGAACACAGGTGAAGGACCTCAGTTTTGAAATGGCTACTAAGATGGTTAGTGCAGATGATACCATCACCATCATCACTATTCCGTTCATCTACATGCTGGAGCCCACTTTGAATAGTCTGCCTGAGGAGGTGATGGCCCCAGAGGAAGAGTTGGAAGTAGAGGAGGATGCCGAAGGGATAACAAAATCTCAAATTTCCAGACTGTCGTTGCTCAGGTGGGTGCCATGGGAGGGTGGCTTGCAGCGATCAAGGGGGTCTCATGGTACCAGACAAACTGTTAGTGAAGATGTGAAGGAACAAATTGAGGAGGAAGAGGTGATGAACGCGCAACAGTCAGGAGATGAAGAGGATAATGAAACGCTCTTTCTCTTTTGCGTGGTTGGCGGAAGGGGATGGAGAAGCAACCTAGAATGTTACCAACACATGGACTTGGACCTCATAGAAGCGCCCTACACATGAGTGCCTTCTTCAACACTATGACTGTATTCTTAGGGTTAGAAATAGTGCTGTCTACTGGGTTGCCACTCTGTTAGATCCACAGTACAAGAGTAAATTTAGCCAGATTATTCATTCCTTGGAAAGGAATGAGCACATGCTGGAGTATTGAAATACGCTTGTAAACAATCTTAACAATGGTTTTCCCCAAGACAGCAGTGAGACGCACTGTGTGCATCCCAGTTGCAGACGTCCAACCTCGAGAACGACAAGGCATCATTGCCAAAACATTAGCAGCAGCAGCAGTGTAAGTGGCATAAACAATTTCTGTGAGTTAACACACTTTTTTAACCAGCCCGTGCAGCAGCAGTACAAAGTACAAGTCTGTCATGTTTTGAAGGACTTGAGAGGATGGTGCAGAAGTATCTGGAGCTCAATATAAATACAATCGGAGGATGTTACCCTTTTACATTTCAGTCTTTAAAAATGGAAGAGTGGCCTGAGCTTGCCAGTCACGTCTTGGATGTTTTGTCATGCCCGGCAGCTAGCATTCTCTCAGAATTTGTCTTCAGAGCTGCTGGTGGTGTCCTGATGGATAAGCGCATCCGGCTGTCACAGATTGGACAGACTAGGCAATGGTGTCGTTTTTACTGTCATATATTGATCTTGTGTTATTGCAGTCTGTGCTATCTTTGTGGTGTTTTCTGTGCCTGCTGTTGCTACTGCTGTTGATGTAACAAATAATTTTTTGAAATGTGGAGAATCCAAGTTGGGTCTCCATCTGGTGTGCTGCCTTTGTTTTAAGTTGTGTCAGAGGCCTATTATAATTTTTCTACTATGTGGAAATTGATACCACTTTAGTGATGTGTGACAACTATCTTTTGAAATGTGAAGACTCCAAGTTGGGTTTCCATCTGGTGGGTTGCCTGTGGTGGAAGGTGTGTCAGAGGCCTATTATAATATTTCTACTATGTTGAAATTGATTCCACTTAAGTGGTATTTGACAATTATTTTTTGAAATGTGGAGACTACAAGTTGGGTCTCCAGCTGGTGGGTTGCCTGTGTAAGTAGGTCTACCAGACAGACAGGCCTGCACTGACTTTTAGTCAACTACCTGTGTTTCTTTCCTTACATTTTTCTACCAATAATAATCTATAAAACTGATGCTTGTGCCATCTGAGTGTAGCTGGAATAATGAGAAAAAGTGGAGACATTGCATGATGTGTGAGGTCTCACAGCTAAGAAGGCTTACACGGCTCCCTTAACCACCAGGTCCTCATTGAAACTTCAATTCCAAGCTGTAAATGCTGGGCCACACCAAGTTACCTCATGCACGGCCCATGGCTGACTGCTTGTTTGCAATTATAACAGGTTCTACTGTGGGTCAATTGATGTAAGGTTCTTTGTCTCTTTTGACATGTTCTTTGAAACTCAGTTTTCCGTCGGCCATTTTGCTTTCTGTCTTGCTGCAGCTATCTTGCCCTCAGTTAATATGGAGGTTCCAGCTTTCATGTTCCCGCCCTGATTCTCTCCTCTTGCTTCTTAAGCAGCCTCAGCTGAACAATCAGTGCTCCTGAATCAAGCTTCAGTCAGCCTGTGACCTGACTCCTGGAAACCTAGGATTTTGGACTCCAGCTATTTCCTACTGAGGAACTTTGGAACACTTTTGGACTCTGGAAACCTGCTGTCTGGTGAATCCATGTTTGCAGAGGAATTACGGTACAGAGAAGAGATCCTGAACCTGCTTTGGAGAGTTATTGTAGAGCTTGAAGTTACTCTGGCCTGCTGTGTCTCCTGCCTCTGTTCCTGCAAACTGTGACCTTTTCTGCATGCTTGTATGAAGTAATACAAGTCATTTCATATCAACGTGTGTCTCATGTGTTTTCCTCGCACCCAAGCACAAGACGCTATAGGAACTGTACACTATACATGACAAGATTCAGGAGCCAATGTTTAGTGTCTGCTGGGTCTGGGAAAGCCGTGTCTGCTGTGACTGTGGATATCAGATGTCCGTTTAATACCTTCTGTGATGACAGTGGTTGTGACTTCTCACAACCATTCCAGGTGAGCGCATTCCCTTAAATGTTACTCTGGAGTGTTACCACAGGTAAACACTATTTTTTTTTTTTTTTTTCCTTTTCTCTTCTCCTTCCAGCACTTCTGCCTTAAAAGATCTGGAAGATGGAGGCCCGCATAAAGGAGCTTTGCGGAGTGACTGATACAATCCTTGCAGATATACAGACTATAAAGACCCGTTTTGCAAGCCTACAGGACCTCACTAATCATAATTTGCAAGTGTTTGGACAAACTACCCAGGAATTACGAGCCAGGATTGAGGCTCTAGAAGAACGAGTCCAGGCTCCTGCCATAACCCCGAGTTCTGGGATCCCCAAGTTACCTCCTTTTCGTTTTGGCGGTGAACGTGAGAAATTCAGGGGATTTATTAACCAATGCAATCTATTTTTCTCTGCACATGCTTCACAATTTCCCACTGAACGATCCAAAGTGCTTACTATAATCATGTTGCTTACCAATAAGGCTTTGATGTGGGCAAACCCTCTGATTGAGACTGAGGATGATTGTTTGAATCACCTTGATACTTTTATTTCAGCCATGGGGCAGGTGTTTGATGACCCCAATCGAGGTGCAACAGCTGAAGCAGCCATGTTAACTTTGCGCCAAGGTAAGTGTTCAGTAGCCGAATATGCCTTGGATTTCAGGAGATGGGCTCTTGATACCACTTGGGACACTTCCGCCAAAAAATCTATTTTTCGGAAAGGGTTGTCTCCACTGATTAAGGATGAACTTGCTCGTGCCGACCCTCCCACTGCGTTAGGTGACTTTATTAACTATTGTATCCGTATTGATGCTCGTCTGACTGAACGCAGACAAGAGAGATGGTTCGAAAATAATCGAACTAACCTTTTCCTACCTCCCTCCTCAGCTAAGGAACCTTTGAGTAGGATCACAAGGGAACCAGAACCTGAACCCATGCAGGTGGACTCTTTACAAAGACGGGTTAGTGATGCACGCAAAGAACATCGTATAAAGGAAAATCTATGTTTTTACTGTGGTAAGTCAGGGCACTTCATTATAAACTGCCCCAGCCGTTCTCGTAAGACTACTGCAGCAGTCATTCACTGTGAGTGTTGCGACAGGAGCTCTGTCATGTCCGAGCCTCAGATTCCAGAGAGATCTGCTGCAAGAGATCTTGATTTTTCGGACTTAAACTCTGTTAGTTCTAGGGACAATGACGGTATAAACGCTGCAATTTTTCAAGTTTCCTCAGCGGTGTCCCAGCTGAGTTGTAAAAGAAACAATTCTCATTGCTTCCTTTCCATCAAACTCTGGGTTGACTCAGTCTGGGTGTCTAGCTCTGCTATGATCGACTCAGGAGCAAGTGGAAATTTTATGGATATCTCCTTTGCTCTGAAACAGGGGATACGTTCATTGAAGAAGGCTACTCCAGTACAGATGGAGACTGTGGATGACTCCCTGCTGACCTCTGGACCAGTGGATCAGGAAACAGAGCCTTTGAGGGTCCTTATGGGTAAAGATCATCAGGAGAAAATGTCTTTTATGCTTATCTCTTCTCCCCACTTTCCCATTATTCTAGGGCTACCATGGCTACAGGCGCAGAATCCTACGATTAACTGGGAGACCAAGGAATTACACTTTCCGGAGAAACAGATGAGTCAAGGAGTTTCAGCTTGCTCTGTTCCTAAAGGAACCATGTCAGTCCCTGAACTACCAGCTGTATACCAGGACTATGTGGATTTATGTGACAAGAAGAACGCTGATCAGCTTCCTCCTCACCGTCCATATGATTGTCCAATCGAATTATTGCCTGGAGCTGAGATACCTTTTGGTAAGATCTACCCCCTAGCGGGGCCCAAGCTAAAAGCTTTGAAGGACTACATAGATGAAAATCTAGCCAAAGGCTTCATACGCCCCTCTTCATCTCCCGCAGGTGCACCCATCTTCTTTGTGAAGAAGAAAGATGGATCTCTGAGACCCTGCATAGACTATAGGGAACTCAATAAGGTTACTATTAGAAACCGTTATCCATTGCCTTTAATCCCTGAGTTGTTGGAGAGAGTGCGGCACGCCAAAATTTTCTCTAAACTGGATCTCCGTGGGGCCTATAACTTGGTCCGTATTAGACCTGGGGATGAATGGAAGACTGCATTCAGGTCACGCTATGGACACTTTGAATATCTAGTTATGCCTTTTGGTCTGAGTACCGCCCCAGCCACTTTCCAACACTTGGTGAATGACATCTTCAGGGATCTCCTAGATACATTTGTGGTGATTTATCTGGATGATATTCTAATTTTTTCTAACTCCACAGAGGAACATCATGGACATGTGAGAATGGTCTTAGAACGCCTAAGACAAAACCATCTCTACATCAAACTTGAAAAGTGTGAATTCCATAGGACCGAAATTCAATTTCTGGGGTATGTACTATCTACGCAAGGGATTAGTATGGATGGAAGCAAGACCCAAGCCATCAAGGATTGGCCAATTCCTAGAAATGTGAAGGAGGTGCAGCGCTTCATCGGGTTTGCCAACTTCTATAGACGTTTCATTAGGAATTTCTCTGAGGTAGTGTCACCTATCACCCAACTTACCCGGAAACAGTCTAGGTTCTCCTGGACCCCGCAAGCGCAGGAAGCATTTTCCTGTTTAAAGGATAAATTTACCACCGCACCTATCTTAGTACATCCCAACCCCGAGCTTGCCTTCATAATAGAGGTGGATGCTTCAGACTGTGCCGTTGGAGCTATACTCTCTCAGAGAACAGGTGAGAAGAATGTCTTGCATCCCTGTGCCTTCTTTTCCCAGCAGTTGTCTTCGGCTGAGAGGAACTACGATGTGGGCAATAGAGAATTGTTGGCCATTATTGCCGCCTTCAAGGAATGGAGACACCTTCTTCAGGGAGCTGCACAGCAAATAGTCGTCCTGACAGACCATCGTAACCTTGAATTTATCAGGTCGGCTAAGTGCCTGACTCCTCGCCAGGCTCGCTGGAATCTTTTCCTAAACCAATTTAATTTTGTCATTTCTTATAGACCAGGATCGCGCAATGGAAAGGCTGATGCACTCTCTAGGATTCATTCAGCAGAGACACGTCCACTTACTCCTCCTAAGACTATTCTTCCTGACTCTAGATTCCTGGGAGTGATTCATAATCAAGATCTACTTAAGGACATCAAGGAAGCATACCATGCGGATTCTTTGTTGGCTCAACCCCCAAGGGACGTAAGTCTTGTTTTTAAGAATGGTGTGTGGATTCAGGGACAACGTCTGTATATACCTGAAACAGTCAGATTGAGAGTATTGCAACTCATCCACGATTCCAAGATAGCCGGGCATAGGGAAATTCTAAAGACACAAGAATTTCTTTCTCGTTTCTTTTGGTGGCCCACTTACAGGAAAGATGTTTTAAACTATGTCACTTCATGTGAAGTCTGTGCAAGATGCAAAACACCTCGCTCCTCACCAACTGGTCTGTTACAACCTCTTCCCACCCCGTCCCGCCCGTGGGGATCCATTTCTATGGACTTCATTGTGGAGTTACCAACCTCTCAAGGGAAGAACACCATTCTAGTGGTGGTTGATCGTCTAACAAAGGCAGCTCATTTTATCCCTTGTGTCGGTTTACCCACTGCAAAACAGACATCAGACTTAATGATTAAGAATGTGTTTCGCTTACATGGAGTACCGGATGAGGTCATTTCGGATCGAGGGGTGCAATTCACTTCAAGGTTTTGGCAAAATTTCTGTGCCGCATTGGACATTAAAGTAAACCTTTCTTCTGCTTTTCATCCCCAGACTAATGGACAGACAGAACGAACCAATCAGACCCTGGAGCAGTATCTCCGCTGCTTTATCTGCCACCTACAAGATGATTGGGTGGATCTACTTCCACTGGCTGAGTTCTCTTATAACAACTCTCAGAGCGCCTCCACTAAGCAGTCTCCTTTTTACTCCAATCTAGGTTATCATCCTAACATTTTTCCTCGATTTCCCATAGATACGCCCTTGCCGGCAGTGGCTGAAAGAATCACTTCTTTACAAAAGAATATGGATCTTCTAAAGGAAAATCTAGAATTGGCTCAGGAAAGGTACAAGAAAGCAGCAGATAAATTTCGTAAACCTGCACCAGCTTTCAAGGTAGGAGATTTGGTCTGGCTGTCAACCAGAAATCTTAAAATAAAGATTCCATCGTCTAAATTGGGACATAAGTACATTGGACCTTATAAGATCAGTAAGATTATAAGTGCTGTTGCTTGTCGTCTTCAACTGCCCAGAACTATGAGAATCCACCCTGTCTTTCATGTATCCCTACTAAAGGCTACAACACCCAATACATTTCCTGGACGCTCTTCTCCTTGCCCTGACCCAGTGCTGGTCAATGGTCAGGAAGAATTTATGGTGGAAAGGATTCTAGATTCCAGGTTGTACAGAAATCAGTTGCAATATTTGATTAAATGGCAGGGCTACCCAGTGGAGGACAACTCATGGGAGCCAGTCAATAATGTAAATGCTCCTCGCCTGCTCCGCCAGTTTCATCAGAGGTACCCTGACAAGCCTGGTCTGAGGTCATCCGGAGGTTGTCCCTAAGGGGGGAGTAATGTAAGGTTCTTTGTCTCTTTTGACATGTTCCTTGAAACTCAGTTTTCCGTCGGCCATTTTGCTTTCTGTCTTGCTGCATCTATCTTGCCCTCAGTTAATATGGAGGTTCCAGCTTTTATGTTCCCGCCCTGATTCTCTCCTCTTGCTTCTTAAGCAGCCTCAGCTGAACAATCAGTGCTCCTGAATCAAGCTTCAGTCAGCCTGTGACCTGACTCCTGGAAACCTAGGATTTTGGACTCCAGCTATTTCCTACTGAGGAACTTTGGAACACTTTTGGACTCTGGAAACCTGCTGTCTGGTGAATCCATGTTTGCAGAGGAATTAAGGTACAGAGAAGAGATCCTGAACCTGCTTTGGAGAGTTATTGTAGAGCTTGAAGTTACTCTGGCCTGCTGTGTCTCCTGCCTCTGTTCCTGCAAACTGTGACCTTTTCTGCATGCTTGTATGAAATAATACAAGTCATTTCATATCAACGTGTGTCTCATGTGTTTTTCCTCGCACCCAAGCACAAGACGCTGTAGGAACTGTACACTATACATGACAATTGATCAGTTAGCTACCTGTGTTACTATTCATACATTTGTCGATCAATTGTAGTCTATAAAACTGAGGTTTGTGCCATCTGATTGTGGCTGGAATAAAAAAATAAATTGGAGGTGTTGCATGAGGTGTGAGGTCTCCCAGCTAAGAAGGTTCACACCACTCCCTTAACTACCAGGTCCTGATTAAAACTTCAATTCCAAGCTGTAAATGCTGGGCCAGAGCCTGATACCTCATGCATGGCTCATGGCTGACTGTGCTGTGCCATTTGCAAATTTCTACTTTGGGTCAATTGATGCCACTTTTCCTGGTGTCTGCCTTCAATTTTAGTTATTTGGGAAGCTTTTTGTCACCCCTTAAGGTGTTCTCTATTTGTTTGTTTTTGCCTCCCATTGATTCTAATAGGGTTCGGATAGGTTCTGAGAACTGTTTGGAAAACTGTTCGGCGAACACAGGTCTGTTCAGAGAATTCAAATTGAACTGAACCTTGAAAGGTTCACTCATCTCTAGTTATGATGTGAATTGCGCCTTATATTAACCCCTTCACCCCCAAGGGTGGTTTGCACGTTAATGACCGGGCCAATTTTTACAATTCTGACCACTGTCTCTTTATGAGGTTATAACTCTGGAACGCTTCAACGGATCTTCGCGATTCTGAGACTGTTTTCTCGTGACATATTGTACTTCACGTTAGAAGTAAAATTTCTTCGATATAACTTGCGTTTATTTTTGAAAAAAACGCAAATATGGCGAAAATTTTTAAAATTTTGCAATTTTCAAATTTTGAATATTTATTCCCTTAAAACAGAGAAATATATCACACAAAATAGTTAATAAATAACATTTCCCACATGTCTACTTTACATCAGCACAATTTTGGAACAAAATTTTTTTTTCTTAGGAAGTTATAAGGGTTAAAAGTTGACCAGCGATTTCTCATTTTTACAACAAAATTTACAAAGCCATTTTTTTTAGGGACCACCTCTCATTTGAAGTCACTTTGAGGGTCTATATGGCAGAAAATACCCAAAAGTGACACCATTCTAAAAACTGCACCCCTCAAGGTACTCAAAACCACATTCAAGAAGATTATTAACCCTTCAGGTGCTTCACAGGAACTAAAGCAACGTGGAAGGAAAAAATGAATATTTAACTTTTTAGCGACAAAAATGATCTTTTACAAACTTTTTTTTTATTTTCACAAGGGTAAAAGGAGAAAATGGACAGATAAGGTTGTTATGCAATTTCTCCTGAGTACGCCAATACCCAATATGTGGGGGAAAACCACTGTTTGGGCACACGGCAGAGCTCGTAAGGGAAGGAGCGCCGTTTGACTTTTTCAAACTAAAATTGGCGGGAATTGAGATTGGACGCCATGTCGTGTTTGGAGAGCCCCTGATGCGCCTAAACAGTGGAAACCCCCACAAGTGACACCATTTTGGAAACTAGACCCCCTAAGGTACTTATCTAGATCTGTTGTGAGCACTTTGAACCCCCAAGTGTTTCACAAAAGCTTATAATGCCTGGGTGTGAAAAAAAAAAAAAAAATTTTCCACAAAAATGATTTTTTAGTCCCAAATTTTTGAATTTTCCCAAGGAAATTGGACCCCAAAAGTTGTTGTCCAACTTGTCCTGAGTACGCTGATACCCCATATGTGGGGGGGGAACTGTTTGGGTGCACGGCAGGGCTTGGAAAGGAAGTAGTAACGTTTTGGAATGCAGACGTTGATGGGGGTCATGTTCCGTTTGCAGTGCCCCAGATGAGCCTAAACAGTGGAAACCCCCCACAAGTGACCACATTTTGGAAACTAGACCCCCTAAGGAACTTATCTAGATCTTTGGTGAGCACTTTGAACCCCCAAGTGCTTCACACAAGTTTATAATGCCCGGGCATGAAAATAAAAAATCCTATTTTTTTCCCACAAAAATTATCTTTTAGTCACTAATTTTTTATTTTCCCAAGGGTAACAGGAGAAATTGGACCACCTAAGTTGTTGTCCAATTTGTCCTGAGTACGCTGATACCCCATATGTTGGGGGGAACCACTGTTTGGGCGCACGGCAGAGCTCGGAATTGAAGGAGCACCATTTGACTTTTTCCAACCAAAATTGGCTGGAATTGAGATTGGATGCCATGTTGCATTTGGAGAGCCCCTGATGTGCCTAAACAGTGGAAACCCCCCACAAATGACCCCATTTGGGAAACTAGACCCCCTAAGGAACTTTTCTAGATCTTTGGTGAGCAATTTGAACCCCCAAGTGCTTCACACAAGTTTATAACGTAGAGCTGTAAAATTTAAAAATCATATTTTTTCCACAAAAATGATCTTTTCACCCCAATTTTTATTTTTCCAAGGGTAACAAGACTCCAAAAGTTATTGTGCAATTTTTCCTGAGTGTGCTGATACCCCATATGTGGGGGTAAACCACTGTTTTGGTGCATGGCAGAGTTTGGAAGGGAAGGAGCGCCGTCTGACTTTTTCAACGCAGAATTGGCTGGACGCCATGTCGTGTTTGGAGAGCTCCTGATCTGCCTAAACAGTGGAAACCCCCATAAATGACACCATTTTGGAAACTAGACCCCTCAAGGAACTTATCTAGATGTGTGGTGAGAACTTTTAACCCCCAGGTGTTTCACTAAAGTTTATAACGTACAGCCGTAAAATAAAAAATCTTTTTTTTTTTTACAAAAATGATTTTTTTCGCCCCCAATATTTTATTTTCACAAGGGTAACAGAAGAAATTGGAACCCAAAAGTTGTTGTCCAATTTGTCCTGAGTACGCTGATACCCAATATGTGGAGAAAAACTACTGTATGGGCGCACGTCAGGGCTCGGAAGGGAAGTAGTGACGTTTTGGATTGCAGACTTTGATGGAATGGTCTGGGGGCGTCATGTCACATTTGGAGAGCCCCTGATGCACCTATACAGTGGAAACCCCCCACAAGTGACCCCATTTTGGCAAATAGACCCCACAAGGAACTTATCTAGATGTGTGGTGAGCACTTTGAACCCCGAAGTGCTTCACAGAAGTTTATAACGTACAGCCGTAAAAATAAAAAATCTTTTTTTTTTTACAAAAATGATTTTTTCGCCCCCAATATTTTATTTTCACAAGGGTAACAGGAGAAATTGGTCCCCAAAAGTTGTTGTCCAATTTGTCCTGAGTACGCTGATACCCAATATGTGGGAGAAAACTACTGTATGGGCGCACGTCAGGGCTCGGAAGGGAAGTAGTGACGTTTTGGATGGCAGACTTTGATGGAATGGTCTGGGGGCGTCATGTCGCATTTGGAGAGCCCCTGATGCGCCTAAACAGTGGAAACCCCCCACAAGTGACCCCATTTTGGAAAATAGACCCCACAAGGAACTTGTCTAGATGTGTGGTGAGCACTTTGAACCCCGAAGTGCTTCACAGAAGTTTATAACGCACAGCCGTAAAAATAAAAAATCCTTTTTTTTTTGCAAAAATGATTTTTTTGCCCCAATATTTTATTTTTACAAGGGTAACAGGAGAAATTGGACCCCAAAAGTTGTTGTCCAATTTGTCCTGAGTACGCTGATATCCAATATGTGGGAGAAAACTACTGTATGGGTACACGTTGGGGCTCGGAAGGGAAGTAGTGACGTTTTGGATTGCAGACTTTGATGGAATGGTCTGGGGGCGTCATGTCGCAGTTGGAGAGCCCCTGATGCGCCTAAACAGTGGAAATCCTCAACAAGTGACCCCATTTTGGAAAATAGACCCCACAAGGAACTTATCTAGATGTGTGGTGAGTGCTATGAAGCCCCAAGTGCTTCACAGAAGTTTATAATGTACAGCCGTAAAAACAAAAAAATAATTTTTTTTGTACAAAAATGATATTTTCGCCCCCAGTTTTTTATTTTCCCAAGGGTAACAGAAGAAATAGGACAAATTGCACAATAACTCTTGGGGTCCAGAGTACGCTGATACCCCATATGTGGGGATAAACTACTGTTTGGACGCATGGCAGAGCTGAGAAGTGAAGGAGCACCGTTTGACTTTTTCAACGCAGAATTGGCTGGATTTGAGATCAGACGCCATGTCACATTTGGAGAGCCCCTGATGTGCCTAAACAGCGGAAACCCCCCAATTCTAACTCCAACCCTAACCCCAACACACCCCTAACCCTAGTCCCAACCCTAACCACAAACCTAACCCTAACACACCCCTAATCCCAACCCTAACCCTAATCCTAACTTTAGCGCCAACCCTAACCCTAACTTTAGCCGCAACCCTAACCCTAACCCTAATGGGAAAATGGAAATAAATACTTTTTTTTAATTTTATTATTTTTCCCTTACTAAGGGGGTGATAAAGGGGGGTTTGATTTACTATTTATAGCGGGGTTTTTATGATTGGCAGCTGTCACGCTAAAATACGCTTTTTATTGCAAAAATAGTTTTTGCATCATCACATTTTGAGAGCTATAATTTTTGCATATTTTGGCCCACAGAGTCATGTGAGGTCTTATTTTTTGCGGGACGAGTTGACATTTTTATTGGTACCATTTTTGAGCACGTGACGTTTTTTGATCGCTTTTTATTTTGATTTTTGGGAGGTTAGAATGAACAAAAATCAGCAATTCATGAATTTCTTTTGGGGGAGGCGTTTATAACCGTTCCGCGTGTGGTAAAATTGATAAAGCAGTTTTATTCTTCGGGTCAGTATGATTATGGCGATACCTCATTTATATCATTTTTTCATGTTTTTGCGCTTTTATAGAATAAAAACAATTTTATATAAAAAATAATTATTTTTGCATCGCTTTATTCTGCAAGCTATAACTTTTTTATTTTTTCGCTGATGATGCTGTATGGCGGCTCGTTTTTTGCGGGACAAGATGACGTTTTCAGCGGTACCATGTTTATTTAAATCGGTCTTTTTGATCGCGTGTTATTCCACTTTTTGTTCGGCGGTATGATGATAAAGTATTGATTTTTTGCTTCGTTTTTTTTTTTTTTTTTTAAGGGGTTCACTAAAGGGGTTAACTAGTGGGACAATTTTATAGGGGGGGTCGTTATGGACGCGGCGATACCAAATATGTGTACTTTTATTGCTTTGTTTTTTTTATTTACTGGAAGAAGTGAATTTATTGGGGAATATATATATATTTTTTTATTTATTTTGGATTTTTTTTTAAAACATGTTTATTTTTATTTTTTTAACTTTTTTACTTTGTCCCAGGGTGGGACATCACTGTATTTTATCAGATCACTGGTGTGACAGTGTGCACAGCACTCTGTCACACCAGCGATCGCTCAGGCAGTGCAGCAGGCTTCTCAGTGCCTGCTCTCGGCAGGCACTGAGGTAGCCGCCTCCCTCCAGGACCCCGGCGCCATCTTGGATCCGGGTCCTGGGAGGGAGGAAGCCCTCAGAACAGCGCAATCACATCGCGCTGCTCTGAGGGTCTCAGGGGGGCACGCAGGGAGCCCTTACCCTGCGCGATCCTCCCCTGTGCCCCCAGTACACCGCGATCATGTTTGATCGCGGTGTGCAAGGGGTTAATGTGCCAGGAGCGGTCCGTGACTGCTCCTGACACACAGTCATGGGTGTCAGCTGTGATAATCAGCTGACACCCGGCCGCGATCGGCTGCGCTCCCCCCGGAGCGCGTCCGATCGCACGAGACGTACTATCCCGTCCCCGGTCATACGGGCCCAGGTACCACGGACGGGATAGTACGTCCGATGGCAGTAAGGGGTTAAAGGGGTTGTCCCATGAACAAAGTTAATTTTAATCAATAGATCTTGGAATAATAATAAGTTCCACAATTGGATGTGTTTAAAAAAATGTTCCTGTTCTTAGATAATCTATAAATGTGCCACTGCTGTGTAATGTGTAAAGGCTGTGTCTCATCACAGTGCAGGAACATGGACTGATCATAATACAGCATCTGACCAGGGGAGGAAGTAAAAACATACAGACAGTACAACACGGGATCGCAAATAATTCATTCTATGAGGTAAAACATTTTTTAAAACAGGCAGGGAAATATTTTACCTCACAAAAAAGCATCAGCTGTGATCCTCTGCTGTAATGTCTGTATATTCTTTTTTGTTTCCTCCTCTTCCTAGGAGCTGTGGTATGATCAGACCATGTTCCAGGACGGTCAGATACAGCCATTACACAGTACAAAGCAGGGGTACATACAGTGCAGACCAAAAGTTTGGACACACCATCTAATTTAAAGATTTTTCTGTATTTTCATTACTATGAAAAATGTAAATTCACACTGAAGGCATCAAAACTATGAATTAACACATGTGGAATTATATACTTAACAAAAAAGTGTGTAACAACTGAAATTATGTCTTATATTCTAGGTTCTTCAAAGTATCCACCTTTTGCTTTGATGACTGCTTTGCACACCTTGGCATTCTCTTCATGAAAATACAGAAAAATCGTTAAATGAGAAGGTGTGTCCAAACTTTTGATCTGTACTGTATATAAGATTATCTCTGCGCAGGAACATTTATTTTAAACACATTCAGTCGTAGTAATTATTCGAAGATGTAGTGATTAAAATCAACTTTAAAATTAACTTCGTGGGAAAACCCCCTTTAAGCCCTATGTCTCTTGCTTTTACACATACTAGGATCTCAATTCTTGCATGCAATTTAAGTCGCTTGATGCCAGACATCATTATTTCTTATTCCAATGAGACAGCTTTTGACTAATAGGTTATTATTCACTGACTCCACCCCTTTCCATGCCCACTTTTGAGAATCCATGATTTAAATTCAAAATACAGCTGCCAGAGAACCCAAGCAGGAAGCCTGATTCAGTTTGCCTGCAGCATAGGTGCATTTGTGATAATGTGGCACCCCAAGAGTCCAGTTGCCACAATGGCCTTGCCTCCCTCCAGGGGAAAGTAATGTCATGCCTGGAAGCAAAGAAGGAATTCTCTTACCAGGTAGTTCCAGCATACAACACAGTTCCTGCTTCAGGTCATCAGGGGGAGCTCTAAACCCAACTTCAGGGGAGGGCTTTCTCTAGTCAGGAGGAGGAAGCTATTGGGTATTAGAGCCTGAACAAGGTTGAGAGAGGACATGTGGAGAGGAGCTGGTGATAGAAGCTCCATCTGAGCTCACCCCAGGCTTGAGCGCCAGTGACCAAGCACCGGAGCCATAAGTTGTGAGCATACTAAAGCCCCGGCAGCAGAATCTGGAGGGCAGGAGACCACAGGTCCTCTGCCCCAACTGATACTCGACGACACAGCAGCACATGTGAGCTGGAGATGCCAGACAGAAGCGACCCCTGAAACAGGCTCAAGCTGCCTGTCATGCAAGTGGAGTTCTACCTAAGCATCAGACAGAAAGAGGGACTTGAATAGAGTTTACAGCAGCAAGAGCAAGTACCTCAGAGAATAGCGCTAGAAAGGAGGCCTCACAACCCACCTGACTAAGGAAATTCCCAAATTGCTTCCAGGCTGACCTGCTCCAGAATCAACTGTAACCTGAGCCCTGGACTGTACCTGCACTTCTCAGTAAAAGGTAAAGGAAACAACAGCCTTCGTGTCCGTCAGTTATTCCTCCAATCCTCAGTCATGCATCCCAACGTCCTCCTTCCCTCACAGCCTGCCATATTTGCCCTGGGGCCACGCTCCACCCATGCGGAGCGATAACATCCCTGTTGCATTACCATTGGCCCCAGAGGAACTGAACTGCAGCGTCAGCTATCCCTTGCCGAATACCACAGGTGGCATGAAAAAACCTTCCCTTATAAACTACCCTTCATCACCACCACTGCACACCCATGGTCACGGATCGGGTCACCACTGCTGTGACAATCCCCTTTAAGTACTGTTAGACCCGGTCCGAGTATCCCACAGTCCTAGCAGGTGTTGCAACCGCATATCCTTTCTATTCACTGGTGAGTTCCTTATATTCTTGACCAGCTTTTTTGTATATACTTACCGTATATACTCATGTATAAGCCGACTTTTTCAGCCCCTTTTTTGGGCTGAAAAAGACCCCCTCGGCTTATGCACGGGTCACGGTTTTAACTTACAGTTTAGTGATGCAGGAAGGAGGTCCCCGTCGTCTCCGGTACATGCCTGCGGCCCCCTGCAGCCTCTGTCAGTGTCCCGGTGGCTGACAGGGCCGGCGGTCAGCGTTGGCGGTCGGCAGTTGGCAGCAGGACAAGTGCCGGTGTCCTGAGCTGGCGGGGACACCGGCGCGTTATGGGGGCCAGGTGCCGGTGTCGCCGCTGGCTCAGGCCCCCAGCTGTCACGCGGTCTTATGATATGTGTACGATGTCAGTAAACTATTCTTAAAAGAACAACACTCTATACAACATATAGATTAGCAACATCAGCATGTAAATATAGAATAGATTTACCTGACACGATATCCGTTGAACTCAGGGTTAATCTTGAGGACTTGATACACTGTCACAGGAAAGAGGAGGACCGGGGGTCTAACCTGACCCTAAACTGGGGTCCTAACTAATCCCTCACCTTGGAGGTACTGATAATGGTTCAGAGGTCCAAGTCTCCAGCCTAACCCTGTCTCCTATCAGTCCCTGAACCCTGTAATCAGTCCTAAGAAGGATTCTGATTACCACCAAAGGGATATGGGCTGATCTCTGCTAAATACACAGATTAGACATAAAAGACAGACTGGAGAAAACACAGACTTGCATACACACTCAAACACAGAAGGAACATAAATGATCTGGGATATTAAACTCTAAGCAAGGTGAGCTTAAAACAACTAAGTAGCTCTTTAACTTAAGTCTATACAGATACAATCCTATCTGTGGTCTGCATGAAGAATTTCACTGGCAACTCCCAACACAGACAACCAGAGATTTAAAGGAAACCAATCAACAAATAATTAATTGCAGCCGGGAGAAACTGCACCCAGTCCCAGAACTGAGCACAGACAGAATTAACTCCCTAACTGCCAAACACAAAGAAACAGCAACTCAGCTGTGAGAAGTCAGAATGTGCAACCGCGACGATCTTCGTGGCGATGCACACATGACAGTACCCCCCCTTCTACGAGGGGCCTCCGGACCCTCATGGCCAGGTTTGCCCGGGTGAGTTCTGTGGAAGGTCCGCACCAAACGATCTGCGTTAATGTCAGACGCAGGAACCCACGTCCTCTCCTCTGGACCATACCCCTTCCAATGCACCAAGTACTGAAGGGACCGGCGATTCAGACGTGAGTCAATGATCTTTGACACTTGAAACTCCAAGTTACCATTGACCACCACTGGAGGAGGAGGTAGAGGTGATGGTATGACTGGTGCCACGTACCTCTTAAGTAATGACTTGTGGAACACATTATGAATTTTAAACGTAGGAGGGAGGTCCAGACGAAATGCCACAGGATTAATTATGGAACTGATCCTGTACGGCCCGATGAATCTGGGGCCCAGCTTCCAGGAGGGAACTTTAAGTTTTATATTCCTGGTAGACAACCATACCAGATCGTTCACATTAAGATCTGGACCAGAAACTCTCCTCCTATCAGCCATACGTTTATAACGGTTCCCCATAGCACTCAGATTATTCAATACACCTCTCCACACTGAAGCAAGTGACGACGAGAAACGCTCCTCCTCAGGAACCCCAGAAGGGCCCCCCCCATTGAATGTACAAAACTGGGGATGAAAACCATATGCCCCAAAAAACGGGGACTTACCAGTGGACTCGCTCCGCCTGTTGTTAAGAGCGAACTCTGCCAGAGGCAAGAAAGAAGACCAGTCCTCCTGGTTCTCTGAGACAAAACACCGAAGATAAGTCTCTAGGCTTTGATTCAGACGCTCTGTCTGACCATTGGTCTGCGGATGAAAAGCCGAGGAAAATGACAATTGCATCCCCCGACGTAAACAAAATGCCCTCCAAAACTTGGACACAAACTGAGACCCCCTATCTGACACCACATCAGAAGGCAACCCATGAAGTCTCACAATCTCCCCAATGAACACCTGCGCCAGAGTTTTAGCATTAGGGAGGGCAGGAAGAGCAATGAAATGTGCCATCTTACTGAATCTGTCAACAACCACCAGTATGACAGTCTTCCCTGACGACTGAGGAAGGTCCGTGATGAAGTCCATAGACAAATGAGTCCATGGACGCTCCGGAAGTTTCAAGGGTAAGAGGGTCCCAGACGGACGGGTATGAGGGGTCTTAGAGCGAGCACAAACCCCACAGGACGCGACAAAAGTTAAAACATCTTTATTAACGTTAGGCCACCAAAACCGGCGAGAAAGGAGATCTAAAGTAGCCTTACTCCCTGGATGTCCTGCTAAAGCAGAATTATGATGTGCCTCAATAACCTTTTGTCTCAACTGATTTGGGACAAACAGTCTCCCTGGAGGTCCTGCAGGGGCGTCCCCCTGAGCCTCTAACACCTCCTCCTCAAGCTCAGAACATACAGCCGACACTACCACCCCCTCCTGAAGGATAGGAATCGGGTCATCCATTTTCCCGGCCCCTGGGAAACTGCGAGACAAGGCATCCGCCTTAACATTCTTAGATCCAGGGCGATAAGTGACAACAAAATTAAACCTGGTAAAAAACAACGACCATCGAGCTTGTCTGGAATTCAGACGCTTAGCAGATTCCAAATACAGCAGGTTCTTGTGATCAGTAATGACGGTGACCGGGTGGACTGCCCCCTCCAAAAAGTGACGCCATTCTACAAAAGCCAACTTAATGGCCAAAAGTTCCCTATTGCCGATATCATAATTCCTTTCGGCGGACGACAATTTTTTAGAAAAGAAAGCGCACGGATGCCATTTACCAGGGGACGGACCCTGGGACAATATTGCACCCACCCCTACGTCAGACGCGTCCACCTCCACAACGAACGGCTGTGATGCATCTGGTTGGATGAGAACGGGTGCCGAAGCAAAACATTTTTTCAAAGAGGAAAAAGCTTGGCAAGCTTTGTCCGACCATTTAGAAAAATCCGTCCCTTTTCTTGTCATGTCAGTGAGAGGTTTGACAACAGATGAGAAATTACAAATAAATTTCCGGTAGTAGTTAGCAAACCCCAGAAAACGCTGCAGAGCCTTAAGATCCTCTGGCTGATCCCATTCAAGCACTGCTCTCACCTTTTCAGGGTCCATACGGAAACCGGAGGCTGACACCAAGAAACCCAAAAACTGAAGTTCCTGTACGGCGAATACACACTTTTCCAGTTTGGCGTATAGTTTATTGTCTCGCAAGATCTGCAACACCTGTCTCACATGCTCCTGGTGAGACACAAGATCTGGTGAGTAAATTAAAATGTCATCCAAATATACGACCACAAACAGCCCCACCAGATGACGAAAAATGTCATTAACAAAATGTTGGAATACTGCTGGTGCAGTAGTCAGACCAAAAGGCATGACAAGGTTCTCATAATGTCCCTCCGGCGTGTTAAACGCCGTTTTCCACTCATCCCCCTCTTTTATCCTAATCAGATTATACGCCCCCCTGAGATCCAATTTAGAGAACCATTTGGCGCCAACAATTTGATTGAAGAGATCAGGAATCAGAGGGAGTGGATACGGATCTCGAACAGTAATCCGATTAAGTTTGCGGAAATCCAAGCAAGGGCGTAGGCCTCCATCTTTTTTCTTCACAAAGAAGAACCCCGCGGCCACTGGGGAAGATGAAGGTCTAATATGCCCTTTGGCCAGACTTTCCGAAATATAATCTTTCATAGCCTGCCTCTCAGGACCCGAAAGGTTATATAACCTAGCTTTAGGTAACTTAGCATCAGGAAGTAAATTAATAGAGCAGTCATACACGCGATGAGGAGGCAACTCCTGACACCCCTCCTCAGAGAACACATCCCCAAAGTCCTCCAAAAAAGGAGGCAAAGTACTAGGCACGACCGCACTGATGACTGTGTTCATGCAGTTACTTTTGCAAAACTCCCCCCATTGGCTTATATCTCTGGACTGCCAATTAATCACAGGGTTATGTTTAACCAACCAAGGAAATCCCAACACAATAGGAGTAGGTAGACCCTCCAACACATAACAAGATAATAGTTCCCTATGTATTGCCCCTACCCGAAGGTCAATGTTATGAACCTCATGAACAAAGCTACCTTGGCCGAGAGGCCTGGCGTCAATGGAGAATATAGGGATCGGTTTGACCAATACACTCAGATGCATACCTTGAGCCTGAGCAAACTGAGCGTCAACCAGATTAGCCCCGGACCCACTATCAAGAAGAACAGAAAATCTCTCCACTCTCGTACCAACCACCACCTCCACTGGTACAAGGAACTGAGAAGAACTAGCGGACGAAATACATACTCCCAGGTTGTCGTCCACCACACAACCTGGGATTAACAGTTTTCCGGCGACTTTTTGCTCAACAAGGCACGGGATGGACATCCCCCAACAAAATGTCCCTCTTTCCCGCAGAAGAAACACCTTCTAGTCCTGCGGCGTACCGCCAATCCCCTCCTACGAAATGATGTCCCTCCCAACTGCATAGGCTCCTCCGAACAGACAAGGGGAACCTCAACATAAGGGACTTTAGTAGTAGGTGGAGTAACAACAGGGGGCGGAGTTACCTCGCACCTCTCCCGAGCCGTCTATCAGTACGGATAGCTAGGGCCATAGCAGCCTCCAGTGATGGAGGAGAATCATACTGAGCCAAAACGTCCTTTAATTTGTCAGAAAGCCCATGACAAAACTGGCTCCTAAGAGCTGGGTCATTCCACTGAGTATCTGTGGCCCATCTACGGAACTCAGAAGCAAATTCCTCCGCCGGACGATCTCCCTGCTGTATCTTACGTAATTTTGTCTCAGCAAGAGAGACCCGATCTGGGTCATCATATACCAATCCCAGGGCAGTAAAAAATCGATCTACTGACTGTAGAGCCGGGGATCCCGGAGGAAGGGAGAAGGCCCAGGATTGAGGGTCCCCTTGTAGGAGCGAGATAACAATTCCCACTCTCTGCTCTTCACTCCCTGATGATCGAGGCCGAAGCCGAAAATACAATTTACATGCTTCCCTGAAGGTAAAAAATTTGTCTCGCCCACCAGTGAACCTGTCCGGGAGAGCTACTTTAGGTTCAAATCTGGTTTGCTCCGAGGGAGACAAAACTTTGGACTTAATGTCCGTCAGCTCCATGGATAATCCCTGCAACTGCAGAGCCAGCTGGGCTACTGGATCCATGGCAACTGGGAATAATTTTATGGGCCAGTGAAAATGTCACGCGGTCTTATGATATGTGTACGATGTCAGTAAACTATTCTTAAAAGAACAACACTCTATACAACATATAGATTAGCAACATCAGCATGTAAATATAGAATAGATTTACCTGACACGATATACGTTGAACTCAGGGTTAATCTTGAGGACTTGATACACTGTCACAGGAAAGAGGAGGACCGGGGGTCTAACCTGACCCTAAACTGGGGTCCTAACTAATCCCTCACCTTGGAGGTACTGATAATGGTTCAGAGGTCCAAGTCTCCAGCCTAACCCTGTCTCCTATCAGTCCCTGAACCCTGTAATCAGTCCTAAGAAGGATTCTGATTACCACCAAAGGGATATGGGCTGATCTCTGCTAAATACACAGATTAGACATAAAAGACAGACTGGAGAAAACACAGACTTGCATACACTCTCAAACACAGAAGGAACATAAATGATCTGGGATATTAAACTCTAAGCAAGGTGAGCTTAAAACAACTAAGGAGCTCTTTAACTTAAGTCTATACAGATACAATCCTATCTGTGGTCTGCATGAAGAATTTCACTGGCAACTCCCAACACAGACAACCAGAGATTTAAAGGAAACCAATCAACAAATAATTAATTGCAGCCGGGAGAAACTGCACCCAGTCCCAGAACTGAGCACAGACAGAATTAACTCCCTAACTGCCAAACACAAAGAAACAGCAACTCAGCTGTGAGAAGTCAGAATGTGCAACCGCGACGATCTTCGTGGCGATGCACACATGACACCAGCACTGGCGATATTTACCGGTCTTACCGGTCCGCGTTCCACCGCTGTGACCCACTCTGCTCTGCTGTCTTCCGTCCTCTGCATTGATTGACGTTAAGTTCAGAGGGCACGACGACGTAGTACGCATCCTCCTGAACAGTCACTGCAGAGCCGGCAACTCGGAGAAGAGGAGGAGAGGAGCAGCGGGCAGCTGGCAGGGACAGAGGTGAGTATTTTTTTTTTTTCTTTATTGCAGCAGCAGCAACATGATAGGATTACCGATAAATCCTATCACCATTACAATTATTGAGCAGCATATTGGGGCATACTATACAGTATATTAAGGAGCCATTCATGGGCCTGCATTACAACTATTGAGCAGCATATTGGGGCGTACTGTATATAAAGGAGCCATTCATGGGCCTGCTTTACAATTATTGAGCAGCATATTGGGGCATACTGTATATAAAGGAGCCATTCATGGGCCTGCATTACAATTATTGAGCAGCATATTGGGGCATACTGTATATAAAGGAGCCATTTATGGGAATGCATTACAATTATTGAGCAGCATATTGGGGCGTACTGTATATAAAGGAGCCATTCATGGGCCTGTATTACAATTATTGAGCAGCATATTGGGGCATACTGTATATAAAGGAGCCATTCATGGGCCTGCATTACAATTATTGAGCAGCATATTGGGGCATACTGTATATAAAGGAGCCATTCATGGGCCTGCATTACAATTATTGAGCAGCATATTGGGGCATACTGTATATAAAGGAGCCATTCATGGGCCTGCATTACAATTATTGAGCAGCATATTGGGGCATACTGTATATAAAGGAGCCATTCATGGGCCTGCATTACAATTATTGAGCAGCATATGGGGCATACTGTATATAAAGGAGCCATTCATGGGCCTGCATTACAATTATTGAGCAGCATATGGGGCATACTGTACGGTATATAAAGGAGCATGTCATGGGGCCACCATTATTCACTGTGCAGCATTATTTGAGGCATATTTTTGTATAGAGCATCTTATGTGGCCCATCATAAACTTTATGGAGCATCTTATGGGCCCATCATGAACTTTATGGAGCATTATATGGGCCCATCATGAACATTATGGAGCATCATATGAGGCATATTTTGTATGGAGCACCTTATGGGGCACATCATGAACTGTATGGAGCATTATATGGGGCTCATGATTCAATATGGAGCCCCCTTGCTTTGCCCAAGCATTGCTGAGTACACGTACTGGTATACCGTATCTCTTGTCTTGGATACACAGTACGTACCGTAATTTGAGAATTCAATCGCTATGGTATGTACCGTATTTCTTTTTTAAAGTCTTTTTTTTATCCCATTAGAAATGGATCCCAGTACTTTTAATCCTGGACCAAAACACAAAATGCAGGTCGTACGAAGCTGGTTTCAAACTTAAGGTTGCCTCAAGAGCAGAAGAAAGCAATAACAGTGTTGCAAGTAGGGAATTTTGTGTTAACGAAAAGCAAGTGAGGGAGTGGTGGAAAATGAAAGCGGACTTGGAAAAGACTCCAAAGGCCAAAAAGGCTCAACGTCGTTCAAAGGTGTCATATGAGGCTCTAGAGACTGAATTGCATAAATGGGTTATGGAGTGTCGTGAAAATGGTTACTGCGTAACACGCATGGGAATTCGCTTTCGTGCCCTTCAAATGGCTAAAGAAGACAAATTGAAAGCACCAGGAATTGAAAATTTTGTTGCATCAGCAGGATGGTGTACCCACTTCATGAATAGATTTGGCCTATGTTTGCGGCAAAGAACAAAGATTTCACAGAAGTTGCCAAAAGACCTTGATGAAAAAGTGATGTCATTCCATTCATTCATCATAAAACAAAGAAGGGTCCATAACTATGACCTGGGGGATATTGGAAATATGTATGAAACACCTATGACTTTTGATCTTCCAAGCAACAGAACTGTGGCAAATATGGGAGACAAAACTATTTTACTCAGAACCACAGGAAATGAAAAAAATCATTTCACAGTCGTTCTTTCATGTTTGGCTAATGGAACTAAGCTGCGGCCTGTCATTATTTTTAAAAGAAAGACCTTGCCTAAAAAGGTCCATTTCCCACCACGAATTACAGTGCGTGCTCATATTAAAGGTTGGATGGATGAAGATGGAACAAAAAAATGGCTGGAAGAAATTTGGAATGGACGACCAGGAACAGCTTTAAAGAAAAAAACATCATTGCTAGTTTGGGATATGTTCAGAGCCCACACATCTGATGACAAAAAAAAATCTGATGAAGCCGGACATAGAAGTAATAGCAAAGTGGGTGTTCGTGATGCATGGGAAGAGATTCCAGAGGACATGGTGCAACGTGCCTTCAAGAAATGTGGCATTAGTAATGCAATGGATGGCAGTGAAGACAGCGCTTTGTATGAAGACGACAGCAGTGACGGTGATGACCAACTAAGTGATGATGACAATGTCTATGCTGATGACCTCTTACCAGCTGAAGCTGAAGCTCTGTTTGCACATACAGATGATGAGGAATCCAGCGACTTTGAAGGATTTTAACTCTTGTGTTTAACATTGGTTGCTGATTGAGCTAAGGTTTTTGTAATTTTAAAGTTATTGTTGTTACCATAATGCTTTTGTTGACCCTCTTTTCCACTTACAGTGCTTGTTTAATGTTTTTCTTTTAAATAAATATTCAAAAACATTTAACCTACTGATGTCTCAATTAATTTTACTTTTATTCGTATCTATTTTTATTTTTGAAATTTACCAGTAGCTGCTGCATTTTCCACCCTAGGCTTATACGCAAGTCAATAACTTTTCCCAGTTTTTTGAGGCTAAAGTTGGGGAGTCGGCTTATACACGGGTCGGCTTATACATGAGTATATATGGTACCTATATTTACAGTGTGGGAAATAAGTATTTGAACCCTTGCTGATTTTGTAAGTGTGCCCACTGACAAAGACATGAAGAGTCTATTATTTTAAGGGTAGGTTAATTTTAACATTAAGAAATAGAACATCAAAAATAAAATACAGAAAATCACATTGTATAAATTATATAAATGTATTTGCATTTTTTAGTGAAAAATAAGTTTTTGGTCCCTCTGGCAAACAAGACTTAATACTTGGTGTCAAAACCCTTGTTGGCAAGTACAGCAGTCAGACGTTTTTGTAGTTGATGATGAGGTTTGCCCACATGTCAGGAGGTTTGCCCACATGTCAGGAGGAATTTGGTCCACTTCTCTTCATCTCTAAATCATTAAGATTTTGAGGCTGTCGCTTGGCAACTCGGAGCTTCAGCTCCTTCCATAAGTTTTATATGGGATTAAGGTCTGGAGACTGGCTAGGCCACTTCACGACCTTAATGTGCTTCTTTTTGAGCCACTCCTTTGTTGCCTTGTCTGCATGTTTTGGGTCATTGTCATGCTGGAAGACCTTGACCTTTTTTTAATGTCCTGGTGGAGGGAAGGAGGTTGTCACTCAGATTTTTACGGTACATGGCTCCATCTATTCTCCCATTGATGTGGTGAAGTAGTCCTGTGCACTTAGCAGAGAAACACCCCCAAAACATAATGTTTCCACCTCCATGCTTGACAGTGGGACTGTGTCCTTTGAGTCATAGGCAGCATTTCTCTTCCTCCAAACACGGCGAGTTGAGTTAATGTCAAAGAGCTCAATTTTTATCTCATGTGACCACAGCACATTCTCCCAATCACTCACAGAATCATCCAGGTGTTCATTGGCAAACTTCAGACGGGCCTGTACATGTGCAGTCTTGAGCAGGGGGACCTTGTGGGCACTGTAGGATTTTAAACCTTTATGGCATAATGTGTTACCAATGGTTTTCTTGGTGACTGTGGTCCCAGCTGCCTTGAGATCATTAACAAGTTCCCACACGGTGCTCTCTTTGATGTCAGAAAGGTGAAGTGAGTTCATTGGCTGTGAACTCGCAGGACCTGCCCGACAGCACTGCGAGCATGAGAACTTTCTCATGCTTGTGGTGCCCTCAGACAGGGAATAGCAGTTCACAGGCAGACACTGAGCACATGGTGATCAGTGTCTACTGGATGACAGGCTGCATGGTTGCATCATGCAGCCATGCAGTCTGCCATCTAGATGTAGCAGTGCTAGACCCGTTGTGGGACAAATGGATTAAAAGAATCTATGTGGAAAGGTGAGGAGTATTGTTCTTTTTTTACCTCTTTTGCAGATGACGAGGGCATCTGGGGAATAGGCGAGGATGTAAGAATGATTTAATTAAGATTATTAAAGCAGTCTGTGTCTTTCTTTCAATTAAAGTACTTTTTTCTGGGTGTCTGTGTTTTCATACAGTGTGACTATGGGGTTAGTAATGGGGTTGTCTTATTGACGCCACTCCATTACTAACCTTGGGACTTGATGCCACCTGACAATACAAAGGTGGCATCAACCCCTCAACTATCACCCCACTTGCCACCACTACAGGGCAAGTGGAATGAGCGATGCTAATCACAATCATAGAGGGACAGGTTAGAATAGACTAGATAGAATAGAAACAGTACAGACCAAAAGTTTGAACACCTTCTCATTTAAAGATTTTTCTGTATTTTCATGACTATGAAAATTGTACATTCACACTGAAGGCATCAAAACTATGAATTAACACATGTGGAGTTATATATTTAACAACAAAGTATGAAACAGCTGAAAATATGTCTTATATTCTAGGTTCTTGAAAGTAGCCACCTTTTGCTTTGATGACTGCTTTGCACACTCTTGGCATTCTCTTAATGAGTTTCAAGAGTCACCGGAAATGGTTTTCACTTCACAGGTGTGCCCTGTCAGGTTTAATAAGTGGGATTTCTGGCCTTATAAATGGGGTTGGGACCATCAGTTGTGTTGTGCAGAAGTCTGGTGGATACACAGCTGATAGTTCTACTGAATAGACTGTTAGAATTTGTATTATGGCAAGACATAATTTCAGTTGTTACACACTTTTTTGTTAAGTATATAATTCCACATGTGTTAATTAGAGTTGAGCATTCCGATACCGCAAGTATTGGGTATCGGCTGATATTCGCTGTATCGGAATTCCGATACTTAGTTCCGATATTTTCCATATATCGTATACCGGAATCGGAAGTTCCCATAATTCTTTGAGAGGCAATGTGATTTTAGTCAGCCAATGAGGAATCCTAAGAAGTGTGGGCACATCCTGTAATGCTGCGGTCATGTTAACTAATGGCATGGCTGTGATTGGATGCTGAAATGATGTCAGAATGCACTATAAAAGGCGCCGCCGCCATTTTAGCGTCACTGTGCTGTGAATTCAGTTAGGGACAGAACGCTGCTCTGCTGACTCTGAGGGACAGTTAGAGATTGCGATTTTGTGTACTGTGCTTTAGGCAGGCTAGTTTACCAACCGCTGTGTAAAGCTTCCTTTTGCCTTGCAGTGTTGTTTTAACAGCTCTGTGCAAGGTGTGTGTGTGAGAGTGCAGGTGACGCTGCAGTTTGCTCTGCATCCAACGCTGTTTGTAGGCATCTGCACGTGTCACTCACAGACTCTTTTTTTTTTCTTTAGTGTAATTCTTGCTGCTCCATTCAATTGAAATTATAGTGTGACGCGCTTCCATCCGTATACAATACATTGGTTGCAAACACTATAGAAGTACAGAAAGGAGCCTTTCAGAGATAGTGAACAGTTGTGTGCAGTGTTCACTCTAGTCTGTGAGGTTTTTTTTTTTTGAGTGCAGATCACGCTCCAGTTAGTTCTTGAACCACTGCTGCTTGTACTCTGCTGAGCGTGTCTCACTGCCTCATCCTTGACATTTTTCTCTAATTGCTGCTGCTCCATTCTATTTAAAAAAAATCAAATCTATTAGTGTGACGTGCTTCCATCCGTATCCAATACATTGGTTGCAAACACTATACAATTACACAAAGGAGCCTTTCAGAGATAGTGAACAGTTGTGTGCAGTGTTCACTCTAGTCTGTGAGGTTTTTTTGTTTTTTGAGTGCAGATCACGCTCCAGTTAGTTCTTGAACCACTGCTGCTTGTACTCTGCTGAGCGTGTCTCAGTGCCTCATCCTTGACATTTTTCTCTAATTGGTGCTGCTCCATTCTATTTAAAAAAAATCAAATCTATTAGTGTGACGTGCTTCCATCCGTATCCAATACATTGGTTGCAAACACTATAGAAGTACACAAAGGAGCCTTTCAGAGATAGTGAACAGTTGTGTGCAGTGTTCACTCTAGTCTGTGAGGTTTTTTTGTTTTTTGAGTGCAGATCACGCTCCAGTTAGTTCTTGAACCACTGCTGCTTGTACTCTGCTGAGCGTGTCTCACTGCCTCATCCTTGACATTTTTCTCTAATTGGTGCTGCTCCATTCTATTTAAAAAAAATCAAATCTATTAGTGTGACGTGCTTCCATCCGTATCCATTACATTGGTTGCAAACAATATAGAAGTACACAAACGGGCCTTTCACAGCTAATGAACAGTTGTGTGCAGTGTTTACTGTAGTCAGAGGTTTTCATTTTTGGAGTGCAGATCCCGCTCCAGTTAGTTCTTCAACCACTGCTGCTTGTACTCTGCTGAGCGTGTCTCACTGCCTCATCCTTGACATTTTTCTCTAATTGTTGCTGCTACATTCTATTTCAAATAATTCAAATCAATTACTGTGACTTGCTTCCATCCGTATCAAATACATTGGTTGCAAACAATATAGAAGTACATAAACGGGCCTTTCACAGCTACTGAACAGTTGTGTGCAGTGTTTACTGTAGTCAGAGGTTTTCATTTTTGGAGTGCAGATCCCGCTCCAGTTAGTTCTTCAACCACTGCTGCTTGTACTCTGCTGAGCGTGTCTCACTGCCTCATCCTTGACATTTTTCTCTAATTGTTGCTGCTACATTCTATTTCAAATAATTCAAATCAATTACTGTGACGTGTTTCCATCCGTATCAAATACATTGGTTGCAAACAATATAGAGGTACACAAACGGGCCTTTCACAGCTACTGAACAGTTGTGTGCAGTGTTTACTGTAGTCAGAGGTTTTCATTTTTGGAGTGCAGATCCCGCTCCAGTTAGTTCTTCAACCACTGCTGCTTGTACTCTGCTGAGCGTGTCTCACTGCCTCATCCTTGACATTTTTCTCTAATTGTTGCTGCTACATTCTATTTCAAATAATTCAAATCAATTACTGTGACGTGCTTCCATCCGTATCAAATACATTGGTTGCAAACAATATAGAAGTACACAAACAGGCCTTTCACAGCTACTGAACAGTTATGTGCAGTGTTTACTGTAGTCAGAGGTTTTCATTTTTGGAGTGCAGATCCCGCTCCAGTTAGTTCTTCAACCACTGCTGCTTGTACTCTGCTGAGCGTGTCTCACTGCCATATCCTTGACATTTTTCTCTAATTGTTGCTGCTACATTCTATTTTAAATAATTCAAATCAATTACTGTGACGTGCTTCCATCCGTATCAAATACATTGGTTGCAAACAATATAGAAGTACACAAACGGGCCTTTCACAGCTACTGAACAGTTGTGTGCAGTGTTTACTGTAGTCAGAGGTTTTCATTTTTGGAGTGCAGATCCCGCTCCAGTTAGTTCTTCAACCACTGCTGCTTGTACTCTGCTGAGCGTGTCTCACTGCCTCATCCTTGACATTTTTCTCTAATTGTTGCTGCTACATTCTATTTCAAATAATTCAAATCAATTACTGTGACGTGCTTCCATCCGTATCAAATACATTGGTTGCAAACAATATAGAAGTACACAAACGGGCCTTTCACAGCTACTGAACAGTTGTGTGCAGTGTTTACTGTAGTCAGAGGTTTTCATTTTTGGAGTGCAGATCCCGCTCCAGTTAGTTCTTCAACCACTGCTGCTTGTACTCTGCTGAGCGTGTCTCACTGCCTCATCCTTGACATTTTTCTCTAATTGTTGCTGCTACATTCTATTTCAAATAATTCAAATCAATTACTGTGACGTGCTTCCATCCGTATCAAATACATTGGTTGCAAACAATATAGAAGTACACAAACGGGCCTTTCACAGCTACTGAATAGTTGTGTGCAGTGTTTACTGTAGTCAGAGGTTTTCATTTTTGGAGTGCAGATCCCGCTCCAGTTAGTTCTTCAACCACTGCTGCTTGTACTCTGCTGAGTGTGTCTCACTGCCTCATCCTTGACATTTTTCTCTAATTGGTGCTGCTCCATTCTATTTCAAATAACTCAAATCTATTAGTGTGATGCGCTTCCATCCGTATATAATACATTGGTTGCAAACAGCCTTTTTGTTAAGTTACAGTATTATATCGACATTGTACATGTGTCGCTATTCAGTCTGATAACTAGATATCATTCACCTTTTCTATCAGTTGTCGTTGTTTTAGCAAAACTTGCAGGTATATATTTAGCTATTGTGACTATGCACTATTGACTTTAACAAGGTAATGCATGAGTTTTGTTACCGATTCTCATTTTTACATGATGGACCTTTATGATATGGGTTGTTAAATTTGTAATTAAATATGTATTTTTTGAAATGACACAAATATAAGTAATGTTGAAGAGGACTAGTCCTACATCCATTGTTTGCACAATATTACAGGTGTACATCACGTCCCTTAATCAACAATGGATTATTAAATTTACTTGTATGCTTTTATTTAAAAGCCAAGAACACTGAAGGCTAACCTTCGCACTGCAGCTGTTGTCAAAGTTCAACCCACATTATGCACTTCCAACATTGCAGCATTTGAGGCATGATGTGAGTTGGATTTGTCTAAGTTATGGAGTGACAAGGTTCACCATCAGTACCCTATAGCATAAGTAGGCTTTTGTGTTAGCATTTGTGTTCGACATGTGGATATCTGCAGTAATATGTCACAATTATTTTGTTACAGATTTGTGACAAAGACTAATAATTTTATGGTTTTAAAGGTGACGTTTCACTTGTTTACAGCTTAGAAATAAGGGTGTGCCTCTATTATGTTAGCAGTAGCCACTTTAACATGTCATGTTTTTTTCAACATGTGTAGCTACCTAGCAGTAATTTTTGCCGACACACAGCAGGGGAACAGCAGGCGTTACTGAACCCCACAAACACATCAGCGATTGTTTTGATCTGTGCATCCAACACTTCTGAGCAGCAACTGGCAGTGTTGTAGCCCAGGCAGTAGAGTTCAGGTGGTAGAAAGATGAACATAACAGGAGACATGGATAACGTTGCCAACCAGTTATTTAATCTGAAACCGGACAGGCAAATTCATGCGAGATCCATGCCTTGTTCATTTTCAGAAAAGTAAGCCGGTCTACATTATCGGAGGATAGTCGCATGCTACGGTCTGTTAGTACACCGCAGCACTAAAGAAGCGCTCCGATAATACACTGGCAGCAGGGCAAGCCAGCACCTCCAATGCATACTGGCTAAGCTCTGGCCATGTATCCAGCTTAGAGACCCAAAACTTGAATGGGGAAGAGCCATCTGGGAGTACACTGAGAGGCCAAGACATGTAGTCTGTCACCATCTTACGGAAACTTTGCCTCCTGCTGACTGGAGCCGTCTCGGATGGTGTAGACATTGGTGGCGCTGCACAAAACTTCGCCACATTTGGAACATACTGGTCTTGCTGTTGTGAATGTGCTAGAAATGAATTCTGAGCAGAAGCTCCTCTGGTGGTTACAAACAGTACTGAACTATCCAATGAAGATTGTGAAGATTGGAGATCAGGTGTTACTGACTGGTGTTATATAAGGGAGGTTCCCTCCCATCAGGGTTGACGGTGATCAATTGTTCTGGTCTCATCTTTGATTCCTGTACACTTTGTAGCTTGCTGTTTCGTGCCTGCATCTTTTTCTAACAGATAAGACATTTTCTTCTTTTATTTTTTTTTGTTTTTTTTGGCATTTTGTCCTGCACTTCTGTGGGGGTCTGCCGGGTCCCCTTGGGGGGCTTGTGCTCCTCTCAGTTTAGTTCAGCCACTGTTGTTTGTTCATTTTCCCTTTTCCACTTTTTTCTGTGGCTGCTGTTTAGTTTTTGTTACACCAGAGAACTAATTTAGGTGCTAGAGGTCGTGTCATCTCAGGTGTTTTTGTAATTAGTAAGTTGGTACTTTTCAGGGTTTTTTGTGATTGCATAAAGTGCCCTTCCTATCCTTTTCTATTTATGAAGTTTGAGCCCCAACGTTTGCTCATACTATTTTCTGTCTGTGTCAGTATTTCTTCTTGTCTAACCGCCATTACATGTTTGGGGGCTTTCTATGTTCTTTGTGGATCTGCTCCGGGGCAGATAGCTTTCCTCTTTCTATCTTTAGGTGTAGTTAGCTTCTCAGGCTGTGACGAGGCGTCTAGGACCAACGTAGGTACGCTCCACGGCTGCCTTTAGTTGTGGTGGTTAGTCAGGGTACTGCAATCCATAGATTCCAACCTCTCTGGTGTATTGCCTTTTTTGCCTGCTCTCCTCAGCTACCAAATCATAACATCTTGCCCTGTGCAGAGGCGCTGCTTGTGCTCCCTCTTGTTGCAGAGCTGTCTCCACTGCCTCGACGCACAGAGCTGCTTTGTAAAGCAGTAGTAGCAGCAGTGCTCTCGGCTGGAATGGAGAACATTATGGATTGCACCAGTGTGTCTTGGTACTCCCGCATTTTACGCTCCCGGTTCAACGGTGTGATGAGGCTTTGTAAGTTGTCCCGGTAGCGAGGGTCTAGGAGGGTGGACACCCAATAATCAGACGTGGTGAGAATGTGGGCGATGCGGCGGTCGTTTCTCAGGCACTGCAGCATGAAATCAACCATGTGCTGCAGACTCCCAACTGGCCAAGAAACGCTGTCCCTGCAAGAGGCGTCATCTCTGCCTGCTCTGCATCACCCCACTCTCGCTATACATACTGACTAGAGCGTTGTGTACCTCCCTCTGGAGCGATGTCTTCCTCCTCCATTGACTCTCCTCATCCTCCTCACAAAGTGAGCCCTGCCCAGCCCTTTGTGAGGAACCACCTTGCGCTGACTGTCCAGAAGGTGACGGAATTTGTGACTCCTCATCCTCCACCTCTTCCAAAACCTCATCCCTTAGTGCTTGCATTGTTTTTTGAAGCAGGCAGATAAGGGGGACAGTCAGGCTGACTAGTGCATCATCTGCACTCGCCATCCGCGTTGACTCATCAAACGCACGCAAAACGTGGCAGATGTCCTTCATAGAGTCCTTCGCCAGTCCTTACACTGGCTGCCATTCATTATAGTATCCAATTCAAAGTACTGGTTGTCACCCACAAAGCTCTCCACAGTGCAGCACCCCCCTACATCTCCTCCCTCATTTCTATCTATCGGCCTAACCGACTGCTGCGCTCTGCAAACGACCTTCGACTAACCTCTGCACTAATCCGTACCTCCCACTCCCGACTACAAGACTTCTCCCGTGCTGCGCAAATCCTCTGGAATGCTGTACCCCAAGAAATTAGGACTATCCGCAATTAGCATGGTTTCAGGCGCTCCCTCAAAACACATTTGTTCAGAGCGACCTATCACATTCACTAATCAAAGTCATTCTATGTGTAAGTCTGTGTGTGTAGCCCATTCACTATCTCCATCCATCCATCACTCCCTCAAAATGGCTGGACCATCATTGTAAATACACCATTGTATATAAACACCTGTACTTTGTATCTCCCCCACCTCATTGTAGATTGTAAGCTGTCACGAGCAGGGGCGGCTTATATTGCTTTAATTATTGTATTGTTAACGTTGTTACTTATGACTTGTGTTCTGAAACTGTTAAACTGTAAAGCGCTGCGGAATATGTTGGCGCTATATAAATAAAGATTATTATTATTATAGAGGCCCAGTCAGTAGTGGTGAAGTGTGAACAGCGCAAATTGCGAGTTGATTGCGCCTGATGCTGCTGATACTCCATTACTGTTGGCTGCTGCTCACACAACCGCTCCAACATATGTAACGTGGAATTCCACCTGGTGGGTACGGCACATATGATGCGATGTTCAGGAAGGCGAAATCTGCGTTGCAGAGCTGCAATCAGCGATCTGGCCATGCTGGAACGTCGCAAGTGAGCGGACCTTGTGCAGCAGTGCATCAAGATCCGGATAGTCCCTCAAAAAACTCTGCACGACCAAGTTGAGCACATGTGACAGACATGGTATGTGAGTGAGGTTGCCAAGGCCCAGAGCTGCCACCAGATTTCGGCCATTGTCACACACTACCAAGCCTGGCTGGAGATTCGCTGCCAAAAACCACACGTCGCTCTCCTGCTTGATGGCATTCCAGAGCTCCTGCGCTGTGTGGCTTCGATTCCCCATGGAAATTAATTTCAGGACGGCCTGTTGACGTTTGGACACGGCTGTGCTCATATCGGTCGCAACAGGTAACCGTTCACGGGTCCATGTGGAGGTAGACCGTGACGGCTCCTGCAGCGATGATTCTGAGGAACTGGAGTAGGAGGAGGAGTCAATGTGTACAGACTTGATTCCTGCAATCCTTGGAGTTGGCAGAACACGTACAGCGCCACTCGCAAGATCAGTACCCGGCTCCACAACATTGACCCAATGGGCAGTGAGGGAAAGGTATCATCCCTGGCCATGGGTGTTAGAACCCTCTTGTTAGGTTTTGTTTCAGTTAGCTGGTCACATGACCTTTTTTCCCTATTTAGTCTGGCTCCGCCCTTCTGGCTTTGCTTGACTTCATTGTGCTTAGGTGCCTTACTCAGTCAGTTTTGCTTGATGTTAGGATCTCAAAGTATTTTGTTTTCTGTTTAATTATCCCTGCTACAATTTCTGTTAGGAGGTGTCCACCTTTTCTCCCAGTCCCTAGATCTTGTAGGGATTCCTCCCTCGCAACTATAGGTCTTCGTTCAGACTAGCTGAGGACTTTAGCGGGTCTGGTCGCAGGATCAGGTTCCCCGTTACATCGTAGGGATTCAGCTTAGTTCTATTGCAGGGACAGAATTCCCTTCTTTCCTTAGTGGTTGTAGCAGATCATAACAATGGGTACTGGTCCACGCATCGGTGGTCAGGTGGACCTTGCTGCTGAGGGCGTTTAGTAGCGCATGTTTAATTTTTTCCCTCAACATGCTTTTGCAGACCAGGTACGGCTTGCCTGCTGAAATGAAATCGGCTTGTTGGCACATTGTATTGTGGGACTGACAATGATATTAAGTTACGGAAATTGTCTGTCTCCACCAGCCTGAATGACAGCATTTCAAGGGACAGGAGTTTTGCAATGCCAGCATTTAGAGCCTGTGCTCGTGGATGGTTTGCCCAGTATGGCCGTCTTTTATCCCATGCCTGTGCTACCGATGGCTGTTTTGTGGCCTGGGAGTGTGAGGATGACAGGGAACTTACTGCTGTGTGTGGAATAACACTTTGTCTCTGGACAACTGTGACCGAGGTTCTTCCATGGCGATCCTGTGAGGAAGCAGAACCAGCTGTGTGTGAGCTCGATGAAGAGGCTTCAACACAACCTGAAGATGTAGGTGCTGCTGTAGGTTGGCCTACATCTCCAGTGTGTCTTAGTAACTCAACTACGTGCTTTGTCCGCACATGTTTCCACATATTAGTGGTATTGAGGTTACTGACACTTTTACCTATTTTTAATTTTTGATTACACAGCTTGCATTTGACATAGCAAATATCATCTGCAAGTGTGTCAAAAAAGGACCACGCAGTGCAAGTCCTGGGAGCGCACGTTTTGACTTTTGGAAGACAACTGCTCCGAACAGGTGCCAAACTGGAGGCTACAGGCAACCGAGTCTGCAGCCTAACTCTCCCTCCTGTTTGTACCGTTGGGGCAATGTCTTCCTCTATCTTCCTTCTATCACTAACCACTTCTCTAGGCCTCTCACAGCTTTCAACCAAAGTACTGGTTCTCAGCCACAAAGCTATCCACAGTGCAGCACCCCCCTACATCTCCTCCCTCATTTCTATCTATCGGCCTAACCGACTGCTGCGCTCTGCAAACGACTTTCGACTAACCTCTGCACTAATTCTTACCTCCCACTCCCGACTCCAAGACTTCTCCCGCGCTGCGCCAATCCTCTGGAATGCTGTACCCCAAGAAATTAGGACTATCCACAATTTGCATGGTTTCAGGCGCTCCCTCAAAACACATTTGTTCAGAGCGGCCTATCACATTCACTAATCAAAGCCATTCTATGTATTCTGTGTAAGTGTGTGTGTGTGTGTGTGTGTGTGTGTGTGTGTCTAGCCCATTCACTATCTCCATCCCTCGCTCCCTTAAGATGGCTGGACCATCATTGTAAATGCACCATTGTATATAAACACCTATACTTTGTATCTCCCCCACCTCATTGTAGATTGTAAGCTGTCACGAGCAGGGGCGACTTATTTTGCTTAAATTATTGTATTGTTAACGTTGTTACTTATGACTTGTGTTCTGAAACTGCTAAACTGTAAAGCGCTGCGTAATATGATGGCACTATATAAATTAATATTATTATTATTATTATTAGTATTCCTCTGAGCTGCTCCCAACACCTTCCTGTTCCTCACGCCATGTTGGGTCTTGGACCTCATCATCTCCACTACCCTCTTCCAACACCTGCTGCTGTTGGGTGGTCTGGCCAGCACCATGCTCAACAGAAACTGGCACCTGAGTCTCATCATCATCAGATGCGTTCTGCGGTGTGCTGACCATCGGCACTGTCTCACCCGCCTCTTCAGATTCAGAGAGACACAGCTGTTGCGCATCACTGCTTACTCCCTCTTCTTCACATTCCAGAATGCTGCTTGGCTGGGCCCCTGTTTGCAAGCCAACAGATTCTGAGAACAGAAGCAGACACTCAGCTGGCTCCTGTACAGAACTCAGTCACTGCCTGGGCAATTTGGCAGGCGGTGAAGAGACAGATGGTTGCTCAACAGTGCTGTGGTCCTGAGAGGAGGTGGAAGCAATTGAAGTCGATGCATTGGCTGACATCCAACCAACAACGGCTTCAATTTGTTCTTCCCGCAGCAGGGGGGTACGCCGACCTCCTACAAAAGTGCGCATAAAGGAACGTTCACGGGGAAAACTGGTGGATGCTGTGTCACTGGGGGCGGCAGCAGCCACAGAATCCCCACGTCCTCTCCCTGCTGAAACTCCACGGCCACGACCACGTGCCTTACTCCCTGCCTTCTTCATCTTGGTAGATTGATAAAGAAAGTCTGAAAAGTTATAAGGCCTAAGTGTGGTTATTCCGCAAAGACTGCAGTGAACACTACACACAACTGTTCACTACCCAACGCGTCACAGCAGGAAGGCAGTCTGTGCGTCCAAACAAAGGTAACAAGGATACATGCACGTACCCTGTTTATAAAGCCATATAAAAAAAATTATTAGTAGTGACGCACACTTTATTGAGGTACAGTATTACATGGCCATTCACCATCTGTGGCTATGCAGTCTCATCTATATATACCTTATCTATCCGTTTTCATGCTTGCAAGTCCACAGTCAGGCATAAATAGCAATTTGCACTATGCACTTTTTAAAGGTTATGTTTGTTAATAAAAATGATTATTGGCACATATTATGAGTATTACATGATGGAAATTGTATAATTTTTATAAACTGTTTAGTGACATTATTCAGCAAATGTAACATTTTATTAATGTCACAGATAACTTGTAATGCTGATGATGTTTTGAAGTCAGACATTCATTGTCTATACAATAAAAATGGTGTACATACTGTTACTTATCCATCATTAATGGATTCAGATATGTACTTGTATGCTTTTATGTACAACCGTATAGCAGATTCCTTAACTAATTTATTTTGTGGTTTGCATTGCTGTTAAACATGTTAATGTATGCGTTTATGTTTGTCAATTCTTTATTTATCTCGATATTTTTTTAACTGAAATCATCATCTTATGGTAGTAAAGCTTATCTTTCTCTTGTTTGGAGTATAGACATTTAAAATTGACACGTAACAAGGAAAATACTTGATCTACTATTTAAACATCCTCCTAGACCCTGGGCTCCAACACCGCCAGTTGTTGCCTAGAAGTGCTGTTAGCACAGTCAACACTTGCTCCTGTGTTACTGGGGTTCAGTAACACCAGCTGTTCCCCTGCTGTGTGTACGTCAAAAAGTCCTGCTGCCTCCACCCTGTCCTCCTCTCATCCCTGGGCTCCAACACCGCCAGTTGTTGCCTGGAAGTGCTGTTAGCACAGTCAACACTTGCTCCTGTGTTACTGGGGTTCAGTAATGTCAGCTGTTCCCCTGCTGTGTGTACGGCAAAAAGTCCTGCTGCCTCCACCCTGTTCTCTTCTCATCCCTGGGCTCCAACACCGCCAGTTGTTGCTCGGAAGTACTTGGCACGGGTACTGACTCCTGCCCAGCCTGGTTACAGCACGACAGCTGTTTCCTGGCAGTGTCAACGTCAATTAGCCTCCAATAAGTTGTCCTGTCGTGTTGCATTCTGGTTAGCCGACTATATGGTGCCTGCAGTTTTGGTCATTCCTATGTGTGCTGTGGGATATGTAAATAAAGGCTGTTTCCGTTGTGACAATAGGACAAGCACCCACTGTAGGACTGTGTGATTCGGTAACTGCGGACGGCTTGCGGCCTGTCAACTTACATTTTCATGGATGCCTTATGGTACCCGTCCGGGTTCCAGTACCGTCAACTGGTTCTCCGCAGTGCCTTTGGCCTAGGTGCCTCCATCTCGGTATCCGAGTTCCAGCAACATCTGCTGGTCCTTGGTAGTGCTTTGGAGCACAGGTACCTCCTGCTTAGTAACCGTGTCCCAGTAACGTCAGCTGGTCCTCGGTTGTGCCATTGGCTCTTTTCCTTCTGCTGCCCCTCCGGGTTCCAGCACAGTCAGCTGGTCCTCGTTACTTGCATTGGCTCTTGTACCTTCTGCTACCTGTCCGGGTTCCAGTAACGTCAGATGGTTCTCGGAAGTTAGTCAGCCTTCTTGTACCTTCAGTTACATTTACAAATTGAAGATTTTTTAAATGTTTTTTTGGGTAATCACTCTGGATCTCCAACAATGAAGACGACGACCCTGATGACCACCCCGAAGAAGATGACGACCACAAGGACGACGAGCATCAAGCCAACCGGCCTGAACACCATTACAAAGAAGAAATAAAAGATTACCCAAAAGAAGATCACCAACAGGACAAAGAAGGTTAAGACAAACTACAAGATACAGAACAAGAGACAGAAGAACAATAAGCAGAAGATCAAAAAGCAGAAGAACATGAAGTATAAAACCAAAATGAAGAGCAAAATATATGCTCTAAATTATAAGCAGAAGAAGACTAAGCAGTGTATGGGGGTGAGTCCGTTCCTCCTCGTGGTGCCCCTGGAAAATGCCTGCTGCTGCAGGCTAAACTGAACAAGGACAAATACTGTTGTAATTTAAATCTTTTGTGACAGCAAGAACGGAAGGATGAAAAATTCATACTTTTACAGATTACAAGTACAGGAATCTCTGTCACAAATAAGAATATGATGAAGAAGATGAAGATGAAGTAGAATATGAAGAAGAATAATAGTTTAATAAGAACAATATGAGTAATGTTAACAAAAGATGAATAGCAAGAAGTTTAAGAAGAAGATAAAGAAGGTGAAGATGAAGAATAATTTGATGAAAAAGATGATGCTGCTGAAGATTTTGAAGGAGAAAGTGTGTCAAAAGTTAAAAAGGTGAAGAGCATGGAAGTTGTGAAATATACATATTTGCCAAAATAGAAAAAAACTTTAACAACATTGTCAATTTCTTCGTCAATCCGAACATCTTTAAAAAAAAATATTAATGCTATTCCATTTGATTGGGTTAAACATCTATGCCTTTAATGTCTCCTCAACCTCCCCCAATACATTCTACATTACTCTTTGTTGTTTTCCTTCATGTACAATTAACCAACAAGGCAAGAATGGGGTCTTTTTAATTCCGATATTTTGTTCCCATAGACTTACATTGGATTTCCGGTATCGGTATCGGGTATCGCCAATATTTTTTGGGTATCGGCGATACCATTCCGATTCCGATACTTTTGGATATCGGAAAGTATCGCTCAACTCTAGTGTTAATTCATAGTTTTGATGCCTTCAGTGTGAATTTACAATTTTCATAGTTATGAAAATACAGAAAAATCTTTAAATGAGAAGGTGTGTCCAAACTCTTGGTCTGTACTGTATATACACATAGAATACATAGACTCATAGATGTCAGTGACACACACACACATATATATATATAACATAGATAGATAGAATAAAAGCAAGAGGGAAGAGCGAGGCTAAGTGCAAGAATTGGCACATCTTATAGATGGATGCGCCTTTTCTTGGGCGGTTCAGAGCTGATGTTTTTAGCTTGAGAAGGGCCAGTATCCATGGCCCCTTCCTAGGCTATTAATATCAGCCCACAGCTGTCTGCATAGCCTTCGCTGGTTATTAATTATAGGGGGACCATAAGTAATTTTTTAGGTTCCCCATTTTAATAGCCAGTAAAGGCTAATTATACAGTTGTGCGTTGATATTAATAGCCTGGGAAGCTCCATGGGTATTACCCCCTTCCCAGGCTATAAACATCGGTCCCCAGCCATCGACTTTCCTCTGCTGGTTATGAAAATTACGTGGGAGCCTACACCATTTTTTCAGAAAACTAATCTTTTATTAATAAAATGCATGTCCAGTAATTTCCACTCACACTGTACCAATTGTATTTGTCACTGACATCAATATATCTATCTATTCTATATGTATTTACTGTATGTAATCCATCTCTTTATCCTGTCGGCTCCTGCAGTGATTTTACAGCACACAGCAGACTAATTGCCAGCTTTTCTTCTATCTATGAAATATATAAACATATATATGTGTGTGTGTGTCACTGACATCTATATATCTATGTATTCAATGTGTATATATCTATTCTATCTATTCTATTCTAGCCTGTCACACTGAGATTTTACTGAATGCGGCACATAAATTGCCAGATTTTATTCTATCTTTTACCGAATGTTTCCAACTTTTTCTGATTTTAAGAAAAATGCTTGTGTTACAGATCACAAATCAGAGTGCACCATATTCGTGCCGAATTTATGTTTGGTGAACATTTTCCAAACATATTCACTCATCTCTAGTAACCATGCACTCACCTCATGAAATACTCAAGGCTGAGAGAGAGCCTATAGTTAGATAGATAGGCATATTGACTTTTTCAAGCCATGTTTATTGCCAAAAATCAGGAACTTCCAGATTTGCTGCCATGTTTCCTGTTTGTTCCTTAATTAAAAAACCTAATCCACAACTAGGTACCGACAGGGCACACAATGGACTTCAGATCAAACGTGAAATTCTTTTTGTTTCAGGAGAGAGTTTCTGTGGAACATTATAGTATGGGACAATTGTTCAACTTCGTTCATGGCTAAATAGCAGTCATAGTTGGTTAGGTTGTTTTTTATATACTTGAGGACGGATTGTTCCTCTGAGTTAACGTATATAGTCAAGTATAAGCTGAGATTTTCAGCCTATTTTTTAGGGCTGAAAGTCCCCCTCTCGGCTTAGACGCGAGTCATATACCGGGGGGTCGCCGGCGCGTCTCTGCAGCCCCCTTGCTTCTCCCATGATCTCCGGCTCCTTCCTGCAGCGGTCACATGGTACCACTCATTAAAGTCAAGATTATGCACATATTCATGACTTTAATGAGCGGTACCACGTGACCGCTGTAGGAAGGAAGAGCTGCGGAGACCGCCGGGAGAAGAGGAGAGGCTGCAGAGAGTGACGCCCCGGAGGGGGGGTGAGTATATGCTATATTCACCTATCCCTCGGTCCACCGCTGCGCTGCTCCCTCGTCCGACTCCTCTGGCTGTGAATGTTCAGACAGAGGGCGCGATGACGTAGTTAGTGCACGCCGCACCCTCTGCCTGATCATTCACTGCCGAGGACCCAGAAGAGGGAGCAGATCGCAGCGGTGGACCGGTCCGGTGACAGGTAAATATCTCAGGTGCCGGGGTCCTGAGCGAGCATGACACCGGCACCTGTTCCCCATAGCGCGCCGGTGTCACCGCCTGCTCAGGATAACGGCACCTGGCCCCCAGCGACGAGAGATGAGTATGTCATTTTTTTTTTCTTTTGCAGCGGCAGTGGTAGCATAAGGAACCTATACTATGTGGCATAATATATGGAGCATATGGGGCATAATCTGTGCAGCATATGGGACATAATCTGCAGCATATGGCAGCATAATCTGTGGAACATATGGGGCATAATCTGTGGAACATATGGGGGCATAATCTGTGGAACATATGGGGGCATAATCTGCAGCATATGGGGGCATAATCTGTGCAGCATATGGGGGCATAATCTGTGCAGCATATGGGGAATATTCTGCATCATATGGGGGCATAATCTGTGCAGCATATGGGGGCATAATCTGTGCAGCATATGGGGGCATAATCTGTGCAGCATATGGGGCATAATCTGCATCATATGTGGGCATAATCTATGGAGCATATGGGGCATAATCTGTGCATCATATGGGGCATAATCTGCAACATATGGGGGCATAATCTGTGCAGCATATGGGGCATAATCTGTGCAGCATATGGGGCATAATCTGCAGCATATGGGGCATAATCTGTGCAGCATATGGGCATAATCTGTGCAGCATATGGGGGCATAATCTGTGCAGCATATGGGGGCATAATCTGTGCAGCATATGGGGCATAATCTGTGCAGCATATGGGGCATAATCTGCAGCATATGGGGGCATAATCTGTGCAGCATATGGGCATAATCTGTGCCGCATATGGGGCATAATCTGTGCAGCATATGGGGCATAATCTGCAGCATATGGGGGCATAATCTGTGCAGCATATGGGGGCATAATGTGTGCAGCATATGGGGCATAATCTGTGCAGCATATGGGCATAATCTGTGCAGCATATGGGGACATAATCTGTGGAGCATCATATGAGGGCATAATCTATGGAGCATATTGGGGCATAATCATTTTGCACCCTAGGCTTATACACAAGTCAATAAGTTTTCCCAGTTTTTTGTGGCAAAATTAGGGGGGTCGGCTTATACACGGGTTGGCTTATACATGAGTATATACGGTAATTGAATTCACATCGGGACGGGAAAGGGATATTTGGTTGCTGTATAGAGGTAATTGATAGTAAAATTGTAAACTTTGATGCTGTACCGCATGCGAGCCCATACTTTACCTTCATATAATTGTCCCAGTTCCCAGGGTGTAAACAGGTAACAGGCAGCCGGTTTAGACAGGCATGCCAGTAGGCTGATTTATAGAAAGTATAGTAGGTACAGATTGTTTGGGTGTCAAGCACAATAGTCTCAGACTCCTGGCTTAATGTCTGTATAATGTTTTGAATGTTTTCTCTTTTCTGGTTTAGTTATTCACCTAAGTAAAATAGCTATGACGAGTTTACTGTGTAGGAGTCGGTTATCTCACCCGTGACTTCGCTGTGTCCTGAAGAACACACCTCGGTACACAACTTACAAAGAGAGTAATGGAAGAAGGGGAGGATGTTCTGCAGAATGGATGAAATACTGGTATAAAATTATGGCCATAGGGCTAACAATAATGAAGGGACTTTTTTTCTAACTTTTCATTCTTGTAATATCTGCAATCTTCTTATTCTATTCATGTCACAGCAATTCAGACTAGTTACTTGTCTCATGCAGCATCTTCTTTGTGGACCTGAAGTCGCTTTCTCAGAGTAATCCTTTGAAATCCTCTATGTGGGATTGAATTGAAAATATCATGTTCTGGACAATTGTATAGATGCTATGTTATACAATTAATCTTTAATGTGGTCACAAGATACAGAAGACCAGAACAATGCTGAAATCAGGTGAAGTAAGTTTATGAACACATGCACACTGTACAACATGTATATTGCTAAGGGACTAAGAAATATACATTTTCTTGGGTGTGCTTCTTGAAAATGAGTCTGTAAGCACAAAATGACTGTTCACACCAAACACAGGCACTCAGTGCACTCTTGAATTGGCCTAGCAGTTCAATGTACCTTCCCACCTACTTGTTTTCTTTCTGTATTCATGCTCCTGTCTCCTATCAAGCCAGATCTGATAAACAAGGAAGTATTGGGGTTATGATTGATGCAAATCATTTCTTGGCCGTCCTATGGGTGTAGTAAGCACCTGTTTTTGGTTTGAACAGTTATTTTGTGATTTGTGACTTTAAAGCAAATCTGTTATCGGGATTTTGCTAAGCAAACTACAGGCATTGGCAAGTTGGTGCCATTATACTGATTAAAATAAAACCGGAGTTGATGAAATCCGTCTTCTGGTAGTTGTTTAATATGCATTTGCAATTTTCAGTGAATGAGATTTTCGTACTTTGGGTGGGCCTGTGGGCGGTGTTTTTTTTGGTGCTATGTTCTCATATTAATCCTTATGAGCATAAATGACAGGTCATTGAACCTTCAGTGACTTGCCTCCTGTTTTAAATACTACACTTGCGCAGTTCATATTGAGGTCTTTAAAAAAAATGTAATTACAGCGAAATGGTTGCGGCAGTGGCACATGCGCAGTATGGTATCCCACAAAGTGGCCATTTCTATGGGATACCAGATATATAGTGTGCTTTCATATAAATGCTGTGAATTTTTATGTGGACTGTGCATTTTAAATACATTGTGAGACCTGCTGACAGGCAGCACAAAAGGCGTTAATGTCCTCCTCACAGGCTTGATCAGGTGACCCAGCTTTGTTTTAATATACAGAAGGTTCTGGAAAAACGCCTCAGGACAGTCAGCCAATGATTGCAGCTCTAGTCACATAGAAGAGGGAGGAGCCTAGTCCTGGGAGGGAGTTTTAATTTTGAAGTGGCAGTTGGTGGTCAGACATTTTGAGAAGAGGAAGCTATTTCGTAGGTGAGGGAATTACCTACCTTCTCCCTACCGGCTTTGGGGACTGACACGATAAGGGCAGTTAATAGTCTTCATATGAGGAAGACTACCATTGCACCTCTAGGAGGAAGAATTACCTCAGGGCAGAAACAGAGCACCGTGCTGAAGAAGAAATATTCAGACTTAAAACAACAGAGGTTACTAAGATCTGCCTGTCTGCAGGTACACAGCAATCATCAACCGTGAGTGTAATCCTGTACCTCAGTTTACTGCTGTTTGTAAATAATAATTTGCCCCATTACCTTCAGCAAAAAGACTCCTGTTTTAAATCCTTACTGCTGCATCATGACTGGGGCTCAAATACACCAACTACTACCACCATCATCATCCTCTGCGTAGAGGCAGTTACTGTGCAAACATTGTATTGTGGAGTTTCCTGTGTGTGTGTGTAATTTGAGAAGGAAAGACTCTTCTCCTTAACAAAAGCTTGGCCACCGTAAGATGCATCATACCCTGTCAGGAGTACAACCCTCAGCCATAACCACACGAGAATGCCACACATACTCCACCTGCGGCACCATTTTGTTGGAGGAAATTAAAATTTGTCTGCAGCAAAATGGCGCACAGTAGCATCTATCACTTATTTCTGGATTTCATACTACCCAGGAGGGTTCTGCGAATGAGTGTGAAAGTCATAGCAGGGATTTCAGCAAGTGGTGTGGGATCAGGAGATGTTCCAGGTAGCAATGAGTATCGAAGGGACCAGACAGGTGAGTGGTAAAGTGAGTAAAAGGATTTTTGCTATTTTTTTCATTATTACGTTTATTATGTCCTGGGGTCTGGAGGACGTAATTTTGCAGAGAGTAACTTCTCTGCGAATCAAATTTCCCTGGAGAAAAACACGTGAAGTGGCAAATTTGAATTTTGCCTGATCCATACATCTTAGTATTTACCTATAATATGGTGAGATTTTTGGTAATATTGGTCTAAAAATACAAGATTTTGTTCAGTAAAATTATGGTCTGAGCCAGCAGACCAGGAAGCCGCCTAGGGCTCCCACTCCACCAGGGGCCCCAGCCAGTGGCATACTGCTATTAGCGGCACACCACACAGCCGCTATGCGGCCCCTGAGTAAGAGGGGCCCATCACCATGCCCCCCACATCACGCATTCAACTTATCGGCATCGTGAACAGAACTTACGTGTGTGTGTGTATGCATGCATTATAGTGTGTGTATGTGACTGTGTGTGTATAAGCATGGATTATAATGTGTGTGTGACTGTGTGTGTGACTGTGTGTGTGACTGTGTGTGTGTATGCATGCATTATAGTGTGTGTGACTGTGTCTATGTGTATGCATTATAGTATGTGTGTTTATGCATGCATTATAGTGTGTGTAACTGTGTGTGTGTATGGGGGGCTGCACTAGTCTGTGTATGTGAGGGGGCTGCATTATACTGTGAGGGGCTGCTTTATACTCTGGGGGATTTATTATACTGTGTGTGGGGGCGCATTATATTCTGAGGGGGCTGCAGTATACTCTGAGGGGGGCTGCAGTATACTCTGAGGGGACAGCAGTATACTCTAAGGGGGCTTCATTATACTCTATGAGGGAGGCTACAGTATACTCTGAGAGGGGCTGCAGTACAATCTGAGGTGGGCTGCTTATACTCTATCAAGGACCATGAGGAGTGCATTTTACTATATGTACTATATGGGACCTGCATTATACTGTATTCAGGACTGTCTGTACCAATCATTCTTCCTCACCCTGAGTAAGGGTAGGTGCACACAGTCAGTAAACAATGTGGGTTAGATGCTGCGTACTTATGCAGCATCCAGATGTTACAGCATAGTGGAAGGGATTTGAAGAAATCCCATGCCTCCTATGTGTGCACCGATGCCCGCGGCTCACCCGCAGAGACAGACATGTCTTTCCAAACCGCAGCATGTCAACTTAGCTTGTGGAGACTCACGTACAATGTATTGGACATGGTGATTCCGCACTGTTCAATGGACACTTGCGAATTCACCTGCATTCAATAGCTGGCAGCGCTTTGGACGCAGCGGACATATGCTGCGTCCAAAGCGCTGACAATTACTGAACGTGTGCACATAACCTAAAGAGTCCGGGAAACAAGCATCAAACTACTTCAATATTGTCGATCACGCTCGTTTACCGGCCTGAAATCAGCGCTTGTAAATACAACAGAAATGTCTCAGTGTGATGGTACAATATGTGAGCATTCGGGGCCCAACTTTAATCTTTTGCCCAAGGCACCACTTTGTTTAAAACCCGCCCTGATAATGGTGATAATACTTTTAGGCTATGTTTACATTTTCATTTGCGCATTCTTTTATTCTGTTCTTTTCAGACAAATGGAATTACTGTGCAAAACAAATTTGATGTATAACTGATGCAAAAAGAAGCAGAGGAGGCCCATTGATTATTATGCAATCCGTCGTGGTTCCACTTGTGTCACTTTTGAGAAAATACCTTTTTTTTTATTTAAAAACTGACACATAAAAGACCCTATAATAGTCAATGGTCCCCTTTTCTCCCATTTGCACCAGTTATGCAGAGGATTCATTTTGCACATGAATTGTTTGCCTATTCATTAAAATAGAGCAGACAATTATAATGCGTCACAGCTATGTTACTTTGTGCTTTAGCTATGCACCTTCTTAACTCACCTTGACCAGTTCTGATCCTTTCCCCATGTACTGAACTGGGTTTGCTGTGCATCATTTTCTCTTTGCAACAGCAAACCCTAGTATGGCATAATAATCAGCATAATAGAATCATAGCATGAATTTTGGAATTATATTTAAATAACAGTCCATTTTTATTTGCAGGCTGGGTCATATTTCCAATAGAGGCCTCTTTCTCAGGAAGTGGGTGTGTTTAGGGGACATCATGGGCCTCTGTGCTTTCAAATGCTAGGCTTAATTTCAGTCACAGTTGGGGCCCAATAGATAGCCAGCCACACATCCCTGCCTGTACATTGTGTTCAATAACCATGCTGTATTATGACTTTGAACCCTACACTGCATAAGAAAGATAAACCTGAAACTGCTCCCAAAAAATAAAAAGTGAAATAGCCATTGCTTCTTCATTTTCCAAAATGAAAACCTGAGGTAGCTCCCAAAAAGGGTTAATATTTGGATGGCTTGGTAATAAAAGTCATTGCTTCTAAAAAAAATTATGGCTTCTTATGTATATACAGCATGTGTATGCAGCATGGCAGGCATCTGTCAACAAAAAGGATTTATTTTTGGACCATTTTTACATTTTAACCCATTAATACCCCACCTATATATATATAAAAATGAGTGTATGTGTATCAGCCACGCCCACTCCACATAGCCCCACCCAATCACTAAGCATCTTTCATTTCACCAGAGCTGTTTAAAAGAACCTGAGCTGTGATTGGTTGCTATGAGCAACAGTTTTCCCACTCCACAACACCTCAGCAGACACTGACCGGGTAGGAGAAATCTAGCATCCCCAGGAACATAAGCTCCAGCCATTGTCTGCACCCCCAGAAAGGAGCAGAGAGCACATGACAGAAATGAATCACCCCCTCCTCTATTACTGCCGCGCTCTATTGTTACCGGCATAGAAAATCGCATCATCAGAGGCTGCACACAGAGCTGCACTGCCAGGTTACATAACAGCACATCTCCAGGAACTCCCTGCTCAGCGCCACCCAGCTGGGGACTATGGGATGGAGGATGTGTGATGGATATATGGGCACGGGACTATGGGATGGAGGATATGTATGATTGGTATATGGGCACGGGATTATAGGATGGAGGATATGTATGATTGGTATATGGGCACAGGACTATGGAATGGAGGATATGTATGATGGGTATATGTGCACTGGACTATGGGATGGAGGTTATGTATGATGGGTATATGAGCACAGGACTATGGGATGGAGGATATGTATGATGGGTATATGGGCGCTGGACTATAGGATGGAGGATAATCATTATAATTTGTCATAACTAACCACAGTTAGTTACTATGCCTGGGCAATGCTGGGCTCTTCAGCTAGTAATAGATATAGCTGTCATAGAGAGGGTCTGGGTGTATAGAATGGTCTTTTGGTCTTTGGTGCTGTTAAACATTTATATGCTTTTTTCAATCTGTGACAGCGGCGCACCAAGATGTGCTATGGCCATCGTGACTTTGTACTGTCACTGATTTTAAAAACGCAGTGACAGTTCCATACCTTCAGCTGTCACTGACAGCTAAGCAGCACTGGAAGAGGTGAGGGACCCATGCCATCGATCCTCGCACTCAGATCACTGTGATCAGTCAGATCTGTCAGTTTAGTGCCCATACATTTTGCCCCCTATATAGTGTAGTTCCTCATATATTGTAGCTCTCCTATACATTGTGCCCAGCTTGTACTTCTAGAGGCACACACCCGAAAAATTAAGTGCGATCTCCTCACTACAATAATGTCAAACATGGGGCCGCTTATTGTGGTTTAGGCACAGTGGGTCTCAGAAGGAGGGGGCATTTTGTTTTAAGGGGGTGTGAGCATGTCGCTTTTCCAGAGTTTTTGTTCTACCAATAGCGTGGGTCACCCTATATTTCCTATATATCCCTCTATAAGGCTGGGATCAGATTCTTGTGTTCTATGCTAAGCATTTACCTCGATGTTTTGCAACTATCATACACTAAAAATGATTTTTTATTAAAAAAAATAGTTTTTTCATCGCAATGTTCTGAGAGCTGAAACTTTATTATTCTTTGACAAATAGTGCTTAATGAGGGCTCAGTTTTGCACAGTTTGAGTTTGAGATTTTTTTTATACCATTTTGGGTCACATAACATTTTTTGATCGCTTTTTAATCAGATTTTTCAGATGCAGAAACAAAATCAGGAATTCAGTTAGTGTTTTTATTTTTTATTTTTTAGGCAGTTCATCTTACGGTAAGAGTGTTAAGACCGATTTGTTCGTCGGGTCGGTACAAAGGCAGAGATACCAGAGTTATACAGGTTTTTTTAATACTTTGCTACTTATACAGACAAAAAACAATATTTTACAAAAATGAATTTGTTTTTGCATCGGTATATTCTGAGAGCTGAAACTTTTTAATTTTCTTGCCGAATGAGCCATATTAGGGTTTGTTTTTTGTGAGACGGTATGGTGTTTTTATTTATACCATTTTTGGCTACATAATGACTTTTTGATCACTCTTTATTCAATTTTCTGCATGTTAGTATGATGAAAAAGCAAAATATTTTGCTTGTATTTTTCTTATTTTTTTATAGCGTTAGCTGAGCGGAATAAATAATGTGACAGTTTTACGGTTCTGGTCGATTAAACAGCAATTAAATGCACTTTTATTGTTTTTTTTTAATGCAAATACTGCGTTTTTAGTGGCGAAACTGCTTTTCATAATTTGTGTGCACTTTTTTGTTTTTTTATTACATATTTTGTTCTCCTTTTTCCCTTAGTCCCATTGTGGGATATGTATTTTTTTTTTTTTACTTTGATCACTGGTCTCATGCATTGCAATTCTCATGTTCTATAGTGCCACTCACCGACAGAGCCTGTTGGATTCTACAACCAAAAATGTACCATGGCAATGATCAGCCTCCATGATTACAGTCACATGGGGGCGATCCTGCCAAAGGGGGTCTTTTAACCCCCTTTTAACCATGTAGATACCTCTTTCAATCAGTATTTAAGGGATTAATTGGTTCCAATCAGTTCCAAAACCATCAGGGGACAATACCACAGGGTGTCAGCTGTCATGTACAGTTGTCACCCATTGGCAACTTTGGCAGTGGGGAAACGCTATTTGCTTATTCCTCAGCACCCTTGAAAATCATCTCTGAGGAATAAGGCACCTTAATCACAGCAGATAAAAGGCGTATCGGTGGTTGTTAAGGGTTTAAAATTTCTGATTTTTCATTGCTATTTTTCCAGTTTTCTGTAGTAATTTTCTTTTTTTAGTGGCTTATACTATATGACCCATAGTCTCTGTGAGGCTGCATACACGTTACATTTTGTTGTGTTGTTTCTATGCAGTTTTGGCCCAAAACCTGTAGGATTTCCTGATAACAGCAAAGTGTTGAGAACCCTAAAGTCTCATGCACACATTACTTTTTTTGGCTTGCACTTTTTAAGCAAATTGAAATCTGCAGCATGTCAGTTATTTTAGCGTTTTTGCTGCAGATTTCACCCTTAGGCCGGCGTCACACTGGCGACAGAATCGGACGACTGCAATACGATGAAAAATCGTATTGCAGTCTGCCCTATGTTAATCTATGGAGCAGCTCCTAGTATCAGATTTTTTGTGGTCCGTTTTAAACGTCCGTGTACAATCGCAGCATGTTGCGATTGTCACCGATTGTGGGTCGACTATCGCCAATGCAAGTCTATGGGAGCGATGAAAAATCTGATTACAAACGGACCGCATGTGTGACTTGCGATTAAATCGCATCGGTGTCCTTTAGAAAAGCCGGCAATTCATCCCCGGCTATACTGTAAAATCACACGGACAGCTTTATTAAAGTATAGAAAGAATATATATATATACACACATAGAATATATATATATATATATATATATATGTAATTGTGACATGTATATATATATATATATATTTATAGTTCCTAGACTTCTACATACTGTAATAGCCGCTAATTCAATTGCCGGCTTTTGTGAAATCACAGAAGCCGACATGAAATGATACATTGTTTCCACACAGTTAACCATGTCATTTCCTGTATTTTGATATTTGTTTAGAACTTACAATTACATGAGTGTATTTGTGCAAAATTTCAGACATGTAGGGGTTAATTAAAGGTGTAAATTCGTTGAAAAAAAATGCGTGGGCTCCCGCTGTATTTTCTCCACCAGACAGACAAAGCAAGCGAGTGGGGGCAGATAATAACAGCCTAGGGAGGGTACATTTTTTTTGTGCCCCCCCTGGCTACTAACATCTGCCCCCAGACACCCCAGAAAGGGCAAATCTATAATTAGATTCGCCCTTTCTGACACTTTGCCCGTCTATTCCCATTGCCCTGTAGTGGTGGCGAATGGGTTAATAATGTCACCTTAATGTCACCTTAGTATTGAAAGGTGACCTTAAGGCAGGTTAATAATTGAGAGCTGTCAATTAGACAACTATCAATTATTAATCCTATTGAAGTAAATAAAAAAACACAAACACACTTTAAGAATAAATAATTTTAATGAAATAAAAACACATATTTTTGACCATCTTTTATTTCACTCTTAATCCGTTCGAAGCCCTTGTTCTTCTAAAATAAATATAAAATAATAAAACAACATTATTCTTACCTATCTGGCAATCTGTCCCGTCCCACGATGTAATCCTTCACAAAGGGTTAACTAGCAATCAGATAAGCAGCGCAAGTAATCCTGCGTGCTCATCTGATAGCTCCTGAATGAATGAGCTTATCTCCTGCCGACAGGAGAGGATGTGATTAATGAATGAAGCTTAATTGATTGTATCCACTTTCACCTTAGGTCAGGTCACTGAAGTGAAAGTGGCAATAAATCAATTAAGCTCCGTTCATGAATCTATTCCTCTCCTTTCGCTGGGAGAGTAACTGATTCATTCAGGGGAATACAGGTCTGAGACAGCATTATTAGCTCTCTGCGACTTGTAACCTGTTAACCCTTTCTGATGGATTACACCGTGGGACCTGACTGTACATCGGATTGGTAAGAATCATTTTGCTTTTTTATTTTATTTTTATTACAGGAAATGGTTTTAGCAGGAAAATAAAATATGGTCAAAAACTGTGTGATTATTTCATTAAACTTCTGTTTTATTAAACTGTGTGTGTTTGATTTTTCTATCATGCAATAGGATTAATAATTGATAGTTTTCTAATTGATAGCTCTCAATTATTAACCTGCCTTAAGGTCACCTTTCAATACTAAGGTGACATTAAGGTGACATTATTAACCCATTCGCCACCGCTACAGGGCAATGGGAATAGACGGGCAAAGTGCCAGAAAGGGCGAATCTAATTATAGATTTGCCCTTTCTGGGGTGTCTGGGGGCAGATGTTAGTAGCCAGGGGGGGCACAAAAAAAATGTACCCTCCCTAGGCTATTATTATCTGCCCCCACTCGCTTGCTTTGTCTGTCTGGTGGAGAAAATACAGCGGGAGCCCACGCATTTTTTTCCAACGAATTTACACCTTTAATTAACCCCTACATGTCTGAAATTTTGCACAAATACACTCATGTAATTGTAACTTCTAAACAAATATCAAAATACAGGAAATGACATGGTTAACTGTGTGGAAACAATGTATCATTTCATGTCGGCTTCTGTGATTTCACAAAAGCCGGCAATTGAATTAGCGGCTATTACAGTATGTAGAAGTCTAGGAACTATAAATATATATATATATATATATATATATACATGTCACAATGACATATATATATATGTGTTCTATGTGTATATATCTATTCTTTCTTTTGTGATTGAAATACTATTCTTTTGGATCCATTATATGTCAGTTTTGCAAGCCTGCGAGAAATTCTCGCAAGTCGGATGAAAATCGGATGTTGCAAGGTACACACACATGCGACTAAATCGCATCTTTGAAGGAAAATCGGATGACAGAAGGATGTGTGATGTTTGCATTTTGATCCGACAATCGACCGACTAAAACGGACCGATTTTTTGTAGTTGTGTGTGATGCCGGCCTTAGGCCTCATACTCACTGGTGCCGAAAACGGATGAAAATCAGACAATAAAAAATCGGATGCAAATCTGACCAATGTTAGTCAATGGGTGAGTTCTCATTAGCGATTTTTTTCTCATCAGATATTGGTGTGAGAAAAAAATCGCAGCTTGCTGCGATTTGATGCGATTTTGGGATGAAAATCGCCAATGCAAGTCAATGGGTGCGATTAAAAAACGAACAGCACTCGCACCATGCACGTGCTGTCCGATTTATATGCACCAGTCTCCTTTGAAAAGTCGGTAATTCATCCCCGGCTACTGTAAAATCACACTGACAGCTCACAAAACAGTAGATACATACACATAGAATACATATATATATATATATATATATATATATATATACATGTCATTGTAACACATACATATATATATATATTTTATAGTTCTTACACTTCTACATACTGTAATAGCCGCTAATTCAATTGCCGGCTTTTGTGAAATCACTGAAGCCGACATGAAATGATACATTGTTTCCACACAGTTAACCATGTCATTTCCTGCATTTTGATATATGGTTTGAACTTACAATTACATGAGTGTATTTGTACAAAATTTCAGACATGTAAGGGTTAATTAAAGGTGTAAATTCGTTGAAAAAAATGCGTGGGCTCCCGCTGTATTTTCTCCACCAGACAGACAAAGCAAGCGAGTGGGGGCAGATAATAATAGCCTAGGGAGGGTACATTTTTTTTGTGCCCCCCCGGCTACTAACATCTGCCCCCAGACACCCCAGAAAGGGCAAATCTATAATTAGATTCGCCCTTTCTGACACTTTGCCCGTCTATTCCCATTGCCCTGTAGCGGTGGTGAATGGGTTAATAAGGGGTTAATGTCACCTTGCTATTGAAAGGTTACCTTAAGCCATGTTAATAATTGAGAGCTGTCAATTAGACAACTATCAATTATTAATCCTATTGAAGTAAATAAAAAAACACAAACACACTTTAAGAATAAATAATTTTAATGAAATCAAAACACATATTTTTGACCATCCTTTATTTAACTCTTAATCCGTTCGAAGCCCTTGTTCTTCTAAAATAAATATAAAATAATAAAACAACATTATTCTTACCTATCTGGCGATCTGTCACGTCCCACGATGTAATCCTTCACAAAGGGTTAACTAGCAATCAGATAAGCAGCGCAAGTAATCCTGCGTGCTCATCTGATAGCTCCTGAATGAATGAGCTTATCTCCTGCTGACAGGAGAGGATGTGATTCATGAATGAAGCTTAATTGATTGTATCCCACTTTCACCTTAGGTCAGGTCACTCAAGTGAAAGTGGCAATAAATCAATTAAGCTCCATTCATGAATCTCTTCCTCTCCTTTCACTGGGAGCGTAAGTTATTCATTCATGGGAATACAGCTCGGAGACAGCATTAGCTCACTGTTAACTGTAACCTGTTAACCCTTTCTGATGGATTACACCGTGGGACCTGACTGTACATCGGATTGGTAAGAATAATTTTGCTTTTTTATTTTATTTTTATTACAGGAAATGGTTTTAGCAGGAAAATAAAATATGGTCAAAAACTGTGTGATTATTTCATTAAACTTATTTTTTATTAAACTGTGTGTGTTTGATTTTTCTATCATACAATAGGATTAATAATTGATAGTTGTCTAATTGACAGCTCTCAATTATTAACATGGCTTAAGGTCACCTTTCAATAGCAAGGTGACATTAACCCCTTATTAACCCATTCGCCACCGCTACAGGGCAATGGGAATAGACGGGCAAAGTGCCAGAAAGGGCGAATCTAATTATAGATTTGCCCTTTCTGGGGTGTCTGGGGGCAGATGTTAGTAGCCAGGGGGGGCACAAAAAAAATGTACCCTCCCTAGGCTATTATTATCTGCCCCCACTCGCTTGCTTTGTCTGTCTGGTGGAGAAAATACAGCGGGAGCCCACGCATTTTTGTTCAACGAATTTACACCTTTAATTAACCCCTACATGTCTGAAATTTTGTACAAATACACTCATGTAATTGTAAGTTCAAACCATATATCAAAATGCAGGAAATGACATGGTTAACTGTGTGGAAACAATGTATCATTTCATGTCGGCTTCTGTGATTTCACAAAAGCCGGCAATTGAATTAGCGGCTATTACAGTATGTAGAAGTCTAGGAACTATAAATATATGTATATATATATATATATATATATATATATATGTCACAATTACATATATATATATATATATGTATTCTATTTGTGTATATGTATTGTTTCTATTCTTTATTAAAGCTGTCAGTGTGATTTTACAGTAATGCCAGGGATGAATTAGCGGCTATTATACTATGTAGAAGTATATGACCTATATATATATTATATATATATATATATATATATTAGATGTATATATATATATATATATATATTATATATATAATTATTTGCTTTTTGTGTAAATTTTTTTGTTACAATGTGATTTTTACATGACTTTTTACATAGAGATAACTGCTCTATGTAAAACTTCATGTTAAAATCGCATTGCATACAGATGGAAAACTGATGGAAAACTGACAGAAAACGCATGGTGCGATTTAAAATCGCATAAAAATCGCATGCCTTTTTACAACAAATGTACCGTTTTTTTCCTGCAGAAAACGGACCGATTTTTTTCCACCCAGTGAGTATGAGGCCTTACTTATGAGTGGGGAAAAATCTGCAAAAAAAAAAACGTATGTAAAAAGTGAGGAAAAAATGCTCATCTTTTACTCAGTGGTTGATACCTTTTAATGGCTAACTGAAAAGATGGTAACAAATTGCAAGCTTTCGAGACTACTCAGGGCTCTTCATCAGGCAAAGACTAATACAAAATCTGAAGAATCACATATTTATACACAACAGGACACAGGAATAATGGAATAGATAAGATAAGTGACGTAAAGCAAAACTATCAATATGGGAGAGGGATGAACAGTTGTGGCCATAAATATTGGACCAGTTCATAGATAAGGAGTGAAAGTTTTATTGTCCTCTGATTGGGGTCTGGTAATGTTTTGTGTTGCCCCCACAAGGTCTTAGGAGCAAATTCCTTAATTGATGTAAAAAAAAACATAAATCCATGTGACACATTCATTCCTGCACTTAGAGTGTCAAAGGTCGTCATGAGTTTATATTCCCAAACTTTTCTGTCTCTCTCAGACCGAAAATACGGTTGTCTGCACAAGCCCTAATTGATAAAATACATTAAAATAAAAAAAGAGCATTTTTGATTTTGTGCCAAGTTCATGAACCGCTTGTGCCATTTTGTAAAATTTGGCACAAAAAGTCAGTGAAACCAAAAAACACAAAACAAAAATAGAAAAGTGACTTCAATAAATCACAAACAACAAATTGAAGTAAAAAATGTATGGCTCTTAGGTGAAAGGGATGAAAAAAATTAAGACCAAAAAGAAAATATGGCTTTGGGCCAAAGCGTGAATATTTTCTGACAATATTTGAAATTGGAAAAATTTCTTGGTAAAATTTAATCAGATATACAGTATTTATACAGGCGAGCTAAATTTGCTATTTTATATGTTACAGAAATTACACGCTTCATTCCATAATGTGGCTATAGGAACAACATATTGATCACAAATCTTGTTCTGCGTAAATCTGAATGTATATTATGAAAGCACGAATGATGAATAGTTATGCCTGCTACCTACACTCTATCGGTTTTCAAGTTACATGATATGCATGGCCTGATTAAGCCTTCCTTCGTCTTGTTGCTCTTCCAAATCATTGGCCCCAGGTGGAACATGTCAGGCTTTAATATATCTGAATATCTTCCGCTTCTTAGCTCTTGTTTTCATTCTTCATATTTCCTTGATGAATTGAGACAGCCCAGGTTTAGAGGGCATGAAAGTAGATCAGGCTGGCCCTGGACACACGGATCCTATATAGCGTTATTCTCATTATTTTGATTCTGACAATGACTCATGTAATTAAGGCAGCACATTTCACTCCTGTCATTCAATCTATCTTGCAAAGATGTGAATTTGTAGGCTGTTCTCTTAATATAAAACCATTCATAGGCCAATATCATGCAATTATTTTTCCTTTCTTGATCTATAGTTCTAAATGATCTGGTTTTTAACATTATCTTGATCTTTACTAATAGACTAAATCAGTTAATAGTTCAGTGTCTTAAAGGAAATTTGTCACATCCAGAAATGCTATGTACGAACAGATGTAGCACTGGAATCATGCTAGACTGTCTTAATGAACCAGCAGTTACTGCTTTCAGTAATAGGGGTGGAGCAGGGAGTGATTACAGTCGCTGCTCAATAAACAGTACGTGTGGCTGTAATCACTACATGGCAGTTTGATTGACAGCAAGCTCTGCATATACATCTGTACCATACAGTTTCACATGCTACAAGGAGAGGCAGTTTGTCTCTGCAGCAATGGAGGAGGTCATGAGCACTAAAGGTGGCTGAATATAGCATTCCACATTAGAGAATAAAGGCAGCCTTGCTTACAACACTAGGTAACAGTACCAAAGCACAATGAAGCAGACCTCTATGATAAAGGAGGGCCAGCAATCTAGCATGCATCAGAGCAGGGCTTGATAGCTGTAAAGCAGGAGTGGTCAGATTCCTGGTTTTTAATGACTGCGGGTCCCTTAATTTTTTTGCGAAATGCACACACATATGCAGCCAGGGCTGGACTGGCCTGGCGGGGTACTGGTAAAATGCCCGATGGGCCCTAGGAAGAGGATGAAGGAAAAAAAAGTTTTTAGGGACGCGGGCCCTTTAAATGCGCAGGAGGCAGAGGTGACCCACCGCCGCGAACAGGGTCGGCGTCATCAACCGGAGAACCCATGCAAGTGCTGGGCCCTGTGTGGGGCCATTATACTGTATGGAACAATATATATGGTCTATTATACAGCTCTGGCAAAAATCAAGAGACCACTTTCAAATGTTCAGTTTGTCTGATTTTTCTTTTGATAGGTATGTTTTTGAGTAAAATATAAATTATTCTTTTAGTCTATAAACTTCTGACAACATGTCACCGAATTTCCAAGCAATAAATTTTGTATTTTTTTTCTGACAAAGAAAAAATGGTCAAAATTAAAAAAAAACCCAGTGCTTTCAGACCTCAAATAATGCAAAGAAAACAAGTTCACAATCATTTTGAAACAACAATACTAATGTTTTAACTCAGGAAGAGTTCTGAAATCATTATTTTGTGGAATAACCATGATTTTTAAAAACAGCTTTCATGTGTCTTGGCATGTCTTTCACACTGCTTCTGGTGCAAAAATGTAAGCAGTTCTTCTTTGTTTGATGGCTTGTGACTAGCCATCATCCTCTTGATCACATTCCAGAGGTTTTCAATGGGGTTCAGGTCTTGAGAATGGGCTGCCCATTACAGGGTTTTGATGTTGTGGTCCCTTAATTTTTGCCAGAGCTGTACTTTATGGAGCAATATATGGGACTAGTGTTGAGCGATGCGATACTGCAAATATCGGGTATCGGCCGATATTAGCTGTATCGGACTTTCGATTCCGAGTTCCGATATTGTCGTCTTATCGGATACCGGAATCGGAATTGTCACTGTCACTGTCAGTGTCCGTCGGTCGGGTCTGTCAGGAGTCAGCGGCACTTACCTGGCAGAAGATCTCCGGCGGTCACGGCCTGGACTGCTTGATGGCCGCCATCATCTTTCCCCGGCGGTCACATGCAGTTTCTCGCGATAACTGCAGTGACTGCTGGGTAATCCCGGCCGTAAAGCAGTCAGTCCGATGACGTCACCGCCGGGGAAGCAGGTAATCAGCTGTGCTGCGTCGGGATGTCAGGCTCTGCCTGGCATTCCGATGTAGCAGAGCTGGATCGTCGTGGGACACTCGTTACTATGGACTGCGTCGGACAGGTGGTATACTGTTGGTTTGTTTTTTTTATTTTTTTACAGGAGATCGATGGCGTCGCAGGAATGAGAGAGTAATAAAAGAAATGAAAACTGTGTTGTCTCTTTTATTTCATTAAAAAACTTTTTTCTTGCTGTGTCTTTTTTTTAAACATTTAAAAACTTTGGGATTAATAATGGATCGGTGTCTTATTGACGCCTATCCATTATTAACCGGGCTTATTGTCACCGTGCAATCAACGGTGACATTAACCCCTTATTACCCCACTTGCCACCGCTACAGGGCAGTGGGAAGAGCCGGGTAAAGTGCCACAATTGGCACATCTTTTGATGCTCCAAATGTGGGGCTGCTGTAGCCTGGTATTATCAGGCTGTTGAGGGCCAAAATCCATGGGCCTTGACAGTCTTTTAATACCAGGCCGCAGCAGTCTGCATTTTACTTGGCTGGTTAACAAAAATAGGGGGACCCCTACGCCGTTTTTTTTTCGAGGGGATTCCCTATTTTTGTTAATCAGCCAAGCTAAGCAGAGTGCTGTGGCCTGGTATTATCAGGCTGGCAAGGTCCATGGATATTGGATCCTTACCAGCCTGAAAAACCAGACCTCAGCAGTCTGCTTCATCTGGCTGGTTAACAAAAATAGGGGGGACCCCACGCCAATTTTTTTTCGAGGGGATCCCCTATTTTGTTAACCAGCCAAGATATGCAGACTGCTGTGGCCTGGTATTATCAGGCTGGCAAGGTCCATGGATCTTGGCTCCTTACCAGCCTTAAAAACCAGGCCTCAGCAGTCTGCTTCATCTGGCTGGTTAACAAAAATAGGGGGGACCCCACGCCAAATTTTTTCGACGGGATCCCCTATTTTTGTTAACCAGCAAAGATAAGCAGACTGCTGTGGCCTGGTATTATCAGGCTGGCAAGCAGGGTCGGACTGAGCCACCGGAGAAACCTCCGGTGGGCCCCAGCTCCTGCGTGGTGGGCCCTGATTTGAAAGGATAGGTCGCGGGGCAGAGGGGGCGGTGGCCCTGGGCCCCGTGCTCTGAGGGGGCCCACTCGGAGCTACGCTACAGTAACTGTATCGCCGATACAGTTACATTCTGCGGCAGAGCAGGGAGAATCGATCTTCCTGCTCTGCCGCCCAGAAGCTATGGGGCCTGAACAGGCGTTGGGGGGGCCCGGTGCCAGCAGTGGGCCCCCCACCCATCATCGGAGGGTCAGCTGTATCGGCATCCAGCCGATACAGCTGACCGCATAGAGAGAGAAGGAGCGAGCACTCCTTCTCTCCCATAATCCCCCTCTCAGCGTCTGACAGCGGGCGCGATGACATCACCTGCCGGCACCCGCTGTCAGACGCTGAGAGGGAGAACAGTGAGCAGCACAGGAGCCGGGAGGTGAGTATTGTTTTTTTTTTTTTTAATGGGGGTGCATTATACTACAGAGGCTGTATATGGGGGGTGCATTATACTACAGAGGCTGTATATGGGGGCTGCATTATACTACAGAGGCTCCATATTGGGGTGCATTATACTACAGAGGCTGCCTATGGGGGTGCATTATAATATAGCGGCTGCCTATGGTGGTGCATTATATTATAGACTCTGCCTATGGGGGTTTATTATAATATAGAGGCTGCCTATGGGGGTGCATTATACTATATTGAGGACTATCTGGTGTATTATGCTGTATGGATGCTATCTAGGGGCCATCATACAGTGTTGGACCCATTAAATAGTTTGGGGACATTAAGGGGTCAGTATATATCCAGTGAGGGGCATTATTCTGTGTATAGGGGAGATGTACAGGGGGAGACTTGGGACATTATTAAATGTAAAGTGGACACTTATTTTTATAGGGGAACTCGGGTTACTGTGACTGTCAAAGGGGCACATAGGGCATTATTACAGTCTAGGGGACAAAATGTGGTCACTGTTTTCTAGGGCACTTGCACCCGGCATTACTATATTCTAGAGGGGTGCTTTAAAATTTAGAGGTCACACAGAACCACACAGCAGGTGCAGTAATAGGGACACATACGGCAGCAGCAGCAGCAGCAGCTCAGTATTGGGGTATCACGTGCAGTAATAGGGACACATACGGCAGCAGCGGCTCAGTATTGGGGTATCAGGTGCAGTAATAGGGACACATACGGCAGCAGCGGCTCAGTATTGGGGTATCAGGTGCAGTAATAGGGACACATGGCAGCAGCGGCTCAGTATTGGGGTATCAGCAGGATGAGGAGTTTGTGCAGGTTGAGAATAGTCCAATTGGTGACCAAGACAGTGCTAAAAATATGAGAAGTGAAATGTGTCTTTGTTGTAATCTCTGCAGTCGAGTCCTGGCTGGAGAAGTCGTCATGTCGGTCTGGGCCAGATGGAAAAGAAATGAAAAGTGAACAATTCCATTAGAAAGAACATCAGCGGTAAGTCATTATCTGTACCTGTGCTGTAATCTATTATATGTTCTGTAGGACTGGTATTATTTACCACAGACCATATGGCGGTAATATCAATATTGGTCTTTTTATATATAGATTATTTTTGGCAACAGCGCGGTCATTTGCTGAGGTTCTCTGATTAGGGGCCCACTCAGAAGTTTCGCCCCCACTAAACCAAAACCCTAGCTACGCCTCTGGCTCTCTCTCTAGTCTTTCTTTCTCTCTCTAGTCTTTCTTGCTCTCTGTTCTTTCTTTCTCGCTCTCTGTTCTTTTTTCTCTCTGTTCTTTCTTTCTCTCTCTCAGGGGCGGAACTATCGTGGAAGCAGGGGAAGCAGCTGCCATAGGGCCCGGGCTAGCAGGGGGCCCGTCCCTGCTGCAGCTGTCTCCCCTGCGGCTGTGTTCCGCCGCCCATGGCCTGAGAGTCGGCGGTTCCCTGTGCTGGCTGTCATGCTGACAGCCGGCGCAGAGAAGCTGCTGCGTGCCGTCTCCCAGGAATCAATTGCACTGGTGTCTATACAGACGCCAGTACAATTGAAGCTCTGACCGCCGGGTCAGAGCGACGTCTGCAGCGTGATCATGTCATGTGATCACGCTGCTGACGTCACTCGTCGGCGGCGCCCAGAAGGGTGAACACTGGTGGTGAGTGTGCTCCACTGTGGAGCTGAAGATACCACCGAAGATTAACGGGGGCACATACTGTGTGAGTGATAACTCTGCATTCTTGGCTGCATTACTACTTGAGGGGCACATTACTACTGATGGGACTGGGAGAATAAGAGGGCTTATTACTAGTTATGGGGGCATAATGTGCCTGCATTAATAGTTATGCGGGACATGGTTACTAGTAATGGTAGCATAAGGGGGCTGCATTGCTACCAGTCCATTATATTATATTGTGCTTCCATAATGTCTGCTTTAAATACAGCTCTGATTTGGGCAAAAAGCTGGCCGTTATGAGACTGAAGAGTATTTTTTGGGCCTAGAGAATTGCTGTGATTTGCTCCGCCCACTGCTATTGGCTCCGCCCACTATCAGAACCCCACCCCCCCGCCGCCCGTTTGGGAGAGGGGGCCCCGTTCCAAATTTTGCTGGGGGGCCCCGCCATTTCTAGTTACGCCACTGCTCTCTCTCTTTTCTTTCTTTCCTCTCTTTCTTTCTCTGTTTGTTCTTTCTCTCTCGCTGCTCTTTCTTTCTTTTCCTCAGTACCAGCCACTGTGCCCTCATTACCAGTCAGTGTGATCAGCAGTGCTAAATGGGTACGCTTGGGGCCAGGATATGGGTGTGATTAGCTGTTAAATGGGTGTGGTCGGGGCGTGGCCTAAAATTTGCAGCGACGCCCTACGCGCGCCGCAGCCTTTAACCCTCTTTCCTGTCTTCAAAATTTGGGAGGTATGCTGTATGACCTCACTACAACTTCTGGCCATGCTCCTGATGAGCGCGACGGATGGTCTCCTGAGGGATCTCCTCCCACACCTGGACTAAAGCATCCACCAACTCCTGGACAGTCTGTGGTGCAATGTGGCATGGCCTAAAATTTGCTGCAGCAGGCACAGCGTGCCACAGCCTTTGTCCCTCTTTCCCTTCTTCAAAGGTTGGGAAGTATGATGGTGGGCCCCAAGAATATTTTTTCTCTGGTGGGCCCAAGGTACTCCAGTCCGACGCTGCTGGCAAGGTCCATGGATATTGGCTCCTTAACAGCCTTAAATACCATGCCTCAGCAGCAGGGGCGTACATAGAAATCATGGGGCCCCATAGCAAAAGTCTGAATGGGCCCCCCCCAAAAAAAAAAAACCCAGAGCCATTGTAAATGTAAAGTGCCAGCACAGTGAGGGGACACATTAAACAAAAAAATGTATTATGCCCCCATAGATTGTGCCCCCATAGATGCTCCATAGTATAGGCCCTTATGCTGCCGCAGCTGCTGCAACCAAAAAAAAAAAAAAGACATACTCACCTTTCGTCGCTGGGGGCCAGGTGCCGGTGTCCTGAGCAGGGGGTGACACCAGGTGCCGATGTCACCGCTCGCTCAGGGCCCCGGCACCTGAGATATTTACCTGTCCTCTCTCCACTGCTGAGTGCCGCTGTCTTCGGGGTCCTCCAGCAGTGAATGATCAGGCAGAGGGCGCGGCGCGCACTAACGACGTCATCGCGCCCTCTGACCTGAACATTGCAGCAAGAGGACGCGAGCAACGGTGGAACGGGACAGGTAAATATCCCTTATACTCACCCTTCCGCCGGCGCGGTCTGTGCAGCCCCTGCTCTTCTCCCACGGTCTCCGCCGCCAGTGTTCAGCGGTCACGCGGGACAGCTCATTAAAGTCATGAATATGTGCGTATTCATGACTGTAATGAGCGGTACCACCTGACCGCTGAACACAGGCGTCGGAGACCGTGGGAGAAGAGCAGGGGCTGCAGAGACCGCACCAGGAGGGGTGAGTATATAGAAGAGCTGCGCTCCCCCTCCTCCGCCGACCCCCTGGTAGTACTGTGTCAGCACAGCTACCCGACCGTCGAGGGCCCCCTCACCTGTCCGGGCCCCATAGCAGCTGCTTGGTCTGCTTCATTCACGGTACGCCACTGCTCAGCAGTCTGCTTCATCAGGCTGGTTAACAAAAATAGGGGGGACCCGACGCCATTTTTTTTTTGAAGGGAACCCCTATTTTTGTTAATCAGTTCCCTCTGACGTCACTGATTGTGTCCCTGGCTGACCTGAAGTGAAAGTGGAAAGCAATCAATTAAGCTTTCCACTTCCTCTCCTGTCAGCCAGGAGAGGAACTCATTCATTTGGGGGTTTACTGTGAGGCTGCAGCATTAGCTGCGGTCCCTGCAGTAAACATTAACCCTTTCTGAAGGATTACACCGTGGGACCTGACTGTGCATGGGATAGGTAAGAATAATTTTGCTTTTTTATTTTATTTTTATTACAGGAAATGGTTTTTGCAGTCAAATAAAAGATGGTCAAAAACATGTGTCTTTATTTCATTAAAATGATTTTTAATTAAAGTGTGTGTGTTTTATTTTTATTTCATGCAATAGGATTAATAATTGATAGTTGTCTAATTGACAGCTCTCAATTATTAACCTGGCTTAAGGTCACCTTTCAATTGCAAGGTGGCTTTAACCCCATATTAACCCATTCGCCACCGCTACAGGGCAATGGGAATAGACGGGCAAAGTGCCAGAAAGGGCGAATCTAATTATAGATTTGTCTTTTCTGGGGTGTCTGGGGGCAGATGTTAGTAGCCAGGGGGCGGCCAAAAATAATGGTCCCTCTCTGGGCTATTATTATCTGCCCCCATTCGCTGGCTTTGTCTGTCTGGTTGCGAAAATAGGGCGGGAACCCACGCATTTTTTTTAAACAATTTTACACCTCATATATATATATATATATACATGTCATTGAATTTGTGACACATATATATATATATATTTATATTTATAGTTCATACACTTCTACATAGTATAATAGCCGCTAATTCAATTGCCGGCTTTTGTGAAAATGCAGAACCCGACATGAAATGACACTTGGTGTACATAGGGTTAACCATGTCCTTTGCTATCTGATTTGCACAAACAATTACATCAGTCTATGTGTGCAAAATTTCACACCTGTAGGGGTTAATTAAAGGTGTAAATTCGTAGCAAAAAAGTCAGTTTTTTTTTACAACGAATTTACAACTTTAATTAACCCCTACAGGTGTGAAATTTTGCACACATAGACTGATGTAATTGTTTGTGCAAATCAGATAGCAAACGACATGAAAAGACATGGTTAACCCTATGTACACCAAGTGTCATTTCATGTCGGGTGCTTCTGTCTTTTCACAGAAGCCGGCTTTACCCGGCAATTGAATCAGAGGCTATTTTACTATGTAGAAGTGTATAAACTATACATATATGTATATATATATATGTCACAATGACATGTATATATATATATATGTATTCTATGTGTGTATATTTTGTGTTTACAACGAAAGAAAGGGTTTTTTTAGTTGCGATATTTTGTTCCCATAGACTTACATGGGACTTCCGGTATCGGTATCGGGTATCGCCGATATTTTAGTGATATCGGCGATACCATTCCGATCCGATATTTTTGGGTATCGGAAAGTATCGCTCAACACTATATGGGACCCGTTATACAGCATAGAGGTCTATGTGGAGCCCATTATACTGTATGGAGGACTATGCGGTGCCCATAATTCTGTATGGAGAATTTTGTGTGGTGCCCGTAATACTGTATGGAGGATTATACTGTCCGGGCTAAAAAATCTGCAGTCAATCTGTGCTGTGCACTGTGAGCATTCACTGGTTTCTGAGCTATTGTAGAATTTACAGTACATATCACTCATGAAATGTAAGAAGTAAGTGAAATATTTGGCATTGTACTATACCTATATTTCTTATCTGTGCATCATGTGGTATGTGTTAAAGGGGCTCACTGAGTCTCTTTCACCCATGGCCGTCGTAAACCTGGAGCCTTCCCTGATGAACGCCAGGTGTACCTTTGACAGGGCTCTATGACAGGCCTGGCATTGACATCACATACCAGTTATGTTAAATGGATGACGCCTGCAGCCTTTGTCACAAAGTAGAGCACCCTATCCCAGCTGCAGTGGCCATTTTAACAACCATGCCGAATATGAAGTCACAAGAGAATGTCAAGGAACGCAGGTAGGTGAGAATAAACTCCCCTATCCCCTGTGATTGCGTAAGGAAGTTGACATAGGGGCTGACACAGGGGCCCAGGATGGGGACTGTTATGTTTTGGTAGCTGAGGAGGGCAGGAGCAAAAAACCACAAAGGCAGCCAAACACCAGAGAGGTTGGTATCTAATAGGTTGCAGACCCCTAAACTAACCGCACAACTAGAAGCAGCCATGGGACGTTCCTACGGTGACCTAGATGCCTCGTCACAGCCGGAGAGATTAGCTACCCTTGTAGATGGAAGAGGAAAGCTATCTGCCCTGGAGTAGAGCCCCAAATTATTAGGAAGCCCCCAAACATATAATGGCGGTTAGACAAGAGGAAAACACGAACACAGACAGAAAATAGAATGAGCAAATGCTGGGGCCCAAAACTGTCTAGATAGGATAGTACAGGAGAGAATACAGTCTACAACCTAACAAAACCCTAGGAAAAATTCCAACGCTTCTGAATCCAAAAATGCTAAGACCACATGGTCTCGACCACCTGTATCAGATCTCTGGTGTGAAAACGCAGCTACCCAGCAGTAAAATATCACAGGAACTGAGCACAAGTGCAAATACAAAAAGAGAACAGAGACCAGCGCAAGCCCCCCAAAGGGGACCCGGCTGAACTCAAAAGCAAGGCCGCAAAAACAAGGGAAATCAAACCACAGAAAAAAAAAACAGAAAGTAACTTATCTGAATGATAGCAGGAGACAGCAGAAAAGCAAGCTGAATTCCAACCTAGACCTGGAAGTAACAATTGATCACCGGTGAGGATCATGGGAGGCCAGCTCACTTATATCAGGCCAGTCCGTCCCCCTTAATACATCCAACAAAGAATTCCGTGGTCTGACGGAAAAAACCTCCTAGACCAATAAGAATACCGAACAAGAAAGAAAACAAATGTAACAATAATGAATTGTATGAATAAAATTATCAAACAAAAATGAATAAATCTAAAAATAAAGATTCTACAAAAGTAGGAGGATTTATAGAAAAATATCAAAATTTATTTTATTACATCAATAATAAAGACAAAGATACAGGGTATAAGTGTGAGGAAAACAATATAAGCAACTAACAGAAATTGGCAAAAAATGGATATGATGTTAATGATAAGCCAAATAGACAGGAACGTAGGTCCCGTGGGTATGCTACAACATGCCTTAGTTATTTCACAAGTAAGGAAAGACTAAAGTTATCTATTTGGATTGATTAAATGGAGCAATTCCCTTATACGTAATGTGAATACGTTATCATTGCTATATAGCAAACTTGCCATGAACTGCCCAAGATTGATCTATTTAGATTGATTAATTAAAGGAAGCAATTCACTTGTGCATAGTATGAATACATTCTCATTGCCATATAGCAAACTTGTCATGAACTGCCCAAGAGGAGTCTATATAGGTCAAGCACGTATACAATATAGGAAAATAAACGATACTAAATGAATCCATAAATGGTACAATGATCCTATAAATAACAAATGCACCTGATCGTATGTAACAAAATCAATCTATGCTGTAAATCAGCAAAAGCCGATAACAAAAGGCAGTAAAGAATATCAGTCACAGAAAATAACGGGGTAAATTACCTAGTGACACATTAGTCGAGTGTAGCAGAGCCCACCGGGACCATCAGAAAAGCCCCGACGCGCGTTTCACCGTCCTCGGTTTCGTCAGAAGGCTTAGTGAGACGTGCTGGCTTTGAGGTATAAATAGGAAGTGGACTTCAACAGAAGCGAATCAAAATCAACCGTTCATTTTGGAGCGCCACCCATGTCGCTGTACACCAGGCATCCCAGGTAACCAGCGCAGTGATTTGATAATCGATATCATGGTGCACAGCAGCACGGGACCGCGGACCAATAGAGGGCAGGTAAACAGAAAACTGGCGAATCGGCGCATCTCCTCGTGTGATGCCCCGCCCGGTGATGACGCGGGCCGAGGCGCGCAGTGCATGATGGAAGGGAGGACGTGCGTCATCCCCCTCCATCACCACAGCAACGCGTCTGGCCCGGGACACCACAGGCCGGGTGCAGCGCACACAAGGGGTGCGTCTGCGCACTGAGTAATGGAAAGAAAAGTAAGAATGGCCGAATGTAAATGAGGAGATGAAAATAAAAAGAAAAGAGATTTTTTAGGGTATAACTCAAAAAATGGCTAAATATACAAGAGTAAAAGAAAAAGACAGGTTGTAAAGGCCTCATAGTATACGCCCTAAGATCTGTTATAGACAATTATAGATTCCAATGACCCAAATTATGGGCAATACCCGACCTATGAAATCAGAAGGATCAAAACAGGGTATAGAGAATAATAATTAATCAAATAATAAATAAATTAAATATAATTAAGTATAACATAGAAAAAACAACAGAAAATATATAATATAGGCCGTAGAGATCTTAATAAATATCACGTGCGCGTGATCGAAGAGAATCCATATCGTCAGGAGGATCAAGAGTTTACAGTTAGAATAAATATCAGCCATGATCGCCAGTAGATTCAGCCTCTGTTAGATCGCACCATTACTGATTTGGTTGTATCCAAGGAGATTATGTGTATAAACAGAATCATATAACAAGGAACCTAAAAAAGAATAAAAATTAGTGCCCAAAACATAAAATATAAAAAGACATACAAACCCAAGTGAAAATTTAAAAGTCATGACATAACAACAATATTCATAAAAGAGTGCAAAGAAATAAATTACACGTCTATAGGAAGGACTTGAAGCTGATGGTCTCATTTAGACCATTAGGGGTCACTGTGTCTAAAATGACCATCCACCGAGTTTCCTTTTGAAGAAGTTTTTTCTTAACATTGCCACCACGTATTCCTGTGTAAACACGATCTATACCCCGGGCAGTGAAACCTTTAGGGTTACAGTTGTGGACTTCATAAAAATGTCTGGGAATAGTTTTCAATAAACATGGATCTATGCAATTAGTTGCATTCTTAATATTCCTGATATGCTCTTGAATACGGGTTTTAAGATGTCTTGTCGTCATGCCGATATAAATCAGTCCACAAGGGCAGCTGGCATGGTAAATGACAGCCTCCGTATTACAGGTAATATGATGTACAATTTTATAATTTTTATTGCCCATTGCATTAGAGAAGTCTTTACATCGGATGATGTGGCGGCAAGCTGAGCAATTCCCACAAGGGAAACAGCCCCAAGGGGGGCCTTTAGTCGTCTGGAGAAAAGTAGTGGGTTTTTTTGGCGGTATATAATGGCTTCTGCATAATATATCTCCTAATGTCTCTGATTTACGCCACGTAATAGAAGGGTAAGGGGTCAGTTGTTGTTTAAGATCTTTATCTGTCAGTAGTACTGACCAATGTTTTTCAAAAATTTGGTTAATTTCAGACCAATTAGAATTAAATATAGTAATAAATCTGGGCATGGTATGTCCAGACCTATCTTTCCTGGGGCGCCGATTCGCCAGTTTTCTGTTTACCTGCCCTCTATTGGTCCGCGGTCCCGTGCTGCTGTGCACCATGATATCGATTATCAAATCACTGCGCTGGTTACCTGGGATGCCTGGTGTACAGCGACATGGGTGGCGCTCCAAAATGAACGGTTGATTTTGATTTGCTTCTGTTGAAGTCCACTTCCTATTTATACCTCAAACCCAGCACGTCTCACTAAGCCTCCTGACGAAACCGAGGACGGTGAAACGCGCGTCGGGGTTTTTCTGATGGTCCCGGTGGGCTCTGCTACACTCGACTAATATGTCACTAGGTAATTTACCCCGTTATTTTCTGTGACTGATATTCTTTGCTGCCTTTTGTTATCGGCTTTTGCTGATTTACAGCATAGATTGATTTTGTTACATACGATCAGGTGCATTTGTTATTTATAGGATCATTGTACCATTTATGGATTCATTTAGTATCGTTTATTTTCCTATATTGTATACGTGCTTGACCTATATAGACTCCTCTTGGGCAGTTCATGACAAGTTTGCTATATGGCAATGAGAATGTATTCATACTATGCACAAGTGAATTGCTTCCTTTAATTAATCAATCTAAATAGATCAATCTTGGGCAGTTCATGGCAAGTTTGCTATATAGCAATGATAACGTATTCACATTACGTATAAGTGAATTGCTCCCTTTAATCAATCCAAATAGATAACTTTAGTCTTTCCTTACTTGTGAAATAACTAAGGCATGTTGTAGCATACCCATGGGACCTACGTTCCTGTCTATTTGGCTTATCATTAACATCATATCCATTTTTTGCCAATTTCTGTTAGTTGCCTATATTGTTTTCCTCACACTTATACCCTGTATCTTTGTCTTTATTATTGATGTAATAAAATAAATTTTGATATTTTTCTATAAATCCTCCTACTTTTGTAGAATCTTTATTTTTAGATTTATTCATTTTTGTTTGATAATTTTATTCATACAATTCATTATTGTTACAATTGTTTTCTTTCTTGTTCGGTATTCTTATTGGTCTAGGAGGTTTTTTCCGTCAGACCACGGAATTCTTTGTTGGATGTATTATAATTGATATCTTTTGTCTATAGACTTACCTACAGGTTTTATGGATTTCAAGAAACGCGACAAAGCCTGGGTTACACAACTCGGGGCGGTATTTGGTGAGAGGCAACCTACCAATAGAGACAGGTCCGATGTTAAGGACTTGAAGCTGAAAATTAGGGAACTGTTGAAAAAAAGAACCAAAACGTGGTGGAACAAAGCCGCACTAGAGAACTATTTACAGAAAGATATTATCCCTAGAGGGTTACGAATCCAACTTTTTCCTACACTCGATACAGAAGATCCTTCCTTCATCTCCAAGTGGGAAGATACCCTAACAAAGTGTTCCCGTACACTTATAGAACTCCTTATTGGTACTGATAAAAAAACATTAGAAACCCTAGAAAAAGAAATAGAGATAATACGTATTAAAATCCAAGACGCTTTATCAAGCGACGATTATAAAAAAATTGATAATACACTAGAGGAGGACTTATCTAAATGGGAATTAGAGATTCAAAATAATAAAACCAAGAAATACCTAAGGGATTCCGAGGATTACCAGGAGAAACGTGTGTATCGTTGGCGCAAGAAGCAATTTAAGAGCCAGCATAGATCACAATCTCTCTCCAGTGTCTCAACCACATCGGAGGGAACATGTGGCGATCATTTTTTAGGCAAAAGAGATGGATCAAATCCAGCCGGGGATTCGACAGGCAATCAACCCCAATATTCCAACACACCAACGGTGAAAAGGTCAAGGCACCATTACAACATGAGAGACAAAAAAGGCAGGAGATTTTGAAGGTAATAAACCTCTCACAATACACTCTATCTCCATCACAATTAGAGGTTCTCTCCAAAGGCCTTTCTTTTTCACCGGTGGAGGGATCTGATCGGTTTACTCTTATTAAAGACCTAGAACTGTTTGCCCGTAAACTCATTTTTAAAAAATATTTTTCGTCAAAAGATCCAGACTCTTTAACTACTGCAGAATTTCAGGCCCTTAGAGATCTAGAATCATTGGCCGCCGAAAGCGACCCTTCCACCGATTCCACTCCTGTTAACACTAATGCATTACCTCAGATCTCAGAAAATTTAGAATCTACTTCCATCCTTGATTCCTCACCTGTTAATCATCCCTTACCAACTCATCTTTACCAGCGGTCTCAAACTTTTCCTCCCTTGTCAGCCTGCCCTCAAGTGGAAATATTTGTAAAACTTGTAAGGGCCGATATTGACAAATTAAATCCACATATCAGGCTAGACAACTTGTCAAGTACAGCGAGACAAGCTATTACCTCGTTGAAGAACATGAAAGATATAGTCATCAAGCGGGCTGACAAGGGGGGCAATGTTGTAATCTGGCCTACAGATATGTATGAGGCTGAAGCCTTTAAACAGCTTCATAATAGCACCTGCTATCGGCGACTAGACTCCATTCCTCTTAACAAATTTAAGATTGAATTGACTCAGATCCTAGATAACGGCACAGAGTATAACATAATTTCACAAAAAATGCGTAAAGCATTGCTACCAGACTTTCCTATTGTCCCCACTCTCTACCTACTTCCCAAGATTCACAAAGACCCCCTCTGCCCCCCGGGGCGACCCATAGTCTCGGGCATTGGGGGTCTCTGTGAACCTATATGTGGCTTTATTAACTTCTATTTACAGGAATGCGTGGAGACATTGCCATCTTTTGTGAAGGATACGAATGACGTATTGAGAAGGCTTGATGGCTTGATTCTTGAAGACGACATGTGGCTAGTCACCTGTGACGTGGAGTCCCTCTACACGTCGATTGGACACAGCCACGGGATGCGGGCCGTTGAATTTTTTCTCAACATGACCAATCTTGAGGGAGGACTGGTACAATTAATTCTTGATTTGCTTTATTTCGTTTTGACTCATAATTTCTTTGTCTTCAAGGACCGTCCCTTCCTACAGCTCCAGGGCACAGCAATGGGGCGTCTTGTGCGCCCTCTTATGCTAATTTGTTCCTGGGGCTGTGGGAGAGGAATACGGTCCTTGAGACACCTGATCACGGCTTCGTTATCTCTTGGCTGCGTTACATCGATGATATATTGTTTATCTGGCACGGCTCCACGTCCCAACTAGACTCCTTCCTTAGCCACCTTAATCAAAACGATCTTAACATCAAGCTCACCTGGAAATACAGTAAAACAGATATTGACTTTTTAGATCTCCATATTTTTAAATCTAATGATGGCATGGTACGGACGGACATCTTCCGTAAAAGCACGGCAACAAATGCACTTCTCCATTATGCATCAGCGCACCCCCAAAACTGAAGAGTTCAATACCAGTTGGACAATTTTTACGCGCACGCCGTATCTGCTCTACTGAGGAACTATTTCAGAATCAGGCAAGAGACCTACACGATAGATTCAGAAATCGTGGCTATCACAATAATGACATTATTCGGGGATATTCACGCGCTTTAAACTCAGATAGAAACAGATTACTTTCAAAACAGTGCCCCAGGAAAGATAGATCTGGACATACCATGCCCAGATTTATTACTAAATTTAATTCTAATTGGTCTGAAATTAACCAAATTTTTAAAAAACATTGGTCAGTACTACTGACAGATAAAGATCTTAAACAACAACTGACCCCTTACCCTTCTATTACGTGGCGTAAATCAGAGACATTAGGAGATATATTATGCAGAAGCCATTATATACCGCCAAAAAAACCCACTACTTTTCTCCAGACGACTAAAGGCCCCCCTTGGGGCTGTTTCCCTTGTGGGAATTGCTCAGCTTGCCGCCACATCATCCGATGTAAAGACTTCTCTAATGCAATGGGCAATAAAAATTATAAAATTGTACATCATATTACCTGTAATACGGAGGCTGTCATTTACCATGCCAGCTGCCCTTGTGGACTGATTTATATCGGCATGACGACAAGACATCTTAAAACCCGTATTCAAGAGCATATCAGGGATATTAAGAATGCAACTAATTGCATAGATCCATGTTTATTGAAAACTATTCCCAGACATTTTTATGAAGTCCACAACTGCAACCCTAAAGGTTTCACTGCCCGGGGTATATATAGATCGTGTTTACACAGGAATACGTGGTGGCAATGTTAAGAAAAAACTTCTTCAAAAGGAAACTCGGTGGATGGTCATTTTAGACACAGTGACCCCTAATGGTCTAAATGAGACCATCAGCTTCAAGTCCTTCCTATAGACGTGTAATTTATTTCTTTGCACTCTTTTATGAATATTGTTGTTATGTCATGACTTTTAAATTTTCACTTGGGTTTGTATGTCTTTTTATATTTTATGTTTTGGGCACTAATTTTCATTCTTTTTTAGGTTCCTTGTTATATGATTCTGTTTATACACATAATCTCCTTGGATACAACCAAATCAGTAATGGTGCGATCTAACAGAGGCTGAATCTACTGGCGATCATGGCTGATATTTCTTCTAACTGTAAACTCTTGATCCTCCTGACGATATGGATTCTCTTCGATCACGCGCACGTGATATTTATTAAGATCTCTACGGCCTATATTATATATTTTCTGTTGTTTTTTCTATGTTATACTTAATTATATTTAATTTATTTATTATTTGATTAATTATTATTCTCTATACCCTGTTTTGATCCTTCTGATTTCATAGGTCGGGTATTGCCCATAATTTGGGTCATTGGAATCTATAATTGTCTATAACAGATCTTAGGGCGTATACTATGAGGCCTTTATAACCTGTCTTTTTCTTTTACTCTTGTATATTTAGCCATTTTTTGAGTTATACCCTAAAAAATCTCTTTTTCTTTTTATTTTCATCTCCTCATTTACATTCGGCCATTCTTACTTTTCTTTCCATTACTCAGTGCGCAGACGCACCCCTTGTGTGCGCTGCACCCGGCCTGTGGTGTCCCGGGCCAGACGCGTTGCTGTGGTGATGGAGGGGGATGACGCACGTCCTCCCTTCCATCATGTACTGCGCGCCTCGGCCCGCGTCATCACCGGGCGGGGCATCACACGAGGAGATGCGCCGATTCGCCAGTTTTCTGTTTACCTGCCCTCTATTGGTCCGCGGTCCCGTGCTGCTGTGCACCATGATATCGATTATCAAATCACTGCGCTGGTTACCTGGGATGCCTGTTGTACAGCGACATGGGTGGCGCTCCAAAATGAACGGTTGATTTTGATTTGCTTCTGTTGAAATCCACTTCCTATTTATACCTCAAACCCAGCACGTCTCACTAAGCCTCCTGACGAAACCGAGGACGGTGAAACGCGCGTCGGGGCTTTTCTGATGGTCCCGGTGGGCTCTGCTACACTCGACTAATATGTCACTAGGTAATTTACCCCGTTATTTTCTGTGACTGATATTCTTTACTGCATTTTGTTATCGGCTTTTGCTGATTTACAGCATAGATTGATTTTGTTACATACAATCAGGTGCATTTGTTATTTATAGGATCATTGTACCATTTATGGATTCATTTAGTATCGTTTATTTTCCTATATTGTATACGTGCTTGACCTATATAGACTCCTCTTGGGCAGTTCATGACAAGTTTGCTATATGGCAATGAGAATGTATTCATACTATGCACAAGTGAATTGCTTCCTTTAATTAATCAATCTAAATAGATCAATCTTGGGCAGTTCATGGCAAGTTTGCTATATAGCAATGATAACGTATTCACATTACATATAAGTGAATTGCTCCCTTTAATCAATCCAAATAGATAACTTTAGTCTTTCCTTACTTGTGAAATAACTAAGGCATGTTGTAGCATACCCACGGGACCTACGTTCCTGTCTATTTGGCTTATCATTAACATCATATCCATTTTTTGCCAATTTCTGTTAGTTGCTTATATTGTTTTCCTCACACTTATACCCTGTATGTTTGTCTTTATTATTGATGTAATAAAATAAATTTTGATATTTTTCTATAAATCCTCCTACTTTTGTAGAATCTTTATTTTTAGATTTATTCATTTTTGTTTGATAATTTTATTCATACAATTCATTATTGTTACAATTGTTTTCTTTCTTGTTCGGTATTCTTTTCAGTCCGTCCCCCTTGTTAACCATTCATCCATTACAGGTGGAGAACTCTTGCTGTTCAACATAGGTTCAATACCCTCAGCAACCACCAGAGGGAGCCTCAGCTCCGAAGTTGTCTCCAACACATTCACAACAGGGGACATTATTAAAGTAGACATAAGGGCCCAGGACAGGTCGACAAAGGGGCCTAAGATTGGGACATTGAATAAAGGGGTCCAGGAGGTGTCCATGATGGAAAGCTTATTAAACGTGGACATTGGGGTCCAGGATAGGGACATTCAGTAAAGGGACCCAGGATCTGGCATCTTATTAAATAAAGGGGTGACATAATTACTGTATGGAGGTTAGGATAAGGAACATACATTATTGGTTTATGTTGGCAAGTGGTGACATAATTACTGTACGTGTCAAATAGGGGACATTATTGCTGCTGTAATTTTAATTTACTTTTAATGAAACTGTCTTCCATGGTGGAAAACAAAAGAGGTGTCCTGTTCTTATGCAGGGTGACACTATGTCTCTTTTTTTCTTCATCTGACATTGTGTAGAAGTTGGGGAAAAAAAGTGGGGATGTGCTTTGGAAGCGATCAGCTATAGATTACTGTGTCATTTTCTGCAGTGACGAATCCTGGCTGGAAGAAATGATGGCAGACAAACATCACTGGTGAATCAGAGTGTTACTTGTACACTTACACTATACACTGTATAGGAGAGAGAAGGGGTTGGAAATCACCACGCAGAGTATTAAGACTGGAATCCAGTAGAGGTTGTCGGCATTCAGCTGTTGTTTGCCGATCCTGCTGATGAGCACAACAATGACTGAAAAGGAAATTATGGGTATCCGACTCTCCGTCCAGGTAAAATCAAGATTTATTGGAACATGATTAAAACTAAAACATAAAACAATCTGAACGTTTTTTGTGCAACTGCGTGCACTTAGTCATAAGATGTTGGTTACTGAAAGCAGGCAAACATTAAAAGAAAACAGGGTCCAATCAGAATCAAGAAAATAATAACATGTTGAACAATAAAGAGGTGTGCAAAACGCTAATGAAGAAGAGGTAAAGTGACATAGATGTAATTAGTAAATGTAAAATAAATCATTTTTAAAGTTCATACCTCTAGGAAATTTAGTGTCAAAATGTACAATCCAAAGGTTTCTCACATCATTAAAAGCTTTTGCCTGTTATCGCCGCATCTCAGACAATCAACCATTTCAAGGCCAAAGAACGAGAAATGCGTAAGATCACCTTTATCAGTGTTTATAAAATGTTTAGTAGTCCCTGAATAGGAGCTGTTATCACTATTGATGTTGGCTATGTGTTCCGCGATCCTTCTTTTTACTTTTCGGGTACTGTAACCAATGTATTTGACTAGGCATGAAGCACACTGAATGCAATAAATGACATGTTCGGTATCACAGTTAATGAACGTGGAAATGTGATAATTGAATATGGGTGATACAGGTACAAAACTAGTTTTATCTCAAGCGTATGGATATACATTACATCTGGTGCCTCCGCACTTGTGTAAGCTCTTTGTGGAAAGCCAGTTGGAGTCAGAAATAGGACTTTTGGGAAGGCTAGGAGATAACATGTTGCCAAGGGTTACTCCCCTTCTGGCAGCACACCTACAACCACCGTCAATTATTTTACGGAGAGTGTCTTCCTAATTGACGACAGGTAAGTATGTATGAATGATGCCCTTTATGTAATTGAATTGTGGAATATACATTGTGGAAAATGTTAAACGAGATTGATTCTCCAAAACATGGTAAAAAGGAGCTTAATAGGACAGGAAGGGTCTAGGTTTGTCCAATAGGGATTTAATCGCATGTTTGACCTCATAGATATTGTAGCCTCTTTCAATAAGGCATTTACTAATGATTGCCCCTTCTTTCTTGAAGGACTCCTTCATGGAACAAATGCGCTTGGCAAGAAGGAACTCTCCATGCGGTATTGACCGTGTGGTGTGGCCAGGGTGCGAAATAGACCAGTGCAGGAGTATCAACATCCTCTCTGTTCCCCCAAGTCCTCACCCAGAAAGTCACCCTCCTCATCTTCCTGCCTTGACACAATACAGTCAACTTACGCCTCTGGTATCTGAGTCTCATCAGGATCACCTCCACCCTCGAGGGTTAAAATCTGGTGTAGAGGGTCTGGATTCTGCTTGGACCCTACTTTGTTTGGCCCCGGATCCAACATGAAAAAATTGTGGGCATTGGTGCAGATTAGTGATGAGCGAGTATGCTCGTTGCTCGGGTTTTTCCGAGCATGCTAGGGTGTTCTCCAACTATTTGGGCGTGCTCGAAGATTTAGTTTTTGTTGCCGCAGCTGCATGATTTGTGGCTGCCAGGCAGCCTGAATACATGTGGGGATTGCTTGTTTGCAAATCATGCAGCTGTTGCAACAAAAACTAAATCTCCGAGCATGCCCAAATACTTGGAGAACACCCGAGGGAAAATCCGAGCAACGAGCATACTCTCTCATCACTAGTGGAGATGCTTTCCTCCTCTGGATTCTGTGAATTTTAAGACCAGACCTCTGATGCCCATGGAACAAAATGTGTGAACATCTCTGAAGAATGGCTCATCTGTGGTTCCCCACAGTCAGTTGGGCGTTTTGAAATATGTGGAGAAACAAGGGTGATTGGGTACCACCTCTGAGGATTGTACTGTGTGTGATGTTAAGGTGGAGGAAGAGGAGGTGAGGCCACTTGATGCAGCACTTGCCATCCACTAGATCACATGCTCTCTGTGAGCCTCATCTACAAGGCGTACCGCTGCACGGCTGCAGAAGAAAGAGAGTGGAGTAGCCCGTCCAGTAACAGATGTTGTTAGTGGTTTTTGGATAGGAAGAGACAGTGTTTGTCTAGTTAAGCGTTCATTAACATAAACATCTAACCCACGTACACATCGAACACCAAGCCTATTCCCCCTTCCACCCCAACTTTACTTTTTCCCATTCATGTGGAATGTACCCTTCCCCTCCTTTAACCTGCTGTTTTACAACCTTATGCCCACAGCTGTCAGTCACCTGTCACTAAATGAACAATCACTATTTATTTTCTTAGATAGTTTGACTGAACAATACTCATATACCTAACAATTTTGATGAGCAAATGGGGCCTCCTGATTCCTCACTGCAACACAATTTTATCCCAAAATATTTGTATTAGTAAATAGGGCCTCCTGGCTGAACCCCTATATTTGGCCTAACAATTTTTAAGAGGAAATCTGGCCTTCTGATTCCTCAATGCAACACAATTTTTGCCCAGACGATTTTAATTAGCAAATGAGGTCTCCTGAGACTGCAACACAGTTTTAGTACAATCTAGTTAGATGCTGAAAGTTAAATTTCACACAGGACAGGATCCTAAATAGCTAACTGACATGTTCACTTTCAGCAGCAGCAGCAGCACTAGCAGTAGCGGTTCCTCTGCGCTATGACACTGAGAAAATGGTGACAGCAAATCAAGATGTCCACTTTTTATATGGACAGAGACATGTGACTTCGGTAGCTAATCACAGAAGACCTTGTGTCATGACTAGTGTTGAGCATTCCGATACCGCAAGTATCGGGTATCGGCCGATATTCGCTGAATCGGAATTCCGATACTTAGTTCCGATATTTTCCATATATCATATACCGGAATCGGAAGTTCCCATAATTCTTTGAGAGACAATGTGATTTTAGTCAGCCAATGAGGAATCCTAAGAAGTGTGGGCACATCCTGTACTGCTGCGGTCATGTTAACTAATGGCATGGCTGTGATTGGATGCTGAAATGATGTCAGAATGCACTATAAAAGGCGCCGCCGCCATTTTAGCGTCACTGTGCTGTGAACTCAGTTAGGGAAAGAACGCTGCTCTGCTGACTCTGAGGGACAGTTAGAGATTGCGATTTAGTGTACTGTGCTTTAGGCAGGCTAGTTTACCACCGGCTGTGTAAAGCTTCCTTTTGCCTGCAGTGTTGTTTTAACAGCTCTGCAAGGTGTGTGTGAGTGCAGGTGACGCTGCAGTTTGCTCTGCATGCAACGCTGTCTGTAGGTATCTGCACGTGTCACTCACAGACTCTTTTTTTTTTTCTTCAGTGTATAAAAGGCGCCGCCGCCATTTTAGCGTCACTGTGCTGTGAATTCAGTAAGGGACAGAACGCTGCTGTGCTGACTCTGAGGGACAGTTAGAGATTGCGATTTAGTGTACTGTGCTGTAGGCAGGCTAGCACCAACCGCTGTGTAGAGCTTCCTTTTGCCTGCAGTGTTGTTTTAACAGCTCAGCAAGGTGTGTGTGAGTGCAGGTGACGCTGCAGTTTGCTCTGTATGCAACGCTGTCTGTAGGCATCTGCACGTGTCACTCACAGACTCTTTTTTTTTCTTCAGTGTAATTCTTGCTGCTCCATGTAATTGAAATAATAGTGTGACGCGCTTCCATCCGTATACAATACCTTGGTTGCAAACACTATAGAAGTCCACAATGGAGCCTTTCACAGCAAGTGAACAGTTGTGTTTCAGTGTTCACTGCAGTCTGTAATTTTTTTTTTTTGAGTGCAGATCACGCTCCAGTTACTTCAACTAATGCTGCGTGTACTCTGCTGAGTGTCTGTCACTGGCTCATCCTTGTAATTTTTCAAAAATTGCTGCTGCTTTATTCTATTTTAAATTTACAAAAATATATTAGTGTGACGCTCTTCCATCAAAATACAATACATTGCTTGCAAACTTAATAGAAGTCCACAAAAAGGCCTTTCACAGCAAGTGAACAGTTGTGTTTCAGTGTTCACTGTAGTCTGAGGTTTAATTTTTTTGTAGGAGTGTAGATCCCGCTCCACTTCAACCACCGCAGCGTGTACTCTGCTGAGTGTCTGTCACTGGCTCATCCTTGTAATTTTTCAAAAATTGCTGCTGCTTTATTCTATTTTAAATTTACAAAAATATATTAGTGTGACGCTCTTCCATCAAAATACAATACATTGCTTGCAAACTTAATAGAAGTCCACAAAAAGGCCTTTCACAGCAAGTGAACAGTTGTGTTTCAGTGTTCACTGTAGTCTGAGGTTTAATTTTTTTGTAGGAGTGTAGATCCCGCTCCACTTCAACCACCGCAGCGTGTACTCTGCTGAGTGTCTGTCACTGGCTCATCCTTGTAATTTTTCAAAAATTGCTGCTGCTTTATTCTATTTTAAATTTACAAAAATATATTAGTGTGACGCTCTTCCATCAAAATACAATACATTGCTTGCAAACTTAATAGAAGTCCACAAAAAGGCCTTTCACAGCAAGTGAACAGTTGTGTTTCAGTGTTCACTGTAGTCTGAGGTTTCATTTTTTTGTAGGAGTGTAGATCCCGCTCCACTTCAACCACCGCAGCGTGTACTCTGCTGAGTGTCTGTCACTGGCTCATCCTTGTAATTTTTCAAAAATTGCTGCTGCTTTATTCTATTTTAAATTTACAAAAATATATTAGTGTGACGCTCTTCCAGAGGACAGCGTTTGTTGGCCATTTGTGAGTCTGCAGCACATGGTTGATTTCATGCTGCACTGCCTGAGAAACGACCGCTGCATCGGCCACATTCTCACCACGTCAGATTATTGGGTGTACACCCTCCTAGACCCTCGCTACTGGGACAACTTACAAAGCCTCATCACACCGTTGAACCGGGACCGTAAAATGTTGGAGGACCAAGACACACTGTTGAAATCCATAATGTTCTCCATTCCAGCCGAGAGCGCTGCTGCTGCTACTGCTTTACAAAGCAGCTCTGTGCGTCGAGGCATTGTAGACACCTCTGCAACAAGAGAGAGCACAAGCAGCGCCTCTGCACAGGGCAAGAGCTGTATGTTACAAATGTGGCAAAGTTTTGTGACAGCGCCACCAAGGTGTACACCATAGTGATGGGAAATCTAGTTAATTTTGGTGATTAGTTCACCATGAACTAGTTCACTGAAAAGATTAGTTCAAAAGATTAGTTCATTTAGTTCAGTTTTTCTCCACCCTATCCTGTGAGGAGCTGATAGGAAATGCATCATGTGACCTCTGAACTAAATGAACTAGATGAACTGCTGAACAAAATGTTCTATTGAGAATGACTCAGGACAGCCTAGTTCAATCTGATGCCTCTGACTGAGCCCAGCAGTGCCACATAATGATTGTGTATGAGGGGGCTGAGAAGCAGTTCAGCATCCACCATTTTAAGAACAGAACAGGGGTCAGTGTTAAAGATTTTAGCAAGACTGATCTTCTAGGCTAGAGGCATGAACTACACACAGAAACACTCTCTCATACACACATATGAGCTGTGTCTGTGTACTGTGTGTGCAATTTCATTTTTTATTGATAATATTATTATTACTGTTATATTTGTATTTGATGTGTGGTATGCTTTGGAGGTGCTGGCTTGCCCTGCTGCCAGTGTATTATCTGAGCGCGTCTTTAGTGCTGCAGGTGGTGTACTAACAGACCGTCGCATGCGACTATCCTCAGACAATGTAGACCGGCTTATTTTTCTGAAAATGAACAAGGCATGGATCTCACCTGAATTTGCCTGTCCGTTTTCAGATTAAATAACTGTTTGCCAACGTTTTCCAAGTCTCCTGTTATGTTCATCTTTCTACCACCTGAACTCTACTCCCTGGGCTACAACACTGCCAGTCACAGGGGAATGATCATTTACAAAACAAAATGTTATCCCCAACAAATAGTAGCGCAACGACTCCAGTGCCCACTTTATCGCCAGGCACTCTCTCTCTACAATGCTGTCTCTGTTTTTTGATGGAGTAAGTTTTCGACTCAGGAAACTAATGGGATGCTCCTCCCGTTAAGCTCCAGTCCTGAGACAACACGGCACCCAGACCTACCTCTGACGCATCAGTCTGGACAATGAATTCTCTTTTGAACTCGGGTGTGCTCAAAACTGGTGACCCACACAGTGCCCCTTTTATTGCCCCTGTTGATGACCCCTTGCTGATTTATTAACCGGCTCCACCAGATCCATGGGTATTCTCTCAAACTGGACCTCTAAAATTTTTAATGGCACCAAGGGACTTACTAAATGAGGCTGAGGACTGTGTATCTGGCGCATGCGACAAGAGTTACAATACCGTTTAACTTCTTGATAGACCCCCAGCCAGTAAAACCGTTGTATAATTCTGTGTAGGGTTTTCTTTTGGCACAAATGTCACCCTAGTACATGCGCATGCGCTAAGTCCATTACCAACCTCCGATATGACTGCGGTAGCAGCAATTGCTAAAAAATTTCAACATGTATTTTATAAACCTGATACAGCAAATTCTGGTTCAGCTCTAATTGTTTAAATACTGTAGCTGCCCGGGGTGTTGGGGTTCCCCATTCACAACCAGTAAATTTTCACGGGCTAGACTCAACGTAGGGGCCGCGTAGTTGCGCCTTAACAAATTTGTCACCTGTCACATTTAAGTATTACAATTCAGGTCCCGGTGTCAAATCTTACATCTCCCCAACTAACACTTCGATAGGAGAGGGGTTTTCCTACTCCACCGAAGGCAAAGGTAATACTGCCCACTGCACACATGTGTTATGCATAGTGAGACTGATAGTAGCCAACAAAGTAGCTAACAAAGGCCACTTGTGATCACCCTATCAGCGTAGGAACAATGCTACTCAAAAGATCTTCCATGATCCTGGACAAAATCTTGATATAATGGTCAATGAGTGAGAATGTACGATAGGATCCAGGCAGATGTGAAGGTTTGTTTGGTTTTAGTAGCAACTTCATGTGTGACATGTTTGAATGGCTGGGCAACCCTCCTGTCTCCAATATATGATTGAAGGTGCGTACCAATGTGGACGGGATATCCTCACTCAATAATTTTAATAATTTGGCTGTAAACCCGTCAGATCCTGGAGCTTTCCCGTATTTAAAGTAACTTATCGCCGCTGTCACTTCCGTCACCTCAATTTGTTTTTTTAAAAGGAGAAGCTGATAGTTTGTGATGGATGGTAACCGTATTCCATCTACAAAGGTGTTACCCTCCTCACTATCCGTATGTTCCACCTTATATAAGTCTGAGTAGTATTCTTGTAGAATGGTGTTTATGGTTCGAGGGTCTGTGTTCATGATCCCATGTTTATTCGTTAACGCTGTAATATGTTGATGACGAATGTGATTTCCTTTCGCTAGTCGTGCTAATAGTCTCCCTCATTTGCTACCATAACGATATACATCGGCTCTATAATTGTTATTACTGCTTCTCTCTCGTCGATATACCCATACGTGTAAGTCAACCTTAGCCTGCTTACATCTATTTTTAACCTGTGTTGATGAACTTGTCTTGTTTGCCGTGTACCTATCGCGTAATATCCTGCTAGCCTGCGAGTAGTTTGTCGCCATCTTCTTTTTTAGCGTTGTCTGATAACCTATTAGTTTCCCGCGCATTACTCCCTTCCCTGCTGCCCATAAAAGTTCCGGCCTATACCTAGTATCTCCATTATCCCTTACATATTAAAAACACCATTGCTTCACATGATGTCGAAACTTCTCATCCATTAACAAATAGGTCGGGAAGCGCCAAGTTTGGTTTGGCCCCATCTGCACCATATCTGGCAGGGTCACTGATACGGGCGCGTGGTCATATATAGCTACGCTGTGCACATCTGCCTCTTCCACTCCCCTTAATAGCTCCTGTGCTAGCAATATATAATCTATTCTGGACCAAGAGTCATGTGGCGCCGAATAGAATGAATATTCACTGCCATCTGGGTTCAGGTGTGTCCAAATGTCTACAAAGTTACTCGTGTCTAGCAAGGGTTATTATAAACGTGTGTCATGTGATCGCACATTCATTCACATCGACCTACAGTTCTTCACTGGTTCGATTCACCATATTTAAGTCACCACCGTGGGTGGTTTTAATGCTCTCCTATCGGCCTGATATGCTTGGATACCTGGGATAAATTCAGGAACGTCTCCAAACTCCCTACTCACATGTCAGCGCAGGAACCGTAAGAGGGAACGTGCTTGTTTTGTTGCGCATAGGTGGAGTTTTATACAGTAAATGATTACTGCTGTCTTATTTTTGCGTCCCAAGGGCAGAATAAGTCTGCGTAACGTTACATTTTACAGACACTCATATAATAGACACACGCTACCCTAACCGTGACACAAGGAAGGTATTGTTGTGGGATAAAGCCGCCATTTTAGCGTCACTGTGCTGTTAATTCAGTTTGGGACAGAACGCTGCTCTGCTGACTCTGAGGGACAGTTAGAGATTGCGATTTTGTGTACTGTGCTTTAGGCAGGCTACTTTACCAACCGCTGTGTACATCTTCCTTTTGCCTTGCAGTGTTTTTTTCACAGCTCTGCAAGGTGTGTGTGTGAGTGCAGGTGACGCGCTGCAGTTTGCTCGGCATACAACGCTGTATGTAGGCATCTGCACATGTCACTCTCACACTCTTTTTTTTTTTTTTCTTTAGTGTAATTCTTGCTGCTCCATTCAATTGAAATTATAGTGTGACGTGCTTCCATCCGTATCCAATACATTGGTTGAAAACACTGTAGAAGGACACAAAAAGCCCTTTCACAGCTAAGAGTTGTGTTCACTGTAGTCTGAGATTTTAATTTATTCAATTTTGATCACGCTCAAGTTACTTCTTCAAGCAATGCTGCTTGTACTCTGCTGAGCGTGTCTTACTGCCTCATCCTTGTCATTTTTCTCGAATTGGTGTACATGTACATCAAAGTAGTCTTCATTTTGATCGAAATCCAAGCAGGTACCCGGACACTCTATGGCTGCTTTTGTACGGTGGACTGGCTCCAACATTCAATAAGACTTAAGATGCAATCGGGCACCTTGTCAAGGCCCAATCCTCTTCTCCCTCTGATATAATAATAATAATAATAATAATCTTTATTTATATAGCGCCAACATATTCCGCAGCGCTTTACACTTTAACAGTTTCAAAACACAAGTCATAGGTAACAACGTTAACAATACAATAATTAAAGCAAAATAAGCCGACCCTGCTCGTGAGAGCTTACAATCTACAATGAGGTGGGGGAGATACAAAGTACAGGTGTGTATATATAATGGTGCATTTCCAATGATGGTCCAGCCATCTTGAGGGAGTGAGGCATGGATGGAGGTAGTGAATGGGCTCCACATACACACTTAAACATAGAACGACTTTGGTTATTGAATGTGATAGGCCACTCTGAACAAATGTGTTTTGAGGGAGCGCCTGAAACCAGGCAAATTGTGGATAGTCCTAATTTCTTGTGGTAGAGCATTCCAGAGGATTTGCGCAGCGCGGGAGAAGTCTTGGAGTCGGGAGTGGGAGGTACGGATTACTGCAGAGGTTAGTCGAAAGTCATTTGCAGAGCGCAGCAGTCGGTTAGGCCGATAGATAGAAATGAGGGAGGAAATGTAGGGGGGTGCTGCACTGTGGAGAGCTTTGTGGGTGAGAACCAGTACTTTGAATTGGATCCTATAATGAATGGGCAGCCAGTGTAAGGACTGGCGAAGAGCGGACGCGTCCGAGTACCGATTAGCCAGATGGATGACCCTGGCTGCTGCATTAAGGATGGACTGGAGAGGGGATAGTCGAGTAATGGGGAGGCCAAGTAATAGAGCATTGCAGTAGTCCAGGCGGGAGTGGATCAATGCTACAGTGAGGGTTTTTGTTGTTTCCATGGTGAGAAAAGGGCGGATTCTAGAGATGTTCTTTAGGTGTAGACGGCAAATATCTAACAAACAGGTCATGCTGGAGAGACTTGCACCTACTGCCACTCAGGGACTTCAGCTCCTTTGTGAGAAACTAATGTTTGGCCAGCCAGTATATCAAATAAAGTTCATGAGAAATGGGAACTGTGGTTGGCTTCACTTTTGGTACTGGGTGCTAATACCAAACCATGGTGTGCCATTCAATGGATATTCCTGGCTGGTTGGAGACAAGCTCATTCCCACAGAAAAGTACCAGAAAGCTAAGGAGATGGTGGCCTCTCTCAACATGAAGGAGTTTGCTCGTTGTCTAGGAGACCGACCACCCCTGCTGTGTACCTTGTCAACGTTGTGTTGAAGCTTGCAAGGATTAAGAGGTTACAGTGGTAAGTCTGGTTTTTACTAAAGATCCTGCTGTGTATTATAGTTTTTATGTTTAAAAAAAATTTTTATCTTAGGAATGTTAAATAAATTTTTCTTTTTTTTTTTTAAATACAATGTATCTTATGAATGTTAAATATTTAATTTTTTTTTGATAAAATAAAATGTATCTTATGAATGTTAAATAACCATTTTTTTTTTTTTTTTCAGGTATTTGATCTACCGTAGCTAGTTGCTGATCGTTGACTCTACACCCCTCTCCCCAGAATGTTACTCGGGTTATGGGGAGAAAATCACCGCTATTCCAGACTGATTTCATGTTAATGTGTCTGGCTCTTACACAGCACACAGCACTTGATGTTAGTTTATCTTTTTCCTAAATTATTTGTTACACTGCCCTTCTCACATTTAATTTGCACTTTTTTTTTAAGCACAAGTTTTTTTACACTTCCTTGTTCTGTAAGTAGGCTTAATGGTTAAATGTTTTATACTAGATGTAAATATGTAACATGTAAATTTTATATTAAGATTTTGAAAATTATTAGGTACACACCATCAGGCTCTTTCGTCCCCTCTCCCTTAGAGTAGCGGTAATATATCGGACCCCAGGCTCGCCCACACAGTTCCTTGACCACTTCTCTGCCTGGCTGCCGCACTTTCATGTCCTCAGAAGTACCAACCCTTATCCTTGGAGACTTCAACATCCCCATTAACAGCCCTACTTCCACACTCAAAACACATTTGTTCAGAGCGGCCTATCACATTCACTAATCAAAGTCATTCTACGTGTAACTGTGTGTGTGTGTAGCCCATTCACTATCTCCATCACTCCTCACTCCCTGAAAATGGCTGGACCATCATTGTAAATAAACCATTGTATATAAACAACTGTACTTTGTAGCTCCCCCTCCTCATTGTAGATTGTAAGGTCTCACGAGCAGGGGCGGCTTATATTGCTTTAATTATTGTATTGTTAACGTTGTCACTTATGACTTGTGTTATGAAACTGTTAAACTGTACAGCGCTGCGGAATCTGTTGGCGCTATATAAATAAAGATTATTATTATAGAGGCCCACTCAGTAGTGGTGAAGTGAACGGCGCAAATTGCGAGTTGATTGCAACTGATGCAGCTGATACTCCATTACTGCTGGCTGCTGCTCACACAACCGCTCCAACATATGTAACGTGGAATTCCACCTGGTGGGTACGTCACATATGATGCGATGTTCAGGAAGGCAAAATCTGCGTTGCAGAGCTGCAATGCGCGATCTGGCCATGGTGGAACGTCGCAAGTTAGCGCACTGTAGGCGGACCTTGTGCAGCAGTGCATCAAGATCCGGATAGTCCCTCAAAAAACTCTGGACGACCAAGTTTAGCACATGTGCCAGACATGGTATGTGAGTGACGTTGCCTAGGCCCAGACCTGCCACCAGATTTCGGCCATTGTCACACACTACCAAGCCTGGCTGGAGATTCGTTGGCAAAATACACATGTCGCTCTCTTGCTTTATGGCATTCCAGAGCTCCAGCGCTGTGTGGCTTTGATTCCCCATGGAAATTAATTTCAGGACGGCCTGTTGACGTTTGGCCACGTCTGTGCTCATATCGGTCAACAGGCTCGCTGTCTGGGTGTTATGTTTGACACCAATCTCTCCTTCACCTCCCATATACAATCTGTTGCCCGCTATTGCCACCTACACCTAAAGAACATCTCTCCCGAATCCAAGACTTCTCCCGCGCTGCGCCAATACTGTGGAATGCTGTACCCCAAGAAATTAGAACTATCCACAATTTGCATGTTTTGGGGCGCTCACTCTAAACACATTTCTTCATAGCGGCCTATCACATTCACTAATCAAAGTCATTCTATGTGTAAGTGTGTGTGTGTAGCCCATTCACTATCTCCATCCATCCCTCCCTCACTCCCTCAAAATGGCTGGGCCATCATTCTAAATACACCATTGTATATAAACACCTGTACTTTGTATCTCCCCCACATATTTGTAAATTGTAAGCTCTCACGAGCATGTGCGGATTATATTGCTTTCATTATTGTATTGGTAACGTTGTTAGTTATGACTTGTGTTCTGAAACTGTTAAACTGTAAAGCGCTGCGTAATCTGTTGGCGCTATATAACTAAAGATTCTTATTAAGCGTTCACGGGTCCATGTGGAGGTAGACCGTGACGGCTCCTGCAACGATGTTTCTGAGGAAATGGAGAAGGAGGAGTCAATGTGTACAGACTTGATTCCCGCAATCCTTGTAGTTGCCTGAACACGTACAGCGCCACTCGCAAGATCTGTACCCGGCTCCACAACATTGACCCAATGGGCAGTAAGGGAAAGGTATCGTCCCTGGCCATAGATACTGGTCCACGCAGCGGTGGTCAGGTGGACATTGCTACTGACGGAGTTTAGTAGCGCATGTTTAATTTTAACCTCAACAACATGCTTTTAGAGACCAGGGACGGCTTGCCTGCTGAAATAAAATCAGCTTGGCACATTGTATTGTGGGACTGCCAATGCCATTAAGTTCCGTAAACTGTCAGTCTCCACCAGCCTGAATGACAGCATTTCAAGGGACAGGAGTTTTGCAATGCCAGCATTCAGAGCCTGTGCTCGTGGATGGTTTGCCGAGATTGGGCCTACACCCGATACGCCACAACCTGACACCCACAGATAAACAAGCCATAAAATCTCTGAAAGATAACCCCAACATTATTATTAAACCAGCAGATAAGGGGGGGTCTATCGTTATTATGAATAAGACCCAATCTATTGCCGAAATTCATAGACAACTGTCAGTTAACCTAACCTACAGACAACTCAATTGTGACCCTACATTTTACATCTGTCAAAAAATTGATCGTATCCTGACAAAACATCTTTAATTCATCACCATAGACTGTAAGACTATGACATTCCTTAATATTCAATACCCCATCACCCCTGTTTTCTACACACTCCCAAAAATCAACAAAAAACTACATTATCCACCCGCATACCCTAGAGGGATAATTCTCCGTGTTCTACAGTATCACCCAAATGTTTAACATGTTGCCTAATTCCTATGTATATATATTCTTCACCCTATGTATTTATTGTATATATTGTATATATTATACATTGTCATTGACTGTAAATTTTTCTATCTCTTCCAGCGACTATTTGATAAAGGCCACTGCGTTGCCCAAAACGTCAGTCAGTAGTCTCATAGCTATTTTCTTTTTTCACATCAAGTGTGCAATAAAAATTTCAAATTTAACCATGACATATGCAGTTAAACTTGTGCAGTGATTCTCTATAGACTGTACATCTTCAGTGTGTCTTTGTAACTCAACTACGTGTTTTCTCCGCACATGTTTACACATATTTGTGGTATTGAGGTTACTGACACTTTACCTCTTTTAACTTTTTGATTACACAGCTTGCATTTGACATAGCAAATATCATCTGCAAGTGTGTGAAAAAAGGACCACGCAGTGCAAGTCCTGGGAGCGTCCGTTTGAACTTTTGGAAGAGAAATCCGAACAGGTGCCAAAATGGAGGCTACAGGCAACAGAGTATGCAGCCTAACTCTCCCTCCTGTTTGTACCGTTGGGGCAATCGCTTCCTCAGAGCTGCTACCACCACCTTCCTGTTCCTCACGCCATGTTGGGTCTTGGACCTCATCATCTCCACTAACCTCTTCCAACACCTGCTGCTGTTGGGTGGTCTGGCCACCACCATGCTCAACAGAAACTAGCACCTGAGTCTCATCATCATCAGATGCGTTCTGCGGTGTGCTGACCATCGGCACTGTCTCACCCGCCTCTTCAGATTCAGAGAGACACAGTTGTTGCGCATCACTGCATACTCCCTCTTCTTCACATTCCAGAATGCTGCTTGGCTGTGCCCCTGTTTGCAAACCAACAGATTCTGAGAACAGAAGCAGAGACTCAGCTGGCTCCTGTACAGGACTCTCTGACTGACTGGGCAATTTGGCAGGCGGTGAAGAGACAGATGGTTGATCAACAGTGCTGTGTTCCTGAGAGGAGGTGGAAACAATTAAAGTCGATGCATTGGACCCTGGGCTCCAACACCGCCAGTTGTTGCCTGTAAGTGCTGTTAGCACAGTCAACACTTGCTCCTGTGTTACTGGGGTTGAGTAATGGCAGCTGTTCCCCTGCTGTGTGTACGACAAAAAGTCATGCTGCCTCCACCCTGTCCTCCTCTCATCCCTGGGCTCCAACACTGCCAGTTGTTGCTCGGAAGTAATTGGCACGGGTACTGACTCATGCCCACCCTGGTTACAGCACCACAGCTGTTTCCTGGCAGTGTCAACGTAAATTAGCCTCAAATAAGTTGTCCTGTCATGTTGCATTCCGGTTATCCGACTCTATGGTGCCTGCAGTTTAGGTGATTCCTATGTGTGCTGTGCGATATGTAAATAAAGTCTCTTTCCGTTGTGAAAATAGGACAAGCACCCACTGTAGGACTGTGTGATTTGGTAACTGCAGACGGCTTGCGGCCTGTCAACTTACATTTTCATGGGTGCCTTATGGTACCCGTCCGAGTTCCAGTACCGTCAGCTGGTTCTCCACAGTGCCTTTGGCCTAGGTGCCTCCATCTCGGTATCCGAGTTCCTGCAATGTCTGCTTGTCCTTGGTAGTGCTTTGGAGCACAGGTACCTCCTGCTTAGTAACCGTGTCCCAGTAACGTCAGCTGGTCCTCGGTTGTGCCATTGGCTCTTTTCCTTCTGCTGCCCCTCCGGGTTCCAGCACAGTCAGCTGGTCCTCGTTACTTGCATTGGCTCTTGTACCTTCTGCTACCCGTCCGGGTTCCAGTACCGTCAACTGGTTCTCCGCAGTGCCTTTGGCCTAGGTGCCTCCATCTCGGTATCCGAGTTCCAGCAACGTCTGCTGGTCCTTGGTAGTGCTTTGGAGCACAGGTACCTCCTGCTTAGTAACCGTGTCCCAGTAACGTCAGCTGGTCCTCGGTTGTGCCATTGGCTCTTTTCCTTCTGCTGCCCCTCCGGGTTCCAGCACAGTCAGCTGGTCCTCGTTACTTGCATTGGCTCTTGTACCTTCTGCTACCCGTCCGGGTTCCAGTACCGTCAACTGGTTCTCCGCAGTGCCTTTGGCCTAGGTGCCTCCATCTCGGTATCCGAGTTCCAGCAACGTCTGCTGGTCCTTGGTAGTGCTTTGGAGCACAGGTACCTCCTGCTTAGTAACCGTGTCCCAGTAACATCAGCTGGTACAAGGTTGTGCTACAAATACAAGATACAGAACAAGAGACACAAGAACAATAAGCAGAAGATCTAAAGGCAGAAGAACATGAAGTATAAGACCAAAATGAAGAGCAAAATATATGCTCTAAATTATAAGCAGAAGAAGACTAAGCAGTGTATGGGGGTGAGTCCGTTCCTCCTCGTGGTGCCCCTGGTAAATGCCTGATGCTGCAGGCTAAACTGAACACGGACAAATACTGTTGTAATTTAAATCTTTTGTGGCAGCAAGAACGGAACGATGAAAAAATCATACTTTTACAGATTACAAGTACAGGAATCTATGTCACAAATAAGAATATGATGAAGAAGATGAAGGACTATAATATGAAGAAGAATAATAGTTTAAAAAGAACAATATGAGTAATGTTAACAAAAACATGAAAAGCAAGAAGTTTTAGAAGAAGATAAAGTAGGTGAAAATGAAGAATAATTTGATGACAAAGATGATGCTGCTGAAGATTATGAAGGAGAAAGTGTGTCAAAAGTTAAAAAGGTGAAGAGCATGGAAGTTGTGAAACATACATATTTGCCAAAATAGAAAAAAGGTTAACAACATTGTCAATTTCTTCGTCAATCCGAACGTATTTCCTAAAAAAAAAAAATTAATGCTATTCCATTGGATTGGGTTAAACATCTATGCCTTTAATGTCTCCTCAACCTCCCCCAATACATTGTACATTACTCTTTGTTGTTTTCCTTCATATACAATTAACCTACAAGGCTAGAATGGGTTTTTTTTAATTTCGATATTTTGTTCCCATAGACTTACATTGGACTTCCGGTATCGGTATCGGGTATCGCCGATATTTTTTGGGTATCGGCGATACCATTCCGATTCCGATACTTTTGGATATCGGAAAGTATCGCTCAACTCTAGTCATGACAATGTGAATGGCTTCTGCACTCTGATTAGCTGCTGGAATGTACACATATTAAGTTAAGAGAAAAAAACATAGTCCACAGCTTCTCTGACCTACACACACCCACTCCACTCATAAAACACGTCCTCCCCCATTGATCATACAGCACCACTATCCTAGCCAAAGTCAAAACAAAAGCATTAGTGGAAACGCGATGATTTACAGAACTGTGACCGAATTTTGCCGACTTTGAGTAAAAATGCTTGGGAAGCCAAACATGAATCCGAATGTGCTACATTCGTGCCGAATTTTAGATTGTTGAATGCTTTCCGAACAAGTTCACTCATCTCTAGTCTTGTACAGTTGAAGTTGATAGACAGCAGCACATACTGTCTATGTATTGGGGTAGCTTATGAGAAAGGAGTCATTACCCTACTTTTTGTCTGTTCAGGTATACACATTTTTACAGATATTTAAGAAAAGTTCATTTTAATAAAATTCTGACATATTTGCTGTAGAAAGTTTATTTAGTGAAGCTTACATCCTACTTCAGTTGCTGTATCAAATCATGTTTATTCAGAGACTCTTCTCCTAAGAGGAAATGATAATGGGATTGAGGCGGAAGAAGTGGAATATGATGGTCTCTGGTTAGTGGAACAAGAAACACCTGGATTGATGAATGTGACAGAAATCCCTTTGCAAAATCCAGACTTGAATTTTTTGAAGACGGTTTCAGATTTTTCATAGATGGGACCTTCCATACAAGGAAGTTAGTGCAGCATGCAATCATGCTGGCACGTTACTGAAATTAATCATGAGATTGTATACATATGACCAATGCACTGCTAGCCCCTGATGACTCAAAGTAGTAAAAAATATTGATGAAATGAGTAATACTATATTTCAGGCCAGTTATGTTGGTGTATTGACACCAGTGATTAGCAATACTATTGTCCACTTCAACTAGTGGCTAGATATAGTAAGGTGAGATTGCAGGATAACTCCCAAGATGAGTGGTTGTACTCTTACATAGTGCTCACTCTTATAGTGGCCTTTTATAGAGCTAGTCCACACTGGTGTCCAATAGTATCCACTAAATCTCATCATCAGGATGAGTGGCTGTGTTTTTTAATACAGTGTTCATACACAGCGGTTAATGAGAAATGCATAGGCACTAAGGAGTGACTGAATAGTGGCTGTTTCTCTTTAGGCAGGTTTGTTGACTTGTTTATCTGTTGTCTGATCTAAGTTATCTACTTGGATTCAATTTTGGGCATTAATTGAATCTAATACAATCTAACTGCTTAATATAATTTATTAGCAAAGCCCGTAATGATGCTGGGAGAGATTTTTTCATTTTGTTAAATGTTTAAGGCTAAGTGCACACGTTCAGGATTATTTGCGTTTTTTTTGCGTTTTTTCGCAGGAAAAAACACGTCAAAACGCATGAATTAAGCATCCTATCATTTAGAATGAATTCCGCAATTTTTGTGCACATGGTGCGTTTTTTTCCGCGAAAAAAACTCATTGCGGAAAATCTAGCAACATGTTCATTAATTTCGCGGAATTCTAGCATTTTTCCCGCTATATTATTGACCTAGAAAGTTCAGGGAAAAATCGCGGTAAAAACGCATCAAATCCGCGCAAAAAACGTGCAAAAAAACACGCAAAATCCACGCAAAAACGCGCGTTTTTACCGCGAAAAAATTCCGTTTTTGCTCAGTAATTTTCTGCAAACATTCCTGAACGTGTGGACTTAGCCTTAATGTTTTAAAACTTATATATGTATTTTAGAATTGAAGATTTCTTTATATATATTGGTTTACAGTGAAGCACCAACGGTAAAGCACTAGCAGATCAGGCAGCTAAAGAGGCAGCTCTGTAGGACCCTAAGATTTCGAGGTTGCAACAGCCCAGGTCGCCCAGCCAGGTCAACCAGAGTCAATGGGCCTATAAGTCTTAGGCTCATTCTTAAGCTCCAGACACAAACTGAGAAGGGGGAGAGGAAGAAGTGGTCAGACTTGGGAGCAGGGAAGATGAGCTATGGCAAGAGGAGGGAAGAGCTTGCCTCCCTGTTATACGCCCAAATGGCTGCGCTAGTGCATGGCCCAACTTGAGTTTCTAAAACAGCTGTGTGTGACTTGTTAAAGACAACCTGGGTAACCCCCAGATTTATCTTCTTGGTAGAAAAATATATATAGTCATGCCGTTGGCCGAAACCCGACCATAGCGTGAAGTCGGCCGAGCCGTCGTTGACCCGAGCGCCCAAGTCGGATTTCCTCGAATGCTTGCAGGCGCCTTTTTTTCACCAATGAGCAAGTACATAAACTGTGGGCAACGAGATGACATATGCAGCAGTGCCGCGCGGCTTTGAACGGCGCGGAATTCAAATCCCTCGCCAAAGCCACGCCGGCACGCTCATTGGCTGAGCCGCCCGCCGGCTCTGAAAATGGGCACTGTATGTGTGTTTACTGTCCTCCACTCCCTGCCGACTTTTATTCTCCATTGACTTGCATTGGGGTCGGATTTTCGACTCCGACCCGACCATTTCCGTTAGTCGGCCGACTTCGTCCGACTCGACTTTTGAGAAAGTCGGGTTTCATGAAACCCGACTCGTCCCGAAAAAAGGGAAAGTCGCTCATCTCTACTCAAAAGTCATTACCCTTTCCAAAAGTTACAAATAGACTACATAGTTACCTAACGATAGTTCTTATGAATATGTGTGGGGTTGCATTGACCTGTTGTCAGGATGGTTCAAGGCATATTTGGTAACCAAGGCTATTGGTAAAAATGCTGCTAAGAAACTCTTGGCTGAGGTTGTTTGCAGGTATGGGATTCCTGAGGTGACAGAGGGTGATAGGAGTACCTGCTTTACTGCAGAGGTCTTACAATAAATTTTGACCTCCATAGGAGTAGAGCAAGCCTTCGACATCCCTTACCACTAGAATTGAGCGATACTTTCCGATATCCAAAAGTATCGGAATCGGAATGGTATCGCCGATACCCCAAAAATATCGGCGATACCCGATACCGATACCGGAAATCCAATGTAAGTCTATGGGAACAAAATATCGGAATTAAAAAAACCCCATTCTTGCCTTGTTGGTTAATTGTACATGAAGGAAAACAACAAAGAGTAATGTAGAATGTATTGGGGAAGGTTGAGGAGACATTAAAGGCATAGATGTTTAACCCAATCAAATGGAATAGCATAAATATTTTTTTTTTTAAAGATGTTCGGATTGACGAAGAAATTGACAATGTTGTTCACGTTTTTTCTATTTTGGCAAATATGTATATTTCACAACTTCCATGCTCTTCACCTTTTTAACTTTTGACACACTTTCTCCTTCATAATCTTCAGCAGCATCATCTTTTTCATCAAATTATTCTTCATCTTTACCTTCTTTATCTTCTTCTTAAACTTCTTGCTATTCATCTTTTTGTTAACATTACTCATATTCTTCTTATTAAACTATTATTCTAATTCATATTGTACTTCATCTTCTTCATCATATTCTTATTTGTGACAGAGAATCCTGTACTTGTAATCTGTCAAAGTATGAATTTTTCATTCTTCCGTTCTTGCTGTCACAAAAGATTTAACCCCTTCACCCCCAAGGGTGGTTTGCACGTTAATGACCGGGCCAATTTTTACAATTCTGACCACTGTCTCTTTATGAGGTTATAACTCTGGAACGCTTCAACGGATCTTCGCGATTCTGAGATTGTTTTCTCGTGACATATTGTACTTCACGTTAGAAGTAAAATTTCTTCGATATAACTTGCGTTTATTTTTGAAAAAAACGCAAATATGGCGAAAATTTTTAAAATTTTGCAATTTTCAAACTTTGAATTTTTATTCCCTTAAAACAGAGAAATATGTCACATAAAATAGTTAAGAAATAACATATCCCACATGTCTACTTTACATCAGCACAATTTTGGAACCAAAATTTTTTTTTGTTAGGAAGTTATAAGGGTTAAAAGTTGACCAGCGATTTCTCATTTTTACAACAAAATTTACAAAGCCATTTTTTTTAGGGACCACCTCTCATTTGAAGTCACTTTGAGGGGTCTATATGGCAGAAAATACCCAAAAGTGACAACATTCTAAAAACTGCACCCCTCAAGGTACTCAAAACCACATTCAAGAAGATTATTAACCCTTCAGGTGCTTCACAGGAACTAAAGCAACGTGGAAGGAAAAAATGAATATTTAACTTTTTAGCCACAAAAATGATCTTTTACAAACTTTTTTTTATTTTCACAAGGGTAAAAGGAGAAAATGGACAGATAAGGTTGTTATGCAATTTCTCCTGAGTACGCCAATACCCAATATGTGGGGGAAAACCACTGTTTGGGCACACGGCAGAGCTCGTAAGGGAAGGAGCGCCGTTTGACTTTTTCAAACTAAAATTGGCTGGAATTGAGATTGGACGCCATGTCGTGTTTGGAGAGCCCCTGATGCGCCTAAACAGTGGAAACCCCCACAAGTGACACCATTTTGGAAACTAGACCCCCTAAGGTACTTATCTAGATCTGTTGTGAGCACTTTGAACTCCCAAGTGTTTCACAAAAGCTTATAATGCCTGGGTGTGAAAAAAAAAAAAAAACAATTTTCCACAAAAATGATTTTTTAGTCCCAAATTTTTGAATTTTCCCAAGGAAATTGGACCCCAAAAGTTGTTGTCCAATTTGTCCTGAGTACGCTGATACCCCATATGTGGGGGGGGGAACTGTTTGGGTGCACGGCAGGGCTTGGAAAGGAAGTAGTAACGTTTTGGAATGCAGACGTTGATGGGGGTCATGTTCCGTTTGCAGTGCCCCAGATGAGCCTAAACAGTGGAAACCCCCCACAAGTGACCCCATTTTGGAAACTATACCCCCTAAGGAACTTATCTAGATCTTTGGTGAGCACTTTGAACCCCCAAGTGCTTCACACAAGTTTATAATGCCTGGGCATGAAAATAAAAAATCCTATTTTTTTCCCACAAAAATTATCTTTTAGTCACTAATTTTTTATTTTTTCAAGGGTAACAGGAGAAATTGGACCACATAAGTTGTTGTCCAATTTGTCCTGAGTACGCTGATACCCCATATGTGGGTGGGAACCACTGTTTGGGCGCACGGCAGAGCTCGGAATGGAAGGAGCACCATTTGACTTTTTCCAACCAAAATTGGCTGGAATTGAGATTGGATGCCATGTTGCATTTGGAGAGCCCCTGATGTGCCTAAACAGTGGAAACCCCCCACAAATGACCCCATTTTGGAAACTAGACCCCCTAAGGAACTTTTCTAGATCTTTGGTGAGCAATTTGAACCCCAAGTGCTTCACACAAGTTTATAACGTAGAGCCGTAAAATTTAAAAATCATATTTTTTCCACAAAAATGATCTTTTCACCCCAATTTTTATTTTTCCAAGGGTAACAAGACTCCAAAAGTTATTGTGCAATTTGTCCTGAGTGCGCTGATACCCCATATGTGGGGGTAAACCACTGTTTGGGTGCATGGCAGAGTTTGGAAGGGAAGGAGCGCCGTCTGACTTTTTCAACGCAGAATTGGCTGGACGCCATGTCGTGTTTGGAGAGCTCCTGATCTGCCTAAACAGTGGAAACCCCCATAAATGATGCCATTTTGGAAACTAGACCCCTCAAGGAACTTATCTAGATGTGTGGTGAGAACTTTTAACCCCCAGGTGTTTCACTAAAGTTTATAACGTACAGCCGTAAAATAAAAAATCCTTTTTTTTTTTACAAAAATGATTTTTTCGTCCCCAATATTTTATTTTCACAAGGGTAACAGAAGAAATTGAAACCCAAAAGTTGTTGTCCAATTTGTCCTGAGTACGCTGATACCCAATATGTGGGAGAAAACTACTGTATGGGCGCACGTCAGGGCTCGGAAGGGAAGTAGTGACGTTTTGGATTGCAGACTTTGATGGAATGGTCTGGGGGCGTCATGTCACATTTGGAGAGCCCCTGATGCACCTATACAGTGGAAACCCCCCACAAGTGACCCCATTTTGGCAAATAGACCCCACAAGGAACTTATCTAGATGTGTGGTGAGCACTTTGAACCCCGAAGTGCTTCACAGAAGTTTATAACGTACAGCCGTAAAAATAAAAAATCTTTTTTTTTTTTTACAAAATTGATTTTTTCGCCCCCAATATTTTATTTTCACAAGGGTAACAGAAGAAATTGGAACCCAAAAGTTGTTGTCCAATTTGTCCTGAGTACGCTGATACCCAATATGTGGGAGAAAACTACTGTATGGGCGCACGTCAGGGCTCGGAAGGGAAGTAGTGACGTTTTGGATTGCAGACTTTGATGGAATGGTCTGGGGGCGTCATGTCACATTTGGAGAGCCCCTGATGCACCTATACAGTGGAAACCCCCCACAAGTGACCCCATTTTGGCAAATAGACCCCACAAGGAACTTATCTAGATGTGTGGTGAGCACTTTGAACCCCGAAGTGCTTCACAGAAGTTTATAACGTACAGCCGTAAAAATAAAAAATCCTTTTTTTTTTTACAAAAATGATTTTTTTTGCCCCCAATATTTTATTTTCACAAGGGTAACAGGAGAAATTGGACCCCAAAAGTTGTTGTCCAATTTGTCCTGAGTACGCTGATACCCAATATGTGGGAGAAAACTACTGTATGGGCGCACGTCAGGGCTCGGAAGGGAAGTAGTGACGTTTTGGATTGCAGACTTTGATGGAATGGTCTGGGGGCGTCATGTCGCATTTGGAGAGCCCCTGATGCACCTAAACAGTGGAAACCCCCCACAAGTGACCCCATTTTGGAAAATAGACCCCAAAAGGAACTTGTCTAGATGTGTGGTGAGCACTTTGAACCCCGAAGTGCTTCACAGAAGTTTATAACGCACAGCCGTAAAAATAAAAAATCCTTTTTTTTTTTGCAAAAATGATTTTTTAGCCCCAATATTTTATTTTTACAAGGGTAACAGGAGAAATTGGACCCCAAAAGTTGTTGTCCAATTTGTCCTGAGTACGCTGATATCCAATATGTGGGAGAAAACTACTGTATGGGTACACGTTGGGGCTCGGAAGGGAAGTAGTGACGTTTTGGATTGCAGACTTTGATGGAATGGTCTGGGGGCGTCATGTCGCATTTGGAGAGCCCCTGAGGCGCCTAAACAGTGGAAATCCCCAACAAGTGACCCCATTTTGGAAAATAGACCCCACAAGGAACTTATCTAGATGTGTGGTGAGCGCTATGAAGCCCCAAGTGCTTCACAGAAGTTTATAATGTACAGCCGTAAAAACAAAAAAATATTTTTTTTTGTACAAAAATGATATTTTCGCCCCAGTTTTTTATTTTCCCAAGGGTAGCAGAAGAAATAGGACAAATTGCACAATAACTCTTGGGGTCCAGAGTACGCTGATCCCCCATATGTGGGGATAAACTACTGTTTGGACACATGGCAGAGCTGAGAAGTGAAGGAGCACCGTTTGACTTTTTCAACGCAGAATTGGCTGGAATTGAGATCAGACGCCATGTCACATTTGGAGAGCCCCTGATGTGCCTAAACAGCTGAAACCCCCCAATTCTAACTCCAACCCTAACCCCAACACACCCCTAACCCTAGTCCCAACCCTAACCACAAACCTAACCCTAACACACCCCTAATCCCAACCCTAACCCTAATCCTAACTTTAGCGCCAACCCTAACCCTAACTTTAGCCGCAACCCTAACCCTAACCCTAATGGGAAAATGGAAATAAATACTTTTTTTTAATTTTATTATTTTTCCCTTACTAAGGGGGTGATAAAGGGGGGTTTGATTTACTATTTATAGCGGGTTTTTATGATTGGCAGCTGTCACGCTAAAAGACGCTTTTTATTGCAAAAATAGTTTTTGCATCATCACATTTTGAGAGCTATAATTTTTGCATATTTTGGCCCACAGAGTCATGTGAGGTCTTATTTTTTGCGGGACGAGTTGACGTTTTTATTGGTACCATTTTTGAGCACGTGACGTTTTTTGATCGCTTTTTATTTCGATTTTTGGGAGGTTAGAATGAACAAAAATCAGCAATTCATGAATTTCTTTTGGGGGAGGCGTTTATACCGTTCCGCGTGTGGTAAAATTGATAAAGCAGTTTTATTCTTCGGGTCAGTACGATTATGGCGATACCTCATTTATATCATTTTTTCATGATTTGGCGCTTTTATAGAATAAAAACAATTTTATATAAAAAATAATTATTTTTGCATCGCTTTATTCTGCGAGCTATAACTTTTTTATTTTTTCGCTGATGATGCTTTATGATGGCTCGTTTTTTGCGGGACAAGATGACGTTTTCAGCGTTACCATGATTTTTTATATTGGTCTTTTTGATCGCGTGTTATTCCACTTTTTGTTCGGCGGTATGATGATAAAGCATTGATTTTCTGCTTCGTTTTTTTTTTTTTTTTTTTAAGGGGTTCACTAAAGGGGTTAACTAGTGGGACAATTTATAGGGGGGGTCGTTACGGACGCGGCGATACCAAATATGTGTACTTTTATTGTTTTGTTTTTTTATTTACAGGAAGAAGTGAATTTATTGGGGAATATTTTTTTTTTTTTTTTATTATTTTGGATTTTTTTTTTACACATGTTTATTTTTACTTTTTTAACTTTTTTACTTTGTCCCAGGGTGGGACATCACAGTATTTTATCAGATCGCTGTGTGACAGTGTGCACAGCACTCTGTCACACCAGCGATCGCACAGGCATAGATGCAGGCTTCTCAGTGCCTGCTCTCGGCAGGCACTGAGGTAGCCGCCTCCCTCCAGGACCCCGGCGCCATCTTGGATCCGGGTCCTGGGAGGGAGGAAGCCCTCAGAACAGCGCGATCACATCGCGCTGCTCTGAGGGTCTCAGGGGGGCGCGCAGGGAGCCCCCACCCTGCGCGATCCTCCCCTGTGCCCCCAGTACACCGCAATCATGTTTGATCGCGGTGTGCAAGGGGTTAATGTGCCGGGAGCGGTCCGTGACCGCTCCTGACACACAGTCATGGGTGTCAGCTGTGATAATCAGCTGACACCCGGCGGCGATTAGCTGCGCTCCCCTCAGGAGCGCAGCTGATCGCCTATGACGTACTATCCCGTCCCGGTCATACGGGCCCAGGTACCATGGACGGGATAGTACGTCCGATGGCAGTAAGGGGTTAAATTACAACAGTATTTGTCCGTGTTCAGTTTAGCCTGCAGCAGCAGCAGGCATTTTCCAGGGGCACCACGAGGAGGAACGGACTCACCCCCATACACTGCTTAGTCTTCTTCTGCTTATAATTTAGAGCATATATTTTGCTCTTCATTTTGGTCTTATACTTCATGTTCTTCTGCTTTTAGATCTTCTGCTTATTGTTCTTGTGTCTCTTGTTCTGTATCTTGTATTTGTAGCACAACCTTGTACCAGCTGATGTTACTGGGACACGGTTACTAAGCAGGAGGTACCTGTGCTCCAAAGCACTACCAAGGACCAGCAGACGTTGCAGGAACTCGGATACCGAGATGGAGGCACCTAGGCCAAAGGCACTGCGGAGAACCAGTTGACGGTACTGGAACCCGAACGGGTAGCAGAAGGTACAAGAGCCAATGCAAGTAACGAGGACCAGCTGACTGTGCTGGAACCCGGAGGGGCAGCAGAAGGAAAAGAGCCAATGGCACAACCGAGGACCAGCTGACGTTACTGGGACACGGTTACTAAGCAGGAGGTACCTGTGCTCCAAAGCACTACCAATGACCAGCAGACGTTGCTGGAACTCGGATACCGAGATGGAGGCACCTAGGGCAAAGGCACTGCGGAGAACCAGCTGACGGTACTGGAACCCGGACGGGTAGCAGAAGGTACCCATGGAAATTTAAGTTGACAGGCCGCGAGCCGGCCGCAGTTACCGAATCCCACAGTACTACAGTGGGTGATTGTCCTATTGTCACAACGGAAACAGCCTTTATTTGCATATCCCGCAGCACACATAGGAAGCACCTAAACTCCAAGCACCATAGAGTCAGCTAACCCGACCGCAACACGACAGGAAAACTTATTGGAGGCTAAGTGACGTTTACACTGACAGGAAACAGATGGCGTGCTGTAACCAGTCTGGGCAGGAGTGAGTACCCGTGCCAATGACACTTCCGAGCAACAACTGGCGGTGTTGAAGCCCAGGGATGAGAAGACAACAGGGTGGAGGCAGCATGACTTTTTGCCGTTCACACAGCAGGGGAACAGCTGACATTACTGAACGCCAGTAACACTATAGCTTGTGTATTGGTCTGTGGACACGACACTTCTGAGCAGCAACTGCCAGTGTTGTAGCCCAGGGAGTAGAGTTCAGGTGGTAGAAAGATGAACATAACAGGAGACATGGATAACGTTGCGAACCAGTTATTTAATCTGAAAACGGACAGACAAATTCTGGCGAGATCCATGCCTTGTTCATTTTCAGAAAAGTAAGCCGGTCTACATTATCGGAGGATAGTCGCATGCGACGGTCTGTTAGTACACCACCTGCAGCACTAAAGACGCGCTCTGATAATACACTGGCAACAGGGCAAGCCAGCACCTCCAATGCATACTGGCTAAGCTCTGGCCATGTATCCAGCTTAGAGACCCAAAACTTGAATGGGGAAGAGCCATCTGGGAGTACACTGAGAGGGAAAGACATGTAGTCTGTCACCATCTTACGGAAACGTTGCCTCCTGCTGACTGGAGCCGTCTCGGATGGTGTAGACATTTGTGGCGCTGCCACAAAAACTTCGCAACATTTGGAACATACTGGTCTTGCCCTGTGCAGAGGCGCTGCTTGTGCTCCCTCTTGTTGCAGAGCTGTCTCCACTGCCTCGACGCACAGAGCTGCTTTGTAAAGCAGTAGCAGCAGCAGTGCTCTCGGCTGGAATGGAGAACATTATGGATTGCACCAGTGTGTCTTGGTACTCCCGCATTTTACGCTCCCGGTTCAACGGTGTGATGAGGCTTTGTAAGTTGTCCCGGTAGCGAGGGTCTAGGAGGGTGTACACCCAATAATCAGACGTGGTGAGAATGTGGGCGATGCGGCGGTCGTTTCTCAGGCACTGCAGCATGAAATCAACCATGTGCTGCAGACTCCCAACTGGCCAACAAACGCTGTCCCCTGCAAGAGGCGTCATCTCTGCCTGCCTTGCATCACCCCACCCTCGCTCTACATACTGACTAGAGCGTTGTGTACCTCCCTCTGTAGGGATTTCTTCCTCCTCCATTGACTCCTCCTCCTCCTCATCCTCCTCACAAAGTGAGCCCTGCCCAGCCCTTTGTGAGGAACCACCTTGCGCTGACTGTCCAGAAGGTGATGGAATTTGTGACTCCTCATCCTCCACCTCTTCCAAAACCTCATCCCTTAGTGCTTGCAGTTTTTTTGAAGCAGGCAGATAAGGGGGACAGTCAGGCTGACTAGTGCATCATCTGCACTCGCCATCTGCGTTGACTCATCAAACGCACGCAAAACGTGGCAGATGTCCTTCATAGAGGCCCACTCAGTAGTGGTGAAGTGTGAACTGCGCAAATTGCGAGTTGATTGCGCCTGATGCAGCTGATACTCCATTACTGCTGGCTGCTGCTCACACAACCGCTCCAACATATGTAACGTGGAATTCCACCTGGTGGGTACGTCACATATGATGCGATGTTCAGGAAGGCGAAATCTGCATTGCAGAGCTGCAATGCGCAATCTGGCCATGCTGGAACGTCGCAAGTGAGCGCATCTAGGCGGACCTTGTGCAGCAGTGCATCAAGATCCGGATAGTCCCTCAAAAAACTCTGCACGACCAAGTTGAGCACATGTGCCAGACATGGTATGTGAGTGAGGTTGCCAAGGCCCAGAGCTGCCACCAGATTTCGGCCATTGTCACACACTACCAAGCCTGGCTGGAGATTCGCTGGCAAAAACCACACGTCGCTCTCCTGCTTGATGGCATTCCAGAGCTCCTGCGCTGTGTGGCTTCGATTCCCCATGGAAATTAATTTCAGGACGGCCTGTTGACGTTTGGCCACGGCTGTGCTCATATCGGTCGCATCAGGTAAGCGTTCACGGGTCCATGTGGAGGTAGACCGTGACGGCTCCTGCAGCAATGATTCTGAGGAACTGGAGTAGGAGGAGGAGTCAATGTGGACAGACTTGATTCCTGCAATCCTTGGAGTTGGCAGAACACGTACAGCGCCACTCGCAAGATCTGTACCCGGCTCCACAACATTGACCCAATGGGCAGTGAGGGAAAGGTATCATCCCTGGCCATGGGTACTGGTCCACGCATCGGTGGTCAGGTGGACCTTGCTACTGACGGCGTTTAGTAGCGCATGTTTAATTTTTCCCTCAACATGCTTTTGCAGAGCAGGGACGGCTTGCCTGCTGAAATAAAATCGGCTGGACACATTGTATTGTGGGACTGCCAATGCCATTAAGTTACGGAAACTGTCAGTCTCCACCAGCCTGAATGACAGCATTTCAAGGGACAGGAGTTTTGCAATGCCAGCATTCAGAGCCTGTGCTCGTGGATGGTTTGCCGAGTATGGCCGTCTTTTATCCCATGCCTGTGCTACCGATGGCTGTTTTGTGGCCTGGGAGTGTGAGGATGACAGGGAACTTGCAGCTGTGGGTGGAATAACACTGGGTCTCTGGACAACAGTGACAGAGGTTCTTCCATGGCGATCCTGTGAGGAAGTCGAACCAGCTGTGTGTGAGCTGGAGGAAGAGGCTCCAACACGAGCTGAAGATGTAGGTGCTGCTGTAGGTTGGCCTACATCTCCAGTGTGTCTTTGGAACTCAACCACGTGCTTTGACCGCACATGTTTCCACATATTTGTGGTATTAAGGTTACTGACATTTTTACCTCTTTTTACTTTTTGATTACACAGCTTGCATTTGACATAGCAAATATCATCTGCAAGTGTGTCAAAAAAGGACCACGCAGTGCAAGTCCTGGGAGCGCCCGTTTTGGCTGTTGGAAGAGAACTGCTACAAACGGGTGCCAAACTGGAGGCTACAGGCAACCGAGTCTGCAGCCTACCTCTCCCTACTGTTTGGACCGTTGGGGCAATCTCTTCCTCAGAGCTGCTACCACCACCTTCCTGTTCCTCACGCCATGTTGGGTCTTGGACCTCATCATCTCCACTACCCTCTTCCAACACCTGCTGCTGTTGGGTGGTCTGGCCAGCACCATGCTCAACAGAAAATGGCACCTGAGTCTCATCATCATCAGATGCGTTCTGCGGTGTGCTGACCATCGGCACTGGCTCACCCGCCTCTTCACATTCAGAGAGACACAGCTGTTGCGCATCACTGCATACTGCCTCTTCTTCACATTCCAGAATGCTGCTTGGCTGGGCCCCTGTTTGCAAGCCAACAGATTCTGAGAACAGAAGCAGAGACTCAGCTGGCTCCAGTTCAGAACTCTCTGACTGCCTGGGCAATTTGGCAGGCGGTGAAGAGACAGATGGTTGTTCAACAGTGCTGTGGTCCTGAGAGGAGGTGGAAGGAATTGAAGTCGATGCATTGGCTGCCATCCAACCAACAACGGCTTCAATTTGTTCTTCCCGCAGCAGGGGGGTACGCTGAGCTCCTACAAAAGTGCGCATAAAGTAACGCTCACGGGGAAAACTGGTGGATGCTGTGTCACTGGGTGCGGCAGCAGCCACAGAATCCCCACGTCCTCTCCCTGCTGAAACTCCACGGCCACGACCACGTGCCTTACTCCCTGCCTTCTTCATCTTGGTAGATTGATAAAGAAAGTCAGAAAAAGTTATAAGGCCTAAGTGTGGTTATTCCTCAGAGACTGCAGTGAACACTGCAGACAACTGTTCACTATCTGTGAAAGGCTCCTTTCTGTACTTCTATAGTGTTTGCAACCAATGTATTGTATACGGATGGAAGCGCGTCACACTAATAGATTAGATTTTTTTCAAATATAATGGAGAAGCACCAATTGGAGAAAAATGAAAAGGATGGGGCACTGAGACACGCTCAGCAGAGTACAAGCAGCAGTGCTTGAACAAGTAACTGGAGCGTGATGTGCACTCAAAAAATAAAAAACACAGACTGAAGTGAATACTGAAACTGTAACGGGTCTGGTAGGTGGAACCACTGACGGAAACGGGTCTGGTTGGTGGAACCACTAAGCTTTATTATACAAGACAATTTACTTGCAAGAGAGCGGGTGGCATCCGGGAATAGGACAGGGAATCACGGCAATTAGCCAGGCAGTCTCTGGACAGGCAGGTTGTCACAATAAGTGACCAAGGAAGTCTCTGGACAGGCAGGTTGTCACGGCAAGTGACCTGGGCAGTCTCTGGACAGGCAGGTTGTCACGGCAAGTGACCTGGGCAGTCTCTGGACAGGCAGGTTGTCACGGCAAGTGACCAGGGCAGTCTCTGGACAGGCAGGTTGTCACGGCAAGTGACCAGGGCAGTCTCTGGGCAGGCAGGTTTGTCACGGCAAGTGACCAGGGCAGTCTCTGGGCAGGCAGGTTGTCACGGCAAGTGACCAGGGCAGTCTCTGAACAGGCAGGTTGTCACGGCAAGTGACCAGGGCAGTCTCTGGACAGGCAGGTTGTCACGGCAAGTGACCAGGGCAGTCTCTGGACAGGCAGGTTGTCACGGCAAGTGACCAGGGCAGTCTCTGGGCAGGCAGGTTTGTCACGGCAAGTGACCAGGGTAGTCTCTGGGCAGGCAGGTTGTCACGGCAAGTGACCAGGGCAGTCTCTGGACAGGCAGGTTTGTCACGGTAAGTGACCAAGGCAGTCTCTAGACAAACAGGCATATACGACCTGAGCTGGTGGAGCCTCCGGGTAGGCTGCAGTCGGATGGCAGATGATCGCTCCCAGGTGAGCAGGCAAGAGTCTCTGGAATAGCCGGGGATCTCCGCAGATGATGTCCGAACCTCTGGATAGAGCTGCAGTCGGATGGCAGATGATCGCTCCCAGGTGAGCAGGCAAGAGTCTCTGGAATAGCCGGGGATCTCCGCAGATGATGTCCGAACCTCTGGATAGAGCTGCAGTCGGATGGCAGATGATCGCTCCCAGGTGAGCAGGCAACAGCCGGGGATCTCTGCTGAAGATGTCCGAACCTCTGGATAGAGCTGCAGTCAGATGGCCGACAGGCAAACAGACAGGTAACAGGCAGGCAACTGGAAACAGGAGCTGATGGCTGAAGCAGAGTTAGACTGCACAGAAACAACATTGTTCGGGCACCTCCATTAAGGAGGAAGCCCTTAATATAGGGTGGAGTCCACCAGCATTGGCTGGAGACTGATTTGGAAAATGCGCGCGGCTCCTTTAAGAGCGGGGGAGGGTGCGGGCGCGCGCCCTAAGGCCAGCAGCAGGGAAGGAGCGCGCGGGACCAGCAGGGCGGAAGGAGGACGCCGAGGATGCCAGAGGCGCAGAGGAGGCTGGGAGCACTGAGGACGCTGAACGCAGGTGAGGAGAGCGACGTCCCTGTCTGGCAGCAGGCAGGGACGCGGGCGCTACAGAAACACAACTGTTCACAATCTGGGAAAGGCTACTCCTTTGTCTACTTCTATAGTGTTTGCAACCAATGTATTGGATACGGATGGAAGCGCGTCACACTAATAGATTAGATTTTAAATGGAATGGAGCAGAACCAATTGGAGATAAATGAAAAGGATGAGGCACTGAGACACGCTCAGCAGAGTACAAGCAGCAGTGCTTGAACAAGTAACTGGAGCGTGATGTGCACTCAAAAAATAAAAAACACAGACTGAAGTGAACACTGAAACACAACTGTTCACAATCTGTGAAAGGCTACTCCTTTGTCTACTTCTATAGTGTTTGCAACCAATGTATTGGATACGGATGGAAGCGCGTCACACTAATAGATTAGATTTTAAATGGAATGGAGCAGAACCAATTGGAGAAAAATGAAAAGGATGAGGCACTGAGACACGCTCAGCAGAGTACAAGCAGCAGTGCTTGAACAAGTAACTGGAGCGTGATGTGCACTCAAAAAATAAAAAACACAGACTGAAGTGAACACTGAAACACAACTGTTCACAATCTGGGAAAGGCTACTCCTTTGTCTACTTCTATAGTGTTTGCAACCAATGTATTGGATACGGATGGAAGCGCGTCACACTAATAGATTAGTTTTTTTTCAAATATAATGGAGCAGCACCAATTGGAGAGAAATGAAAAGGATGAGGCACTGAGACACGCTCAGCAGAGTACAAGCAGCAGTGCTTGACCAAGTAACTGGAGCGTGATATGCACTCAAAAAATAAAAAACACAGACGGAAGTGAACACTGAAACACAACTGTTCACAATCTGTGAAAGGCTACTCCTTTGTCTACTTCTATAGTGTTTGCAACCAATGTATTGGATACGGATGGAAGCGCGTCACACTAATAGTTAAATTGCATGGAGCAGCAAGAATTACACTGAAGAAAAAAAAAGAGTCTGTGAGTGACACTTGCAGATGCCTACAGACAGCGTTGCATGCAGAGCAAACTGCAGCGTCACCTGCACTCTCACACACACCTTGCACAGAGCTGTTAAAACAACACTGGCAAAAGGAAGCTTTACACAGCGGTTGGTAAACTAGCCTGCCTAAAGCCCAGTACACAAAATCGCATATCTAACTGTCCTCAGAGTCAGCAGAGCAGCGTTCTGTCCCTAACTGAGTTCACAGCACAGTGACGCTAAAATGGCGGCGGCGCCTTTTATACTGCATTCTGACATCATTTCAGCAGCCAATCACAGCCATGCCATTAGTTAAGATGACCGCAGCATTACAGGATGTGCCCACACTTCATAAGATTCCTCATTGGCTGACTAAAATCACATTGCCTCTCAAAGAATTATGGGAATTCCGATTCCGGTATACGATATTGGGAAAATATCGGAACTAAGTATCGGAATTCCGATACAGCGAATATCGGCCGATACCGATACTTGCGGTATCGGAATGCTCAACACTACTTACCACTGTCATGGCTCAACTCCAAGGGTCGATCAGGTGAACTTTGGCTGCGTGGTCAAATTCCCTCTCTTTTGGACCACAGCCTGTTTTGTTTCTGTCCAACTGCTGATAATGCTCTTATCTTTCTTTTGCTATGCTTAGCTGTGTTGATTCTGTGCAGGTGTTTTCACTTTCTCGTTTGGTTTGCCCTATCACATCTTGGGAGTGGCTATTTCAACTCTCCTAGCATATGTAGCCTTTGCTGGCTACATTCGAAGTTAAATGGATGTTTGGAATCCCAGATCCCCAGTTAAGGATTACCTTGCTGAGGTTTTGTCTATTACTTCTCCTGCAGTTTATTTTTGTTTCCCCTTCACAGCACTCTTCCCATTTTGTTACATTAAGGGTCTGGGGATTTTCACAAATATTAATTGTCTTTTTGGTTCCTTTCTTTTTCTTCTGTCTTTCATGTATGACTGAATGACTGTGTGAAGACGTCCTTAGCCCTGTGCCTCACCCTCTGTCTATGTGCACTACATTCTTTTGTTGTTGTTTTTGGTTACACTCTGTGTATAGTTGAGGGTGCAGTTAAGGACACTCAGGGGGGGAGTGGGAGAGCCATTGCGTAATTTAAGCATACCAACCTCCACAATCAGGCAGGGACAACTCAGGGTCAAGTTTGTTATTTGCCTAGTCTGTTTGGGAACCTGAAGTGAGCAGGTTTAACATCTCCCTTGGTTTGTTCATCCAAGAGTGATAGTACTCAGCCATAGCATTATAGCCAGACCATTATTGTGTGCTGGGGCACTAAGGCTAGTTTCACACTAGTGTTCGGCAGGGCTGCGGAGGACTGTGTAGTTCCTCTGTTAAGCCCAGCCCACTGCCACACCTCTTACTTCAGCTTCACCTACGTCGGCATGTGTCCTGCGTACCCTATCTTTAACATTGGGTACACAGGCCATGCGAATGTATGCAGATGCCTGCGCATGCGTCGTTTTGAAGCTGCACCGAGCTGCGCCGAACGCAATATGTTGCATTTTGTTGTGGTTGGTGCAGCATCAAAGCGACGCATGCGATGGCATCCGCATACATTTGCATGGCCTGCGTACCCAATGTTAACGATAGGGTATGCGGGTCGCATGCCGACATTGGCGGAGCTAAAGGCGGAGGTGCATCAGTGGGCGGGGCTTAACGAAGAAACTATGCAGCCCTGCCGAATGCTAGTGTGAAACTAGCCTTACACAAACTGTGGTCCAAAAGAAAGGAAAACTGACCGCACAGCCAAGGGTCACCAAATCGAGCCCCGAAGTCGAGCCATGAAAGAACCCCCATTCTACAAGGGGACATCAGACACTCAGAAACTCACATTGTCTGACAACACTGATGGAACTCCCTTATTAAACGATCCACATAAAGATCCTTCAAATTAACCCAGGAGTTGTCGAATATTGGAGCTTGCCATCTTGACACTCCGTAATAAGTCTTTCATTCCATCTCCACTTGTTGCTATTAATGTTGTGTCATCTGCGTTTGTTGATGACTAGTCCAACAATTTTGATTTCTTCTTTTTCGTTAAGACCAGACTTCCTGAAAATAGCTTCTGCATATAAATTGAAGCAAAATGGTGACAGGGTGCAGCCTGACTGATGCCTCGCTCTACTTTGAATCATGCCATGTCGCCATTTTCCGTTTGGAATGTTGCTTCTTGGCCAATGTAAATGTTTTTAATGAGACTAACCAGATAGTTCAGGACACCTATATCCTTCATAGTATTACAAAGTTTTTGGTGATCAACACAGTCGAAGGCTTTGATGATGAAAAAATAGATCTCCTTGTACTATTCTTTGGCCTTTTCCATTATCTATGTAATGTTAGCAATTACATCTCTTGTTCCTCTGCTTATTCTGAATCCTGCCTTTTCGTCTAGCAGCTCACTGTCAAAATAAGACTGCAACCGTCTTTGTAGCACCTTCAATAGTATTTTGCTGGCATGAAATATGAGAGCAATAGTCCAATAGTTTTCACAATCGGTAGCATCTCCATTCTTTGAAATAGGAATAAACACCAATTTTGTCCAGTCATTAGGCCATTTACCAGTGACACAGGCATGTGATGACATCAACTACTGCTTCAGAAGACTTTATTAGGTCTATTGGAATATTGTCACATCCAGGCACTTTGTTGTTGGACAAAAACTTTATCGCAGCAAAGACTTCGTCTTTAAGTATGTTCGGTTCTCTATCATTTCCAGTCTCAGTTTTTTCCCATATCACAATCAAACTTTGAAGCTGCCTGTTGTCTATTCCTTATGTGCAGCTTGATTCTAATCTTTGCTGTCAAAAGTTCATGATCAGTTCAGCAGTCAGCTCCTGATCTTGTTTTCACGATCAACGACCTCCATCCTTGGTAATCAGAGATGGAGTCAATCTGATTTGTAAAGGACATATTTGTTGATTTCCATGAGTAGCGTCTCTGTTTGTGATTTTGGAAGAAGGTATTCATGATGGACAGTGGATTTGTCATACAAAAATCAATGAATCTTCCTCCAGTCTCGTTTTGCTCATCAAGTCCGAAGTTTCTAACATTGGTTCCTTGTTTGCCTTGGCCCACTTTGGCAGTAAAGTCTCCCATGATAATAAGTAAGTCTTGTTTTGTTGTCTTGTCGATTTCTTCTTGTACTTGATAGTAGAATATTCCAGCCCCATTTTAAGAGAAATTTGGAACAAAAAATCTATTTTTTATGATCTTATGGTTGACACAATAAAAATGAATAGGTAAAAAAGTAATTAAATATATTAATGCATAAATAAATAATATAAAATTGATAAAGAAGAAAATGAAGTGTCTAGCACTATCAAATTTCTGGTATTTAAAAGTTATTGTAATGTAAAGAGGAACATAATTTAAAAATTATTTTAGTGACTTCTGTTTGTCTTAATAAATATGCTGGAAAAAAAAATCTTACATATCGTAAAAATTAGGCCTTGAGTATCACATGAAAAGGAAGCAAAAATTATTTTGAATAACTGAACAAGAAAAAATAAATCACATGTTCGAAAAATCCCAAATGTATCTGGTCATGAACAGAAAAAAATGCTTTGGTCTTGAACTCTTTATGATCTGTATTTTGCTATTAAATTTTAATATTTAAAATTTGAATTGAAAAGATGTTCTGATTTTGTGAGGAAGAAATATAAAAGAACAGAACACATTATTACACTTGAGACTTTAGTGCTTTAGGTCACCAGTTTACGATGTGTCTATAAAATTTTGACATAGCCCTATAATTCAGAAGCGTATGCATAATACTGTGTTTGTTTTAAGTAGGAGTATGAAGCGGTTATCAGCGCTCTACAGAAAGGACCAGAACTACTTACACTAGTCGCCTATTGAACCAGCGGGAGGCAGAAAGTTGTATTTAATCCCTCAGCAGTAGATAAAACCCTACCAATTATAGTTGTATAATAAGGACTGTACTAGTGTATTATTTGAATCTCTAAAGAGCTTTGTGATCCAGAGATGAAACGTGCAACGCTACTGCATGGCTATTATTACTTCTATTCAATGAAACTCATCTCTCTTTGCCATGCACAGAGATAGAAGTTTGTGTAGAATATATATTTACTCTCATTGTAAAAGATTGGTTCTAATAACAAAACTGTAAGCTTTTGCTCAAGAATGTAAGGGAGTCTCGACATCAAAACCTGTCTTTTATCATCCAATTCAACAGCTAACCTACAAGAACCATGTTCGTGCTATAGTATATGCCAACATAAGTAGAAATGTACAGTAGTATTTTATTTTTATTGTCAACTAGCTGAAGAGCCCGGCGCTGCCCGGGCATAGTAACTAACTACGGTTAGTTATAACAAATTATAATGATTATATCTATATATATAAAGCTGAGTGCATAGCCCTGCCCACTCCGCGTAGCCACATTCACTATAATATCCCACACAATCCCGTCAGCCAGAGCTACCGGACAACTACCCCTAATATCCCACATTGTCCCATCAGCCAGAGCCACCGGACTACTAATATCCCACATCATCCTGTCAAAGCCACCAGACTACTACCCCTAATATCCCACACAATCCCATCAGCCAGAGCCACCGGACTACTAATATCCCACATCATCCCATCAGAGCCACCGGACTACTATCACTAATATCCCACATCATCCCATCAGCCAGAGCCACCGGACTACTACCGCTAATATCCCACATCATCCCGTCACAGCCGCCAGACTACTACCCCTAATATCCCACATCATCCCGTGAGCCAGAGCCACCGGACTACTACCCCTAATGTCCCACATCATCCCGTCACAGCCGCCAGACTACTACCCCTAATATCCCACATCATCCCATCAGCCAGAGCCACCGGACTACTACCCCTAACATCCCACATCATCCCGTCAGCCTGGGGTCAGAACCAGAACGCTGAGTGGAATGGTTCTAACTTCCGTACTGGGGATCCCTTTAATAGAGGCCTGGGGTCAAAACCAATGCGCTTGATGGATTTGCCCTGACTTCCATACCAATGATCCCTTTAATAGAGGCCTAGGGTCAGTACCAGAGCATTTGAAGGCAATTGCCCTGACTTCCATACCGAGGATCTCTTTAAGAGAGGCCTGGTGTCAGAACCAAAGCGCTGGATGGATTTGCCCTGACTTTCAAACCAATTATCCCTTTAAGAGAGGCCTGGGGTCAGAATCAGAGCGCTGAGGGATTTGCCCTCACTTCCATACCGGGGATCCCTTTAAGAGGGGCCTGGGGTCAGAACCAGAGCGCTGAGTGGAACGGTCCTAACTTCCATACCAATGATCCCTTTAAGAGACCCTGGTGTCAGAACCACGCAGTCACTGTCTGCTGAGGTGTTGTCGTGGAGTGAGAAAACTGTTGCTCATTGCAACCAATCACAGCTCTGGTGAAATCAAAGATGCTTAGTGATTGGCTGCAAGGAAAACTGTTGCTCATAGCAACCAATCACAGCTCAGCTTCTTTTAAACAGCTCTGGTGAAATGAAAGATGCTTGTGATTGGTTGGTGATACACACACACACACACACACATTCAATTTTATATATATAGATTAAGTAGAGCATTGAAGAAATCGAGTAAAAAAATGTATTGTGGCACAACAAATGCGTGATGTAATGTCGAGACTACTAATCAAAAGAGTCTGTCATGCCGTCAGGTAACAGATGAATTTTAGGGCTTTGGTCAGGCTGGTGACCTAGCTGGTGACTTAGCTTCTGAACCAGGTTTCTGCAAATATTTTTGATCACCTCTAAGAAACTTCTGAAAAACATTTTGACAAAAAGACTATTAAAATTCTGAACTACAAGAATGTATAGCACACCCTTAAAATTATTCAGACTGCTGTTTTTTTTATAGGCACAAAAAACCCTATCTGAACCTGGCCTGAATGGGAGCACAGGGATGTCATTTGTTGAAGAGCTTTGAACACAGAAGAACTGTGCAGGAAAATATTGAGAAAATTGCTTTGGATAAACTCTCCAGATATCAGTCTGAGGATTGTGAGAAAGTCAATGGCTTATTTTGCTGTAAGGTAATTTTGTCTCAGATGCAACCTTTTATGTAAAACTAATCATGAGTCAGATTAAACCATATGCTATGTCTGCGAAGTCTGATTTTGCTGTGGTGTCCTTTGATTGCAGTAAATGTGACCTTGATAAATAGTAAATATCATAGTTCACAGGAATGACATTCTTCCATAAATGTGAATTCTGTACACAAAATTTGTAATAAAAACAAATACATGATTTCCTGAATAAAGCATACTAAACTTCTTTAATTGGAAACATAATTTCATTTTGTCCTGGCTTCTACTCATAATTTACTAAAGTTTGTGTTGGAAAAAAGGCTAAAAAGAGGTTATGAATTTATTTGCTTGTCAATAACTAGTTCATAAAGGGGTCCTCATAGCACAGATCAAAGTGGGCCCCAAATGGTGACATATTTTGTCACATAGGCCAAAAGGGTCAGAGCGAACAGAGGTAAAAGGTAGGAGTGTAACATGACAAGGGCATTGCAGTATTTTGCAGCTGGTTAATTTGGTAGGAGAGGCTTACAAAAGTGGGGTTGACTGGAGTAGAAATTGTTTTAGGAGTGGCTTGGGGTGCTGGTGGACTGTAGTTTCCTGCAAGAAAGGAAAAATAGTTCTATCTAAATATCTAAAATCTGAAATACAGCAGGCTTTTTCACATTTAGCTAGTGAAAAAATATTAATTAGAATGCAATACTCGTGCATGGAGCACCATAGAAGCCGTGCACAACACACTTGTAGGACATGTGCCATGCTGGCTTTGTCTGTGGACCTCAGTAATGGCCAAAAACAAGTGCTGGAAGGTAAATTTAACAGCCACACTGGACACTATCTAGCTACACTATCTGACTGATATACAACCACCTATCTAACTAGCTAAAATCTTGCTGCCAACAGTGCCAACATTCGGATCAGATTCTCTGCGCTGTTATAGTATCAAAATGGCGCTAAAACAAGATGTCCGCTATTTATATGGAGAGGGACATGTGATTTCAGCAGCCAATGACACAAGACATTGTGTCAGCACATTGTGGATGTTTCCTGCGCCCTGATTGACTAGCCACAATGTGCACACATAAAGTTAGGAAAAAGATGACTGTTTACAAGAATACCGCGTCTCTGAGCTCTGCAAACCCCCTCCCCTCATCAAACACGTGCCAAATGCTCATGATACACCACCATTATCAGCAGCAGGGTAAGAAAAGAAAGGCAATGAAAATTAGAAAGCAGTTGTTATTCTTACCTTCTGACCAATTTCTGGACTATTTCTGGTATATTTCTGATGTAACACTTTAAAGATGTCACAGTTAAAATGATGTCGCATCTGACTAAGGTAATATCTGACCTGCTCTGTTCAACTTATACCATTGAAATGTCCATGAAATGAAGCCAGGTGAGAGAGAGGGAGGAGGAGAGGGGCAGGAGGATGGTTCACAGCAGGGAGCAATTAGCAGGTTGCACTTAATAGGACATTTGACTAGCATCAAAGCTGAAGAAAAAGACAGAATAAGATGGAAGGATAAGACTAGGTGTGAGGAGCACAGACATATCAATATGCATACTGTAAATTTGAAGTATGATACATGGAATTAAAGTGAAGGGAAAAAACAGAGTACACACATACCAGTTAAAGAGAAGTGAGTAAGAGGAAGCTGTTATCAGCCGTGCACTTTGCTGTGTTTTCATCCTCAACATGATATCATCAGCTGCTTATCAGTTTTCTGGTCTCTCTACATGGGATAGAAGCAATGATGAAGTTAAGCAAAATTAGAAAACCGCCTGCCTAAAGGTACTGCCACACTAAACAATCCCGCTAGCGATCACGATAACGACGCATACTAATGCGATCGCTAGCGGGATTGTTTCTATATCGCTAAGTGCGGCCACATTTAGCGATATAGTTAACGACGCTATCGCCGTTAGCGATCTTCTTAACGACTTTAGCGGTACAAAAGTACCGCTAAATCGCTAAGAAAAGGTGCCACACTAGCGATATATACTTACCCAGCGGGAGCGCCGACGAGAAAATAGGGTCCGGAACGATTCCAGCGACGAGCGAGATCACAGCAGGAAGCTCGTCGCTGGCAGCTGCCGCACTGAACAACATCGCTAACGGGATCGCTAAATAGTGACGTTTTTTAGCGATCCCGTTAGCGATATTGTTCAGTGTGGCATACCCTTAAGGCCGGGTTCAGACAAGTATATGCAAAATTATCTGCTTTTCCTCCTGGACATTTTTTAGCACCCATGTACCATGCATATGTCTGTTTTTAATATTGAATGTATATGTATTTTACATGCAATTTTAAATTATATACTCTAAATTTGGCACTATAACAATTATACAGCCATCTTCAAGATCACCAGGTTGCACAAACATCATTTTATTTTGCTTATAGAGCATTTAATAGCACTGTTTTTGATTGGGCTAAATTCCACTTGAAAAAAATTGCTAATTTCTAATAGTGACCATTTTTTGCATTTAGTAATTATAATGATTGCTTTAACTTGAAAAAGTCTGCAGTTCAGACAGGTAATAGTGCTGCAAGCAAGAACAATCATTACTCACATGTACAATAATGTAATAATGATATTGTTTTTATAATCCTTTTAAACTACATTGATGACTTATCCTAAGGACATTGTTGACCTTTCATATAGATTGGCCATCATTTTCACTGTATTGGAAACAACTTTTTTCCACTTTTTAGTTAAATCTAGGATTATCTAAGCAACGTGTAACCTCACCTGGGAGCAACTTCAACACATTATGCCAAAGCCTACAGCCCAACATTGACTAGAGGTAGCTGAAGGGTTTTCTAACTGCCTTGGTGATCTTCATGGGAAACACATTATGTTGAACAAGCCAAATTCAGGGTCCAGATACCATATTTATAAACATTCCTTTACGGTAGTGCTGTTGATTTTGGCATACAGCCACTACTGGTTTACAACTGTAGGTATTGGGGCAAATGCTGCCATGCTGCTTTGCTGTTCTGAGGTCCTCAGTTCAAATACCACCAAGGACAACATCTACAAGGAGTTTGTATGTTCTCCCTGTGTTTGCTTGGGTTTCCTCTGAGTACTCCGGTTTCCTCACACAAACTGATAGGGAATTTAGATTTGGAGCCCCATTGGGAAAATGATGACAATGTCTGTAAAGTGCTGTGGAATTAAAGGTGCTAATTAAGTATAAAAACAAATATGGTGCACTGCAGATTATAGTGTCTTCAGTGCTTCCAGAATGGGTCAGTAATTTCATGCCAACCAGCATCTTAGAAACTTGTTCACTGAACGATCCTCCATGACCATCTGCCCCATTGTACTCGCTAGTAATGAGTCCTATGGACTTTCTACAAATTTGCTGTGACTATTTCCACACTATGGCATGATAGAAAAAGGGCATTTTTTAGTATCATCTAACCAGTGGCAGAAGGTTTGTTGAATGTGCCTTTGCCATTCTGTGCAAATGATGACAGGTGTTTGAGATTTACATAGAAGGATGAAGCAAATATAAACTTTGTTATTGCAGTTTTTGTCATTCTCCACAATTATATACTCATGTATGATTGTTCAATATTTTAGGGAATAGTCATAAAGAAGCACTTCCATGAAGTGTTATTTTTTTCATTAAATCAGAGCATATGTGTATGTAGTGCAGTGTGTGTGTTAGTATACTCAACTGCTGCCACCATCTCCTGTGTCTAGTGCCATTCCGCACCTCTTACGAGAGAAGTCATCTCCTTCAGGCCATCCGGATCACTCTATCACTCTGCTTTATGAGTAAGGCAGAAGTCTCTTTTATAATGTAAACCTATTGAAAATTGTTCTGAGGCTACATTGGCTTACACTGTAAAATCCACTTCCGGGTCACACACAGCACAGTTTGATCTGAAGAGTCTTAAGAGCGGAGACGTCATTCAGAAGAGGAGAGGAATGGCGCTGTATCCCAGAGAAGATGGTTATAGATGAGTAACATGCACACTACACTACATACAGTATATGTAATAAAAAATATATACTATATTTATATTATATATGTATATATACTGTATACATATGTGTACATATTTATATGCATATATATTGGACCATTTTTTCCACGCCTACCTAAAATTTAGCATAGTGTTGCATATTCATTTATATTGCAGCCTTTTCTCTAACATCAGAGATAACATCTGCCTAGTCAGCATCTCATACCCACATGATGCACATCATGATGTCATAACGTTCATCGCAGCAAAGCGCAGTGGAGAAAGACCACAAGGGATCACTCAAATTTGACTAGGAAATTTGATTCTGAAATGCCAAATTCTACTTTCAGTAGATTCATTGTTCACTAAAATACACTGTATACTGCATTAATGGGATTGAATATGTGAGTAATTATTATTTTTAATTCACAAGAACTAGACCATTGAGATTCACAAATATTGTGATAACCTTAGCTGTCTGATATACAGGTACTAGAGTTGAGCGAAACAGGTCGGTCAGATTCAAAGGTCGCCGACTTTCGCCAGAGTCGGGTTTCCCATAATGCTTGCAGGCGTCTTTTCTCAGCCAATGAGCAAGGATGTACACTGTGGGCAACGAGATGACATGGGCAGCGGCCACCACCATCTTAGAGAAGGACATTGCAGTGATTGCATTGCTTTGGGGGGCATCATAGTGTCTATAAAAGCCCTGACCTCTGACCGCCATTTTACTTCTGCCGATCTGAACAGTAGGGAGAGGTTGCTGACTCTGTTTATCAGTAGGGAGAGAGTTAGGTTGTGTTTTCATGATCAGGAAACACAGCGCTTTGGACGGAGTGGAAAGTCCGCTCCGCCCAAAGCCTCGCCCCCTAGTGAACGCTCGGTCAATCCGGATGTGTTCATTGAACACATCCGGAATCACCGCAGCGCTACATAGCCCTGTGTTATTTCTCTTGTGGCGACGCAGCGTCGCCGCAAGGGAATAGGACATGCTGCGATCTAAAAAGACGCGCCGCATGTCCGTTAACGCAGGTCTGCCGCCTGCGTGTTTTTAAACATAGTGGAGACGGGATTTCTTGAAATTTCCTCCACTATGCTGTAACATCTGGACGCTGCGTGTTTGCAGCTGCGCCAGTGCACAGCGTCAAACACGCAGCAATTACTGAGTGTCTACTGATCGTGGAAACACACCCTTAGGGCTGGAAACAGAAGTTCTTATGTGCTTGTGTTGATAGCAATTCTGCTGTACAGTTAGGGTGCAGTGACGGGGAGGATTTTCTTGTGTGCAGCAGCGCTGGTTATTAGGCTGCCTGCCAGTGACAGGGGAGGATTTTCTTGTGTGCAGCAAAGGTTGTTAATAGGCTGCCTGCTAGATATATTGCTGTGTGTACACTGCAGTGCAGACTGCTTTTTAAACAGCACTAATACTTTTATTCTTTTTTTCTGCACAGTTACCGAGCGTTCATTCTTTCCCACACCGTATAGAGCAGTACGCTCCTCACACATTACCGTGTACCAGCTGGTATCACGGACATATACATGCTGACTATCTGTGTGTGACTCCGGAAATATATACAGAGATTTACAATTACCCCTAGACTGTATACAGCTGTACGCTTGTGATACAGTGCCGTTTTTCTGCTTTTTATATTCTGGTCTAATCCATACTGAGCCTGTAAGCGTCTGTGTCTGACTCCAGAAACATATACGGAGATTTACAATTACCCCTAGACTGTATACAGCTGTACGCTTGTGATACGGTACCCTTTTTCTGCTTTTTATATTCTGGTCTAATCCATACTGAGCCTGTGAGCGTCTGTGTGTTACTCCGTAAATATATACGGAGATGTAAAAATTGCCCCAACATTATATACACCTGGTATCTTCTGATACAGTACCCTTTTTCTGCTTTTTATATTCTGGTCTAATCCATACTGAGCCTGTGAGTGCCTGTGTGTTACTCTGGAAATATATACGGAGATTTAAAATTACCCCAACACTATATACACCTGGTATCTTCTGAAACAGTACCATTTTTCTGCTTTTTATATTCTGGTCTAATCCATACTGAGCCTGTGAGCATCTGTATGTTACTCCGGAAATATATACGGAGATTTAAAATTACCCCTAGACTGTATACAGCTGTACGCTTGTGATACAGTACCCTTTTTCTGCTTTTTATATTCTGGTGTAATCCATACTGAGCCTGTGAGAGTCTGTTTCTGACTCCGGAAATATATATGGAGATTTACAATTACCCTGTCAGTATTCCGGGTTTTCTAGGTAACTTTGTCAATGATTTTGCCCTTTGTTAAAATGGAGTTTGCTGTTTTCTGTGCCCTACTTCCTGTTCGTTTGTTTAAAACCCGGCTCAGGTGCTGGCTTCACTGCTGGAATATTCTGCTTCCGTTTCCCTGCAACCCAGCTGCTTTGTTCCTCACAGATCTTTTGTGTATTTACCAGGAAAGTGCATAACCTTATCTTCAGGTGTTTCTCAGCCACAGCAGTTTCTACCCATGGCTCTGGACATTCTCTGCATATGTAAGTTGCACGTACTGTGTTATCACTAAACTGTTGACTTGGGAATTTAACCCTTGGTTCACTCCATCTGATAAGAACTGTGTTTCTGAACTGTTGCTGTTTAACCCTTTGTGCATTACCTCTGGTGAGAGCTGTTGGAACTGTTACTGGAACCTTACTGACATATGAACTTGTTGTTGGACTTCTCTGAATTAAGCCACAACTGAGATTAACTTGTTCCTGGACCTCCCTGTGTTTTCTGCATACCTGGATCTGACTCTTCACACACCAGCAGTGTGTAAATCCAGCCACGTTACCTGTGCATCAGACTTACCTTGTGGTCACATTTGTGTGAGGACTCCGTCGTAAGAACTTTACCACCCTCGCTATAGAGGTTCAAGGACTTATATATCCGGATTCATATAACTGGACTTGTGTATATATATATGGACTCATTGCATGTCACTACGGGTTGTTTGAATATTGTTTTTGGGTGTTTTGCTGTTTCACAAATACATTATTTGCATTCAAAGAAACCCGTCTCTGATTGTTCATTGCCCCACGCTATCAGAATCCTCGAGTTCCTACAATAGTATTACAGGATATTCCAGCCTAAAAAAGAGGATTCTGCTGGGGCAATGACGGAGACACGGGCAGATAAATTGTTCACCATAGTTAACTCCTTGCAGCAGGAGGTGGCGGCTGCACTCAATCAGATTAGAGACTTGGAGTCTCGGGTTAACCACAATGCACAGGGGTTTGGTCAGGCTCTCCAAGATCTACGTTCTAGGTTAGGAGTCCTGGAGGCCTTACCTACTGAGCCTACCTCATCCACCAGTATGCCCAAATTGCCTCCATTCCGTTTTAATGGTGACCGAAGTCAATTCCGTGGGTTTGTTAATCAATGTATATTATTTTTTGATGTACATGCCTCCTACTACCGGTCTGATAGATCTAAGGTTCTATGTATTATTATGTTGTTGACATCACGTGCACTGGCTTGGGCAAATCCTATGGTTGAAAGTCATGATACCCGTCTAAATAATTTGGACAATTTTCTGGCAGCCATGGCGCAAATGTTCGACGATCCCAACCGCCGTGCTACCGCTGAATCTGCCTTGCTTTCCTTACGCCAGGGGAAACGGTCAGTCATAGAATATGTTACTGAATTTAAAAGGTTAGTGGTGGACACCCAGTGGGAAAACAATGCTTTATTACCAATCTTTAGAAAAGGTTTGTCAAATGCAATCAAGGATGAGCTAGCTCGTTCAGAGTCTCCACAGGAGTTTGAATTGTTTATACAGCACTGTGTACGTATTGATATCCGTTTAACTGAACGCAGACAAGAAAAATGGGCCGCTGTAAATCGCATTACTAATTACTCTCTTCCGTCCAGGGAAACCACAGGCAAAAACCCGCGAGAGGCTGAGGAGGTGCCTATGCAGGTGGACTCACTGCAGAGACGTGAGAATAATGAACGCCGCGAACACCGTCTCCGTGAGCGCTTATGTTTCTATTGTGGTCAATCGGACCATTTCCTCATCAATTGTCCTAAATGTCCTAGGCGACCCAACAAGGTGTTGACGGTAGTAGGGGATTATGATAACACAGACGCTGAGTCTGAAGTTTCGGAAACCAGTCTACATCTAGATGCGGTTTTTCCCCCAATACTGATGCCGACTTCCCCTAAAGATCAAGGGGAGAAATATTCACATTGTTCTCTTCCTATACAGATTCAGTGGGAGGAACAGTGGATATCAAGTTCTGCCATGATAGACTCTGGAGCAGGTGGGAATTTCATGGATTCTTCTTTTGCAGAGGAACATGGTATAAAGACACAACTAAGAGCTTCACCAATCACTATGGAAACGGTGGATGGTTCCCCATTAGTTTCTGGACCAGTAGATCGGGAGACAGTGCCTCTGGAGTGTAAGATGGAACCAGACCATCAAGAAACACTTTCATTCATGTTAATATCTTCTCCTCATTTTCCTGTAATTTTAGGAATTCCCTGGTTACGGTCACAAAATCCAATCATCAATTGGGAAACCAAGGAGATAACCTTTCTCCCGAAGTGCAGTTCTACCATCAGTCCAACTGTGGCGGCTCCAGTTACCCAGAACTTGGAAGAGGTGATACAGGTACCTACTCTCCCTCTGATTTATCAGGAATTCTCAGACATTTGTGATAAAAGGAAGGCAGATCAAATTCCCCCACATAGACCGTATGACTGCCCCATAGAATTGCTTCCTGGAGCAGCGATTCCTTTCGGCCATGTTTACCCGTTGGCGGCTCCGGAATTAAAATCTTTACGAGAGTATATAGATGAGAATTTAGCCAAGGGGTTTATCCGACCATCTTCTTCACCAGCGGGAGCTCCAATATTCTTTGTAAAGAAGAAGGATGGTACTCTAAGACCCTGCATTGACTACCGGGAGTTAAATAAGGTAACCATTCGTAACAGGTACCCGTTGCCCCTAATTCCAGAATTGTTGGAAAGAGTTCGCCAGGCCAAAGTATTTACCAAATTAGATCTTCGTGGGGCATATAATTTACTCCGTATAGGGCCCGGAGACGAATGGAAGACAGCTTTTAGATGCCGGTATGGACATTTTGAATATTTGGTGATGCCATTCGGACTCTGTAACGCTCCTGCTGCTTTTCAACATTTAGCCAACGACATTTTCAGGGATTTATTGGACCAATATGTGGTAATTTACCTTGATGACATCTTAATCTTTTCTGACTCCTTACAGGAACATCAGGAACATGTCAAGACCGTACTTAGACGTTTGAGAGATAATCATTTGTACATCAAACTCGAAAAGTGTGAGTTCCATTGTTCTGAAATTCAATTTTTAGGCTATGTTATCTCGCCTCAGGGATTGAATATGGAGTCCAGCAAGATCCAGGCAATCTTGGACTGGCCGGTACCAGGAAACATTAAGGAGGTACAACGATTCATTGGCTTTGCTAACTTTTATAGACGGTTTATCCGAAATTTTTCAGAAATTGTCCGTCCCATCACTCTCCTCACCAAGAAGGGGAAGAAGTTTGAATGGTCTTCGCAAGCTCAGGAAGCCTTTGATCGCCTGAAGGGTTGTTTTACCACGGCTCCAATATTGATGCATCCGGATCCTGCACAGCCTTTTATCGTGGAGGTGGACGCGTCTGACTGTGCATTGGGAGCTATCCTCTCACAACGTACCGGAGACAAAGGTTTGCTGCACCCGTGTGCCTTCTTCTCTCGTAGGTTATCTTCTGCAGAACTGAACTATGATGTGGCAGATAAGGAACTTTTGACAATTATTTCTGCCTTTAAGGAATGGAGACACCATTTGCAGGGGGCAACTCAGCAGGTAGTAGTACTCACGGATCATCGCAATTTGGAATTCCTTAAGTCTGCCAGGTGTCTTTCTCCTCGACAAGCTAGGTGGAGTTTGTTCTTGAACCAGTTTAATTTTATTATTTCGTACCGCCCAGGTTCACGTAATGGGAAAGCTGACGCATTATCCCGAATCCATACCGTGGATTCCGTGCCTGGGACCCCGTCGAAGACCATCTTGTCGGAGGCCAATTTCGTTGGAGTGCTCCGGAACCGGGACTTGTGGCAGGAGATCAAGCTGGCCTATGACGGTGACGTATTTCTTGCAGCTCCACCTGACAATGTGAATCTTGTCCTTCGGAATGGTGTGTGGCTTAGAGATCGATGTATTTATGTCCCAGAGGCTGTAAGACTTCGAGTTCTCAGATTGGTCCACGACTCTAAATTGGCTGGTCATAGGGGGGTACAGAAGACGCAGGAATTGTTAACTCGTTTTTTTTGGTGGCCTACCTGCTTGAAGGATGTGAATGACTATGTCCGCTCTTGTGAAGTTTGTGCCCGGTACAAGGTTCCTCGCGTTTCACCTACTGGTCTTCTTAAACCGCTACCTGTACCGTCTCGCCCTTGGGGGTCTATTTCGATGGACTTTATTGTGGAGTTACCCACCTCTGGTGGTAAAAATACTATTTTGGTGGTAGTAGATCGTTTAACGAAAGCTGCTCATTTCATTCCGTGTGCTGGTCTTCCCTCAGCTACAGAGACAGTAGATCTAGTTATCCAGAACATTTTCCGGCTGCATGGGGTACCAGATGACATCATTTCTGACCGGGGAATACAATTTACCTCTAGATTTTGGAAAGGATTTTGTTCTGCGCTCCACATTAATGTTTGCTTGTCTTCTGCATACCATCCTCAGACCAACGGGCAGACCGAACGGACAAATCAAACCTTGGAGCAATATCTACGCTGTTACGTCAGTCATTTGCAGGACGATTGGCTGAAGCTACTTCCTCTAGCGGAATTTTCGTACAACAACTCCCAAAGCAGTTCCACGAAGGTAACGCCTTTTTTTGCCAACCTGGGTTATCATCCAAGTATTTTGCCTAGGTCTCCGGTTACGATTTCGGTACCAGCGGTTGAAGACAGAGTGACGGCGTTGCAACGTAATCTTGAAGTTTTGAAGGACTCCCTGACCACAGCACAGGAGCGTTACAAGAAGTCGGCCGATAGATTCCGGAAACCAGCACCTATGTATAAGGTAGGAGACTCAGTTTGGTTGTCCACCAAGAATCTAAAATTGGGTGTTCCTTCGCAGAAACTGGGACAGAAATTCATCGGTCCATTCAAGATCACTGGGATTGTGAGCTCTGTTGCCTGTCGGTTGAAGCTACCACGGACTTTAAAGGTACACCCAGTATTTCATGTTTCCTTATTAAAACCAGTCTCTCCTAACACGTTTCAGGGACGTATCGTACCTCCCCCTCCACCAGTGTTGGTTGATGGCGAAGAACAATTCGTGGTACAGGATATTGTTAATTCGAGACTTCATAGAAACCGGCTTCAGTATCTAGTTAGATGGCAAGGTTACTCTCCTGAAAATGATTCTTGGGAACCAGTAAGTAACATCAATGCGCCTCTGAAGATTGCTCAGTTTCATCGGAGATACCCGGACAGGCCTGGTCCAGGACCGTCCGGAGGCCGTCTTTAGGGGGGGAGTAATGTCAGTATTCCGGGTTTTCTAGGTAACTTTGTCAATGATTTTGCCCTTTGTTAAAATGGAGTTTGCTGTTTTCTGTGCCCTACTTCCTGTTCGTTTGTTTAAAACCCGGCTCAGGTGCTGGCTTCACTGCTGGAATATTCTGCTTCCGTTTCCCTGCAACCCAGCTGCTTTGTTCCTCACAGATCTTTTGTGTATTTACCAGGAAAGTGCATAACCTTATCTTCAGGTGTTTCTCAGCCACAGCAGTTTCTACCCATGGCTCTGGACATTCTCTGCATATGTAAGTTGCACGTACTGTGTTATCACTAAACTGTTGACTTGGGAATTTAACCCTTGGTTCACTCCATCTGATAAGAACTGTGTTTCTGAACTGTTGCTGTTTAACCCTTTGTGCATTACCTCTGGTGAGAGCTGTTGGAACTGTTACTGGAACCTTACTGACATATGAACTTGTTGTTGGACTTCTCTGAATTAAGCCACAACTGAGATTAACTTGTTCCTGGACCTCCCTGTGTTTTCTGCATACCTGGATCTGACTCTTCACACACCAGCAGTGTGTAAATCCAGCCACGTTACCTGTGCATCAGACTTACCTTGTGGTCACATTTGTGTGAGGACTCCGTCGTAAGAACTTTACCACCCTCGCTATAGAGGTTCAAGGACTTATATATCCGGATTCATATAACTGGACTTGTGTATATATATATGGACTCATTGCATGTCACTACGGGTTGTTTGAATATTGTTTTTGGGTGTTTTGCTGTTTCACAAATACATTATTTGCATTCAAAGAAACCCGTCTCTGATTGTTCATTGCCCCACGCTATCAGAATCCTCGAGTTCCTACAATAGTATTACATACCCCTAGAATGTATACAGCTGCACGCTTCTGATACAGTACCCTTTTTCTGCTTTTATATTGTGGTCTAATTCATACTGAGCCTGTGATGGTCTGTGTCTGACTCTGGAAATATATACGGAGATTTACAATTGCCCCTACACTGTATACAGCTGTACGCTTGTGATACAGTACCCTTTTTCTACTTTTTATATTGTGGTCTATTCCATACTGAGCCTGTGAGCGTCTGTGTCTGACTCTGGAAATATATACAGAGATTTAAAATTACCCCAACACTATATACACAGGGTATCTTCTGATACAGTACCCTTTTTCTGCTTTTTATATTCTCGTCTAATCCATACTGAGCCTGTGAGTGTCTGTGTGTTACTCAGGAAATATATACGGAGATATACAATTACCCCTACACTGTATACAGCTGTACGCTTCTGATACATTACCCTTTTTCTGCTTTTTATATTCTGGTGTAATCCATAATGAGCCTGTGAGAGTCTGTTTCTGACTCTGGAAATATATACGGAGATTTACAATTACCCCTAGACTGTATACAGCTGTACGCTTCTGATACATTAACCTTTTTCTGCTTTTTATATTCGGGTCTAATCCAAACTGAGCCTGTGAGAGTCTGTTAGGGTCTGTGGAACGCACCTAATAAATAATGTAGAGAGGTGCGTTTGCAGCCCGGGGTCCACCGTGCAGGCAGAGCCTGCTGCTAGTAAGATGGCGTTAGTAGCGAACTCTGTTATCTCACAGAGTCGCTAAAATAAACGCTGTAGCACGCTGTGGCAGTTAGTGCGAACTCTGTTAATTTACAGAGCGGCTAGCGGGAATGCCACAGCACTATATGGCGATAAGGGTGAACTCACTTAGCTTCAGTGAGCTGCAAAGTAAAACGCTAGGGCGCTGACTAGGGTTTTAAAGCGAACACTGTTGCATCACAGAGCCGCTGAGAAACCCTACTGTGTCCAGGTACACAGTTAACTGTTGTGCGGATAGCAGTCCGTGGTCATGCAGTCAGCAACACAAACAAACAACTCCTCACCGGTGAAGCCGGTATTCTAGGGGCTTATTTCAGCCAAGCCCTGAACGCGTGCATAAGAATCTCCTCACTGGAGGTGCAGGTATTCTAGGGGCTTATTTCAGCCGAGCCCTAACCACATGCGTGCATGATCACACTGGTGCAAAGCACAAAATTGATTGATACTAGCGCATTGCCGCCAGACCATGCAACCCTTTTATAGTAGCAACTACAGGACCTGCCAGAAAAGGACCAATGAGAAACTGTTCCAGAACACATGTAGTTTCAGGACCTTCCTGGTGGACCAATAGGAGCTGCTGCAGTAACTGAGCATGTGACCCCTGATCTCCAATGAGAGATCTTACCCTGGGCATGCTCAGAAGGGGAAACGCAGGACTTTGTCCTAAAGACGTCTGCTCGCCGCTGACCAGTACTGGCTACAATAGCAGAACCTGGAGAGGCAGCAGCAAATCTCTGGACAGTATTAGACCAGGCGAGACGATAGGACCGACGTCTTTGCTGAGCAGGCTCCACTGCGGCTGGAGATGGATGGGGGACCGCAGCGGGACTGGTTCGAAACTCCCCTTGTGCAGCAGCTGGAACTTGAACCCAAACAGAGTCTGTGTCTGACTCCTGAAATATATTCAGAGATTTACAATTACCCCTACACTGTATACAGCTGTACGCTTGTGATACAGTACCCTTTTTCTGCTTTTTATATTCTGGTCTAATCCATACTGAGCCTGTGAGCGTCTGTGTCTGACTCCGGAAATATATATGAAGATTTACAATTACCCCTAGACTGTATTCAGCTGTACGCTTGTAATACAGTACTCTTTTTCTGCTTTTTATATTGTGGTCTAATCCATACTGAGCCTGTGAGCGTCTATGTCTGACTTCGGAAATATATACAGAGATTTACAATTACTCCTACACTGTATACACCTGGTATCTTCTGATACAGTACCATATATCTGCTTGTATTTTGGTACATTTTCCCAAACATGAGGTAGTATGGTGGAAGAGGCCGCGGACGTGGGCGTCGTGGTCCAGCTTGTACTGATGGTGGTGGTGGTGCATCTGCTGGTAGTGCCAAAAGCACAATAACACCTAAGGCAGGAGGTGTTGAGCCTGCATCATAGTCTGGCTACAGAAGGCCTGGAAGGCTCCCATTTCTGGGAATAGGTAAACCGCTTTTAAAGCCGGAGCATCAGGAACAGGTTTTGGCTTACAATGCCAAAACAGCCTCCAGCTCTATCGCCTCCTCTTCTGAAGTTTCAAAAAATGCAAGCACTGAGTCGTCAGTGCAGGCTCCTGACAAGAACAACACCTTTCCTTGTGTCCTTCACCCCCACCAAAAGTGAAGGATGCGGCAGGCCACACTTCAGATTACTTCATGGAGCTCTTTTCACATACCATGCCTGGGTTATCAAGTCAAATCCTGAATTCCCCAGTCCAAGATGAATCTGACATTGGGTGCACTGATGCACAGCCACAGCTAGATGATTCTGCTGATACATTCACCCAGAGCACTACATTTCCCTCGCAGTCTACTGAGCCAGAATCTGACCCTGATGAAACTCAGGTGCCCCTTCCCGCATACTATACCACCTTACATGGTGACACAGAGGAAGGTGCAGATGAAATTGAAGAGGAGGTGATGGATGACCCAGTTGTTGACCCGGATTGGCATCCATTGGGGGAAGATGGTGCTGCTGGCAATAGCTCAGAAGAGGAGGAGGATCTGCAGCAGGCATCGACATTGCAGCAGCGGTTATCTGGCAGGCCCGTAGCAGTCCAAAAACGTGTTAAAAAAACAAAAAGAGTTGCAGGACAGCTTGGCCAGATGGTCAAATCAGCACAGCGTGCAAGCCCTGAAAATTTATCCCATAGTAGGAAGAGTGCAGTGTGGCACTTTTTTGACCAAAATACTATTGATGAGGCAAAGGTTATCTGTAAGAAGTGTGGAAGGACCTATAGCCAAGGGAAAAATCTTCGAAATTTGAATACTAGTTGCATGCTTAGACAGTTAATCACCATGTGCTTGCAAGAGTGGACGGACTACAAAACCTCAGGTAGCACATGTGCACCTGCTCCTACTGAAGGTAGCCAGCAATGCTATATCGCTTCCCCCACTGTAAGACCACCGGTTAGCACACCACCAGCAAGAAATGTTGAGGTGTCGTCGCAAGGCCAAAGCAGTCAGGGAATCACAATGTTTTTGCAAGGAAAGACTGAATCTAGGCAATCACCACCACCACCACCATCACCAACCTCCTCTCAGTCCGTCATGTCCACCGCTTTTCCCCCACATGCAGCTCTCAAGTCCAGCTCACCCTAGTTGACACTCTGAGTAGGACAAGAAAGTACTCATCCTCTCATCTGCGTATGCTGGCTTTGAATGCCTACATTGCCAAACTGATCTCATTAGAGATGATGCCCTTCCGTTTTGTTGAAATCGCAGCATTCTGAGAGCTCATGGCCTACGCTGTCCCACGCTATGACCTACCCAGTCGGCACTTCTTTTCTAGAAAAGCTATCCCTGCCCTCCACCTGCATGTGAAAGACTGCATTGTTCATGCACTCAAACCATCGGTGAGTGGAAAGGTGCACCTCACAACAGATGCATGGGACAGTAGGCATGTTTGACGAGTAGAATTTTTTGCCCTGTTAAAGGCCCTTTTGACAGACCGTCGGCTGTATCCACGTTCAATAAATCTATCTGAAAGGTCCCTAGCCTGAGTCCTGAAATCCTGTTCATTAGAACATATTCTACGAAGACGCAGAAATTGGCCAGTGGGAATGGCGTTAATCATAGACTTAGGGTGTGCCGAGGAGGCGGGAGCAGCATGTTGGTTGACGTCTCCTTTCTAAAGATACTAGTTTGTAATATATCATCGGAATGCCTTTAACAGGGCAAAAAATTCTACTCGTCAAACATTATTATATAAGAACAAGGAGAAGAAATCTGACCAAAAGATTAGATTTATTACCAATTATCATGCCCAATTTTCACGTATGAAAAACTCTCTAAGTAGGGCATGGCCTATTCTCCAGGCTGATCCTATCTTGAATCAGATTCTCCCTCAAACACCGAGTATTACAATTAGACGTTCTAAGAACCTGAGGGACTATTTGGTCCATAGTCATTACCAGGGTGAGAGAAAATCTACTTTCTTGGATGGTGGCCGTCCTGGGTGTGGCAGTATTCCTTGTGGTCGATGTGTCGCCTGCCCTAATATTGATCGCACTACTACTTTCTTTAATTCCACGGGCACTAGGACATATGAGACCAGGAGACATATTTCGTGTATCTCCAGATATGTTATCTATTTCGCACTTTGTCCGTGCAATTTAATATATATTGGATGACGACACGCCAACTGAAAGTGCGTGTACGTGAACATGTTCTGGGGATTCAGGCGGCCACCGACCACGAGGACCTTGCCACACTCAGGACTATACCACGTCATTTTAAACTCCACCATGGATGTGACAGTTCCCAGCTACGAGTCAGAGGGATTGATACTATTGATCCTGGTATCCGTGGTGGCAGCCTTACTTCTAGGCTGTCACGATGTGAAACTAAATGGATCTGGACGCTAGATACGGTCCACCCCAAGGGTCTCAATGAGGCAATCAGTTTTGTCCCATTTTTGTAATTGTATCAAATAAACCGGGCACACTCCTAGTATGTGTAAATAGTAAATTTTAATACGTACACTTGGTCACAACACTGACGTTTCGGTCTACTTAGACCTTCATCAGTGTACTGTGAATAATAAGTGATCAATAAAGGTTACAAAAATTGAAATGAAGTATATACACATTAGAATGTTGGGTCAGAGATGTAGCATAATGAATCTCTATCAAATCTTTTAGCTAGACAACAACATACTATCCAAAGTACTCAGTATAACACAGGATAAAGAAAAATATAAAGAAGTATTGGACGTACCTAGTGACCAGGTGCAAACAGAAAAACTTATATCTATAGATAGATGTATAAAATGAGAGTAAATGCCCAAACACATCTATAAGTAATGTCATAGGGTGAATAGCACGTGTGAGCATACCGTTTTGTGTGAAGCGTATTGATAAGCTGTTGCATTAAAGGAAAAGACAATCATTATCCAGACTACTCAGTGTTAAATCAGAAAAATGAAGGGAGGTAAGTGAGATCATACCGCTGGTGGCACCTTCTGATGTGCTAGGGATGGTTATTTGCACTGTAAGAAATTATATGGCAGGAGTGGATAATAAGCGCTGTAAAGTCAGGACATAGCCTAGGTCCAATATTTGACAACATATCGCGGACTGGAGCACTTACACTGTGTGTCAGGTAGAGAGAAAGAGAAAAGGAGAGACTCCACGGACGTGGCATCCACCGCTAGTCATGGGGTGAGGAGATCAGAAACTGACCGTGTTTTATGTGCACGATTGACAGGAAGTGCCGTGACCGGAAGTGACGTCAGCGTTTATAGTGGAGATGGTAGAGGATTCTTTGTGCGTTCCACTGGGACTGTTTGCGTTCCAGGAGCAGAGCGCATGCTCGTGAGAGCAGGAAAGGGGAGTGCAAAGTGGTGGAGCGTGATCATCCAATATTAAGGCATATTAATATCGATTCTGTAAAAAAGAAAATAAACTTCAGTGTCATAGAAAATTACAATACTTTCTAGATTTCTGGTCATACTAACATGGCTTAAAGTGGTTAATCAAAGGACAGATTACAAGTCAAATCACAGGGACGAGTACAAATCATAATCCCTGTTTAACCCCTTAGGGTGCAGGGTATTTAACTGGTGGATCCAGAAAGCCTCTCTTTTCTTCAGTTGTGTTATGCGATCCCCACCCCGTCTAGGTTGGGGTACATGTTCCAATACTTGATAGCGTAATTGTGCCACGCTGTGACCTGCTGCAATAAAATGTTGTGGAATGGGGAGAGAGTGTTTTTACATCTTATTGTAGACTTGTGTTTTGATATCCTATCTTTCACACATTGTGTGGTTTCTCCAATATAAAGTAAACCGCAAGGGCATTTTATTAAGTAGACCACATAGTTGGAGTTACAAGTGAAGTATTCTTGTATAGAGTATTTCTTACCCGTATAGGGGTGATGTACGGTGTTACCCTTAATGATGTTGTTACATTGTTGACAACAGAGGCAAGGAAAAGTACCCATTTTTGGGGTTAGTAGAAATCTCTGAGTAATTTTGGGTCTTTTTGGGCCTACGTCTGCTCTGACAAGACTATCTCTGAGATTACGTGGTCTCCTGAAACATGGCATAAAAGGTTGTCGGAAGGACTCCACTTCCGGGTGAGCGTTTTGCAAAATATGCCAGTGTTTCCGTATTGCAGTATGAATTCTGTACGCTGCAGGATGGTAGTCATGTACAAAAGGAATTCTAGTATCTGTATTCATACGTGCGGTCCTGTCATTAGTCTGTATCTGAACGGTGGATGGAGGATAACCCCTATTCAGGAATTTAGATTGCATTTCACTGATTCTAGTTTGTTGTGTTAGGGGGTCAGATACAATGCGGGTAACCCTTTGTAATTGTGACTGTGGAATTGAACACTTCATTTTGTGGGGATGAAAACTTGAAAAGTGAAGGAGACTATTCCTGTCAATTGACTTAGAGTAGATGTCGGTGGTTAAATTGCCATTGGAATCTTTGATCACTAGGGTGTCCAAAAAACTTATTTGACCGCTATCATGTGTCATTGTAAAGTCGAGGCCTGGCCAGGATGTTTTGAGGAAGGCAAAAAAGGTTTGTAATGAATCCAGGTCCCCATCCCACACACAAAATATATCATCGATATATCTTTTCCAAACCAGAGCGTGGTGTTGGAAAAGATGATTGTGATAGATGAGGGTCTCTTCATAATGTGCCATGTAGGCCCAGTGACTTTCTTAAAACACCCCCGAGTGAAGCAAGGGGCCGAGATTGGGAGAGGGAACTACGACACCATACCAATTTGGAATTACATGGGGCCACAAAACATCCTGGCCAGGCCATCCACCGTTCAGATACAGACTAATGACAGGACCGCACGTATGAATACAGATACTAGAATTCCTTTTGTACATGACTACCATCCTGCAGCGTACAGAATTCATACTGCAATACGGAAACACTGGCATATTTTGCAAAACGCTCACCCGGAAGTGGAGTCCTTCCGACAACCTTTTATGCCATGTTTCAGGAGACCACGTAATCTCAGAGATAATCTTGTCAGAGCAGACGTAGGCCCAAAAAGACCCAAAATTACTCAGAGATTTCTACTAACCCCAAAAATGGGTACTTTTCCTTGCCTCTGTTGTCAACAATGTAACAACATCATTAAGGGTAACACCGTACATCACCCCTATACGGGTAAGAAATACTCTATACAAGAATACTTCACTTGTAACTCCAACTATGTGGTCTACTTAATAAAATGCCCTTGCGGTTTACTTTATATTGGAGAAACACACAATGTGTGAAGATAGGATATCAAAACACAAGTCTACAATAAGATGTAAAAACACTCTTCTCCCCATTCCACAACATTTTATTGCAGCAGGTCACAGCGTGGCACAATTACGCTATCAAGTATTGGAACACGTACCCCAAACTAGACGGGGTGGGGATCGCATAACACAACTGAAGAAAAGAGAGGCTTTCTGGATCCACCAGTTAAATACCCTGCACCCTAAGGGGTTAAACAGGGATTATGATTTGTACTCGTCCTGTGATTTGACTTGTAATCTGTCCTTTGATTAACCACTTTAAGCCATGTTAGTATGACCAGAAATCTAGAAAGTATTGTAATTTTCTATGACACTGAAGTTTATTTTCTTTTTTACAGAATCGATATTAATATGCCTTAATATTGGATGATCACGCTCCACCACTTTGCACTCCCCTTTCCTGCTCTCACGAGCATGCGCTCTGCTCCTGGAACGCAAACAGTCCCAGTGGAACGCACAAAGAATCCTCTACCATCTCCACTATAAACGCTGACGTCACTTCCGGTCACGGCACTTCCTGTCAATCGTGCACATAAAACACGGTCAGTTTCTGATCTCCTCACCCCATGACTAGCGGTGGATGCCACGTCCGTGGAGTCTCTCCTTTTCTCTTTCTCTCTACCTGACACACAGGGTAAGTGCTCCAGTCCGCGATATGTTGTCAAATATTGGACCTAGGCTATGTCCTGACTTTACAGCGCTTATTATCCACTCCTGCCATATAATTTCTTACAGTGCAAATAACCATCCCTAGCACATCAGAAGGTGCCACCAGCGGTATGATCTCACTTACCTCCCTTCATTTTTCTGATTTAACACTGAGTAGTCTGGATAATGATTGTCTTTTCCTTTAATGCAACAGCTTATCAATACGCTTCACACAAAACGGTATGCTCACACGTGCTATTCACCCTATGACATTACTTATAGATGTGTTTGGGCATTTACTCTCATTTTATACATCTATCTATAGATATAAGTTTTTCTGTTTGCACCTGGTCACTAGGTACGTCCAATACTTCTTTATATTTTCTTTATCCTGTGTTATACTGAGTACTTTGGATAGTATGTTGTTGTCTAGCTAAAAGATTTGATAGAGATTCATTATGCTACATCTCTGACCCAACATTCTAATGTGTATATACTTCATTTCAATTTTTGTAACCTTTATTGATCACTTATTATTCACAGTACACTGATGAAGGTCTAAGTAGACCGAAACGTCTGTGTTGTGACCAAGTGTACGTATTAAAATTTACTAGTTACACATACTAGGAGTGTGCCCGGTTTATTTGATATATAGTATGGTTTGGGAACCTACTGGAGCACCTCAGTATTAGAGTTGTGCCAATTATTTATACTTACATTATCAACCCTTATATTGAGCACACTCTGTTGTGGGTCATGTCCTCACTGACCTTCTCCTACAACTCCGAGGAGGCTTCCAACATCATAGCTCTATCTAAAGTACCCAGTGACTTTCTTAAAACACCCCCGAGTGAAACAAGGGGCCGAGATGGGAGAGGGAACTACGACACCATACCAATTTGGAATTACATGGGGCCACTTTAAAACCCAATACCTAAAAGCACAGAGGATACCACGAGGTCTCAGGGTATCACTCCGCCCCACACTATTTTGTGACTCGTCTGAATTCTGTTCTAAGTTCGAACTCATCCTAAATAAATGTTCTTTTGATCTTATGGTACTAACCCTGGAGCACCTACACAAGGAAATTCAATCCTGTGCAGACAAGATCAAGAACATAGAGGATCAATTGAAGGCAACTACCTCCATGGAAGAATTTGGCTCACTGAAATCCAAAATCGAGACCAACATCACACAACACCGCCGGGATATTGAACAGCGGAAACGGGCCAAATTCCAACGGGACCAGGAGGACTACGAGCAAGACAGAGTCTACAGGTGGCGGGACAGACCTACCTCTAGACAATTTCCCACCAGATCCAACTATCGGTCTTCCCCAGAAGTCTCAACTTCCGGCTCCGACCTTGAAAGATCTGAAAGACCATCCTACCAGGAACGTTTTTTAGGCCGCCAACGACGTTCTCAAAGAAGAAGAGGCCCAGGAGGGGGAAGCGACATCCAAAGAACTACGGACACAACCAGAGTGACACGTTCCCAGGTAACCATCACTGGTGGTGAACATTTCATCTAAATCCCTAGGTATAGCGGAACACAGACTCCTCCAAAAGGGACTGTCCTTTTGCCCTAGCTACAAAAATAATACGTTTAAATTGGATATGGATCTACAGAGATTCTACAGGACACTGCGACTGAAACTACACTTCTCTGATCCTGCCAATATTCCAATACCTAAGGTACCTCCACCTGGCTGCCTCACGGCAGCTAGTTTGTAGCTACGGTCAAAAAGTACTTACCGCCCACCTATGGGCTCACATGCGTTGGAAACATTTATTCAGTTTGTTAACAAATCTTTCAGTAAATTACGTGTAGATAATGAACAGGGTGATATACATTTTCCCTTGAATTGCTCCCCACTTGATAGACAGGCCTTACACACATTACAAGATGACAAAGACATTGTCATCAAGCCGGCAGATAAAGGGGGAGCAATAGTAGTGATGGACAGGTCAACATATATGGATGAAATTCGACGACAATTAAGCGACACCACGATTTACACAAAATTGTCAGGTAACCCCACTACTAACATTCAAACACTAATCAAAGAAATACTGGAGGAATACCAACTTAGAGGTACAATCGACAGTAAAACATGTGAGTTCCTTACAAAAAGATATCCAATCACACCAGTCTCTTATACTCTACCGAAAATACATAAGAACCTCCACATCCACCAGGTCGCCCGATAGTTGCATCTACGGAGTCGGTATTGTCACCACTGTCCATTTATCTTGAAAAGATCATCACTCCTTTGATTAAGAATACTACATCATTTCTCTTGGATACTGGCGTTTTCCTCAACGTTATACGAAATGTCACCCCCTTACCACCTGATGCTTTCCTGGTTACGTTCGACGTACGGGATCTCTATACATCAATCCCCCACACAGAGGGTATATCCTCCACAAGACATTTACTTACCACCTCTGGCATGCATCCTGATCAAATAGATCTGTGCATTGAATTACTGACAACAGTACTTACCAAAAATTTCTTTCTCTTTGAAGATGACTTTTATTTACAGACTAGGGGTACTGCGATGGGAAGTAAAGTGCGCGCCCCGTATGCTAATGCCTACATGGCACATTATGAAGAGACCCTCATCTATCACAATCATCTTTTCCAACACCACGCTCTGGTTTGGAAAAGATATATCGATAATATATTTTGTGTGTGGGATGGGGACCTGGATTCATTACAAACCTTTTTTGCCTTCCTCAAAACATCCTGGCCAGGCCTCGACTTTACAATGACACATGATAGCGGTCAAGTAAGTTTTTTGGACACCCTAGTGATCAAAGATTCCAATGGCAATTTAACCACCGACATCTACTCTAAGTCAACTGACAGGAATAGTCTCCTTCACTTTTCAAGTTTTCATCCCCACAAAATGAAGTGTTCAATTCCACAGTCACAATTACAAAGGGTTACCCGCATTGTATCTGACCCCCTAACACAACAAACTAGAATCAGTGAAATGCAATCTAAATTCCTGAATAGGGGTTATCCTCCATCCACCGTTCAGATACAGACTAATGACAGGACCGCACGTATGAATACAGATACTAGAATTCCTTTTGTACATGACTACCATCCTGCAGCGTACAGAATTCATACTGCAATACGGAAACACTGGCATATTTTGCAAAACGCTCACCCGGAAGTGGAGTCCTTCCGACAACCTTTTATGCCATGTTTCAGGAGACCACGTAATCTCAGAGATAGTCTTGTCAGAGCAGACGTAGGCCCAAAAAGACCCAAAATTACTCAGAGATTTCTACTAACCCCAAAAATGGGTACTTTTCCTTGCCTCTGTTGTCAACAATGTAACAACATCATTAAGGGTAACACCGTACATCACCCCTATACGGGTAAGAAATACTCTATACAAGAATACTTCACTTGTAACTCCAACTATGTGGTCTACTTAATAAAATGCCCTTGCGGTTTACTTTATATTGGAGAAACCACACAATGTGTGAAAGATAGGATATCAAAACACAAGTCTACAATAAGATGTAAAAACACTCTTCTCCCCATTCCACAACATTTTATTGCAGCAGGTCACAGCGTGGCACAATTACGCTATCAAGTATTGGAACACGTACCCCAACCTAGACGTGGTGGGGATCGCATAACACAACTGAAGAAAAGAGAGGCTTTCTGGATCCACCAGTTAAATACCCTGCACCCTAAGGGGTTAAACAGGGATTATGATTTGTACTCGTTCCTGTGATTTGACTTGTAATCTGTCCTTTGATTAACCACTTTAAGCCATGTTAGTATGACCAGAAATCTAGAAAGTATTGTAATTTTCTATGACACTGAAGTTTATTTTCTTTTTTACAGAATCGATATTAATATGCCTTAATATTGGATGATCACGCTCCACCACTTTGCACTCCCCTTTCCTGCTCTCACGAGCATGCGCTCTGCTCCTGGAACGCAAACAGTCCCAGTGGAACGCACAAAGAATCCTCTACCATCTCCACTATAAGCGCTGACGTCACTTCCGGTCACGGCACTTCCTGTCAATCGTGCACATAAAACACGGTCAGTTTCTGATCTCCTCACCCCATGACTAGCGGTGGATGCCGCGTCCGTGGAGTCTCTCCTTTTCTCTTTCTCTCTACCTGACACACAGGGTAAGTGCTCCAGTCCGCGATATGTTGTCAAATATTGGACCTAGGCTATGTCCTGACTTTACAGCGCTTATTATCCACTCCTGCCATATAATTTCTTACAGTGCAAATAACCATCCCTAGCACATCAGAAGGTGCCACCAGCGGTATGATCTCACTTACCTCCCTTCATTTTTCTGATTTAACACTGAGTAGTCTGGATAATGATTGTCTTTTCCTTTAATGCAACAGCTTATCAATACGCTTCACACAAAACGGTATGCTCACACGTGCTATTCACCCTATGACATTACTTATAGATGTGTTTGGGCATTTACTCTCATTTTATACATCTATCTATAGATATAAGTTTTTCTGTTTGCACCTGGTCACTAGGTACGTCCAATACTTCTTTATATTTTTCTTTATCCTGTGTTATACTGAGTACTTTGGATAGTATGTTGTTGTCTAGCTAAAAGATTTGATAGAGATTCATTATGCTACATCTCTGACCCAACATTCTAATGTGTATATACTTCATTTCAATTTTTGTAACCTTTATTGATCACTTATTATTCACAGTACACTGATGAAGGTCTAAGTAGACCGAAACGTCTGTGTTGTGACCAAGTGTACGTATTAAAATTTACTATTTACACATACTAGGAGTGTGCCCGGTTTATTTGATATATAGTATGGTTTGGGAACCTACTGGAGCACCTCTTTATTAGAGTTGTGCCAATTATTTATACTTCCATTTTTGTAATTGGTGACGTGTTTCACCATTGTTTTTAACTTGTATGTCCTTTTATTTTTGCTATTTTAGAAATTTTTGCTGATCTACTTCTTTCTATTTGGCTATACCACTCACCAATTTGAATCATCTGGACTTTTATATTCCAAAACTGGTACAGAGTTCATCATCCCTATCTGAACCATCACAAACTGGGATTTCTACATCATTTATTATTTCTTGTGAATATTTAATATCTTGTTTGCATGTTTGCTGATGTGCTATGTTTTGCTCATTTTTTCCTGCTCGTCTCTTTGTATTATACTGCTCATCATGTATTCATAACACATTTGTTTGTTGCTGAATCTCTTCACATATATCTCTATAATGATTATGTCACCGCTCTCCTTGTTACATGCTTATATATTTACTTGCTGATTGTTGGTCTCGCCATCCGCTGGTACGCTTGCGTTCTGCGGATCCTGGCCCGTCTGGCTGCTTTCGGCATCTTTCGTTGGCATGGTGATGGTCGCATGATTGGTCGCATGACTGTGACGTCACCGCCCATGTGATGCCGACGCGGCCTGGCGTCCTGGGTTGCTGTGGCAGCGTACGCGTCGTTTGAGGCGGTGGCGACGCCAACGAATGAGATTGTTCTCATGTCAGCACTGACATCACATCCTGGACTAGGCGCGGCGGCGTATACGTCGCTGGGAGTTGATGGTGACGCTAATTGAAGCAACGTTATCCATGGTGGGTGGTATTTCTGCTGATGAGTTGGATTACATATGGGCTATGTTTGTTACCTAGTATGTGGGCACCACCTGTTATGCTTTTGTAATTATGGGTGGTGCAGCCACATGAGTGGTTCTAGCCACCTTATTGGTTGAGGCAGCATTTTTATATCCCACCCTTTCCTACTTTCCCATACCCCTTGACAAAAGCCATTCCGCCGAAACGCGCGTCGGGGTGGGTGCACCGTGGAGACGCTTATACATCTTTTCATATAGGTAATTGCTTTGACTTCCCTTTTTAGGGATAATTATTATTTTGTATATGTGATTGCCTATGTTTGATAGCGTTATGATAACATTTTAAGGGATTATTCATGTCTTAATACAACCAATTTTGGTTTTATTTGTGGATAAACCTGGGCAGTATGTTATCCCTTGAACGTTAACTATGAATTGTGCATAATGTTTGCCTCTAATCATATTCTGTGATTGCGATATGTTATGCCCATGTTTTTGCATTATTACATGTATCTCCCTCTCTCCACTGTTGCACCCCTCATCTTGCATGTGCATTTTTGGTCTCTACCTCCTTCCCATTTCTGTTTGAATTTCCTGTATATTATGTTAATGAATAAAATTTATACTTTTATATTATTTTGACATTTTTGGGGAATTTCTTTTGTTTGTTTTTTGGTTCTTATGTTTATGTATGGAGCAATATGTGGGGCTCATTATACTCTATGAGGACCGTCTTATACTGTATGGCACATTATATAGGGACCATCATATACTGTAGCATTATGTGGAGCTCATCATATACTGTATGGAACATTATATGGGACCAATTATTCTGTATGGAGCAATATATGGGGCTCATTATTCTGTATGGCGCACTATGTGGTGGCCATAATACCGTATGGAGGAATATACTGTCCGGTTTTTGAGCTATTGTAGAATTTAAAATAGACATCAGTCATGTAATGTAAGAAGTGAAGTATTTGGCATTGTAATATACCTTTATTTCTCTACCGTATCGGAGCATCATGAATTGTGGTATGTGTTAAAGGGGCCCACTGACACTCTTTCGCCCGTGGCACACGAAAACCTGGAGCCAGCCTTACCCTCAACCCGACAACTTTAGCCAAATAACCCCCAGTTTTCAATGCGTAACTATTATTATAAAGTAAATTAAGGTTGACAAGCTTAAGTAATAAGAATTGATGTCGGCATGAAATGGGCACTGTCGGTGTGTTTACTGTCCTCCACTCCCTGCCGACTTTGCTTCCCCATTGACTTGCCTTGGGTTTCATGTTTCTGTCGGACCTCCAACTTTTCCGATAGTCGGCCGATTTCGTTAGACTCGACTTTTGAGAAACTAGGGTTTCACGAAACCCGACTCGACCCTCCCGGAGGCAAAGTCGCTCATCTCTAACAGGTACTTCTCACAAAATTAGAATATCACCAATAAGTTAATTTATTGCAGTTCTTCGATACAAAAAGTGAAACTCATATATTATATAGTCATTACAAACAGAGTGATATATTTCAAGTGTTTATTTCTGTTAATGTTGATGATTATGGCTTACAGCCAAAGAAAACCAAAAAGTCATTATCTCAGTAAATTAGAATAAATTGGAAACTTCACACTAGACCTTAGAAATTAAGGTCTTAGACTCTGGAGGAAGAGTAGAGAGGCGCACAATCCAAGCTGCTTGAGGTCTAATGTGAAGTTTCCACAATCAGTGATGATTTGGGGAGCCATGTCATCTGCTGGTGTAGGTCCACTGTGTTTTATCAAGATCAAAGTCAGCACAGCCATCTACCAGGAAATTTTAGAGCACTTCATGCTTCTCTCTGCCACAAGCTTTTTGGAGATGGAAATTTCATTCTCCAGCAGGACTTGGCATCTGTCCACACTGCCAAAAGTACCAATTCCTGGTTTAAAAACTTGGTGGGCCAGCAACCTGCCTGACCTTAACCCCATAGAGAATCTATGGGGTATTGTCAAGAGGAAGATGAGAGACACAATGCAGACGAGCTGAAGGCTGCTATCAAAGCAACCTGGGCTTCCATAACACCTCAGCAGTGCCACAGACTGATCACCTCCATGCCACACCACATTGATGCAGTAATTGATACAAAAGGGGCCTCGACCAAGTATTGAGTGCATTAACTGAACATATATTTCAGTAGGCCAACATTTCGGATTTTAAAATCATTTTAACATCTGGTGTTATAAAGTTTTTTAATTTACTGAGCTAATGACTTTTGGATTTTCATTGGCTATAAGCCATAATCATCAACATTAACAGAAATAAACACTTGAAATAGATCACTCTGTTTGTAATGACTATATACCGTATATACTCGCGTATAAGCCCATTTTTTAAGGCTGAAAGTCCCCCTCTCGACTTATACGCAAGTCATATACCGGGGGGTCATGAATATGCACATATTTATGACTCTAATGAGCGGTACCACGAGACCTCTGTAGGAAGGAATAGCTGCCGGAGACCACGGGAGAAGCAGGGGGGCTCCAGAGATGCGCCAGGAGGGGGTCAGTATAGGCGATATTCACTTGTCCCCGTCCACGGCTGCGCGCCGCTCTGACCTCCTCGTCCTCTGGTTGTGATTTTCAGGCAGAGGGCGCGATGACGTAGTTAGTGCGCACCGCGCCCTCTGCCTGAGCATTCACTGCCGGAGGACCCAGAAGACAGCGGCGCGCAGCGGTGGACCGGGGACAGGTGAATATCTCAGGTGCCGGGGCTCTGAGTGAGCAGTGACACTGGCACCTGTCCCCCATAGTGAGCCAGTGTCCCCGCCTGCTCAGGACACCGGCACCAGGCCCCCAGCGACAAGAGGTGAGTATCTCATTTTTTTTTCTTTTGCAGCGGCAGCATATGGGACCTATACTATGGAGCATCATATGGGGGCATAATCTATGAAGCATCTTATGGGGGCATAATCTATGGAGCATCTTATGGGGGCATAATCTATGGAGCATCATATGGGGCATTAAATATATGGAGCATCTTATGGGGCATAACTTTTATGAAGCAGCATATGGGGCATATTATTGTATGGAGCATCTTATGGGGCCATTAATAACCTTTATGGAGCATTATATGGGGAGTATTTTGTATGGAGCATCTTATGTGGCCCATCATTAACTGTATGGAGAATTATATGGAGCTCCTGATTCAATATGGATATTTAAAAACATTTAACCTACTGATGTCTCAATTAATTTTACTTTAATTGGTATCTATTTTTATTTTTGTAATTTACCAGTAGCTGCTGCATTTTTTACCCTAGGCTTATACGCGAGTCAATAACTTTTCCCAGTTTTTTGTGGCAAAATTAGGGAGGTCGGTTTATACACGGGTCGACTTATACATGAGTATATACGGTAATATATGAGTTTAACTTTTTGTATTGAAGAACTGAAATAAATTAACTTTATGATGATATTCTAATTTTTTGAGAAGCACCTATACATCACAAGGCTAGATAGGCATAAAAGAGCGACATGCATTGGCTTGCCAGAACTGCGGCTCCAGTAAGCTTTAAGAACACCAATGACCCTATTGAAGAGCTTCATTCTTATTCTTTAGTCACTGTACCCACGCCATGAATGAAGTTACTATAATGACTACCAGAAGGTTTTACATTTTACATGTTCTATTAGATAAAATTAGTCCACTGTATCTTGTCTGCAAATTCCACATGACCCCTAAACGGCAAAGCTGTGGCAGTTTATTTATAGAAAAAAGTAGTGAACATGACAAACTCCTGACGCGTGAAGATATCCTACAACACTAAGGAGAGGAAAAAGCACTGCAAAGGAAACCTAGAGAATGGCTGAACTGTTGCCCTTCTCTGAGGCTTAGAAATAAAAGTTAACTTTCACTTATTAGAGCCATGATAGAATTGAACATGGTGGTAACAGATATAGAATAGATAATTCGGCAAATAAAATAATACATGCATCACTATACAAGCATTAGCTAAATAAAACAGTTGTATAATAGTGATCATAGCAGAATTTTAATCTGCACCATCTAATTTGTTGGGTTTTCTGAAGAAAATTGCTATAAATCTGAACAATTTTTTGCTTTGAAGATGTGAGAACTTTTCAGAGTACACATCAAGTGAACTCACAATAAGGATTCTAGGGACAGGCAAGCAGAGACTCCTCTGGGAGAAAGTGAAATGATTATAGCTGTTGTATTCTGAAGCGACATAGTTAGGCAGTACCTCGGAGCCGAGTATGACCAATATGCCATTAGCTTTAGCTGCTCATATAACTTCCTCAGGGATCATTACGAGGTTGGCAAAAGCCGATGTGCTCAGGAAAAGTACATAGCAGTACAGATCAATATAACAAAGCCAATTACAGTTGAAAACCAAACATTGGATCGTAAAACCATTCAAAGTGTGCAACTTGATATTAAATAACAAAATTTACTCTTTCATAAGAAGAAATCTTGTTTACAAGACATAGGACCCAATCTCACATTAGATGGTGACTCCCATCTAACTGATACAAGGTACTTCTGCAAAATTAAAAGTGTCACTTCACACATGTGCTAGTACTTGAATGGCGTAGCAAATACACTGTGATACTGTGCAATAAAATAAATAATCACATGAATGAGAACAAGAAGTGGAAACATGTAAGAGCAATCTTCCAATTTAAGAGCAGCTTAAAAAGAACCTGTCATCGGGATATAATGCTCCAAACTAATGGCATGTGTATGTCTTGTAAAAATCCATGTTGATGTTTTAGAAAATATATATATAATTGAAATAGTATGCTAATGACTTGCCAGTACAGTGGGGTGGATCCTGCACTTACAGCTCTTCGGCCTCTCCATATTCCCCACCCAGTGCCTGCCTCCCGTGTCTGATTGACGGGCCACTATTAATTCAATTACCTATTAGTCAGGGCCAAAGACAATAACTTTTCTTTTTTTTTTACTTTATTTTCATTTTAGAAGAATAATACAATATGCAGACAACATCAGGGAATGAAGTAAGACACTTGATACAGTATACAGTAGGAACCAGACAACATGACCTACAACGAGCAGATAGCAGCTCACTATGTTACAACACATTTGTCTTGATAAACACTCCCATCGTACCACAGTCCATATCCTTTGCTGATATTCAAATATCTACTCGGTCAGTAAAAGATTTCCATGATGTCACCAAAATCCTATCATTAGAATTATGAAGAAGGACCATCAGATATTGTATTGAACAAATGTCTCTTATGCAATTAAATAAATCAACTATAGTCTGGCTCGCCCTGTACACCACCAATGCGCTATTACAGAACCACAATCATTTGTTTCAATGGCACTTTCATGCTGTCACTTCACAAGCTATAAGCATGCAGTAAGTGGACCTTCAGAGCAATTTTTTTTGTGAAGCATAGCAACTGCATTGTCAGTTATACTGCCTCAACGGACTCTAATCATATGTTGCTAGTGGCTGCCTTTTAGCTACTCTTGGGTACTATGGGGTCATTGGTGCCCGTATTTCTGTATAAACCCATTTTTGCACTTGTATTTTATTCTCTACAGGTTTATTTCAACCTTATGGTCTATTAATACTAATATTTATACCATGATCTTTAGCATAGACCATTAGTGACCTTTAGCATAGACCATTTTCAGATTTTTGTCCAGTTTGTGTGTTCACTTGCGACACTTTAAATATTTTCTCTCAACCTCTTCTCCATTGATCAGTATAGGTGTATTGAGGCAACACCACATATATGTTTCCTTACATGTAATACTACTATATACATTTTCTTCCTGTATTCTGTTATATATATATTTGGCTTGGACGGTGGCTGTCAGCGCGGTAGTATTCTTACATATCTTGTGCTTAATGAAAATGATTGGGGACTGATATAGGGTAAGCCTAACAGGGAGTTGCATTTGTGAATTTTGAGTTAAGAGAACGAAAGAATGCACTGTCAATGTAAGTGCGAGTAGCATTTGACACACTCCATGACGATCATCATTTAATAGTGAAAATTAAAATAATCTATATCCAAATGTTAACTATATGAACTTCTAAAGCAAGTATATAAGAGAAAGCATGAATACGGTATATCATAGGGAATTATAAGATGTCAAGCTATATAATACTATATACACTGCTCAAAAAATAGAAGGAACACTAAAATGCCACATCCTAGATATCACTGAATGAAATATTCCAATTGCAAATCTGTTTTCATTACATAGTGAAATTTCATTGAGAACAATGAAACATAAAAATTATCAATGTAAATAAAAAGTAATATTCCATGGAGTCCTGGATTTGGAGTGATACTCAAAATCAAAGTGGAAAATCAAATTAGAGGCTGATCCAACTTCAATGGAAATGTCTCAAGACAAGGAAATGATGCTCAGTAGTGTGTCTGACCTCCACATGCCTGTATGACCTCCCTACAACACCTGGGCATGGTCCTGATGAGGCAGCGCATGTTCTTCTCAGGAATCTCCTCCCAGACATGGATTAAAGCATCAGTTGTTCTGTCCCCACATGAGGCGAATGGAGGATAGTTGATTGGGGCTGGGAGAGTTTTCCTACCTTCTGCTTCCTCATGCAGAGCAGACAGGACCAGTGCTGTTCAGCGTCCGGAGAGATGATGCACACCAGGGATTGTGAAGTCCAGACTTGTTTATTTGGAAATCTGGACATACAGCTTATGATTGGTAATACAGTATTTTCTCCAGAAATGCAGGTGAAACGAGGTGCAGGAAGATGTAGCACCAAGTATGGCTGCAAGTGTGAGCAGCAAGAGTGTAGGTGGTGATGGTGGTGGTCGAAAACTGATGCCTTTCATAGCCGAGTGCTAAGTGTGTCTCTTCCATAAAGAACTAAGTAAGCAAATGGCTGCTAACAGGAAGAAGGAGTAAACTCTGCCCAGGAAGTGAAAGGCATGTTTCAGAAGAAACAATGTTACAGGCTGCCACACAGAAATCCACCAGGTGACAGCAGAGAGCGTGCAAGAATAGCTTATACACAGCACGGAAATAATACAATACATTAACCAGACAAATGGAACAGCACACTCCCCGTTTGAAATTCCATAAGGGATTTCACTATACTAGTGCTTTTGAAATGAAGTCCAACAACCTAGAAAAAACAAACACATAAACATGCATGAAATGCAATAATAACTTCGAAATGAGGTAAATGAATGTCTTTAAGTCAGTTCTTGAGGTAATCCAAAGGAAACCCATCTTCAGATCAGAGAAGCCGCACTAGGCCAAACTATCTCCGACCCAAAGGTAAACCAATGGAAGTACTGGTGCAGTGTTCTGCTCATCGTTCATCCTACCGGAATGTCCGTGGTAGATAGTGGTTTATGGCAGACGTGCCAACCATGACAGTCTTTGTCTCCATGTGAGTCGTGATAAAATCTCGCAATGTGGACTACCTTTGCGATGGTCTTGACGAGTTTCATCCAGTTGGAGAAGCGTTTGAAGCGCTGGCAACCGAGGCTGGAGGTTGGTTTAGTGTTCATGGCCAGAGCACTGACCTTCGGACCTGAAAGCCAAGAAGAGTTACCAAAAGAACTTATAGACATAGGTTTAGTGGCATGGTCCACTGGATTAAGCTCAGATGGGATATAGTGCCACTGCTCAGGCTTGGAAGACCTCCTTATTCTCTCGATGTGGTTACTGACGTACACGTAGAAGCACCTTGTTTGGTTGTGGATGTAACCTAAGATGACCTTACTGTCAGTGTAGTATTGTACGTCATCTATGTTGGTGTCCAGCTCATGCTGTATAAAGTCTACGAGTTCTACCGCAAGCACAGTCCCACAGAGTTCGAGCCTGGGAATAGTGTGGTCAGGCTTGGGAGCCAACTTAGCCTTGCTGAAGACGAACCCAACGTGATCTTGATTGTCGGATCCCGTCACCATCAGATAGGCAATGGCTGCAATGGCCTCCGTGGATGCATCCGAGAACACATGGAGTTCTGTCCTAGTGCTGGCTGCAAGTGAGGTTGTGGCGTAGCATCTTGTTATGTGGATCTCATCCAAGGCACACAAGGACTGCTTCCAGGTTTCCAATTTTGGTTCCTTATCAGGAGGGAGTGGGGCATCCCAGTCTTTAACGGTTTCGGAAAGCTGTCTCAGAAGGGATTTACCTTGTATGGTAATTGGTGCTATGAATCCCAGTGGATCATATAAGCTGTTCACCACTGACAGGACACCACGTTTAGTAAATGGTTTGTCTGCACAGTTGATTTGAAACCCGAAGGTGTCGGCTGACAGGTTCCACCTCAGGCGTAAGCTTCTCTGCACAGGCGGACGGTCTCGTCCCAGGTCTATGTCCTTGAATCCTGGTGCGTGGTCACTTGACTCAAAGGCTCTCATGACAGCTGGGCTGTTTGAAACAACTTTGTGCAGTCGAAGTTTGGCTCGGTACAGCATACCTTGGGTCCTCTTAAGCAGGTCAATCGCTGCTTCTTCTGTGGGTAGAGATTTCAGTCCATCATCTACGTAGAAGTCTTTCTCTACAAAGTCTCTGGCGTCTGTTCCATATTCGGACTCTCCTTCCAGTGCAGTTCTCCACAGGCCATAGGTTGCCACAGCGGGCGAAGAGCTGTTCCCAAATAAGTGCACCCTCATGTGATACTCCACCATCTCTTTGCTGGGGTTGTTGTCCTTGTGCCACAAGAACCTGAGGAAATTCCTGTGGTCCTCTCTGACTATGAAACAGTGGAACATCTGTTCAATGTCGGCAGTGATGGCGATGGGCTCTTTCAACACTCCTACTAGGTTGTTTGTTAGATTAGGGCCCGTGAGGAGGATGTCGTTGAGAGATATGCCTTGATGTTTGGCGCTTGAATCAAAGACAACTCTAATTTGCTTAGGCTTTCGTGGGTGATATACTCCGAATGAGGGTAGGTACCAGCAATCCTCGTTTTCCTTTAAGGGAGGAGCTTGCTCGGCATGGTTATTATGGAATATTTTGCCCATAAAGGTGACAATGTGCTCTTTCATCTCCGATTTGTTGTTTAGTGTTCGCTGGAGAGAGTTGAATCTGGACAACGCTTGTTCACGGTTGTTCGGGAGCCTTACCCTGGTAGCTCTGAAGGGTAGGGGAAAAACCCAGTGATTAGTCTAATCCTTAAGGAACTCATTGTCCATTATCTTGACAAATTCCTTGTCTTCCATTGACGGGGCTACTTTGTTGTCTTCCTTAGTGGTACGAAACACTGATCTTCCCAAGTTGTCTGCATAGGAAGAAGGGATAACATCAGGGAGCTGTACGGGATCTGGAAGCTTCTCTTTCACCTCGTAGTGAAGAGGGCATGGTTTGCAGAAAGTAGTGCGTCCATCCTGGCGTACGTAGGTCTTAAAGGAATTGACTCCTGTTCGGTCCAAGCATACATTTCCTATGACTACCCACCCAAAGTCGAGTTTCTGGGCATAGGGGGCGTAGTCAGGACCATTACACTGTTGGCGGACCTTATGTATCCTTAAATTGTCTCTGCCGAGTAGAAGTAAGATTTCAGCATCTGTGTCCATAGGTGGCATAATGCTGGTTAAGTGCCTTAAGTGTGGTTGGTGGGATGCAGCTTCTGGGGTAGGGATCTCATCACTTTGGTCGGGTATTTGATCGCATTCAATTAATGTAGGTAGGGGTATTTCTATGCCTCCGTTGATAGGGGAAGCAATAAAACCTTGTGCCCTTCTACCGCTAGTCTCTATGCGACCCGAGCAGGTATTCAGAGTGTAGGGCATTGCTGGTCCCCTGATACCAAAGGCTTCAAAGAACTTAGGTCCAGCTAGAGATCGATTGCTCTGGTGGTCAATGATGGCATACATTTTTACTGCCTTCTCTGGATGCCCTTCTGGATAAACTCTGATTAGGCATATCCTGGCACAGCATTTAGCACTTCGGTTCTCCCCACATACCTCTGAGCATGAGCAGGAGACAGCCGTGGCAAACTTGTCGTGGTTCTGTGGCTCCCCGCCATGGCTTGCTGTTGGACTAGGTGTTACTGCGAGTGCTGGATTGCTGGTGGCTTAAGTTGGATGCAAGGCTGATGGGTGTTTGTCGCTATGACACTCTTCACACTTAATGGAAGATTTACAGTCCTTGGCCATGTGTTCTAATGAGGCGCAGTACTTGAAACATACCCCAAGTTCCCTGAGGATTTTCTTGCCCTCCTGCATGGTTTTGGACCTTGAAGCCTCTACATTTGTTCAATGAGTGTGTTTTTTTGTGAATGGGACACTCCCGATTGAAAGATTTATCCCTCGATAGAATAGTGTACTGCTTATCAGCGGGTACTGCAAGTGGTGGCGGGTTAGTCTTCCTGACACTTACACTGTTCCTCAAGTCCTTGCGTCTGTGTGTGATGCTTTCATACCTTGATGAGGATGTTGCTGGAGCTGCAGTGTTGGACTCCAGGAAGTCTAGACTAGGGTCATTCCTCATTTGGGCCTGTTCATCGACAAACTTGCAGAACTGAATGAACGGAGGAAAGGTGATGTCATGTGACCTTATGTACCTGGAGATGCACACTGTCCACTTCTCTTGCAGACTATGTGGCAACTTTGAGACGATTGGGTTCACCCCATGGGCAGTGTCCAGGTAGCACAGTCCAGACAGACGGGGGTCTCTTTTCGCAAGTTCCAGCTCCGTAAGCAGATCACTTAAGCCCAGAAGTTTGTGGGCTTCCTTAAGATTGATCCTTGGAACACTCTGCAGTCTCTTAAATAGGGACTTTTCTATGGCTTCAGCGCTGCTGTAGGTTCTTTCGAGTCTCTGCCAGGCAGCAGCCAGACCTGCTTCAGCTTGTCCCACGTAGATGGTCCTAAGACTCTTGATACGGTTTGTGGATTCTGGACCCAACCATTTGACCAGGAGGTCGAGCTCCTGCACCGCGGATAGGTTGAGGTCAGCAATGGCGGCCTTGAAGGCTGTTTTCCAGGCTCTGTAGTTCTCTGCACAGTCGTCGAATTTTGAGAGACTGGTGTTGGTTAGCTCTCTGCTCACCATGAACCTGGCAAACTCGGACCTTCACTCCTTGTTACCGTGTTAGCTTGTGGTGCCTCTCGGGCGTATAAGCTGTGAGGCGTGGAAGGGTGAATTGTTCCCGGGTAGAATGATGTTGCTGCAGGGTTGAGCTGTGGTGGTTTAATCTCTGGAGATTCCGATGACTGCTGCCTGAACTGTGGAGGCGGGCTGGAGTGCGCCTTGTGGTCGTCTTGCGGTGATGACTGCTCCTGAGGGGACACGTCATGGCGTTGGTCTTGGGTCCCTGCGGAGACTGTTGGTGCCACTGGCACCGTAAGTTGGGCCGACTTGGACGTTTCCACAATGTTGGGTTGAACGTCGCTGGAGAAGGTGTGCGCTGCAGATATCTGTTTCTGTACGTAGTCGCTGGTACGAACAGCTGGGTCGTCTTCTTCCCGTGGTGGTAGGCAAATCGGTTTGAGGTTTTGCTTCAATGCTTGCTCGCGTATTTTTACTTCGGCTAGTGCGATTTCTTACTCCATCTGTGTTTGAAGAATCTTTGCTTGAGCCTCTGCTTCTGCTTTTTTGCCTTCTGCCTCTGCTTCTGCTTTCTTGGCCTCTGCCTCTGCTTCAGATTTCTTGGCTACTGCCTCTTCTTCTGCTTTCTTGGCCTCTGCCTCTGCTTAAGCTTTCTTGGCCTCTGCTTCAGCTTTCTTGGCTACTGCCTCTGCTTCTGCTTTCTTGGCTTCTGCCTCTCCTTCTTCTTTCTTGGCTTCTGCCTCTGCTTCTGCTTTCTTGGCTTCTGCCTCTGCTTCTGCTTTCTTGGCTACTGCCTCTGCTTCTCCTTTCTTTTCTGTAAAGGAACGTCTTAGTTTGGATCTCTCTGCATTTAAGCGGGCCTCTAAAATTCTGTCGCTGAGGGCTGAAGTTCTTGAGCAGGATGATTTGTATGACGGAGAAGAGCGTCTGGATGAACCTGACCTGTGGGATCTTGATTCTTGCAAATGAGCAATATGGAGCTCCGCTTTAACTTTGGCATCTTGCACAGCGGCGTCCTTTTCTCTGTCTGTGGAATCTACTTTGCATAACTCTGATGAGGCTTCGTCAATATTAGAGTCTTTTAGGAAGGCGGCATACCTTGCGGACAGTCTCTTGTATCTACCATGGGCCGTTTCTAGCCGTCTTATAGTATCCTGTAAACTCTCTGCATCATCTTTGTGGCATTGGACGCTTGACATGAGGGAGGTAACTCGCTCCCATAGGTCGTCCAGGTTGTCATTGTACTCATCCTTCATATTGTGATAATTTTCGACAGCTTTTATGGTTGGTTTGACAGAGCGTTTTTGTCGAACGACTTGGTCTCCTGGAAGCGTGGGTTCTGCTTCCTGGTCTTCATGATGGGCAGTGTCAGGTTGTATTTACTCTGTTTCAGCAGTGGGAGACTGTGCAGGGTCTTTTTTGGCCATTTTGATTTAAGATGCGCTGTCTCTTTAAGAAACTGAACTTTTGCATTGGGGGCCAGAAATCGCAGTGCAGCTTAGTTAAGATGTCCTGATAAGATTCCCAAGGTGTTTTTAGAGAATTGTGGGGTTTTACAGTCCGACAATCTGCATCGATGTAGTATGACATACAGAGAGTCTCTATGCACAATGCGGTCTGGGGTGACGCTGCAGACAGTTTATTAGCAGAGCAGGGCTGCAGTATGTGAGCAGGCAGAGCGCAGGACACGTGGATAGGGATATAAGGGTAATTCTGGCCGGGCTTCAAGGCAGTTTTCGACTGTTCTGTCCCCACATGAGGCGAATGGAAGTATAGTTGATTGGGGCTGGGAGAGTTTTCTTACCTTCCGCTTCCTCATGCAGAGCAGACAGGACCAGTGCTGTTCAGCGTACGGAGAGATGATGCACACCAGGGATTGTGAAGTCCAGACTTATTTATTTGGAAATCTGGATATACAGCTTATGATTGGTAATACAGTAACTTCTCCAGAAATGCAGGTGAAATGAGGTGCAGGAAGATGTAGCACCAAGTATGGCTGCAAGTGTGAGCAGCAAGAGAGTGTAGGTGGTGGTGGTGGTCGAAAACTGATGCCATTCACAGCTCTGTGCAAACCGTGTCTCTCCCATAAAGAACTAAGAAAGCAAATGGCTGCTAACAGGAAGAAGAAGGAGTGAACTCTGCCCAGGAAGTGACAGGCATGTTTCAGAAGAAACAATTAGTTACAGGCTGCCACACAGAAAGCCACCAGGTGACAGCAGAGAGCGTGCAAGAATAGATTATACACAGCATGGAAATAATACAATACATTAACCAGACAAATGGAACAGCACATCAGTCAACTCCTGGACAGTCTGCCGTGGAGAGTGGAGACATAATGTCACTGATGTGCTTAATTGGATTCAGGTCTGGCGACAGGGCATGCCAGTCCATAGCATAAATGCCTTTATCATGCAGGAACTGCTAACATACTTCAGCCACATAAGGCCTATCATTGTCATGCATGAGAAGAAACCCAGGGCCCAGTGCACCTGCATATGGTCTCACTATGGATCTGAGGATCTTATTCTGGTACCTAGTGGCAGTCAGGAGATTTCTGACTAGCACATGGAGGGCTGTGCGAACCTCCAAAGACATTCCTCCCACACCATTAGTGATCCACTGTCATACTGATCATGCTGGAAGATGTTGCAGGCAGCAGAATATTCTCCATGGCATCTCCAGACACTGTCACATGTGCTCAGTGTGATCCTGCTCTCATCCGTGAAGAACACAGGGCACCAATGTCGAATCTGCCAATCTGGGTGATCTCTGGCAAATGGCAATCGCCCTCCAGGGTGTTGTATTTACAGCCCAACACCCATCTGAGGATGTTAAGCTCTCATAACACCCTCATGGAACCTGATTCTGATAGTTTGAACAGACACATGGATGTTAGTAGTCTGCTGGAGGTCTTTTTGCAGGGCTCTGGCACTGCTCCTCCTGTTCCTCCTTGCGCAAAGGAGGAGGTAGTGGTCCTGTTGCTGGGTTGCTGCCCTCATACAGCGATCTTCATATGTCCTGGTGTAGTGACCTGTCTCCTGGTATCTCCTTCATGCTCTGGACTCTGTGCTGACAGACACAGCTACCCTTCTTGCTACAGCTCGCATTGATTTGCCATCCTGGATGAGCTGCACTACCTGAGCAACTTCTGTGGGTTACTACTGTACTTCTAGGGGTGAGAGCAATGACAAAATGCAAAAGTGACCAAAACAACAGCCAAAAAGGATGAGAACAGAGAAATGGTCTGTGATCACCACATGCAGAATGCTATGAGCTCGGTTGCAACAGCTTTAATATATAATGGATTGCAATCGAACCCGGGGTCCGTGATGCAGTTTATGTTCACTGCTGCCGAACACCCCTATAGTATGAGGGTCAAACTGACAACAGAAATCAACATTAGATCTCGCCTGTGTTACATCACACTAGGAGAGCTGTAGAATTGGCACTATCTCCGTTAACGTCACGGGAGATGTGCTCTCGACTGGCGTAGATGTAGCCCTGTCAATGGCACAGAAGCCACTTGCCAGATATTAGATTTGCACTATGTGCTGCAAGCTGGTATGGACGTAGCCCTATTGACTGCACAGAAGCTACGTGCCAGCCGCTAGGAAGTGCGTGTGACTAATGCCAGGTGTACGTGCTGCTAGCCGGCGTGATACCGGACTGAGCCACTCTCTGTTCAGCTTGGCAGGCAATGCCCAGGTTACGCACCCCGAAGTTTGCTCATGGTGTATAGCTACTCTATATTCGTAGCAGGACTGCGCTACGTGAGCTACAGATTACGCGCCCCACAGTCTGCTCAGGGTGTATAGCTATCCTATATTCGTAGCAAGACTGCCCCACATTGGCTACCTACCTGGTATAAGCTGAACCTGCCTGAAGGACCTGAGCTAATAAGCCCAGCGTACTCTGGCAAAGTCCCGGAGAGCAAAGCTAGAGAGCACGCATGTCTACACATGAGCACTGCCTATTTTAGTATGATCTGACCGCACCACGCCGCGGACAGACAAGCTATTTAAGGGCTTAGCTCCACCCCCAGTCATCTCGTTAATCACATCACCGATGACGTCATCAGTGACCAATCAGGCGATACCAGGTGTAACATTTCCAGGGGTATTAGCTCTAGGATCGCTGTCTGGGTAGACAGAATGGCACGGAAACAGTTCATTCAGACAGCAATTATGGTAAAAACTGGCCGCAACCAGTTTTATTAAAGTCCACAGCGCACAGATAAAACAAAGCATAAACAAAAGACCTAGGCTTGTCTAGCCACTAAATTACACTTATGTAATGTCCCTTTCTATCAGGAACCCAGACTCTATCAGTCTGTGCCCAAAACAACACATATGATATATGTTACCAGTATGGAGTTTCCCAGATACTCCTCCTTATGTCTGAAAGTCCACCCGACGTCCAGACTTGAGAGAGATCCACTCCTATTCAGTAGTCATTATCCTGGAGGTTCACAGAGACACTCCTGTGTCCGGGGTACCTCTAACCCAGACTGAGACGGCTCCCCTCCTCTTCAGTAATCATCAGCATGGAGGTTCACAGAGACACTCCTGTGTCCGGGGTACATCTAACCCAGACTGAGACGGCTCTCCTCCTCTTCAGTAGCTTATCCGCATGCATTCTCACAGAGACTGCTTCCTTGTGCCAGGACACCTCTCTGTGTCCAGGCTAAAGACAGCTCTAACACTCTTGGAGACTGTTTCTTGTGCCAGGACACCTCCCTGTGTCCAGGCTAAACTAGCTCTCTGACTGTGTCCGCAGACACCTATTTCTGGCTTCCTAATTAACAGCTGATTGGCTTCAGGTTTAAGCTGCAAGTGTGCAATGAATGCAAGGTGTAGTGACCTCTCTCTACCACCAGGTCTACAAAGCCACATATTTCCCTTATAGTTAGCAAAGAACCTGTGAAATGTACACCCCATTCACCACATATCCTCACTGTCTCACATATCCCCCCCCTCTTCTCCAGACCGGAGGGCTGGTCATCCAGACCGGAGGACTGGTCAACAAACCTAAAGAGACAGTGAACACAGTTCAAGTCATAGCCAACATCAGCTTCATCTTTACCTGAAGTATAACCATCATTAGCTTCATCTATATTTTCCATTAAGCAGGGATTCTATACCCTTACACACACACACACACTGTGTGATGTCACAGTCATGTAACCAGTCAGCTTGAGGGGAAGGAACATGGACAGTCAAAACATACACACTGATCCATTAAATGGATGCCAGCCAGCGCTGCATTACCCATCCGTCCCCTCTGCATACAACTTTATCCTAGGTATTTAGACACATACCCCTTGGGTGGGTTTGTAGGTGACTGGACCCGCCCAGCTCTCCAAGTCACCTGGAAGCCTCCCAATGTATAGCACAAGTCTCAGCAGTAGATCTGCTGAACCAAAATATATCCAGGCTTCCATCACAGGGCCACCCACCTCTGCGATACATACCGTCCATCCATCACATGCCTCCATGCATATCCTGAGGGCCATACCCAGTGCCCCCTCTGTTCAAATTTGTGGGGTCGAACACCTGCCACCCGACCAGAGATCCCCCTCGGTCGCCTCTGCCAGTCACCCCGTCTCAGTTGATTTTGGGCACTATGCAATATCACCTCTTTGTTAGGCCTCTCCCGCCCCCAGCGGTCAGAACGTTGGCCTTGTCCTTGTGTCGGTGTCACCTCACCCGACCTTTCTTTCCCGAACTGACTCCTACCGTCGTTGCGGCCACGAGTCCATCGTCCAGTCAAGCTTACTGGTAGCTCTGACTCTGACTCTCTGTCTTTTCATCCGCCACCGGGTCTCACACTCAGCCGTGAGCTAACAGAAGCGTCATCTCTACCCCTCATTGTTTTAGCACGTCTACTGCCAATCCCCAGGGAAGCCTCTCGTCTCTCCCTTTCTTGGGCTGGAAGTAGTCGCTCTCTTTGTTCCAACTGTAAAACATCCTCAGATGGCATCTTCTGTCTGGCTGTAAGGTCAGCATCAGCCTTCTTCTCAGGACTCTCAACCTCTTCTGCTACCATGCCTTCCTCATTTGCACTGGTTGCTTTATTGTCATCAGATGATTCATTATCACTCCCACTATCCCTGTCTGACCCCTTTTTCTCAGCCACATCTGGCTCACCTTCAGGCTAGACACTTCACTTTCATTCACATCCGGCTCACCGTCAGGGTCATACAATTTATTCTCATTCTCATCCTGCTTACTTTCAGGAGTATACAATTTATTTTCATTCACATCTTGCTCACTGTCAGGGTTATACAACTCATTCCCATTCACATCTTGATCTGGAACCTTAGTTAACATGTTATCCTCAACATTAACTTCACCATCTGGTCCCTCAAGTATGTGACTATGTGACAACCCCAGCACTATACCTCCATATAGCTCAGGTACCAGGAGCTGACTCACGACCTCTCCCTGGACTTCAGTGTCCCTAAACAATAGGTTATTGTTCATGGCAGCATGAGGAAACCTCTCCTCAGAGCCAGGCTCTTGGGGAACCTCATTCAGAACAATTACATTTTCCTGTGCCGTTTTAAGAGTGGGGTCTCGCACCGGCTCTCTCCCAAAATTGTCACAGGACACAGGCAGGTCAGGGACACTCGGTTCCCGAGAACCACCATCCTCGTCTCCCAACATCACCTGCAAAGAAATTTCATCTTTATCACGGTCATCATCAGTATCATCACTATTATGATTAGCATCATCATCATTATCAATATCATCATCACTATCACACAAGATAAACGGCCCACTAACATTGTGTTCCGCCCCTCGGGACTGCGTACCCTCAGTAGGGGCTTCATCACACTGTCCATCAGAATCACCCTTCCCCAGAGATCCTTAGACCGGGGAAAGTCATTACACAACACAACGGGGTGCACCAGGTTCTTCACTACCCCCACTTCACATGAAACCTCCCCGAGTTTAGGGACCAAGTCCACGGCAGTCTCTGGGTAGACTTTGGTGTCTCCATGGATGCACACCATACTCAAGTGCTTATCAGGGATGAAGTCCCTATCAATCAGGCTGTCACATACGGAAGTCACTGGACTCTCTGAGTCCAAGAGGGCCTGCGCTGAGCAACCATTTGTAACCACCGGGGACACCTGTGGTCCAGTCTCTTCGGTTGCGGTGGTCACACACACAGGTTCTGCGCAGAGAGAGAGGGATCTGCCAACATCACGGCACATAGGCTCCCCCTCTAGTGGACAGTTGGCTGCAATTTCAGGACATCTCCAACACTGTCCATCACACTCTTCCACCCACATGTCCCCTCGGGCCTGAACCCGCTTATCAGCATACCCCATGTCCCCAACAGCTGGAACGCTCTTACCGGGAGAGTTCGACGTCCGGGAACTCTGAAGTGACGTCCTCTCAGACGGCTGTACCTCAGGAGAACATGCTCGGGTGTAGCGGTTCACTGTAAGACATGCTCGGGTGTAGCGGTTCACTACCACTTTTTCAACTCCATAATCAGGCCTGCTGACTGCAGACTCCCAACTGTATCTCCAGTCATGAACTCCCCTGGCATGGGCTGTCACCGTAACACCCAGCCGGGTACGAATCTCTGCCTTCAACTTGGCATAGTCTTCGCTGTCCTGCTTGCTCAGGTCAGCATAGGCCACCTGGGGCACTCCAATCAGATAGGGTGCGACCATCATGGCCCACTCAGATAGGGGCAGATTCTCCTTCTCTGCCAGTCTCTCAAACCTAGTGAGATATACCTCCACATCATCACGAGGTGTCATCTTTTCCAGGGACCGTCTTACCGCCTTCTTTACATCGGACAAGTCAGGTGCCTTCACAACATTACTCTGAGACGCGGTGCGGAGAACTGCAATCTGCTCCAACAACCGGTTATTCTCCTGCTGCTGCTGCAGGAATTTCTGCCGGTGCTCTTGCATGCGCTGCTGGTGCTGCAGGCGCTATTGCTCCATGCTCCGCTGGGCCTGTACCAGGTACTCAACGAACCCCTCCATACTGCCGGACTCATCTGTCTCAATCACAGCAGTCTTATGTTGCACAATAACTTGCGCCATTTGTTCAATCAGCGCCTCCATGCTGTCATCCATGCTGTCAGACTTCTCTGTCTTCACAACGGTAGTCTTCACTCAAGACATACACACACTCTACAGTCTTTTCCATAGAAAAATTTAGCTCTGCTGTGCAGACACTTTTTTTTTTTTTTTCTTTTTTCCTTTGCAAAGTCTATTAGGGCTACTGTCTCTTTAAGACTGCTCCACAAACTTTTCTTTTGCTGCTGCACATTCCACAGTCATTTTCACAACAAGTTCAGCTTTGCTGTGCATACATTTTCTCTCTGCAGACCCTATCAGGGCCACTGTCTCTCCAAGACTGCTCCAAACAGACGTTTCTGCTGACACACACTTTTTTTTTTCTCTGTTGCTATTTCAATAGACTTCACCTTTAATGCTGTCTCTTGCCACTGTGCTGCATGCACACTCCAGCACTAACTGTACCAGGCACTGCGCTGCCCCAGCATTCTCCGCCAATTGTAACATTTCCAGGGGTATTAGCTCTAGGATCGCTGTCTGGGTAGACAGAATGGCACGGAAACAGTTCATTCAGACAGCAATTATGGTAAAAACTGGCCGCAACCAGTTTTATTAAAGTCCACAGCACACAGATAAAACAAAGCATAAACAAAAGACCTAGGCTTGTCTAGCCACTAAATTACACTTATGTAATGTCCCTTTCTATCAGGAACCCAGACTCTATCAGTCTGTGCCCAAAACAACACATATGATATATGTTACCAGTATGGAGTTTCCCAGATACTCCTCCTTATGTCTGAAGGTCCACCCGACGTCCAGACTTGAGAGAGATCTGTTGTGAATGGGTTTGAGATGAGTTCTGAGCAGAGGCTCCCTCTGGTGGTTACAAGCGGTACTAGTGAGGATTGTGAGGACTGGGAATCAGGTGTTACTGATTGGTCTTATATAAGGGAGTCATTTTCCCATCAGGGTTGCCGGTGATCAATTGTTCTGGTCTGAATCCTTCTTTCCAGTTTCCCTTGTAGCCTGATGTGTCGTGTCTGCATCTCCTGCTATCAGATAAGACAATTTCTTATTTTGTGTTTTTGCTATATTTTTGCATTTTGTCCTGCACTTCTGTGGGGGCCTTCAGGGTCCCCTCCGGGGGCTTTTGCCCTCTCAGTTTAGTCCAGCCACTGTGTTTTGTACTTTTGCTTTTTCCAGTTTTTTTTCAGTGGCTGCTGTTTTGTTTTTGTTACACCAGAGAACTAATTTAGGTGGTAGAGGTCGTGTGATCTCAGGTGATTTTGAAATTAGTAGAGTTGGTGTTTTTTCAGGGTTTTCTGAGATTGCAGTAAGTACCCTTCCTATCCTTTTCTGTTTAGATAGTTTGGGCCCCAGCGTTTGCTCATACTATTTTCTTTCTGTGTCAGTATTTCCTCTTGTCTAACCGCCATTACATGTTTGGGGGCTTTCTATTATCTTTGGGGTTCTGCTCCGGGGCAGATAGCTTTCCTATTTCTATCTTTAGGTGTAGTTAGTTTCTCAGGCTGTGACGAGGCGTCTAGGACCAACGTAGGAACGCTCCACGGCTGCCTCTAGTTGCGGTGGTTAGTCAGGGTACTGCAATCTCATAGATTCCAACTGCTCTGGTGTATTGCCTTTTTTACCTGCACTCCTCAGCTACCGTAACATAACAGTATCACCGGCCATAAAAATTGTATGGTACTCACAGAAGGGAAAAAATATTTTGAAGGAAGAAAAGTTGTCAGAGATATTTTTCTGTTTGTTGCATTTTTTTTTTTTTTTTTTTTTCTTTCCCTCTGTATCTCTGGGTGCTGGGGAGGATCTTTTCTCCCAATGGAGTTTGCACAGTTGTCTGGCCGTGTGGATCAGCTTGCCACTGAGGTTCAGAGTATTGCTGCATATCTTGCTAGGTTGCCTGTTGTGGAACCTAGGATCCCCATGCCAGATTTGTTTTTAGGGGATCAAGCTAAGTTTCAGAATTTCAAAAATAATTGTAAATTGTTTCTTGCCCTAAAATCTAAGTCCTCAGGAAACGCAGCGCAGCAGGTTCAAATTATCATCTCTCTCCTGCGCGGCGATCCTCAGGATTGGGCTTTTTCCCTGATACCTGGGGATCCTGTTTTGAGTGATGTTGATGCATTTTTTCAGGCTTTGGGGTTATTGTACGATGAGCCTAATGTCACTGATCAAGCTGAAAAAGCCTTGTTGGCATTAAATCAGGGGCTTGATGACGCTGAGTTATACTGTCAGAGATTCCGTAGGTGGGCAGTCCTGACCAAGTGGAATGATGACGCTTTGGCGGCCCTTTTCCGGAAGGGTCTGTCGGATAATGTAAAGGATGTTATGGTGGGATTCCCTGTCCCCTCTGGTCTCAATGATTCTATGTCATTAGCGATTCAAATTGACAGACGTTTGCGTGAGCGAAGAAGTATGCGTGGAGTGGTGTTGCCTTGTGAGCCAGCTGCTGAGCCCATGCAGTGTGATGGAGTGGTGTCTGGGGCACAGCGTCATGAGTTTCGAAAGCGCAATGGGTTATGTTTCTACTGTGGTGATGCCTCTCATGCTATTTCAGTCTGCCCTAAGCGGGGAAAACATTTTGCACGCTCAGTTGTCTTGGGTAGTGTTCAGACTAAGTTTTTATTAACTGTCACTCTGATATGCTCTCTGTCCTCATTTTCTGCTCAGGCTTTCGTTGATTCTGGAGCAGCTATTAACCTGATGGATTATGATTTTGCTAAACGTTGTGGGTTTCCCTTGATACCCCTACAGAAGTCTATTCCTTTACTGGGGATCGATTCTACCCCTTTGGCTGAGAATAAACCCCAGTTTTCTACTCAGGTGATAATGAGGGTTGAACCTGATCACCAGGAGTGCTGCAAATTTTTGGTTCTATATAATCTGCATGACATTATAGTGCTGGGTTTCCCTTGGTTACAGTCTCATAATCCTGTTTTGGATTGGAAATCTGTGTCTGTAACCAGTTGGGGCTGCCAATGTGTTAATACCAACACTCCTGTTTTTTCTGCCTCCCCCCAGGCTGAGGATGTTCCTGACTTTTTGTTTGATTTTTCTGATGTGTTTAGCGAAAGTAAATCTGCATCCTTACCTCCCCATAGGAGCTATGACTGCGCTATTGAATTAGTGCCGGGTAGTAAATTCCCTAAAGGTCGCCTTTTTAACTTGTCTGTACCTGAACATGACGCTATGCGGTCTTATATCAAGGAATCATTGGAGAAGGGTCATATCAGACCATCCTCTTCACCCTTAGGTGCCGGTTTTTTCTTTGTGGCCAAAAAAGATGGTTCATTAAGGCCGTGTATTGATTATCGTCTCTTGAACAATATTACTGTGAAATATCAATACCCGTTACCCTTGATTTCTGACCTGTTTTCCAGGGTGAAAAACGCTACTTGGTTTACCAAGCTTGACCTCAGGGGGGCGTATAACCTTATTCGCATTAAGCACGGGGATGAATGGAAGACGGCATTTAACACCCCTGAAGGGCATTTTGAGTACCTTGTGATGCCCTTTGGGCTCACTAATGCTCCTTCCGTCTTCCAGTCCTTCATGAATGACATTTTCAGGGATTTTGTGGACAAGTTTCTGATTGTTTATTTGGATGATATCTTGATTTTTTCTAATGACTGGGACTCTCATGTGAAACATGTTCGAACTGTATTCCAGATTTTGAGAGAGAATGCTCTGTATGTGAAGGGATCAAAGTGTCTTTTTGGCGTACAGAAGATCTCATTTCTGGGATTCATTTTGTCTCCATCTGTTATTGAAATGGACCCGGTCAAGGTTCAGGCCATCTGTGATTGGGTCCAACCTACTTCATTAAAGGCTCTTCAGAGATTTTTGGGTTTTGCCAATTTTTATCGTAAATTTATTGGTAATTTCTCGGTTATTGTTAAACCATTAACTGATTTGACCAGAAAGGGTTCTGATGTGGTGAATTGGCCTCCTGAGGCAGTCTCTGCGTTTCAGGAACTTAAGCAGAGATTCACTTCTGCTCCTGTTCTACGGCAGCCTGATGTTTCTCTGCCATTTCAGGTGGAGGTTGATGCCTCTGAAATTGGGGCAGGTGCCGTTTTGTCCCAAAAAGATCCAGAGACCTCTAAAAGTAACCCTTGTGCCTTTTTCTCTCGAAAATTTTCTCCTACTGAACGTAATTATGACGTGGATAATCGGGAGTTATTGGCCATGAAGTGGGCTTTTGAAGAGTGGAGACATTGGCTGGAGGGAGCCAAACATCAGGTGGTGGTCCTTACGGACCATAAGAATCTGGTCTATCTGGAATCTGCCAAGCGACTCAATCCTAGACAGGCCAGGTGGGCCTTGTTTTTCACACGTTTTAATTTTGTGGTTTCCTTTCTTCCTGGCACTAAGAATGTTAAGGCGGATGCCCTCTCGAGGAGTTTCCTTGCGGACTCTCCTGAGCTATCTGATCCCTCTGTTATTTTGAAGGAGGGTGTAGTTCTTTCCGCCATCTCGCCCAATTTGAGACTTGCTCTGGAGGGGTGTCAGGAGGATAAGCCCTAGCGCTGCCCTGTTGGAAAATTGTTTGTCCCGGACCAATGGAAAAAGAGTGTGATGTCTGAGATTCATTGTTCCGCATTGGCTGGGCATCCCGGAATTTTTGGTACCAGAGACTTGGTTAGTCGGTCCTTTTGGTGGCCTACCTTGTCTCGCGATGTCAGGGAATTTGTGCAGTCCTGCGGGACTTGCTCTCGCTCCAAGCCTTGCTCTCGCTCTAGTGGTTTGTTGATGCCATTGCCTGTGCCCAAGAGACCATGGACCCATATCTCTATGGATTTAATTTCCGGTCTTCCTGTTTCTCAGAGAATGACCACCATCTGGGTAATTTGTGATAGGTTTTCCAAAATGATACATCTTGTGCCATTACCTAAGTTGCCTTCCTCCTCTGAATTGGTGCCGTTGTTCCTTCAGCACGTGGTTCGTTTACACGGCATTCCTGAGAACATTGTGTCTGACAGAGGAGTCCAGTTTGTTTCCAGATTTTGGAGGACTTTTTGTTCTAAACTGGGTGTTCAATTGTCTTTCTCCTCGGCATTTCATCCTCAGACCAATGGTCAAACTGAGAGAACAAACCAGACATTGGAGACTTATCTAAGATGCTTTGTGTCTGCTGATCAGGATGACTGGGTCTCTTTTTTGCCTTTGGCTGAGTTTGCTCTTAATAATAGGGCTAGTTCTGCCACTTTGATGTCTCCGTTTTTCTGTAATTCTGGGTTTCACCCTCAATTTTCTTCAGGACAGACGGAGGCTTCTGTCTGTCCAGGTGTTGACTCTGTTGTTGAGCGTATGCAGCAGATTTGGGACTAGGTAGTGGAGAGGTTGTCCCTCTCTCAGGAGAAGGCCCAGCGGTTTGCTAACCGGCATAGGACTGATGGTCCTCGGTTTAAAGTGGGGGACTTGGTCTGGTTGTCCTCAAAGAATATTCCTATGAGAGTAGCATCTCCTAAATTTAAGCCTAGGTTCATTGGACCTTATAAGATCATGGAGATTATTATTCCTGTTTCTTTTCGTTTGCTTCTTCCAGGGACATTTAAGATCCATAACGTGTTCCACAAGTCCTTGTTGAAGAGGTTTGTTGAGCCAGTGGTTCCTGCTGCTGTGCCTCCTGACCCTGTTTTGGTTGAGGGCAATCTGGAGTATGTGGTTGAGAAAATATTGGATTCTCGTTTTTCTAGACGAAGACTCCAGTATTTGGTTAAATGGAGAGGTTATGGTCAGGAAGACAATTCTTGGGTGTTTGCTTCGGACATCCATGCTAGGAGACTTATCCGTACGTATCATAGAACTCATCCTGACCGACCTGGTTGCTCAAATGAGGGTTCGGTGACCCCTCCTCAAGGGGGGTACTGTTGTGAATGGGTTTGAGATGAGTTCTGAGCAGAGGCTCCCTCTGGTGGTTACAAGCGGTACTAGTGAGGATTGTGAGGACTGGGAATCAGGTGTTACTGATTGGTCTTATATAAGGGAGTCATTTTCCCATCAGGGTTGCCGGTGATCAATTGTTCTGGTCTGAATCCTTCTTTCCAGTTTCCCTTGTAGCCTGCTGTGTCGTGTCTGCATCTCCTGCTATCAGATAAGACAATTTCTTATTTTGTGTTTTTGCTATATTTTTGCATTTTGTCCTGCACTTCTGTGGGGGCCTTCAGGGTCCCCTCCGGGGGCTTTTGCCCTCTCAGTTTAGTCCAGCCACTGTGTTTTGTACTTTTGCTTTTTCCAGTTTTTTTTCAGTGGCTGCTGTTTTGTTTTTGTTACACCAGAGAACTAATTTAGGTGGTAGAGGTCGTGTGATCTCAGGTGATTTTGAAATTAGTAGAGTTGGTGTTTTTTCAGGGTTTTCTGAGATTGCAGTAAGTACCCTTCCTATCCTTTTCTGTTTAGATAGTTTGGGCCCCAGCGTTTGCTCATACTATTTTCTTTCTGTGTCAGTATTTCCTCTTGTCTAACCGCCATTACATGTTTGGGGGCTTTCTATTATCTTTGGGGTTCTGCTCCGGGGCAGATAGCTTTCCTATTTCTATCTTTAGGTGTAGTTAGTTTCTCAGGCTGTGACGAGGCGTCTAGGACCAACGTAGGAACGCTCCACGGCTGCCTCTAGTTGCGGTGGTTAGTCAGGGTACTGCAATCTCATAGATTCCAACTGCTCTGGTGTATTGCCTTTTTTACCTGCACTCCTCAGCTACCGTAACATAACAGAGATCCACTCCTATTCAGTAGTCATTATCCTGGAGGTTCACAGAGACACTCCTGTGTCCGGGGTACCTCTAACCCAGACTGAGACGGCTCCCCTCCTCTTCAGTAATCATCAGCATGGAGGTTCACAGAGACACTCCTGTGTCCGGGGTACATCTAACCCAGACTGAGACGGCTCTCCTCCTCTTCAGTAGCTTATCCGCATGCATTCTCACAGAGACTGCTTCCTTGTGCCAGGACACCTCTCTGTGTCCAGGCTAAAGACAGCTCTAACACTCTTGGAGACTGTTTCTTGTGCCAGGACACCTCCCTGTGTCCAGGCTAAACTAGCTCTCTGACTGTGTCCGCAGACACCTATTTCTGGCTTCCTAATTAACAGCTGATTGGCTTCAGGTTTAAGCTGCAAGTGTGCAATGAATGCAAGGTGTAGTGACCTCTCTCTACCACCAGGTCTACAAAGCCACATATTTCCCTTATAGTTAGCAAAGAACCTAGGTGAAATGTACACCCCATTCACCACATATCCTCACTGTCTCACACAGGTCAGAGGATCAGCTGACACTAAGCACCAATCATGGCTCACCATGTCACGGACATGCTCAGTGCAGGCATTTGTGGACTTAGGCTTACAACAGCCTTTTCGTGTTCCGTAACCTAGGTTTAAGGCTGCTATGAAAAAAGACCCAAGTAGCTATTTGTGCCTCTTGGGTATTGGCTAGGCATTGCTGCGCAACATCTGCCTCGGCTGGGTCTGGATGGGAGACCACAGACTCCTTGGATCCAGGTTCAGATCCTGCCGATGCCTAACACAGAACCTCTCCATTATAGGGGTTGTTTTGATAATTGCCTATAATTTCTACATTTTATATATTGCATTTGCACAACAGAAGGAGAAATTCATTCACAATCAGTATTGCTACATAATTGGACTGGTTGATTTCACAGAAGATTGATTGACTTGGAGTTGCTTAAGTGTTCCCTTTATTTTTTTGATCAGTGTATATTAAAAATATTGTGATTCCACATTTTGATGCCCCATGCTAGTAGCTGATCAGAACAGAAAATTTCTGAACTCATATTTTTATGGTGTGGAAAAGATGTCTTCACTGGTTCATTATATACTGTATGTCGCTTGAGGCGACAGATTCCAATAGTTTGGGGGGAGTAATATTAAAAACGCCACAGAAGCTTCCTAAATCCTCCAGGTATGTCAATATTGTGGTTTTGCCATGAATTTCCAACTGTAGATTTTAAATGCAAGACTTTTTGGGCAATTTCCATTTTTCAGGATGATCTGGTGAATGGTGAAATTTGAAGGGTCACGACAATGTCCTTCCACACAGTGCATAGCTGTTATGTCACCTTCCTCTGTTATCTAGCTGTTATGTCACCTTCCTCTGTTATCTAAAGATATCTAGATAACATCTTGTCTGACTACTGTAATTTTTGCATAAGTGTCCTTAGCTTCATACATAAAAATCTTAAAATCGTGCTTAGTCAGCAGATGTTGGATATTAGATCACCAATCAAAGGGTGGAGGGCTGTGAGGAGGATGTGGACTCTAAGGTCCCCTTCACAAGTCCTTTTTTTCTGTCCACATGTGATCCATTTTTTAAGGACCGCAAATACAGACACATGCACATCCATTGTATTCAACGTTGTTGCGCACATATCAGGTTTTTCACAAGGACCGTGAGTCTGTGTGAAAAACCCACAGACACAGTGATGGTACACATGCACAGTGATTGTACACAGATGACATCCGTGTGTCATCAGCATGGCATGAACCGGCACCAGGGAAGTAGCGATGCTTTTGGCCTGAGCCCAGGCGCTGGCTGCTGAAGGCAGCTTTCATCATTGTCTCTTGGTCTCCCTGTGATCGGTGCAACCAGGCGACAATGATGGGAGTTGTATTCTGCACTCACTGTGTACAACCTGTGTAAAATTAAGAATTAAATTTAAAAAATGCTGTGGACTTCCACGTAATTTTCATAACCAGCAGGGGGAAAGTCCACAGCTGGGTTTTAATGTTAATAATCTGGGAAAAGGGACAATATCCCAAAAGGTTCACAGGCTATATATAACAGCTCACAGCTGTTTGATTAGCCTTTACTGGTTAATATACGTGTACCCCAGAAATAAAATCATGTAGGGTCCCCGTATAAATTCAAACCAGCAAAGGCTAATCAGGCAGCTATGGGTTGATATTAATAGCCTGGGAAAGTGCCATGGATATTGCCTCCCTCTCATGCTACCAACATCAGCCCTCAGCCACCCCAGAAATAGCACATCCATAAGATGCGCTAAATCTGAAGCTTTGACTCGCTCTTCCATTTTGCCCTGTTGCATTGGCAAGTGGGGTGATAAGGTTGAGGTTGATGTCAGCTCTGTATTGACAGCTGACATGAAGCCCAGGGGTTAGATATGGAGAGGCATCTATAAGATGCCCCCATTACTAACCCCATTGTATGTTTTGAAATAAACACACAGCAAGAATAAAATAATTTATTTGAAATAAAACCCAACACCCAGTTTTACACATTTATTAAAAAATAAAAAACAAAGTTATACTCTCCTTTATGCCTAAAATCGATTGAAGCCTTTGTACATTGTAAAAGACCAAAAATAATAAACAAGCATAATCCTCAACTGCTCGATGAGAAGATGCCCATGTCCCCTATAAAAAAAATAAAAATAATAGACAACCATATTTCCCACCTGTCTGACGAGAAGATAATCCATCCAAAACATTGTACAAGTATGGCAATACAATTGTGCTGGCTCACTAGGAGAGTCAGAGCAATCATCAGCAGGTATCTGCTATACATCATAGCTGACATCCTGCAGTTAAACCCTTGATCGGTGCTGGCACCAAACTCAGACATTTAAACCCTCTTATGCTCATTTCAATAGGGACTGAATCATTAATTGGCTTACAGAGGAAGGCAGCTCCCTCACTGCTCTGTGTTTGTGGTTGCGCAGTGCCGATGGTCTCCATGGTGACCCCAGAGCGAAATATGGCCACAGGGTCACACAAGTACAGTGGTCTGTAAGTTCCTGTTGTGGGCTGAAGCTGACATGCCTACTGACTGTGCGAGTCACTGATCTAATACCCAAAGCATTGCTAAGTATTAGATCAGTGATCAGGTCAGGGAAATTTGATGTCCCATACTGGAACACGGTAAAAAAGTTTTTAAAAAAGTGCAAAAATATTTTTTTAAAATTACAATGTAAAGAACAAAAAATTAAAACATTTTAAATCTATAAATACATATTAATGTTAAAACAAAAATAAACAAAAAAGTTCAAATATTGGGAATCTCCAAGGCCAGAGCGAACTATTCTATAAAATTGTCCCACTAGATAACCCCTTCAGTAAACACCATAAAAAAGTGTAATAAAATGTGATCAAAATTTTGAATGTAAATAAAAATGGTATAGCTGAAAATGTCAGCTCTGTTAGTGGAAAAATAAAAAAGCTATAGCTCTCACTATACAGTGATGAAGAAACAATTCTCTTTTTCATAATATTGTTTTTATTGACTAAAAGCAGCAAAACATAAAAAATTATATAAATGTGGTGTCGCTGTAATCGTACTGATTCAAAGAATAAAACTGTCTTATCACTTTTACCACATGTGATAGGTAAAAAAAAAACAATTCCTGAATTGCTGGATTTTGTTCATTCTGCTTCCCAATAAAAATGATCAAAAAATGTCAACTGCCCGAAAATGGTGCAAAAACAAGCTTTAACTCATCCGGCGTAAAACAAGCCCTCTCATGACTCTGTCAGCGGAAATATAGAAAAGTTATAGCTCTCAAAATTTGGCAATGCAAAAGCTTTTTTTTTTCTTGGAAAAAAAACAGCGATTTTTAGTATATGTAAGTAGTCAAACACACAAAAAAATAAACCTGGTATCTCTGTAATCGCACTGACCAGAAGAATAAAGTCATCTTATCACTTTTACTAGACAAAACACAGCAAAAAAATAAATAAAACCAATTTTTTTTTCCAATATGTTTTATTGATTTTAAAAGTATTACAGTAAATTTTTAATCATACAAGTCATGAAGTAACAATCTGAAATGACATTCTTAAAACTCAATATGATGAATTAAGGAACATTACCACCAAGTAAGTCAAACAAATTTAAAGATGTCAAACTTGTCACATAAGTATAATATTCATAAATGTCCCTCCCGCTACCCTCCACCCTCCCATCCCCCCAACATGTAAACCCCTATAATTTCCCTGCATTCAATTGACAACCATCAAAATTTTTTAAGGAATAGGATCATGTCCACTAATTTTCTGAAGAAGATACCATTGAGTATTTTCAAAATTTGACTTTAATTTGTCCCTAGTGTCTTGAGTCAGAGATGGAATGAAGAATGACCATGTGGTTAAAAATTTCCCGGTCAATTTCTCTTTATTCGTTAAGGTATCCAGCCAGTCCATTTGAAAAATGTACATTATTTTAGAATAAATGAGAGATTTGGGTGGTGGCAATGGATCCAGCCAGTGTTGCAATAGACTTTTCCTGGCAGCTGAGGCCCATATTATTAACATGGCCTTAACATGTTTGGGGAGTTTATGTTGAGAGCTATCAAGTATATTAAATATTACCCATTGCTGAGTCAGAGGGAACACTATCCCGCCAAGATTCTGTAGTTCAGCATGAATAGATTGCCACAATTTTTGCACTTTGGGGCATCCCCACATGTGATGAAATATGTCTGTATTTCCTGTCCCGCATTTGGAACAGGTGAATGTGCCCCCTGGAGACATCCTAGACTTAATATGTGGGGTAATATAAGCTCTATGGAGGAGTAATAGAGACATGTCTGCATAACTGCTGGAGGGGATCACCTTCCGTTGCATCAAAGTGGCGTCTAAGATTTCCCCAACTGTGATGTTCTGTATGTCCTTGACCCATCGTGCTAGACCTGTCTTTTTGCCCTCCCATGACCACTGCTTACGCAATAGTATATAAATGCTGCTTGTCGAGGCCATCTGCACCCTGGCAGTCCTAAGGAAGCCATCCAAAGCATTCCTCCCTCCTTCTGCACCCCCAGCAGCCATGCCTTTCAAGATTAAGCTCCTTGCTTGAAGAAAAAGGGCCTGTTCACAAATGCTGAGAAGCGCCGTGCTGCCATGTCAAATGTGAGCATAGAAAAACTATCATCTAATAGGTCAGCTGCCAAGATGCAACCCTGCCCAGCCAGCTCAATATAAGATAAGGGTGGTTTACCTCCCATAAAGCCCGGGTTACCCAGAAAGGGCACAAAGGGAGAGACATCGCCTCTCAAATGACATAGTCTCCTGCACCTCCTCCACGTCTGTATCGTTTGCCATAAGGTGGGGTGGTTTCTTATTTCTGCAATAAGGTTCACGTTAGTCATATGTAATAATGCTGGTAGAGAGACATGGGGACTTAATTGTTGGTCTAATAGTACGTTTGTGAAATGTGAACTACCCCTCAACCAGTCAATGGCGTATCTGAGATTTGCTGCTAGATTGTACTTTGCAATATCTGGGAAGTTGATGCCACCCTCCTCCTTTGGGGCTTGTAGTTTGATTAGACCTATGCGTGTACGCTTTATTTCTCCCCAAATAAAATTCCTAAAAGCAGTGTTTAGAGTATTAACATCAGTGCGTGACAGCAAAATAGGAAGTGACTGGAAAATGTACAATATTTTTGGAAATATTATCATCTTAATTAAGTGGCATTTTCCCGAAAAGGACAAAGTAAAATGTTTACAGGAGTTTAGAAGGTTAGATATGGATGTGATTAGGGGTCTAATATTAATGTGATATAAGGACGTCAGATCTGCCGGAGGTGGACACCCAAATATTTAATAGATGATGTGCTCCATTGGAAAGGAAGTGTCGCGTTATTTAATTTTCCTTGCTCAAACAGAGCCAGGGCCTCTGACTTATTATAATTTATTTTAAAGCCTGAGCATTTGCCAAAATGATTTAGGGCCTCCATGATAACCGGTATTGCCTCATTGGGGTTGGAGATGAAGAGAGTATATCATCGGCAAATGCCGCAATTTTGAGAGAGGTGGAGCCTACCTCTATGCCTCTGAATATTAAAGAATTTTGGAGGGTTCTAAGTAAAGGATCTAAAGCAATGTTAAAAAGTAAGGGAGACAAGGGGCAGCCCTGACGCGTTCCTCTCTGGATTTCAAATGTGGAAGAGAATATACCATTTATGGCCAGCCTGGACACCGGATTCTTATATAACAACTTTATTGCCTCACAGAACCATGGACCAAAGTTTCTAAACTCCAGGATGTCTAGGAGATAGTCCCATGCAACCCTGTAAAACGCCTTGTCGGCATCCAGGCTAACCACAATAGACTCTAAGCAACCATGAGATTTTCCGTAAGAGATAGCACCCAAGGCCGTCCGTATGTTGTATGTTATGGATTTCCCATGGACAAACCCAATTTGTTGAGGCAATATCAGGTTGGGGATTATTTTTTGCACTCTATTAGCTAAGATTTTAGTGAAAATTTTAAAGTCTGAATTTAAAAGCGAGATTGGTCTGTATTCTTCCACTAATGAAGGATCTTTACCCGGTTTAGGGAGCACTATTATGTCTGCTTCATTGAAACGGTCCGGGAGCCGCCCTGAACGCACCATCTGATTAAAAACTTCACAAAGATGTGTCCCTATACTGCCTCCCAAAATCTTATAAAATTCATTACTGTACCCATCAGGGCCAGGAGATTTAGAGAGCTTCAAGGATGACTTCTGAGGGGGCTATAGGAGCATTAAGGATTTCCCTATGTTCCTCTGTTAGTAAAGGTGCCACCTCCGATTGCATAAAGTTAAGAATATCATCCCCTCTCTCTTCTCTGCTTTGTATAGGGAACCAAAAAACGATCTAAGTTCCTCTACAATCTGCTCATTCTCTATCAACACTCTGCCCTCTTTGGACCGAATTTTGTGAATCCTTGTGGCCTTTCTGTATGGTCTGGTGAGAGATGCAAGTAATTTACCGGGTTTGTTGCCCCACTTAAAAAATTTGTGCTTTTGGAGATCAATACTATATGTGGCCCATTCATGAGCGAGCGTATCCGCCGATTCTTTTGCCTCGAGATATTGTTTTTTTCGTGAGGGGTGAATTATTAAATTTAAAATTTTTATATGCTAAGGTTAAAGTCTTCTGAGCTGCCAGGGTCCGCTCTCGCAACTGTTTTTTTTTATGACATATATATGCAATTATTTGCCCTCTCAACACCACTTTAGAGGTATCCCAGAAAAGAATTGGTGTTTCACAATGTATTTGGTTATCAGATTTGTACGTATCCCATGAGAATTGTAGGAATTTTTTGAAATCATCCGATTGATATAAGTATGACGGGAACCTCCATTTCCTGTGAAAACAGATTGGCTTAGTTAATTTTAGGTTGAACGTTATTGGTGCGTGGTCTGAGATATGTATGTCCAAGATTTTGGTATGTGTGACTTTTGGCATGAGTGAGGGGCTCAATAACCAGTAGTCTATTCTCGCATGGGAACTATGAACATGTGAAAAGTGAGAGTAATCTCTCTCAACAGGATGTTGCACTCTCCATATGTCCAACAAACCCAAGTGATCTAAAAGAGATTGTATTAGTCTCCCCTGTGTAGTTATATGGGGGATTGAGAATTAGACCTATCCATCTCGATGTCGTGCACCTCATTAAAGTCGCCACCTATAATCATATTGGAGGTGTCCCATCCTGCGATTTTCTTTAGCACATTAGCCCGGAAGGAAGGATCCGACGAATTTGGCGCGTAAATATTAATGACACTGTACGTTGTCCCCTCTAAAACCAGCTTAACGCAAACAAACCTCCCCAAAGGATCTTCTAGCACATCCACTATTTCATGGTCAACATTTCTGTTTATCATGATAGCGACACCCCTCTGCTTTTTGGTAAAGGAGGCTTCCGCACACACCGTAAATTTTTTGCTAGAAAACCCCGGGTGGTTACCCTTCACCCAGTGTGTCTCCTGCAAAAGTACAATATGAAAATTTTTTTGATGTAAATAATGTAAAATTTTTTTCTTCTTTACCGGGGAATTCAGGCCATTGACATTCCAAGAGCACCAAAGGAGAGATGTCATAGCGGACATTTTTTGCCTGTTAATATCCACCATTAACCCACACCAGTGCGGGAAAAATGATAAGACATAACTGTTACACAATAGTAGGAGTCCAGCCTATCCCAGCGAGTAGGCATTAGAATCCCTGGATTAATGATTATCTGAAATCGAATGCATAGACCTTCTCCCCAATAAACCCTCCCCTCCCACAAAATTTGTATCAGTGTGCCATATTCAACATTTCCCCCATACCCACATCAACGTTAGATGCAGAGGTAAGAATACAGCAAAAAACACCAACATAACAACAAATGTCAGTTGACATCACCTTATGTGATTTATGAAAGTGTCACTCAGTAAGCCGTTCAGAATCTTGCTCATGGCGGCTGAGATATTTCTCGGACAACCTCCAGAGCCTTTACCAGGTCGTCAATGACCCAGTTTTTCCCAGATAGATTAAAGCGTAGTATTGCTGGATATTGTAGGCCGAACCTAATGTTTTTGTCAGCCAGAAACTTACACACCGGGTTAAAGGCCCTGCGTCTGGTCGTCACCATGGCCGAATAGTTCTGAAACATCAGAACTTTGTGCCCTTCATAGGACAGATGCGCTTTCTTCCTGTAGGCAGTAAGTAGACGATTTTTATCTTGAAAGTCAAGGACCTTGAAAATCACCGGTCTGGGTCTATCATTGTCCTTTCCCCTCTGTGGACCTATTCTGTGTGCTCTTTCGACCACTATTGATCCAGATGTTAGATGAATGTCCAAGGCACCCGGCAACCACTCAGATGTTAATTTAAGCAATTCAGAGGGCTGTACTGACTCAGGTATACCTATCAGTTTCATGTTATTGCGTCTGGAACGATTTTCCAGGTCGTCCACTTTGGATTGAAGCTCTGTGACTAGTGTTGAGCGATACTGCTCGATATCTAAAAATATCGGATCGGAATGGTATCGCCGATATCACTAAATATCGGCGATATCCGATTCCGATACCGGAAGTCTCATGTAAGTCTATGGGAACAAAATATTGCAACTAAAAAAAACCTTTATTTCCTTGTAAACACTAAATATACACACATAGAATACATATATATATATATATACATGTCATTGTGACATATATATATACATATATGTATAGTTTATACACTTCTACATAGTAAAATATCCTCTGATTCAATTGCCGGGTAAAGCCGGCTTCTGTGAAAAGACAGAAGCACCCGACATGAAATGACACTTGGTGTACATAGGGTTAACCATGTCTTTTCATGTCGTTTGCAATCTGATTTGCACAAACAATTACATCAGTCTATGTGTGCAAAATTTCACACCTGTAGGGGTTAATTAAAGGTGTAAATTCGTTGTAAAAAAACGGACTTTTTTGCTACGAATTTACACCTTTAATTAACCCCTACAGGTGTGAAATTTTGCACACATAGACTGATGTAATTGTTTGTGCAAATAAGATAGCAAAGGACATGAAAAGACATGGTTAACCCTATGTACACCAAGTGTCATTTCATGTCGGGTTCTGCATTTTCACAAAAGCCGTCAATTGAATTAGCGGCTATTATACTATGTAGAAGTGTATGAACTATAAATATAAATATATATATATATGTGTCACAAATTCAATGACATGTATATATATATATATATATATGAGGTGTAAAATTGTTTAAAAAAAATGCATGGGCTCCCGCCCTATTTTCGCAACCAGACAGACAAAGCCAGCGAATGGGGGCAGATAATAATAGCCCAGAGAGGGACCATTATTTTTGGCCCCCCCTGGCTACTAACATCTGCCCCCAGACACCCCAGAAAAGACAAATCTATAATTAGATTCGCCCTTTCTGGCACTTTGCCCGTCTATTCCCATTGCCCTGTAGCGGTGGCGAATGGGTTAATATGGGGTTAAAGCCACATTGCAATTGAAAGGTGACCTTAAGCCAGGTTAATAATTGAGAGCTGTCAATTAGACAACTATCAATTATTAATCCTATTGCATGAAATAAAAATAAAACACACACACTTTAATTAAAAATCATTTTAATGAAATAAAGACACATGTTTTTGACCATCTTTTATTTGACTGCAAAAACCATTTCCTGTAATAAAAATAAAATAAAAAAGCAAAATTATTCTTACCTATCCCATGCACAGTCAGGTCCCACGGTGTAATCGTTCAGAAAGGGTTAATGTTTACTGCAGGGACCGCAGCTAATGCTGCAGCCTCACAGTAAACCCCCAAATGAATGAGTTCCTCTCCTGGCTGACAGGAGAGGAAGTGGAAAGCTTAATTGATTGCTTTCCACTTTCACCTCAGGTCAGCCAGGGACACAATCAGTGACGTCAGAGGGAACTGATTAACAAAAATAGGGGTTCCCTTCGAATAAAAAATGGCGTCGGGTCCCCCTATTTTTGTTAACCAGCCTGATGAAGCAGACCGCTGAGGCCTGGATTTTCAGGCTGTTAAGGAGCCAAGATCCATGGACCTTGCCAGCCTGATAATACCAGGCCACAGCAGTCTGCATATCTTGGCTGATTAACAAAAATAGGGGATCCCCTCGAAAAAAATTGGCGTGGGGTCCCCCTATTTTTGTTAACCAGCCAGATGAAGCAGACCGCTGAGGCCTGGATTTTCAGGCTGTTAAGGAGCCAAGATCCATGGACCTTGCCAACCTGATAATACCAGGCCACAGCAGTCTGCATATCTTGGCTGATTAACAAAAATAGGGATCCCCTCGAAAAAAATTGGCGTGGGGTCCCCCCTATTTTTGTTAACCAGCCAGATGAAGCAGACCGCTGAGACCTGGTTTTTCAGGCTGGTAAGGATCCAATATCCATGGACCTTGCAAGCCTGATAATACCAGGCCACAGCAGTCTGCTTAGCTTGGCTGGTTAACAAAAATAGGGGATCCCCTCGAAAAAAAAACGGCGTAGGGGTCCCCCTATTTTTGTTAACCAGCCAAGTAAAATGCAGACTGCTGCGGCCTGGTATTAAAAGACTGTCAAGGCCCATGGATTTTGGCCCTCAACAGCCTGATAATACCAGGCTACAGCAGCCCCACATTTGGCGCATCAAAAGATGTGCCAATTGTGGCACTTTACCCGGCTCTTCCCACTGCCCTGTAGCAGTGGCAAGTGGGGTAATAAGGGGTTAATGTCACCGTTGATTGCACGGTGACAATAAGCCCGGTTAAAAATGGAGAGGTGTCAATAAGACACCGATCCATTATTAATCCCAAAGTTATTAAATGTATAAAAAAAAGACAAAGCAAGAAAAAAGTCTTTTAATGAAATAAAAGAGACAACACAGTTTTCATTAATTTTATTATACACTCATTCCTGCGACGCCATCGATCTCCTGTAAAAAAAGAAAAAAAACAAACCAACAGTATACCACCTGTCCGACGCAGTCCATAGTAACGACAGTCCCACGACGATCCAGCTCTGCTACATCGCAACGCAGCACAGCTGATTACCTGCTTCCCCGGCGGTGACGTCATCGGACTGACTGCTTTACGGCCGGGATTACCCAGCAGTCACTGCAGTTATCGCGAGAAACTGCATGTGACCGCCGGGGAAAGATGATGGCGGCCATGAAGCAGTCCAGCCCCTGACCGCCGGAGATCTTCTGCCAGGTAAGTGCCGCTGACTCCTGACAGACCCGACCGACGGACACTGACAGTGACAGTGACAATCCCGATTCCGGTATCCGATAAGACGAAAATATCGGAACTAAGTATCGAAAGGCCGATAGAGCTAATATCGGCCGATACCCGATACTTGCGGTATCGTATCGCTCAACACTATCTGTGACCGTTTTCTCTTTATCCTCTAAACGTTCTACCATTTCCTTGGTGACCTCCTCCAGATCAGAAATACGTTGTTCAGCCTCATCCAGACGAGTACCCTGGCTATTAACTTGTGATATTATAGAATCTATCGAAGTTTGAAGAGTGGCAAATCTAGAGTCTATTTCGGGCATAAGGAGTTCCATGATGGCATCCACTATTGAATGAGAGGTCTCACTACTTGTATCAGAGGTGAATTTAGGCGATGATGATCCTTGTTGATTTCGGGTAGAAGCTCGGCCTCCTTTAGTTTGCTTGCCCACAAATTTATCCATGCTTAGTGACATTGGTAAAAAGATAGATGACGGTGATGTCTCAAACAAGAAACGTTACATTAGAATCTGCTTAGTAACATATAGTTCCTATTTAGAATGTGTAGCCCAGCTGTTCCGCGACCCGTATCACACTGTGCGGCGTCCCCGACGCCTTGAGCCTCCCGAGGAACCTGGAGAGGTAGACCTGACAAACAAGTCCCCCATCCAGGTATTTCCCCCGCTAATTAAACTGTTTCTCCTCTCATAAATTGAGGGATAGCCACAAATGAGAGAAAATCAGCGGAGAGCTTTACTAGAAAGCGGCCAATCCTTGGCTTCACCTCCCGGTAGACTCCTGAGATCACAGATGAAGATACCAGGCTCACCGGCGACCCTGGGCTACGATCCAATGTCAGCAGAGGCCGCGATTTAATCAGTGACCAGCAGCTCCGCTCTCCTGCAGGCTGCGATCGTTCCTCTCCCTGTTCCAGCGGACATCCAGGCAGCCTAATCCACAAGGGTCCAGGAGACCTCCCAGGTAAGCCCCACAGTCCAGTTATCACCCCCGAGTCTGCGGAGCTCCTCCACAGCAACTTCAGAGGAGTGCCTCAGCGGCGGCAGCTGCAGTGCAAGAGTCTCAAGCTGTCAATCAAGCCCCCGCCTGTGCTAATACCGCCGTCTATTTGGGTTAATAACTTTTAGTAAAAGCCAAATCTCTGGCCAAACAGGGAGTCACTGGGCATAGACGAGGTCCCCAAAGCCGGGTAGGCACTTTTAAAGAAGGGCACAGGTCAAAATTTAGGAAGATCTCCCATATTTCTGCAGACTGCTAGGCTATGTCTCACAACAGCACAGCAAAGTCACAGCCGCTCTCAACGGCAACGCCGTGCCGCCGCAAGCACCGCCCCGCCGAGAGATGCCATACCGCCGGCCGGTGAGCGCCAGCAGCCGCCGGGCTAGCGCCTCCGCTGCGTAGGAGGGTGATCCTCAGTGCCGGGGTGTCGGGGACCCGCGCGGATGTCGGGATCTTACCAGGCGCCTCCGATCCGCTGGAACCGACGGAGCGGTACCTAAAAGGCGGCCGTTGGAGGTGAGGAGCTCCGGAGAACCGCAGGTAGGGCTTGGGAGCGTTGCGGTGTACCTGACGTCCGGGGTCGGCAATCAGGTCCGTACCCCTGCTGGGAGAGGCCTCACTGTAGGCTGGGGAGCGCCTGTGGATGTCGCGGGATGTCGCACTGGCGTCTCCGCTGTGCTGGAGGGTGATCTTCAGTACCGGTGTGCCGGGAACCAGTGTCTGGTAGTTGCAGTCTGGGCACAGGAGACTGGCTGCTGATGCCTGAATGTCTCTGGCCCGCGGAGAGGCTTATAACTATAAAACCAATTTTTGACCTGCTGTTGATATGTTTATTCTGCCTTCCAAAGATCACAATAAGGTTTGACTCACATTTATCCTGCACACTATGCTGAAAGCTTACACCGGGATTTCCATGTAAATTTCTGAAATATGAGGTTCAGATGAACCCCCTGATGAAATATTCCCTATTTTGAGGCAGATGGAAACACTGTGGATGCCTTCTGGCTAATCATCTAGCGGTGTCTGTCTTTTTGACGGTTTCATCTGAATCACGTCATTTGGAGAGTTAGATAAAAGCCCTAATGTAAGTACTCAGCATAGGGCACAGGATAAATGTGATCCAAAATGTTATGTAAAATGTTGCGGATAAAAGCTTCAATGCAATGCACAAAAAAAGCAAGTCCCCATTCCCGTCATCTGTCAATGGAAATATAAGGGGCTTCCATATTACTGGGAACGCAAAAGTTCTGGAAAAGTGAAAAGAAATTCAGCAAATTCTGTGCTCCAAAATCCAAATGCCCTCCCCCCTTCTAAGCCACACAATGTGCCTAAATTACATTTAGCATCCACATCTTTTGCATTACTG
>JARQOD010000002.1:493979169-494048638 GCA_033576555.1 Oophaga sylvatica
AATTAGACAACTATCAATTATTAATCCTATTGCATGAAATAAAAATAAAACACACACACTTTAATTAAAAATCATTTTAATGAAATAAAGACACATGTTTTTGACCATCTTTTATTTGACTGCAAAAACCATTTCCTGTAATAAAAATAAAATAAAAAAGCAAAATTATTCTTACCTATCCCATGCACAGTCAGGTCCCACGGTGTAATCGTTCAGAAAGGGTTAATGTTTACTGCAGGGACCGCAGCTAATGCTGCAGCCTCACAGTAAACCCCCAAATGAATGAGTTCCTCTCCTGGCTGACAGGAGAGGAAGTGGAAAGCTTAATTGATTGCTTTCCACTTTCACCTCAGGTCAGCCAGGGACACAATCAGTGACGTCAGAGGGAACTGATTAACAAAAATAGGGGTTCCCTTCGAATAAAAAATGGCGTCGGGTCCCCCCTATTTTTGTTAACCAGCCTGATGAAGCAGACCGCTGAGGCCTGGATTTTCAGGCTGTTAAGGAGCCAAGATCCATGGACCTTGCCAGCCTGATAATACCAGGCCACAGCAGTCTGCATATCTTGGCTGATTAACAAAAATAGGGGATCCCCTCGAAAAAAATTGGCGTGGGGTCCCCCTATTTTTGTTAACCAGCCAGATGAAGCAGACCGCTGAGGCCTGGATTTTCAGGCTGTTAAGGAGCCAAGATCCATGGACCTTGCCAACCTGATAATACCAGGCCACAGCAGTCTGCATATCTTGGCTGATTAACAAAAATAGGGGATCCCCTCGAAAAAAATTGGCGTGGGGTCCCCCTATTTTTGTTAACCAGCCAGATGAAGCAGACCGCTGAGACCTGGTTTTTCAGGCTGGTAAGGATCCAATATCCATGGACCTTGCAAGCCTGATAATACCAGGCCACAGCAGTCTGCTTAGCTTGGCTGGTTAACAAAAATAGGGGATCCCCTCGAAAAAAAAACGGCGTAGGGGTCCCCCTATTTTTGTTAACCAGCCAAGTAAAATGCAGACTGCTGCGGCCTGGTATTAAAAGACTGTCAAGGCCCATGGATTTTGGCCCTCAACAGCCTGATAATACCAGGCTACAGCAGCCCCACATTTGGCGCATCAAAAGATGTGCCAATTGTGGCACTTTACCCGGCTCTTCCCACTGCCCTGTAGCAGTGGCAAGTGGGGTAATAAGGGGTTAATGTCACCGTTGATTGCACGGTGACAATAAGCCCGGTTAAAAATGGAGAGGTGTCAATAAGACACCGATCCATTATTAATCCCAAAGTTATTAAATGTATAAAAAAAAGACAAAGCAAGAAAAAAGTCTTTTAATGAAATAAAAGAGACAACACAGTTTTCATTAATTTTATTATACACTCATTCCTGCGACGCCATCGATCTCCTGTAAAAAAGAAAAAAAACAAACCAACAGTATACCACCTGTCCGACGCAGTCCATAGTAACGACAGTCCCACGACGATCCAGCTCTGCTACATCGCAACGCAGCACAGCTGATTACCTGCTTCCCCGGCGGTGACGTCATCGGACTGACTGCTTTACGGCCGGGATTACCCAGCAGTCACTGCAGTTATCGCGAGAAACTGCATGTGACCGCCGGGGAAAGATGATGGCGGCCATGAAGCAGTCCAGCCCCTGACCGCCGGAGATCTTCTGCCAGGTAAGTGCCGCTGACTCCTGACAGACCCGACCGACGGACACTGACAGTGACAGTGACAATCCCGATTCCGGTATCCGATAAGACGAAAATATCGGAACTAAGTATCGAAAGGCCGATAGAGCTAATATCGGCCGATACCCGATACTTGCGGTATCGTATCGCTCAACACTATCTGTGACCGTTTTCTCTTTATCCTCTAAACGTTCTACCATTTCCTTGGTGACCTCCTCCAGATCAGAAATACGTTGTTCAGCCTCATCCAGACGAGTACCCTGGCTATTAACTTGTGATATTATAGAATCTATCGAAGTTTGAAGAGTGGCAAATCTAGAGTCTATTTCGGGCATAAGGAGTTCCATGATGGCATCCACTATTGAATGAGAGGTCTCACTACTTGTATCAGAGGTGAATTTAGGCGATGATGATCCTTGTTGATTTCGGGTAGAAGCTCGGCCTCCTTTAGTTTGCTTGCCCACAAATTTATCCATGCTTAGTGACATTGGTAAAAAGATAGATGACGGTGATGTCTCAAACAAGAAACGTTACATTAGAATCTGCTTAGTAACATATAGTTCCTATTTAGAATGTGTAGCCCAGCTGTTCCGCGACCCGTATCACACTGTGCGGCGTCCCCGACGCCTTGAGCCTCCCGAGGAACCTGGAGAGGTAGACCTGACAAACAAGTCCCCCATCCAGGTATTTCCCCCGCTAATTAAACTGTTTCTCCTCTCATAAATTGAGGGATAGCCACAAATGAGAGAAAATCAGCGGAGAGCTTTACTAGAAAGCGGCCAATCCTTGGCTTCACCTCCCGGTAGACTCCTGAGATCACAGATGAAGATACCAGGCTCACCGGCGACCCTGGGCTACGATCCAATGTCAGCAGAGGCCGCGATTTAATCAGTGACCAGCAGCTCCGCTCTCCTGCAGGCTGCGATCGTTCCTCTCCCTGTTCCAGCGGACATCCAGGCAGCCTAATCCACAAGGGTCCAGGAGACCTCCCAGGTAAGCCCCACAGTCCAGTTATCACCCCCGAGTCTGCGGAGCTCCTCCACAGCAACTTCAGAGGAGTGCCTCAGCGGCGGCAGCTGCAGTGCAAGAGTCTCAAGCTGTCAATCAAGCCCCCGCCTGTGCTAATACCGCCGTCTATTTGGGTTAATAACTTTTAGTAAAAGCCAAATCTCTGGCCAAACAGGGAGTCACTGGGCATAGACGAGGTCCCCAAAGCCGGGTAGGCACTTTTAAAGAAGGGCACAGGTCAAAATTTAGGAAGATCTCCCATATTTCTGCAGACTGCTAGGCTATGTCTCACAACAGCACAGCAAAGTCACAGCCGCTCTCAACGGCAACGCCGTGCCGCCGCAAGCACCGCCCCGCCGAGAGATGCCATACCGCCGGCCGGTGAGCGCCAGCAGCCGCCGGGCTAGCGCCTCCGCTGCGTAGGAGGGTGATCCTCAGTGCCGGGGTGTCGGGGACCCGCGCGGGATGTCGGGATCTTACCAGGCGCCTCCGATCCGCTGGAACCGACGGAGCGGTACCTAAAAGGCGGCCGTTGGAGGTGAGGAGCTCCGGAGAACCGCAGGTAGGGCTTGGGAGCGTTGCGGTGTACCTGACGTCCGGGGTCGGCAATCAGGTCCGTACCCCTGCTGGGAGAGGCCTCACTGTAGGCTGGGGAGCGCCTGTGGATGTCGCGGGATGTCGCACTGGCGTCTCCGCTGTGCTGGAGGGTGATCTTCAGTACCGGTGTGCCGGGAACCAGTGTCTGGTAGTTGCAGTCTGGGCACAGGAGACTGGCTGCTGATGCCTGAATGTCTCTGGCCCGCGGAGAGGCTTATAACTATAAAACCAATTTTTGACCTGCTGTTGATATGTTTATTCTGCCTTCCAAAGATCACAATAAGGTTTGACTCACATTTATCCTGCACACTATGCTGAAAGCTTACACCGGGATTTCCATGTAAATTTCTGAAATATGAGGTTCAGATGAACCCCCTGATGAAATATTCCCTATTTTGAGGCAGATGGAAACACTGTGGATGCCTTCTGGCTAATCATCTAGCGGTGTCTGTCTTTTTGACGGTTTCATCTGAATCACGTCATTTGGAGAGTTAGATAAAAGCCCTAATGTAAGTACTCAGCATAGGGCACAGGATAAATGTGATCCAAAATGTTATGTAAAATGTTGCGGATAAAAGCTTCAATGCAATGCACAAAAAAAGCAAGTCCCCATTCCCGTCATCTGTCAATGGAAATATAAGGGGCTTCCATATTACTGGGAACGCAAAAGTTCTGGAAAAGTGAAAAGAAATTCAGCAAATTCTGTGCTCCAAAATCCAAATGCCCTCCCCCTTCTAAGCCACACAATGTGCCTAAATTACATTTAGCATCCACATCTTTTGCATTACTGTAGTGAAGAGAGCCCTCTTAATTTATGGGGTGTGTGTCTCCAGAAGCATGAGCTGGGCACAACATATGGGCATTAAAATGTACTGGGCACTACAATGTGTGGCAATCCAAAAAAAAAGGAAAAAACAGCAACACTCCATTTACCGTATCATAAAAACCTTTATTTAAGAAAAGTTTACATGGCCAAGGGTACATCTCGACCCGTGGAAGTGTGTTAAACGAGAAACGGCCGTAGTCCTTTTCTTTTGTCTGCATGCCTGCACTTGTCCTGCCCTCACAAACTTTGTCCATGTAAACTTTTCTTAAATAAAGGATGGTAAACGGAGTGTTGCTTATTTTTTTGGATTGCCTAATGTGTGCTTTTTCAAGCGAGATGAGCCACCCACCAGGGCCGTGGGGTACTTGGCACCGACCCCGTTGATTTCTATGGGGGATGTCACGGGCAGCACACGGCTCGGTCCGTGGCCCTGGGGCTCACTGTAATGTGGGATATTTACAGATGAATTGAATATTGAGATGGGGATTCGTGATGCCACTTGTGGTACCTGGTCAGGATGACCAGCGCTGCTATGCAGATCCACTGAAGGGTTAATATTGTGCAGCTAGATGTTAAGCCTTCCACAAGTAAGGCTGAGTTCTCCTCCAGTGCAGATAGATGTGTGGGGATGCAGCACAGACGGGGACCCGGCAATCAGGAGTAATAAGGGAGACACACACATAAGTCACTTTGGTACCTTTACTGAAGATGTTGCAGGCACTCCCCGGAGCACTGTAGGGTGAAGGGTGCACATCCAGATTCCTCCACTGAATAGGTGTGTGGCCTCCTGTTCTCTGCCTTTTTGTAATGAAGTCTTGGCCTGCGTGTAGCTGGGCCTAGCTTAGTCTCCTTCTTGTACCTGGCTGACCTTGTGGTTGGACCTTCTCTGAAAGGACAGGGTCCCTTGGCCGGTACCAGCCGAACTCCGTCCTCCTGATCCTGTTACGTATCAGCTCTGTGGTACTCCTGGGACTTGTAGTCCTCCAGGAACTCCGGTGTTCTCCTAATGGGTAGTGGAGATCCCTATAGGATCGTATATTATCGTATCGTAATATGTATAAACATAAGTGTGCGAATATTTATCCTGAGATCCAATGAAATAAGGAGATTTATTTGAATGAATATAAATTTTATTGCACATGCATAGCAAAAAAAGACAAAAAACAGGTAATAAGGCAAGATAAGATACAAAAGCATCTAAAATGACTGGTGCTCACAAGATGTATGGATATAAATATGGATGCACCAAAGAGAGAAAAACCAGTGTATCACTGCAGGCACCCGCACAGGGCTAAGTGAACTGAAAAAGGTAAATGTCCACAAGGAATAAATATGGAGATGAACAAATATCACCAGCTGCCAACAACTAGCCTAGCCTACAAAAGCCCAAGTACGGAGTATAAAGAAATCATCTACTATATGTGAGCATTAAGGTGTAGGCTAAAAAATAGATTGCCACATGCAAGCATTAGAAACATAATAGTCACACAAGGAAATAATCTCTCATAGAATAGCATAGAGTATAAGCTAAAATATCAAAAGCCTAATGCCGGCATCAGAGGCAAAAATAATCCCAAACATAGAGATGCTTAAATGGGGGGAAAATGGAGAGCAGCATTACCTTGAGACATCGTGTTAGCCATGTGCGGGGGGGTAAGAGTGAGACACGCTGGACCCTTCATCAGGAGGTGAAATATAAGGGGCTTCCATATTATTGGTAACACGAAAGTTCTGGAAAAGTGAAAAGAAATCCAGCCAATTCTGTGCTCCAGAATCGAAATATCCTCCCCTTGTAAAGCCACACAATGTGCCTAAACTACATTTAGCATTCACATATTTTGCCTTACTGTAATGAGGAGAGCCCGCTTAATTTACAGGGTGCATGTGTTAGGCACTGGGATTCTCCCGCTGCATGGTGTAGATCCAGGCCTTATCTGCCTCAGTGGTCTCCCAGTTGGATTCGGACGATGCAGTTCCTGCTTAGCAAAGACGTCGGTCCCAGCATCTAGCATCTAGGTGTGTGCTTGGTTACTGCTGGCTTTCCTGCCAAGTCCTTAGTAACCAATGATATTCAGAGACAGTCCCGCGCCCTGGAGTCTAAGTTCGGAGATCACCATACTGAGCATGTCTGTTATCTGGCGTCTTCTCATTGATGGTTGGACATCAGCTGCTCTGGTGATGTGGCAGTGCTGGATTAGCCCACGGGCAAGGTCCTGTCTGACTGAACATGAATTTAAGGTATAAAAGGTTCTCAGAGGTGCTCGCCGGCGAGCTAGTATCTTTGAGGTGTGGTTATGAAACCTCTACCACTCTGCCTGTATGTGCTGTTCGTCCATTTAGCTTGGGACTGAACTAGTAGGTAGGCAGTTAGCATCAGTGTGGGCAATTAGGCACTTGGCGTAGCATTTGGATTTCATGGAGCATGTCCAACCCATAGTCAGGGCTTTATAGTCAGCGCCTGTTTCGTTACCGTGTGCTATTGACACTGTTCTGTTGCAGAGCGGGTTCAGTCCATGTGCTTTGTCCTGTGTCGGTTAAGAGGACTTAGTACTTTGTACTCGTTTGTTCCATTCCTCTCTGTGAAGTAATAGGGCTAGGAACTCTGCTATTCATTTTCTCTGAGTGACTTTAACTCAGTGAGTACGAGCATTCGTTCGCTGTGTTCACCGAAATTGTTCACACTAGCAGCAGTTTTACATCTGTGCACGGTGGACCCCGGGTTGCGATTGCACTCTATCATTTACTTTATTTAGTGCAATCAGTCAACCCTTAACAGCGTGTCTATAGGAGCACGAGCTGGGCACAATGTACGGACATTATAATGTGCTGGGCACTACAATGTGTGGGCATTACAGCGTACAGTGCACTACATAGGCAGATTCGCAATTCTCACTCAGCAACATCCATTACTGCTTGTTTCTGAAAAATACCCATGGAGTCAAAATTGTCAATACACATGTAGATAAATTCCCAGAGGGGTGTAATTTCAAAAATGGGTTAGCTTGAGGGGTGATTCTGCTCTTCTGTCACTTAGGGGCCCTGTATTTGGATTCCGCAAACTATTTCAGGAAAATCTGTGCTTCAAATAGCGCTCCTTCCCTCCCGAATCTCGCCGTGTGGTTAAGCAGTACTGTACAGACACATATGGGATATTGCCACATTCAGCAGAAATTTCAGCAGAAATTTTGTGACAAATTTTGGTGCCAATTTTCCCCACTTCCTCATGTGAGCATGTAAAATCTGAGGATAACACAACATTTTTGTGGTAAAAAGGTAGATATTTTTCTTTATCGCCCAATGATATAAAATTCTGTGACACACCTGTGGTGTCAGTATGATTTCTGCTCCCTTAAATTAATTCATTGAGAGGTGTAGTTTTTAAAATAGGGTCACAGGAGAATTTTCATAACCAATTGTACTGTTTGTGTTCTCCTATTAGCACTTTTGAAAATTAAAAACTTTGTGCCAAGGCAACATTTCAGTGGAAAAAATGGGCTCTTAAAGGTAACCTTTTTCATTGTGGAGACTAAAAATCCAGGCCTGGCATGTCAAAATGATTAGACCTATATATGCGATGAATGCTCCTCTGAGAACTTAAATAAGCAAATTGCCTCTTAAGAATCTAATCTCATACTTTGCACTGAAGAGGGGCGATACATCAAAACACCATGTCTGCAAATTGAGATTCTGATTTGGCTTTTATCTTAGGTCATGTTCAAGAATTGTCAAAGGGTCAATATTGAATTTTAGGATTGCTACTTCCAATAGGTGGCACTAGAGTTCTAGTCCTCTTCCTCTCTGAGGAGGCAATTTTCATATTTAATGTCCCCATAGGAGAATATATAGCGTATATAAGTCTCCTCACTCTGACATGCCAAGCCTGGCTTCTCATTCTCCACAAGGAAAAACATTACTCCTTAGAGACCAGTCTTAAGCCTCTCACCTTTGCACTGATGAGGACAATACCCCAAAACACTGTGTCTGAAAACTGAAATTCTGATTTTGCTTTTATCCTAAATCACGTGGCAAGGTTTGTTAAAGAGACAATATTGACTTTTAAGATTGCTACTCCCAATAGGTGGCACTAGAGTTTTAGTCCTCTTACTCTCTGAAGAAGCAGTTTCCATATTTAATTTCAAGAGAAGAGCATGCATGTGTATATAAGTCTTCTCACTCTGAAATGCCAGGCCTGGTTTGTCACTCTCCACAAAGAGAAAAGTTACCCGTTAGAGCCCAGTCTTAAGCCTCTCACCTAGCCGAATCAGATCTTATACTTTGCACTGATGAGGGCAATACCCCAAAACACTGTCTGAAAATTTAGATTCTGTTTTGGCTTTTACCCTAAGTCATATGGCTAGACTCATTACAGGGTCGATATTGACTCTAAGGCTTGCTACTTGCAATAGGTGGCACTAGAGTTCTACTGTAGTCTTCTTCCTCTCTGAGGAGTCAATTTGCATAGTAGAAATAATAGGTAATTTTAATTTACTCAGCCCAATGTTATATAATTCAGTGACTTATCTGAGGGTTAAAAATGCTCACCACACCTCTAGATAAATTCCTTGAGAGGTCTAATTTCTAAAATGGGGTCACTTATTGGGGGTTTCCACTGTTTAGGCACATCAGGGGCTCTGTAAAAGCAACATGGCATCTGCTATCTATTCTAGCAAATGTTGTGCTCAAAGCATCAAATGATGCTCTTTTGCTTCCAAGCCCTGCCGTGTGCCCAAACAATAGTTTTCCACCACAAATGAGGTATCAGCATAGTCAGGAGAAGTTGCACAACAAATTTTGCATATCAACTTTCTCCTGTTTCCCCTGTGAAAATAAAATATTTGGGGCTAAAGCAACATTTTTGCGGGAAAAATGTTAACTCCCATTCTCAGTGTTAAAAAATTCTGTGAAGCACTTATGGGTTCAAGCTGCTCACCACACGTCTAGATAAATTCCTTGAGGGGTGTAGTGTCCAAAATGGGTTTTCTTGTTGAAGTTTTCCACTGTATAGTCATATTAGGATCTCTGCAAATGCAGCTTGGCATCATCTATTTATTCCAGTCAATATTGCTACAAAAGTCAAATGTTGCTCCTCCACTTGCAAACCCTGCCGTATGCCCAAACAGTAGTTTTCCACCACATATGGGCTATTGGCATGTTCAGGAGAAATTGTACAATACATTTCAGATCAATTTTCTCCTGTTACCCTTGTGTAACTAAAAAATTAGGGCTAAAGCAACATTTTTTCAGGATAAAAATAATTTTCATTTTCATGGCTCAACATTGTAAAATTCTGTGACGCACAATTGGGTTCAAGGTGCTCATTATACCTCTAGATAAATTCCTTGAGGGCTTTAACTTCGAAAATGTGGTCACTTGTGGGGGTTTCAATTGTTTAGGCACAACATGGGATCTATCAGCAAGACATGGAGTCCGCTATCTTTTACAGCCAATTTTGCATTCCAAAAGTCATAAAATGCTCCTTTCCTATCAAGCCCTGATGTGTGCCCAAACAATAGTTTTCCACCACAAATAGAGTATGAGCTTAGAAATAGCGCAACGCATTTTGGGGCCCATTTTCTCCTGATACCCTTGTTAAAATGAAAAATTTGGGACTAACAACATTTTTGTGAGAAAAATCTTATTTTTCATTTTTTTCCTTCCACATTGCTTTAATTGCTGTTAAGCAGCTAAAGGGTTAATAAACTTCTTGAATGTGGTTTTGAGTAGAGATGAGAGAATTTGTTCGAATTTTGTCCCCGAATCTGATTTTGACATATTCGAGCCATATTTGAACAATATTCATGCCGAATATATGTCTTATGATCGGTTCCAAACATATTTGGTAATTTCTACTCCCATTGACTCTAATGACGTTCGGCTGTGTTGGGCAAATATTGCAAAAACAATATTTGATTCCGATCGTATTCGGAACAGTATCCGAACAAATTTGTTCATCTCTAGTTTTGAGCAATTTGAGTGCAGCTTTTAAAATTGTTAATTTTGGGTATTTTCTGTCACTTAGGCCCCTCAAAGTCCCTTCAAATGTGATGTGCTCCCTAAAAGAATGGATTTGTAAACTTTGTTGGAAAAATTTGAAATTGCTAATAAATTTTTGCAATTTTCAAACTTTGATTTTTTTATGCCCTTAAATCAAAGAGTTATATCACACAAAATAGTTACTAAATAACATTTCCCACATGTCTACTTTACATCAGCACAATTTTGGAACCAAATTTTTTTTTGTTAGGAAGTTATAAGAGTTAAAAGTTGACCAGCGATTTCTCATTTTTTACAACACCATTTTTTTAGGGACCACATCACATTTGAAGTCACTTTGAGGGGTCTACATGATAGAAAATACTCAAAAGTGACACCATTCTAAAAACAGCACCCCTCAAGGTGCTCAAAATCACATTCAAGAAGATTTTTAACCCTTCAGGTGCTTCACAGGAATTTTTGGAATGTTTAAAAAAATGAACATTTAACTTTTTTCACAAAATATTTACTTCAGATCCAATTTTTTTTATTTTACCAAGGGTAACAGGAGAAATTGGACCATAAAAGTTGTTGTGCAATTTGTCCTGAGTACACAGATAACCCATGTGTGTGGGTAAACCACTGTTTGGGCGCAAGGCAGAGCTCGGAAGGGAAGGAGTGTCTTTTCACTTTTTCAACGCAGAATTGGCTAGAGTTGAGATTGGACTCCATGTCGCCTTTGGAAAGCTCCTGATGTGCCTAAACAATGGAAACCCCCCACATGTGACACAATTTTTGAAAGTAGGCCCCTAAGGAACTTACTTAGATGTGTGTTGAGCACTTTGAACCCCCAAGTGCTTCACAGAAGTTTATAACGTAGAGCCGTAAAAATAAAAAATCATATTTTTTCCACAAAAATGATCTTCTCGCCCCCAATTTTTTAATTTCCCAAGGGTAACAGGAGAAATTAGACCCCAAAAGTTGTTGTGCAATTTGTTCCGAGAATGCCAATACCCCATATGTGGGGATAAACCACTGTTTGGGCGCATGATAGATGTTTTTTATTGCAAAAACGTTTTTGCATCACCATAATTTGAGAGCTATAATATTTCCATATTTTGTCCCATAGAGTCACGTGAGGTCTTGTTTTTTGCGGGACGAGTTGACGTTTTTATTGTTACCATTTTCGGGCACATGACATTTTTTGATCGCTTTTTATTCCAGTTTTTGTGAGGCCAAATGAACAAAAACCAGCAATTCATGAATTTCTTTTGGGGGGGCGGTTTATACCGTTCCGTATGTGGTAAAATTGATAAAACTGTTTTATTAGTCAGGTCAATACCTCATTTATATCTTTTTACATGTTTTGGCGCTTTTATACAATAAAAACTATTTTATATAAAAAATAATTATTTTTGCATCGCTTTATTCTGAGAGCTATAATTTTTTAGTTTTTTGCTGATGATGCTGTACCGGGTCTGTTTTTTTGTTTTTTGCAGGACAAGATGACGGTTTTAGCGGTACCAAGTTTATTTATATCTGTCTTTTTCATCGCGTGTTAGTCCACTTTTTTGGCGAAAGATGATAAAGCATTGCTTTTTTGCCTTGCTTTTTTTATGGTGTTCACTAAAGGGGTTAACTAGTGGGACAGTTTTATAGGGCGGATTGTTACGGACGCGGGGATACCAAATATGTGGGGGGGGTTTAAATATTTTTCCAATTATTATTATTATTTTACACATTGTTCCACTATGGGACACTCATTTTCTGCAGGCTGATCGGTTTTATAGCATGCAGATGAAGCAGCATCTGCCTGCTATAGAAGCTTGCAGCACTGCAGCTTCTCTGTGCTCTAACCTGAGACTTCCTGACATGCATAAATCTAATATGTATGATTAGATTTTTACACTACAATTAAATATTATTTTCTTTTAATTCGTAAGTGGAAGGCGTATGTTTCCCTTCTATCATGACATGGAATGAGCAAAGATATCATATGAAAAGTATGCTTTTCTGGTTACAATTGTCTTCTATTTTACATGCTATTTTACACTCTCAAGTTCCTTTTCTTGTTTTAATTCCTTATTGGACGTAGAGTGTTCTGTGAATATTTCTTTGGAGTGGAATTGTTCTTTTTCTAACTCCATATTGCATTGACTAGGCTTCAGTGACAAGAAATGAGCAAGGATATCCAATATTCTATTTATATATTTGTAATAATTATTGGTAACAACTGATTTCTATTTTACTGTCTATTTTAGATTTTCTAATTCCTTATTGGAAAGATCAGGTTCAGTTGTAGACCCAATTGGGTTTATGCAGGTCCTTTTCTTTTTCTACTGTATTTTTTTATTGGAAGAAGTTTGTTCTGGAAATATTCATGTTGGACAAGAATAGTTCCTTTTCTAATTCCTTAAGACAAGGAGTCGATTCTTTTAACTTACTCCATCAAAAGAAAATAATTATTTTCCATCAGGTGATTCATTCCTTTTATATTTTTTAGGAAGAAAGAGGTTTAATATGTACCATATTTTCCGGCGTATAAGACGACCCCCCAACTTTTCCACTCAAAATATAAAATCTTCTTAAAAGTGTGGGGGGGTCTTCTTATACGCCGGGAGTGGTCTCGATGATGAAGGGAGGGGGCGTCTCAGAGGGAAGGTGTTGGATACCTGATCATATGAGCGCTGCTCTCTGCGGGTCTAGGCGCTGAGGGGGAGGCATCGGCGGCTCCGCTTTCAGCAGCCTGGGGGGCTCAGTGCTGGGGGATGGCGGTGGTGGCTCTTTGTGCAGAGTCGGGGCTCTGCAGGCATTTCCTCAATCCCAGAGACCCCGGCAGCTCCATTGCTGCGATGCGGTGGCCTCCAGTAAAATTGCCGCTGAGGGCAGCGCATGCTCAGTTTCAGATCTTGTCTCCCAAGATCTTGAGACGAGATCTGAATCTGAGCATGCATCTGCCTTTTTCTCGGAGGCCCCCGCATCGCAGAAATGGAGCTTCCGGGGCCTCCGGGGATTGAGGAAATGCCTGAAGAGCCCCAACTCTGCACAAAGAGCCACTGCCGCCGTCCCCCAGCACAGAGCCCCCCAGGCTGCTGAAAGCGGAGCCGCTGACGCCGCCCCCCTGCGCCTAGACCCGCAGAGAGCAGCGCTCATACGATCAGGTATCCAACACCTTCCCTCTGAGACCCCCCCTCCCTTCGTCATCGAGACCACCCCCCACCATATGCATATACCCGGCGTATTAGACGACCCTCGACTTTTAAGAAGATTTTCAGGGGTTAAAAAGTCATCTTACCGGAAAATACGGTAATCTTATATTATTATTATATAATATATAAGGATTTATCTGTATTTAAATAGTTTGAGTTCCTGCATTCATTTATGGTGCTATATGGCATACAAAAAAACTTTTTTTTGAATATTTTGTGGATTATTTCCTTCATTTATAGGTTGTATTGTGTGCAGCTGCTCGCCAATGAAAACACATGCTATAAATTTTCCTGTGCAGTTTTTATGCTGATGTTAATGGCATACAAGGTTTGGACTCTGCAGTTATTGAGTTGGTAGAGCGTTAGTGACTTTTATGAACTATGTACCACAGCACTCTGTGATCCAGCCCTGTAGCGTTATCTGGTTGCTGTAGCTCCTAAACGTTTCTTTCTTTTCGATAATACCACTTACAATTGATTATGGTATATTTAGAAGGAAAGAAATTTCACACTGCTTATAAATAGTTGTAATAATTAAAAAATAACCTTTATTCTTAACTATTAAAAAACCATTAGCACAACACTCGTTAAAAAAGTCATCCTTATGGACTTATAATGCAACAAGACCAATAAGTGTGTCAGAGATAAAATACCATATGTGTCCTATGCCCTTTCTAGGAATCAAGTCCTGTCTCAGCAGCAAATAGTCACAGGAAATGTCTGATCCAGGTAAGAACAAGCTATCAAGATACTAGAAAGTTAATCATAATATGAAATAAGCCAGCACCTTAGCCCGCAGAGGGACAAACAGATGACTGGCCACATACAGTACAGACCAAAAGTTTGGATACACCTCATTTAAAGATTTTTCTGTATTTTTATGACTATGAAAATTGTACATTCACACTGAAGGCATCAAACTATTAATTAAAACATGTGGAATTATATACTTAACAAAAAAGTGTGTAACAACTGAAATTATGTCTTATATTCTAGGTTCTTCAAAGTAGCCACCTTTTGCTTTGATGACTGCTTTGCACACTCTTTGCATTCTCTTGATGAGCTTCAAGAGGTAGTCACCGGAAATGGTTTTCACTTCACAAGTGTGCCCTGCCAGGTTAAATAAGTGGGATTTTTGGCCTTATAAATGGGGTTGGGACCATCAGTTGTGTTGTGCAGAAGTCTGGTGGATACACAGCTGATAGTCCTACTGAATAGACTGTTAGAATTTGTATTATGGCAAGAAAAAAGCAGCTAAGTAAAGAAAAATGAGTGGCGATCATTACTTTAAGAAATGAAGGTCAGTCAGTCCGAAAAATTGGGAAAACTTTGAAAGTGTCCTCAAGTGCAGTTGCAAAAACCATCAAGCGCTACAAAGAAACTGGCTCACATGAGGACCGCCCCAGGAAAGGAAGACCAAGAGTCACCGCTGCTTCTGAGGATAAGTTTATCCGAGTCACCAGCCTCAGAAATCGCAGGTTTACAGCAGCTCAGATTAGAGACCAGGTCAATGCCACACAGAGTTCTAGCAGCAGACACATCTCTATAACAACTGTTAAGAGGAGACTTTGTGCAGCAAGCCTTCATGGTAAAATAGCTGCTAGGAAACCACTGCTAAGGACAAGCAACAAGCACAAGAGAATTGTTTGGGCTAAAGAACACAAGGAATGGACATTAGACAAGTGGAAATCTGTGCTTTGGTCTGATGAGTCCAAATTTGAGATCTTTGGTTCCAACCACCGTGTCTTTGTGCGACGCAGAAAAGGTGAACAGATGGACTCTACATGCCTGGTTCCCACCATGCAGCATGGAGGAGGAGGTGTGATGGTGGGGGGGTGCTTTGCTGGTGACACTGTTGGGGATTTATTCAAAATTGAAGGCATACTGAAACAGCATGGCTACCACAGCATCTTGCAGCGGCATTCTATTCCATCCGGTTTGCGTTTAGTTGGACCATCATTTATTTTTCAACAGGACAATGACCCCAAACACACCTCCAGGCTGTGTAAGGGTTATTTGACCAAGCAGGAGAGTGATGGGGTGCTACGCCAGATGACCTGGCCTCCACAGTCACCAGACCTGAACCCAATCGAGATGGTTTGGGGTGAGCTGGACCGCAGAGTGAAGGCAAAAGGGCCAACAAGTGCTAAGCATCTCTGGGAACTCCTTCAAGGTTGTTGGAAGACCATTTCCGGTGACTACCTCTTGAAGCTCATCAAGAGAATGCCAAGGAAGTGTTAGATACAGAGGTTTGTCCAGCAAGCCTTTGGGATTCGAAGAGTTTTGGAGCAGCCCCTTGACCGCCTACCCCCACAGAGTCACCAATGCTTAGTCAGCTAGATATAATGCCCTTGTCCATGTTTGCTCGTCCAGGTGTCAGTGATGAAATGCACCCTGGCAGACATAGATTCTTTCAGGGAACGGGTGATGTTGTCTGTGACATGCTGGTGTAGCGCAGGCACAGCTTTCTTAGATAAGTAATGGTGACTGGACAACTGGTACTGGTGGATTGCGACGGCCATAAACTTTCAGAAACCATCTGTATCCACCAGATGGAAAGGCAGCATTTCCATGGCCAACAGATTGGAGATGGTGGAGTACAAGCTCTTAGCTTTGGTATGTGTAGGGAGAAACATTATTTTATGTGACTACAACTGAGGGACAGAGGGCTTGCTGCTGTGCTGAGAGGGTGGAGTAGGGTGAACAAGACAAACTGCTGGACTGTGAGTGAGGTGCAGGTGGAGATGTTATGTTGGATTGAGAGAGATGTGTTGTGCTTTGTGAAACAAAAACAGCGGCCATCTCCACATCTGTAACAGCTGATGTGCTCTCACTCACCCCGACTTTGTACTCCCTGACAGAAGTTATGTCGCTTATCCATGTTATGTAAATAAAAGCTTATAACCTGATGTTAAATTCATCCATTGGTTGTATAAATTATCCTTTTGAAAGCTGAGACCCTCCGAAATCTGTTTTAGGTTAAGAAAATAAATTGGCATCAATGCAGAAATATTGATTATAGAATGGACACAGAGTGGTCAGATTTTTGCAAGACAAAAATTTTGTCACCTGGTCATGTAATGCACCCAATCCTAGTTTACATCCTCACCTGTGCTCAGTAAATGATCGGTTAATTAGTGGGTGTGTATAAAAAGAAACCCAGCACCCCAGACCTTCACTTGAACTGCAATTTGAGCTCTGACAACATGCCAAAAATCCACCCTGCGACCAAAGCCTGGATTATCAAGAGACTGAAGACCAGATCCACTGCAGAGGTGGCTGGCACCGTTAATGTGTCTCAGCATCAAGTACAAAGAATTAAAAAAAGATTTGAAGAGACTGGAGATGTGTTTGACAAGCCCAGGTTCAGCAGACCCGCAAGACAACTGCTCAGGAGGAATGTTTGTTGGTCCAAAGCAAGCCCCTCTTCCACTGCAGCAGAGATACAACAGGCCTGGTCACCTTAAGTCCCTGTGTCAACTAGAACAGTTTGTAGGATTCTGTCTCGAAATGGCCTCCATGGTCGGATCAGTGCCCAGATGCCAGCACTAAATAAAAGGCAAATAAAAAAACCGTGTGGCATTGCAAAGTCCCACAGCCTGCTAAACAGATGGACGCTGGAAAAGTGGCATAAGGTGGATTTCTCTGATGAATCTTCAGTAGAATTACACCACAGCCACTGCAAATACTACAGGAGACCTACTGGAGCCCGTATGGATCCAAAATACACCCAGAAAACAGTAAAAGTTGGTGGTGGAAAGATCGTGGTCTGGGGTTACATTTAGTATGGGAGTGTGCAAAACATTTGCAAGGTGGAAGGCAATATCAATAGCCTAAAATATCAAGAAGTATTAGCTACATCTTATATGCCAAATCATAAAAGGGGTAAAATTCTGCAGCAGAATGGTGCTCCATCTCATACATCCATCTCTTCAACAAAGTTCCTCCAGGCAAAAAAGATCAAGGTGCTCAAGGACTGGCCAGCCCAGTCACCACACATGAACATCATTGAGCATGTTTGGGGTAGGATGAAAGAGGAAGCTTGGAAGACAAAACAAAACAATCTAGATGAACTCTGGGAGGCATGTAAGACTGCATTCCTTGCTATTCCTGATGACTTCATTAATAAATTGTATGAATCATTGTTGAACCGCATGGATGCAGTCCTTCAAGCTCAAGGAAGTAACACAAAATATTAAATATGACTCTAATAGCACCACAACTTCATTCACCAATGTTATGCAACATATATTTGTATTTTAAGTTAATTATTTGTTTGAATATCACATTACTTTCTGTGGGCGACAAAACTTTTGTCTTGCCAAATCTGACCATTCTGTGTCCATTCAATGATCAATATTTCTGCATTGATGCCAATTTATTTTCTTAACCTAAACCACATTTCGGAGGGTTTCAGCTTTCAAAAAAAAATTTATACAACCAATGGATGAATTTAACGTCAGGTTATAAGCTTTTATTTACATAACATAGATAAGCGACATAACTTCTGTCAGGGAGTGTAGGAGGTAAACAAGTGAAGGTTCTGTGGCCAGAAACCTATGTGAGAACACTTGCCACGGTGACAGATGAGGAAGAAGAAGCAGATGCGGTTGATGGGATGACCAGTGGTTGGCAAGGCCTGCTAGTCCGCATTTTAGCACAGTGTGGTTCACAGTCAAAGGTGATCGCACCTGTGCCAGTTCATGCATGTAATAGTCAAATTATTGCAATTTTAACCTCAACTAAGTCGTTTTTTGAAAAGTTGGCAGATAATGTGACATGGGTCATTCTTTGCAATCTCAAAAAGGGCCCAAGCTGGCAATCCCCCCTGAGAACTGCAGACTCGCGACCGGTGATGGCCACAGCCACAGTTGTGGCTGAGGATGCAGTGCTTGTGATAGTTGCATCACTCCATGTCTGTGAGTCTTCCGTCTCTGCCTCCACCTCCTCTGTGGCACAAATGGGGCCTCCTGGCTGAACCCCAATATTGGGCCTAACGATTTTGATTAGCAAATGGGGTATCCGGAATCCTGACTGCAACACAGGTTTAGCCCAAACTATTCTAATTAGGAAATGTGGGCTCCTGTTTGCAGAACACTATTAGCAAAAACTAGTTAGATGCAAAAAGGTCGATTTCACACAGGATAGGATCTTGCACAGAAATTACAACCTTTACTACAAAGAGATGCCTGATTACAATCCATATTTCCCCCCACTAGAATATTTTATGCAGCCCCCAAATTTAAGAAGCATCATTGTCAGAAGCTCCCTGTCCTCTCCAACAGCTACAGAAACCTTTCCTTGTAACCAGAAAAAATGTAAAACCAGTCCATTTATAATGACCACGGACAAGATAAAGATCCCCAACTCACATCAGGACTACAAGATCCCAGGTACTTTCAGCTGCAACACATCTAATGTGGTGTACCTAATTATTTGAACTAAATGTCCAACTGGGGGTCTGTATGTGGGGGAGACCGGACAAAAACTGAGAACAAGGATGAATTCTCATCGCCACACAATAAGAGAAAAGAGAATGGATCTACTTGTGGCTAAACATTTTTGCATACCCGGTCATAGCATGATGGACATTAAATTACTTGTTTTACAAGGTAACTTTAGTCTCAGAGAGACAGGAGGGTCTGGGATTTTAAACTCATGACAACCTTTGACACACTCAGTGCAGGAATGAATGTGTCGCATAGATTTATGTCTTTATACATCAATCAAGGAATTTGCTCCTCAGACCTTCTGGGGCATCACAACACAATACCAGACCCCAATCAGAGGACAATAAAACTTTCACACTCCTTATCTATGAACTGTTCCAATATTTATGTTCATCCCTCTCCCATAATGACAATTCTGCTTCACGTCACTTGTCTTATCTATTGTGTTATTTCTGTGCTGCTTTGTGCATACATATGGGACCCTTCAGATTTTGTATTAGTCTTTGCTTGATGAAGAGACCTGAGTAGTCTCGAAAGCTTGTAATTTGTTACCATCTTTTTAGCCATTAAAAGGTATCAACCACTGAGGACTCTGAATTCTAAATATTTTTCTATCTACTGGCTAACACGGTACAAAGATATATATCTTTCCTGTAGTTGAAAAAGGATCATTTAATGATCTGTGAATGAATTTTGCCACCTATGAGGAAAAATGCTCAGGAAACCGAACACGAATCCAATGTGCCGAATTTGAGATTGGCGAACATCTAGTTCTCTCATCTCTATTGCTGATTACTATTATTATCAAGAGAATTATCCTGTCAATTCAGCACTAGATTGGGCAGGGGAGGCAGTACAATACAATGCAACAAACTTTGCTGGGTAAAAGATGTGGCTACTCATGATTTAGAAAAAGGATCCCAGTCTCTTCTCCAGAATAGGAGATTAGAAGCATTTCTCCCTAATAGACAACAACCATATTGCTTAGGCCTCTTTCACACATCCGTTTTGTGGCGTCAGGCACAATCCGTCCAAAACCGGAAACGACGGATCCGGCGCTGATTGTGGAAAAACTGATGCAACGGATCAGGTTTTCTGCCGGATCCGTCTTGAACTTTTCAACCCGGAAAATGCAGGTACGCATGTCCGGACCGAGGAGAGAGAGAGACCTTGGTTTCCAGAATCAAGATCAGTCTTTTGCCGGATTGCACAAAAGACTGATCTGGCACCATAGACTTGTATTGTTGCGCCCGCCGGATGCGCCGCTTCAGGCGCTATCCGGCGGGTGCAGCAGAAAAAAAAAATGTTGCAGTGTCGGTTTTTTCTGGCCGCCGGAATGTACATTTCTGCCGGATCAGGAAAAAACCGACGCAACGCAATGACAACTGGCGCGATCCGGCGCTAATAATAAGTCAATGACAAAAAATGCATCCGGCGATTTAAAAAACCGATTCCGTGTTTTTGAAAAAGCGCCGGATCGCGCCTGACGGCAAAAAATGGATGTGAGAAAGAGGCCTTAGCCAGCAACAATAGGAGCTAAAGAATGGGGGAATACAGTCTGCACTAGAGTACTGAGTTAATATTTTTAACCCACCTCAACACTCACTGAATAAAATCCTGTGTTTATGCCTGTCAATCATTGTTTTATTGTTCTGCATTTTCTGCACTATGGCAAAAAAATCATACTATCTGTCTGATTTTCTTAAAAAATCGTTTTTGGATTTTCACTAATGTTTTGTTACAATTATATTCATTTTAAAACTGATGAAAAAAAAAATTATTTACATCAATGTTACGGTATATCCTTATAAGAATTGAATACATTGTTTTTCTGAAATAGTTATTAGACAGAGAATAAATATTTTATCATTGAATATGTCAATAATGAATATGCACTTACAAGACTGTCATACCCCAGAACATCCTCTAATTATGTATTCTGGGCTTGTTGAATAACTCACTAGATGGCAAAGTTTAATACGTATGTTTCAGTTACCTACATTAACATCTAACTAGATAATGTATGAGTGTATTAACGCAAGCATGCATACAGAATCATAAACAAGTAAATCATCAATTGCTTAGATGTAGCAGTACATTTTTTTAAAATAATTAGGCTGGGGCTACACGGGGACCTTGGCCATGACGCAGGTCACATAGCTATAGATTGGTATATGTGCTGCTGCTATACTGCATAATGCAGGACTGTGAAACAGTAACAAATAACTTGCAAAAAATCCAACTAATTCCAAAAATTTGCAAGGGCTCTGTCACACATCAGTGATTTTTCTTTACCCGTGAAAAGCAACAAATAATTGCTAAGGAAAAAAAAACATGTAAGGGAGAGGAAATAGAGACAAAGAACTCTGCTAATCATATGAGCTTGCACTCTATAGGAAAGGGCCCACCTGCCCATAACAACTTACACACTGCCGAAGAGCGATAGAGAGGAGCCGCTGATAATAGTAGCTTACACTGTATATGAGAGAGTGAGTGAGGCGCTGCTGCCCATACGGGCTTACACACTGCAGAAGAGAAAGAGGACCCAGCTCACCATAAGAGCTGACACTCTACAGGAGTGACAGACTAGGCCGCATAGTGAGGTGTGTGTTAAGGGAGAAGCAGAGAAGCAGAACAGAGATAGCAAGATCCTGTAACTGCATCCAGTAGCAGAGTAATATGGCCAGAACATCCTGGACCCCGTGTGGTGAAATGGAGAAAGACAGAAAGAGAGCTCAGATACAGTGTAGAGGACCAGCAGCCCAGAGGAGGTAGAGCTGTGGGATTTTGGATAGGGCAACAGACAGACGGCCGTATAACTCGTGCGATGATAGCATTGCAGTGCACAGACTATCCCAACACTACTCCTGACCTGAGCATAACAGCGTGGTGTATTTTCTATGCAGTTGTCAAGCTTAGGTCAGGAGAGCAGATGTAAGGATTGCAATGCGATCTTTGCACAAGTTATACTGCCGCCTGACTGAGCGCTATGCCCGAGACAACACAGACAAATTGTGGCTGAAGAGACGGCAACTTGTAGGTAAGAGCAGGGAGTTATAGTGAATAAATACTGGACTTTCAAGACTGGGGTAAGAGTATCACTGCAGAGGGCTTGGTCAGTGAAGATCAGACAAAGGGAATGAAGTATTTAAGTCAAGCAAGCAGTATTTCTGAAATGTAATTTATAAAGGAAGTGCTGCCTCATGTAACTGACATGTTTGTGCCTCTGTGTAAAACAGATGAAGACGTGAATGCTAAGCTTTGTGCCTCTTACCTCTTATTCATACATTATACCAGTTTCATCATTAAAGACTGTTTTATTTTTATAAAATGGACTGATTTCTTCATTTTGATTGTAATACATCATTGGTTCCTACACACACTAAATGTATGTGGCCTGAATGGAGAACATTTTAATCCACTAACAATACCCACACACTCAGAGGAGCCCATTTGACTGGTGCCTAGGTTAGGTGCTTAGGATAGGTCATCAATGGCTGATCAGTAGGGGTGGGACATCCGACACCCTCGCCGATCAGCTATTTCCGGAGTCGACAGAGGACAGAACTTCTCAGTTATTGAGCTGCATGCCACCGATCTGTCAATGGAATAGGAGCAATATTTTAAAAGGATAGTTCTAGATACAGACAGCATGCTAATGCAAGCATCTTCTTTTTCTTTTCAGACCAAACTTAGTGCTCATTCATGGATCATCATGCTAAATACACACTATTTAGATAATGAACAAAACACACGAAAAAGTAGGGAGTAGAGTTTCTCAGATCTTAAAAGCAAATTGCCTCTTCAGAGAAAAAGAGGACTTGAACTCTATAGCGCCACCTGTTGGAAGTAGCGATCCTACGAGTCACAATTAACCTTGTTGTGAATACCTTGAAGGCTACTTCTGAGCTGGGGCTCCCTCCGGTGGTTGTTGAGGGTAATGAACTAATTACTGAATGGCCTTCAGCTGGCTCTGAATGGTATGATATAAGTGACCTGAGTTCCCAGCATCCTTGCCGCTAATCAATTGTTCCTCCTGGCACATCTTGCTTTCCTGCTCTCATTCAGATAAGTGTTTTGTTTTTTTTTCCTCTGTTGGATTTTCACTGCTGCTTTGCTGCTTGCAGAGGACTGCAGCCTGGTCCCCTTTTGGGGTCTTGCGCTGCAATTGTGCTCATTGTGTGTTTGCATTTTTGCTTTGTTCCTTTGTCACTTTTTATTTTGCTGTGTTGCTGTGTGTTACACCAGAGATCTGATTTAGGTGGTAGAGATCGTGTGATCTCAGGTTTTTTGTTAATCAGAAGTGTTGGTATTTTTGTCAGGGTTTTTTTGGGTTGCAGTCAGAATTCTTTCCTATACTTTTCTATCTAGACAGATTGGGCCCCAGCGTTTGCTCATTCTATTTTCTGTCTGTGTCCATGTTTTCTTCTTGTCTAACTGCCATTACATGTTCAGGGGCTTCCTATTTCTTTGGGGATTCTGCTCCGGGCAGATAGCATTCATCTTTCTGCTTTTAGGTGTAGCTATCTCTCTGGCTGTGACGAGGCGTCTAGGATCACCGTAGGTACGCTCCACGGCTACTCCTAATGTGGCGGTTAGTTTAGGTTACTGCAATCCAATAGTTTCCAGCCTCTCTGGTGTATTGCTACTTTGGCTATTTTTGGCAGTTTCTCCTCAGCTACCGAAACATAACAGTATTACCGGCCAAACTGAAAATTATATGGTACTCACAGAAGGGAAAAATAGTAAAGAGGAAAAAGTTTGTTACATTTTTTTTCCCTCTATTTCTCTGGGTGCTAAGGAGGACTTTTTTTTTTCTCTCTCAATGGAGTTTGCACAGTTGTCTGGCTGTGTGGGCAGCTTGCCACTGAGGTTCAGAGTATTGCTACCTATCTTGCTAGGTTGCCAGTTGTGGAACCTAGGATCACCATGCCAGATTTATTTTTGGGGGATCGGTCTAAATTTTTGAATTTCAAAATTAACTAAGTTGTTTTTTGCCTTAAAGCCTAAGTCCTCAGGGAACGCAGCACAGCAGGTTCAAATTGTCATCTCTCTGCTGGGAGGCGAACCTCAGGATTGGGCTTTTTCCCTGACACCTGGGATCCTGTTTTGAATTATGTTGATTAGTGTTGAGCGATACGATACCGCAAGTATCGGGTATCGGCCGATATTAGCTGTATCGGACTTTCGATACTTAGTTCCGATATTTTCCATATATCGTATACCGGAATCGGAAGTTCCCATAATTCTTTGAGAGGCAATGTGATTTTAGTCAGCCAATGAGGAATCCTAAGAAGTGTGGGCACATCCTGTACTGCTGCGGTCATGTTAACTAATGGCATGGCTGTGATTGGATGCTGAAATGATGTCAGAATGCACTATAAAAGGCGCCGCCGCCATTTTAGCGTCACTGTGCTGTGAATTCAGTAAGGGACAGAACGCTGCTGTTCTGACTCTGAGGGATAGTTAGAGATTGCGATTTAGTGTACTGTGCTTTAGGCAGGCTAGCACCAACCGCTGTGTAAAGCTTCCTTTTGCCTGCAGTGTTATTTTAACAGCTCTGCAAGGTGTGTGTGAGTGCAGGTGACGCTGCAGTTTGCTCTGCATGCAACGCTGTCTGTAGGCATCTGCACGCGTCACTCACAGACTCTTTTTTTTTTCTTCAGTGTAATTCTTGCTGCTCCATGCAATTTAACTATTAGTGTGACGCGCTTCCATCCGTATCCAATACATTGGTTGCAAACACTATAGAAGTAGACAAAGGAGTAGCCTTTCACAGATTGTGAACAGTTGTGTTTCAGTGTTCACTTCAGTCTGTGTTTTTTATTTTTTGAGTGCACATCACGCTCCAGTTACTTGTTCAAGCACTGCTGCTTGTACTCTGCTGAGCGTGTCTCAGTTCCTCATCCTTGTCATTTCTCTCCAATTGGTTCTGCTCCATTCCATTTAAAATAAATATAATCTATTAGTGTGACGCGCTTCCATCCGTATCCAATACATTGGTTGCAAACACTATAGAAGTAGACAAAGGAGTAGCCTTTCACAGATTGTGAACAGTTGTGTTTCAGTGTTCACTTCAGTCTGTGTTTTTTATTTTTTGAGTGCACATCACGCTCCAATTACTTGTTCAAGCACTGCTGCTTGTACTCTGCTGAGCGTGTCTCAGTTCCTCATCCTTGTCATTTCTCTCCAATTGGTTCTGCTCCATTCCATTTAAAATAAATATAATCTATTAGTGTGACGCGCTTCCATCCGTATCCAATACATTGGTTGCAAACACTATAGAAGTAGACAAAGGAGTAGCCTTTCACAGATTGTGAACAGTTGTGTTTCAGTGTTCACTTCAGTCTCTGCGTAATAACCACACTTAGGCCTTATAACTTTTCTGACTTTCTTTATCAATCTACCAAGATGAAGAAGTCAGTGAGTAAGGCACGTGGTCGTGGCCGTGGAGTTTCAGCAGGGAGAGGACGTGGGGATTCTGTGGCTGCTGCCGCCCTCAGTGACACAGCATCCACCATTTACCCCCGTGAGCGTTCCTTTATGCGCACTTTGGTAGGAGCTCGGCGTGCCCCCCTGCTGCGGGAAGAACAAACTGAAGCCGTTGTTGGTTGGATGGCAGCCAATGCATCGACTTCAATTCCTTCCACCTCCTCTCAGGAACACAACACTGTTGAGCAACCATCTGTCTGTTCACCGCCTGTCAAAATGGCCAGGCAGTCAGAGAGTTCTGTACAGGAGCCAGCTGAGCCTCCGCTTCTGTTCTCAGAATCTGTTGGCTCGCAAACACGGGCACAGGCAAGCAGCATTCTGCAATTTGAAGAAGAGGGAGTATGCAGTAATGCGCAACAGCTGTGTCTCTGTCAATCTGAAGAGGCGGGTGAGCCAGTGCCGATGGACAGCACACCGCAGAACGCATCTCATGATGATGATGAGACTCAGGTGCCAGGTTTTGTGGAACATGGTGCTGCCCAGACCATCCAACAGCAGCAGGTGTTGGAAGAGGGTAGTGGAGATGATGAAGTCCGAGACCCAACATGGCGTGAGCAACAGGAAGGTGGTGGGAGCAGCTCTGAGGAAGAGATTGGCCCAACGGTACAAAGAGGAGGGAGAGGTAGGCTGCAGACTCGCTTGCCTGTAGCCTCCAGTTTGGCACCTGTTGGGAGCAGTTCTCTTACAAATGTCAAAATTGGCGCTCCCATGACTTGCACTGCGTGGTCCTTTTTTGACAGACTTGTAGATGATATTTGCTATGTTCAATGCAAGCTGTGTAAGCAAAAAGTTAAAAGAGGTAAAAATATCAGTAACCTGAATACCACAAATATGTGGAAACATGTACGGACAAAGCACGTAGCTGAGTTACAAAGACACACTGGAGATGTAGGCCAACCTACAGCAGCACCTACATCTTCAGGTCGTGTTGGAGCCTCTACCTCCAGCTGACAAACATCTGGTTCGGCTTCCTCACAGGATCTCCATGGAAGAACCTCGGTCACTGTTATCCATAGACAAACTGTTATTCCACCCACAGCAGCAAGTTCACAGTCATCGTCACACTCCCAGACCACAAAACAGCCATCGGTACCACAGGCATGGGATAAAAGACGGTCATACTCGGCAAACCATCCACGAGCACAGGCTCTGAATGCTGGCCCTGCAAAACTCCTGTCCCTTGAAATGCTGTCATTCAGGCTGGTGGAGACTGACAGTTTCAGGAACTTAATGGCATTGGCAGTCCCACAATATAATGTGCCAAGCCGATTTTATTTCAGCAGGCAAGCCGTCCCTGCTCTGCAAAAACATGTCGAGGGAAACATTAAACATGCGCTACTAAACGCCGTCAGTAGCAGGGTCCACCTGACCACCGATGCGTGGACCAGTACCCATGGCCAGGGACGATACCTTTCCCTCACTGCCCATTGGGTCAATGTTGTGGAGCCGGGTACAGATCTTGCCAGTGGCGCTGTACGTGTTCTGCCAACTCCAAGGATTGCAGGAATCCAGTCTGTACACATTGATTCCTCCTCCTACTCCAGTTCCTCAGAATCATCGCTGCACGAGCCGTCACGGTATACCTCCACATGGACCCGTGAACGCTTACCTGTTGCGACCGATATGAGCACAGCCATGGCCAAACGTCAACAGGCCATCCTGAAATTAATTTCCATGGGGAATCGAAGCCACACAGCGCAGGCGCTCTGGGATGCCATCAAGCAGGAGAGCCACGTGTGGTTTTTGTCAGCTAATCTCCAGCCAGGCTTGGTAGTGTGTGACAATGGCCGAAATCTGGTGGCAGCTCTGGGCCTTGGCAACCTCACTCACATACCATGTCTGGCACATGTGCTCAACTTGGTCGTGCAGAGTTTTTTGAGGGACTATCCGGATCTTGATGCACTGCTGCACAAGGTCCGCCTAGAGTGCGCTCACTTGCGACGTTCCAGCATGGCCAGATCGCGCATTGCAGCTCTGCAAGTCAGATTTCGCCTTCCTGAACATCGCATCATATGTGACGTACCCACCAGGTGGAATTCCACGTTACATATGTTGGAGCGGTTGTGTGAGCAGCAGCCAGCAGTAATGGAGTATCAGCTGCAACAGGCGCAATCAACTCGCAATTTGCGCCATTCACACTTCACCACTACTGAATGGGCCTCTATGAAGGACATCTGCCACGTTTTGCGTGCGTTTGATGTCTCAACGCGGATGGCGAGTGCAGATGATGCACTAGTCAGCATGACTGTCCCCCTTATCTGCCTGCTTCAGAAATCACTGAAAGCACTAAAGGAAGAGGTTTTGGAAGAGGTGGAGGATGAGGAGTCACAAACTCAATTACCTTCAGGACAGTCAGCGCAACGTGGTTCCTCACAAAGGGCTGGGCAGGGCTCACTTTGTGAGGAGGATGAGGAGGAGGAGGAGTCAATGGAGGAGGAAGAAATCCCTACAGAGGGAGGTACACAACGCTCTAGTCAGTATGTAGAGCGAGGGTGGGGTGATGCAGAGGAGGCAGAGATGACGCCTCTTCCAGAGGACAGCCTTTGTTGGCCAGTTGGGAGTCTGCAGCACATGGTTGATTTCATGCTTCAGTGCCTGAGAAACGACCGCCGCATCGCCCACATTCTCACCACGTCAGATTATTGGGTGTACACCCTCCTAGACCCTCGCTACCGGGACAACTTACAAACCCTCATCACACCGGTGAACCGGGACCGTAAAATGCAGGAGTACTAAGACACACTGGTGCAATCCATACTGTTGTACATTCCAGCCGAGAGAGCTGCTGCTACTACTGCTTTACAAAGCAGCTCTGTGCGTCGAGGCAGTGAAGACACCTCTACAACAAGAGGGAGCACAAGCAGCGCCTCTGCACAGGGCAAGAGCTGTATGTTACAAATGTGGCAAAGTTTTGTGACAGCGCCAGCAAGGTCTACACCATCCGAGACGGCTCCAGTCACCAGGAAGAAACGTTTCCGTAAGATGGTGACAGACTACTTGGCTTTCCCTCTAAGTGTACTCCCAGATGCCTCTTCCCCTTTCAAATTTTGGGTCTCTAAGTAGGATACATGGCCAGAGCTTAGCCAGTATGCATTGGAGGTGCTGGCTTGCCCTGCTGCCAGTGTATTATCTGAGCGCGTCTTTAGTGCTGCAGGTGGTGTAGTAACAGACCAACGCATGCGACTATCCTCAGAGAATGTAGACCGGCTTACTTTTCTGAAAATGAACAAGGCATGGATCTCACCTGAATTTGCCTGTCCGTTTTCAGATTAAATAACTGTTTGGCAACGTTTTCCATGTCTCCTGTTATGTTCATCTTTCTACCACCTGAACTCTACTCCCTGGGCTACAACACCGCCATTTGTTGCTCGTAAGTAATTGGCAGGGGTACTGACTCCTGGCCAGCCTGGTTACAGCACGACAGCTGTTTCCTGGCAGTGTGAACGTCAATTATCCTCCAATAAGTTATGCTGTCGTGTTGCATTCGGGTTAGCCAACTCTATGGTGCCTGCAGTTTAGGTGATTCATATGTGTGCTGTGGGATATGTAAATAAAGGCTGTTTCCATTGTGACAATAGGACAAGCACCCACTGTAGGACTGTGTGATTCGGTAACTGCGGACGGCTTGCGTCCTGTCAACTTACATTTTCATGGGTGCGTTCTGCTACCCGTCCGGGGTCTAGTACCGTCAACTGGTTCTCCCCAGTGCCTTTGGCCTAGGTGCCTCCATCTCCGTATCCGAGTTCCACCAACGTCTGCTGGTCCTTGGTAGTGCTTTGGAGCACAGGTACCTCCTGTTTAGTAACCGTGTCACAGTAACGTCAGCTGGTACTCGGTTGTGACATTGCCTCTTTTCCTTCTGCTACCCGTCCGGGGTCCAGTACCGTCAACTGGTTCTCCCAGTGCCTTTGGCCTAGGTGCCTCCATCTCCGTATCCGAGTTCCACCAATGTCTGCTGGTCCTTGGTAGTGCTTTGGAGCACAGGTACCTCCTGATTAGTAACCGTGTCACAGTAATGTCAGCTGGTACTCGGTTGTGACATTGCCTCTTTTCCTTCTGCTACCCGTCCGGGGTCCAGTACCGTCAACTGGTTCTCCCCAGTGCCTTTGGCCTAGGTGCCTCCATCTCCGTATCCGAGTTCCACCAACGTCTGCTGGTCCTTGGTAGTGCTTTGGAGCACAGGTACCTCCTGCTTAGTAACCGTGTCACAGTAACGTCAGCTGGTACTCGGTTGTGACATTGCCTCTTTTCCTTCTGCTACCCGTCCGGGGTCCAGTACCGTCAACTGGTTCTCCCCAGTGCCTTTGGCCTAGGTGCCTCCATTTCCGTATCCGAGTTCCACCAACGTCTGCTGGTCCTTGGTAGTGCTTTGGAGCACAGGTACCTCCTGCTTAGTAACCGTGTCACAGTAACGTCAGCTGGTACTCGGTTGTGACATTGCCTCTTTTCCTTCTGCTACCCGTCCGGGGTCCAGTACCGTCAACTGGTTCTCCCCAGTGCCTTTGGCCTAGGTGCCTCCATCTCCGTATCCGAGTTCCACCAACGTCTGCTGGTCCTTGGTAGTGCTTTGGAGCACAGGTACCTCCTGCTTAGTAACCGTGTCACAGTAACGTCAGCTGGTACTCGGTTGTGACATTGCCTCTTTTCCTTCTGCTACCCGTCCGGGGTCCAGTACCGTCAACTGGTTCTCCCCAGTGCCTTTGGCCTAGGTGCCTCCATCTCCGTATCCGAGTTCCACCAACGTCTGCTGGTCCTTGGTAGTGCTTTGGAGCACAGGTACCTCCTGCTTAGTAACCGTGTCACAGTAACGTCAGCTGGTACTTGGTTGTGACATTGCCTCTTTTCCTTCTGCTACCCGTCCGGGGTCCAGTACCGTCAACTGGTTCTCCCCAGTGCCTTTGGCCTAGGTGCCTCCATCTCCGTATCCGAGTTCCACCAACGTCTGCTGGTCCTTGGTAGTGCTTTGGAGCACAGGTACCTCCTGCTTAGTAACCGTGTCACAGTAACGTCAGCTGGTACTCGGTTGTGACATTGCCTCTTTTCCTTCTGCTGCCCCTCCGGGTTCCAGCACAGTCAGCTGGTCCTCGTTACTTCCATTATCTCTTGCTCCATCTGATACCCGTCCGGTTTCCAGTAACGTCAGCTGGTTCTCGGAAATTAGACGACCTTAAAGACCACCCAGAAGAAGATGACGACAACAAGGACAACGAGCATGAAGCCAACCAGCCTGAACACCATCACAAAGAAAAAATAAAAGATTACCCAGAAGAAGATCACCAACAGGACAAAGAAGGTTATGACAAACTACAAGATACAGAACAAGAGACAGAAGAACAATAAGCAGAAGATCAAAAAGCAGAAGAACATGAAGAATAAGACCAAAATGAAGAGCAAAATATATGCTCTAAATTCTAAGCAGAAGAAGACTAAGCAGTGTATGGGGGTGAGTCCGTTCCTCCTCGTGGTGCCCCTGGAAAATGCCTGCTGCTGCAGGCTAAACTGAACACGGACAAATACTGTTGTAATTTAAATCTTTTGTGACAGCAAGAACGGAAGGATGAACAATTCATACTTTTACAGATTACAAGTACAGGAATCTCTGTCACAAATAAGAATATGATGAAGAAGATGAAGAGGAAGAAGATGAAGAATTTGAATATGAAGAAGATTAATAGTTTAATAATAACAATATGAGTAATGTAAACAAAAACATGAATAGCAAGAAGTTTAAGAAGAAGATTAAGAAGGTGAAGATGAAGAATAATTTGATGAGAAAGATGATGCTGCTGAAGATTATGAAGGAGAAAGTGTGGCACTGGCAAAAGTTAAAAAGGTGGAGCATGGAAGTTGTGAAACATACATATTTGCCAAAATAGAAAAAAGGTTAACAACATTGTCAATTTGTTCGTCAATCCAAACGTATTTCCAAAAAAAAATATATTAATGCTATTCCAATGCATTGGGTTAAACATGTATGCCTTTATTGTCTCCTCAACCTCCCCCAATACATTCTACATTACTCTTTATTGTTTTCCTTCATGTACAATTAACCAACAAGGCAAGAATGGGTTTTTTTTAATGTCGATATTTGGTTCCCATAGACTTACATGGGACTTCCGGTATCGGTATCGGGTATCGCCGATATTTTAGTGATATCGGCGATACCATTCCGATCCGATATTTTTAGATATCGAGCAGTATCGCTCAACACTAATGTTGATGTATTTTTTCAGGCTCTGGGGTTATTGTACGATGAACCTAATGTCACTGATCAAGCTTAAAAGACATTGTTGGCATTAAATCAGGGTCGTGAAGACGCTGAGCTGTACTGTCAGAAATTTTGAAAATGGGCAGTCCTGACCAAATGAAATGATGATGCTTTGGCAGCCCTTTTTCGGAAGGGTCTGTCAGAAAATGTAAAGGACGTTATGGTGGGATTCCCTGTTTCCTCTGGTCTCAATGATTCTATGTCATTGGCTATTCAAATTGACATACGTTTGCGGGAGCGCAGAGGTATGTGTGAGATAGTGTTGCCTTGTGAACCAGCTCCTGAGCCCATGCAGTGTGATGGAGTGACTTCTGGGGCTCAGCGTCACGAGTTTCGTAAGAGCAATGGGTTATGTTTCTACTGTGGTGATGCTTCCCATGCTTTTCCCGTCTGCCCTAAGCGGGGAAGACGTTTTGCGCGCTCAGTTGTCTTGGGTAGTGTTCAGACTAAATTTCTGTTGACTGTTACCCTGATTTGCTCCCTGTCCACATTTTCGGCTCAGGCTTTTGTTGATTCAGGAGCAGCTATTAACCTGATGGATTTTGACTTTGCCAAACATTGTGGGTTTCCCATGATACCCCTGCGGAAGTCTATTCCTTTACTGGGCATTGATTCTACCCCTTTGGCGGAGAATAAACACTAGTTTTCTACTCAGGTGATAATGAGGGTTGAACCAGATCATCAGGAGAGTTGCAAATTTCTGGAGTTGCATAATCTGCATGACATTATTGTACTGGGTTTCCCTTGGTTACAGACTCATAATCCTGTTTTGGATTGGAAATCTGTGTCTGTGACCAGTTGGGGCTGCCAATGTGTTAATACTGACACTCCTGTTTTTTCTGCCTCTCCTCAGTCTCAGGATGTCCCTGGCTTTTTGACTGATTTTTCTGATGTGTTTAGTGAAAGCAAATCTGCATCCTTACCTCCTCACAGGAGCTATGATTGCGCTATTGAGTTAGTGCCTGGTGGTAAATTTCCTAAAGGTCGCCTTTTTAATCTATCTGTACCTGAACACGATGCTATGCGATCTTATATCAAGGAGTCATTGGAGAAGGGTCATATCAGACCATCCTCCTCACCCTTGGGCGCCGGTTTTTTCTTTGTGGCCAAAAAGGATGGTTCATTGAGGACGTGTATTGATTATTGCCTCCTGAATAAGATCACTGTTAAATATCAATATCCATTATCTTTGATTTCTGACCTATTTTCCAGAGTGAAAAGTGCTAGTTGGTTTACCAATCTTGACCTCAGGGGGCGTATAACCTTATTCGCATTAAGCACGGAGATGAATGGAAGACGGCTTTTAATACCCCAGAGGGTCATTTTTAGTACCTAGTGATGCCTTTTGGGCTTACTAATTCCCCTTCCGTCTTCCAATCCTTCATGACTGATATTTTCAGGGATTTTGTGGATTTTGTGGTATGCCAATATCTTCATGGCCCAATTTGAGGTTGAATTTATCTATATCAATGTACTTTTACAGAAACATGCATTACTCTGGAAAAGGTACATTGATGACATCTTTCTCATTTGGCAAGGTGATACTGGCTCACTGAATAATTTTTATACCTTCATCAATAACCAGGTTTCAAAATGTAAATTCACCATGCATTATTACTTAAAGAAAATGAACTGTCTAGACACTAATACTATAATCAATGAGGATGGCCATCTCTCCACTGATCTATTTGTAAAACCTACAGCTAGAAATATCCTTTGTCACTATACGAGCTATAAGTCATCCTGTTCACATAAAAAAAATCTCTTCCCCAGTCCCAATTCTGTAGGATCAGCTGCATTTTGTCGGATGGCCCCACTGGTATCTTTCGGTTGGGAGAAATCAAAGAGACATTTAAGGACCGTGGTTATCCTGATTTCCTCCTATCTTCTCCCTAATATTCAAGTCTCCACAGCGCTTGGATACACCAAGTATTGTATTTGTCACACCCATCACCCTTTCATGCAATTTATCTATTAGACTATATAAAAACATTGCCCCCTATTGGGGAACTCATGTCCCTACATACAAGAATTTCAAACCCCACCAGTTATATGCCACAAGAAATCCCAAAACTTGCGAAACCTATTAATAAGGGATGACATTGACTCCAAGCTATTAGGTAGATCACAGATCTTTCTTTTCACTCCAAGGAGAGGAACTTTTCCCTGTCTCCATTGTCTCCAGTGTTCCAACATCACAAAAGGGTAAGCATTTTTTCACCCCAAAACGGGCAAAAGATATCCTATCAAGGGTTACTACACTTGTGATTCTTCTTATGTAATACTCGTATATTTGATGAAGTGTCTGTGCAGCCTTGGATATGTTGGGGAAACCACCCAACATGTCTGAGACCGAATTTCTCAGCAGAAGTCTACTATAAAATGTAAGAGGACCATGTTACCTATTTAAGCACATTTAATTGCCAGTAATCATAACATATCATAATTGTGCTTCCAAGTGATTGAATTAATTCCTATGGCCAAAAGAGGGGGCAATAGGATACTTAAATTGAAAGAAAGAGAGGCATTCTGGATCTACACACTCCAAACACTTGAACCCCATGGTCTCAACAGAGAATATGAGATCTTTCATTAAAATTGTCTGTTCTGTTTATTTTCCCCATGCCTAGATTCTGCTACAATCTGTACTTACCGTACATACTAATTTAATATTTTCTCTCCCTTTTCTCCTCTTTTCCCTTAGCATTCCATCAGGTATCCATTCCATTTCTGCTCTGCTCACATTTTCCTTTTTTTTCCTTTTTTGTTATTTTTCTCTTTCTTTTTTCCTCAGTCCCACTTTTCCCTCCCCCTTTTTTCTTTCTCACTCCTGCTGCTTTCTTTTCTTTCCCTTTTTTGTTTTTCTTTTTATCCTATTTATCCTGCTTTTCCTCTATGCTTCATCTGTTTTTCCCTTCTTTCATATTCATCTTTATCTTACACCTAGTCTCCTGTTGTGTTTCGGTAGCTGAGGAGGACAGGAACAACAGCAGGGCAGCAGAACTCCTGAGATGTTGGTAACTGATGGGTTGCAGATTCCTAAACTAACGACATAACTAGATGTAGCCGTGGAGCGTTCCTACGTTGATCCTAGACGCATCGTCATAGCCTGAGAGATAACTACACCTAAAGGCAGAAAGAAGAAAGCTATCTGCCCCGGAGCAGATCCCCAAAGAAAATAGGAAGCCCCCAAACATATAATGGCGGTTAGACAAGATGAAAACACAAACATAGGCAGAAAATAGATTGAGCAAACACTGGGGCCACAAGCTGACTAAATAGGATAAGAAAGGAGAGATTACTTTCTGCAACCCAGAAAACCCTACAAAAATCCAACAATTCTGATTACAAAAATACTGAGACCACACGATCTCGCCACCCGCTAAATCAGATCTCAGTGTGAACAAAACGAAGCTGCAGCCGCTGAAAAAAACAGGAAAAAGCAAATGAGCAAATAACAGTGGCTGCAGATAAACTGTGAGGAGCTCAGGCCCCAGGAGGGGACCTGGCTGACCTCCACAAAAGTGCAGAAAACAATGAAAAAAGCAAGCACAAAAAGAAAAGCAAAAAATATCTTATCTGAAAGCAGGAGATGCAGGCAAGACTCCAGCAATCTTCCAAATGAACCAGGAGCCACAATTGAGACAAGAACAATTGATCACCGGCAACCATCATGGGAGGGAACCTCCCTTATATCAGACCAGTCTGTGAACCCAGATTGCCATTCCTCGCTGAAAGGTTCAGTACTGTCTGTAACCATCAGAGGGAGCCTCTGCTCAGAAACTATCTCTAGCACATTCATAACAGTCTCCCATACAGTTTACTTCCCATTTTAATTGTTTTCCATTGCCTGCATCCCTCCCTCTTATATCTGCTTCTCCTATTCCTTTGCGCACTTGCTTGTATACATTCACCTGGCCCTTGCTTAGTCACTACCAGCTAGATTCCGTCACCCTTGAGGTGTTTGCGCACCCACACAGGGAACACTACACTCGGACACAACTTCTCCTTCACTCGGAACACTTTCAGGCTTTTTCCAGTGGTCTCCGTCTTGGCACATGAATGCTCTGTCCGTATGGCCACTTCCACCCATGTTCAGTCACTCGGTCACCCGCATACCCGCAATTGTGCCTCTGAGTTTGTGTCCCACAGCTGACACGTATCTCCACTCAGTATCACTATTTAACCTAGTTGCACTGCTTCAGGACACACACGACTTTACACTGCAGACTTCCCCCATGACTTCTTCATACAGGAAATTTCATCTTGTCTCTATTTACTTGTTGTATTGCTCTTACTAATTGATACCAGTCCTGTTCCTTATGTCCTCTGACTTTACACTCCATCTTCTACAGATATCACCTTCTCCTTGCAAATCTCAGAACAGGTAATCAATGTCTCATTTACTCTGACCATTGCATCTAGTGTCCTTTGGGAAAACTTTGATATTTCTCTTTATAACTGTCAGTATTTTACTATTCAAACTGTCAATATCTCCTGTTACTATCCAATTTCTCATACCTGATGCCACTTGTCCTCTTGAGTCTTATTTTCTTGGGCCATATATGCCAATATATTCTTTATTTTCCATTCAGTTCTTGTTACTTCAGTATCTACTTTTATGTAACCTCTGGAATCCTCTCCTTTTGGGTCACCATTCAAATTCTTTGCCACCTACTGGTTGTCACTCCAGTGTCTAATATTATATAATATAATATTATGTGATATAAACATATGTATTTATTCTCTTCACAGTTGTGGTTTACTTGAACACATGAAACCCTCCCAATCCCTTATTTCCACATATAGGCCCAATGTACTGTCCAATTTAATCACTGTTCTAAACTTTATCATCTGACATTTACTTTGTTACATTTGTTATGAATTGAATATCTATGTTTTGTTTAGATAACCTTGATAAAGGCCAATGTAGGCCAAAACGTTGGTTCTGTTTTATACGCCTAATGTGCCTGCAATAAAACACATTGTTGACCTCAAGATAACATTTTGTGCCAAAAGTTGTTCTTCTACTATATTCTAGTTTTCCTGGCGGCACGTGACATAGGGATTGCAAATCTCCTTTACTTCATTAAATTGTTTCCTCAGAGGTCAGCTTGGAAATAAGTCCCACTTTTTCCAATTACTATCATATCCCGGAAACCACACCCCTTCTTTTTTTGTAAGACGTTTTGTTCATTATTTAACAGCAAAATTCAAGGACAAGGACTAAGTTTTGTCTAAAACATATAGGAACATGTTTGAATTAGCATGCTGTACTTGTAACAATCTTTTTAATCTTTTGCTGAGATAAAGATTGCTGAAATACTTTTTAATTGAAACAACTGGAATATTTGTCTGTTTGTCATTCTGACCACCATGTCCCGGAAGAAGCCATAGAGGGTGAAACCTTTGGATTTACTTTGCAGACAGCATGATAGCAGCTGCATATTTGAATCCTAAATACACTTATTAAATGTCATTATTGTGAATATACAATAATCTGTCCTTAGCATCAATGAGGTGACTTCATAATGTAAAGGTGTGGTACACCAGGTCAGAACTACAACAGTTAAAAGTTCTTGACACTTATGGCAGCAATATAACTAGTATAAAGAAGCATACAGTCAGATTGGACACCATATCACCTACAATACAACTTATGCCTGGTTTATAGGGGTGGTGAGTGATTTATGCTCTCTGGAGATGGCAATGTAGCAACCATAAGTAGTAGCAGCTTTTTGTAGTAGGCATAAAATTGTGTTCACCCCTCCTAATTTTAGTTTTATTTTAGACTACAGACTTGTCCCTCTATTCAGGACTGGTTCCATGTGGAACTGATTGGAGATTGGGGCTAAAGTCAAGTATTCCAAATGACTTTACTCTTCTATGAACACTAATATTAGGCTTTGGTCTTTATATTTCAAGGCGTTACAGGCATTGTTAATCCTTTCTTTGGTAAATCGATGTGTGGTACGACACTTGAATGCTAGAAAATATAAACAGTTCTATTAAATGGGAAAAAATCTATTCCTCATGTTTACATTGAACCATAACAAATCTCCCTCTGCAAAGATCAATATGCTTATGTAGTCATTGATTTCTTTAATGAGATCATAACATTTTGGGGTTTATTATTCAACAATCAGTGCTATGCTGTGATACATTTTAAGATATTAAGTATTTCTAATTTACATATGAATGTTACAGATTTTGCTATATGCAGACAGAAGGGTTTGCTTAATTAGCACAGACAGCAGGGAAATAAAAAGGTCAATTTTAGTTTCGAAACTAAAAATTATATTATTTCTACAGAAATAAATATTTAATTATTAATACTAATATTTCCTCACTGAACAAATTGTTTTTTTATTCATCATAATGGAAAATGTCACATTAACATATATGAAGTTGCATCACAAACATTTTTAATGTAGCATAAATTGAGGTAATGTACAGTTGAAACTTGAAGTTTCCATGCACTATATAAAATGACATACAGTCAGGGCCAGAAATATTTGGACAGTGACACAATTTTCGCGAGTTGGGCTCTGCATGCCACCACATTGGATTTGAAATGAAACCTCTACAACAGAATTCAAGTGCAGATTGTAACGTTTAATTTGAAGGGTTGAACAAAAATATGTGTTAGAAAATGTAGGAATTGTACACATTTCTTTACAAACACTCCACATTTTAGGAGGTCAAAAGTAATTGGACAAATAAACATAACCCAAACAAAATATTTTTATTTTCAATATTTTGTGGCGAATCCTTTGGAGGCAATCACTGCCTTAAGTCTGGAACCCATGGACATCACCAAACGCTGGGTTTCCTCCTTCTTAATGCTTTGCCAGGCCTTTACAGCCGCAGCCTTCAGGTCTTGCTTGTTTGTGGGTCTTTCCCTCTTAAGTCTGGATTTGAGCAAGTGAAATGCATGCTCAATTGGGTTAAGATCTGGTGATTGACTTGGCCATTGAAGAATGTTCCACTTTTTTGCACTCATGAACTCCTGTGTAGCTTTGGCTGTATGCTTGGGTCATTATCCATCTGTACTATGAAGCGCCGTCCAATCAAGTTTGCAGCATTTGGCTGAATCTGGGCTGAAAGTAAATCCCGGTACACTTCAGAATTCATCCGGCTACTCTTGTCTGCTGTTATGTCATCAATAAACACAAGTGACCCAGTGCCATTGAAAGCCATGCATGGCCATGCCATCACGTTGCCTCCACCATGTTTTACGGAGGATGTGGTGTGCCTTGCATCATGTGCCGTTCCCTTTCTTCTCCAAATTTTTGGCTTCCCATCATTCTGGTACAGGTTGATCTTTGTCTCATCTGTCCATAGAATACTTTTCCAGAACTGAGCTGGCTTCTGGAGGTGTTTTTCAGCAAATTTAACTCTGGCCTGTCTATTTTTGGAATTGATGAATGGTTTGCATCTAGATGTGAACCCTTTGTATTTACTTTCATGGAGTCTTCTCTTTACTGTTGACTTAGAGACAGATACACCTACTTCACTGAGAGTGTTCTGGACTTCAGTTGATGTTGTGAACGGGTTCTTCTTCACCAAAGAAAGTATGCGGCGATCATCCACCACTGTTGTCTTCCGTGGGCTCCCAGGTCTTTTTGGATTGATGAATTCACCAGTGCTTTCTTTCTTTCTCAGGATGTACCAAATTGTAGATTTTGCCACTTCTAATGTTGTAGCAATTTCTTGGATGGGTTTTTTTCTGTTCTTGCAGCTTAAGGATGGCTTGTTTCACCTGCATGGAGAGCTCCTGTGACCACATGTTTCCTTCACAGCAAAACCTTCCAAATGCAAACACCACACCTCAAATCAACCTTTCATCTGCTTAATTGAGAATGACATAACAAAGGGATTGCCCACACCTGTCCATGAAATAGCCTTGGAGTCATTTGTCCAATTACTTTTGGTCCCTTTAAAAACAGGTTGGCACATGTTAAGGAGCTGAAACTCCTAAACCCTTCATCCAATTTTAATGTGGATACCCTCAAATGAAAGCTGAAAGTCTGAACTTCAACTGCATCTGATTTGTTTTGTTTCAAATTCATTGTGGTAATGTCTAGAACCAAAATTAGATAAATGTTGTCTCTGTCCAAATATTTATGGACCTAACTGTATGCATGTTTTTCTCAATATCTCACATGAAATCATAATAAACCTTTCCAGTTTTAGATCAATTAGGATTACCAGAATTATCAATATTTGCCAAGTCCCAGAATAATGAGACATAGAGAATGTTTTAATGCATTTTTATTACTTACTGCAAAGTTAAAAGTTTAAATACATTTCATTAGTATTTGGTACCATTGCCCTTACACTGAATGATTTGGGTCAAATGTTTGGGATATCCTTCTACAAGCTTCTCATAATATTTGGTCTAATTTTGAGCCCATTCCTCCTGACTAGAGTTGAGCGATACTTTCCGATATCCAAAAGTATCGGAATCGGAATGGTATCGCGATACCGGATACCGATACCGAAAATCCAATGTAAGTCTATGGGAACAAAATATCGTAACTAAAAAAACCTCTTTCTTTCCTTATAAACACTAAATATACACACATAGAATACATATATATATATATACATGTCATTGTGACATATATATACACATATATTTATAGTTTATACACTTCTACATAGTAAAATAGCCTCTGATTCAATTGCCGAGTAAAGCCGGCTTTTGTGAAAAGACAGAAGCACCCGACATGAAATGACACTTGGTTTACATAGAGTTAACCATGTCTTTTCATGTAGTTTGATATCTGATTTGCACAAACAATTACATGAGTGTAAGTGTGCAAAATTTCACACCTGTAGGGGTTAATTAAAGGTGTAAATTCGTTGTTAAAAAACGGACTTTTTTGCTACGAATTTACACCTTTAATTAACCCCTACAGGTGTGAAATTTTGCACACTTACACTCATGTAATTGTTTGTGCAAAACAGATATCAAACTACATGAAAAGACATGGTTAACTCTATGTAAACCAAGTGTCATTTCATGTCGGGTTCTGCATTTTCACAAAAGCCGGCAATTGAATTAGCGGCTATTATACTATGTAGAAGTGTATGAACTATAAATATATATATATATGTGTCACAAATTCAATGACATGTATATATATATATGAGGTGTAAAATTGCTCAAAAAAATGCGTGGGCTCCCGCCCTATTTTCACAACCAAACAGACAAAGCCAGTGAGTGGGGGCAGATAATAATACCCCAATACTGAGCCGCTGCTGCCATATGTGTCCCTATTTCTGCACCTGATACCCCAATACTGAGCCGCTGCTGCCGTATGTGTCCCTATTACTGCACCTGATAATACCCCAATACTGAGCCGCTGCTGCCATATGTGTCCCTATTTCTGCACCTGATACCCCAATACTGAGCCGCTGCTGCCGTATGTGTCCCTATTACTGCATCTGATACCCCAATACTGAGCCGCTGCTGCCATATGTGTCCCTATTTCTGCACCTGATACCCCAATACTGAGCCGCTGCTGCCGTATGTGTCCCTATTACTGCACCTGATACCCCAATACTGAGCTGCTGCTGCCGTATGTGTCCCTATTACTGCACCTGCTGTGTGGTTCTGTGTGACCTCTAAATTTTAAAGCACCCCTCTAAAATATAGTAATGCCGGGTGCAAGTGCCCTAGAAAACAGTGCCCACATTTTGTCCCCTAGACTGTAATAATGCCCTGTGTGCCCCTTTGACAGTCACAGTAACCCGAGTTCCCCTATAACAATAAGTGTCCACTTTACATTTAATAATGTCCCAAGTCTCCCCCTGTACATCTCCCCTATACACAGAATAATGCCCCTCACTGGATATATACTGACCCCTTAATGTCCCCAAACTATTTAATGGGTCCAACACTGTATGATGGCCCCTAGATAGCATCCATACAGCATAATACACCAGATAGTCCTCAATATAGTATAATGCACCCCCATAGGCAGCCTCTATATTATAATAAACCCCCATAGGTAGAGTCTATAATATAATGCACCACCATAGGCAGCCGCTATATTATAATGCACCCCCATAGGCAGCCTCTGTAGTATAATGCATCCCCATAGGGAGTCTCTGTAGTATAATGCACCCCAATATGGAGCCTCTGTAGTATAATGCAGCCCCCATATACAGCCTCTGTAGTATAATGCACCCCCCATATACAGCCTCTGTAGTATAATGCACCCCCATTAAAAAAAAAAAAAAAAAACAATACTCACCTCCCGGCTCCTGTGCTGCTCACTGTTCTCCCTCTCTGCGTCTGACAGCGGGCACCGGCAGGTGATGTCATCGCGCCCGCTGTCAGACGCTGAGAGGGGGATTATGGGAGAGAAGGAGCGCTCGCTCCTTCTCTCTCTATGCGGTCAGCTGTATCGGCTGGATGCCGATACAGCTGACCCTCCGATGACGGGTGGGGGGCCCACTGCTGGCACCGGGCCCCCCCACCGCCTGTTCAGGCCCCATAGCTTCCGGGCGGCAGAGCAGGGAGAGCGATTCTCCCTACTCTGCCGCAGAATGTAACTGTATCGGCGTGCTGTGCATGCCGATACAGTTATTGTAGCGTAGCTCCGGGTGGGCCCCCTCAGAGCGTGGGGCCCGGGGCCACCGCTCCCTCTGCCCCGCGACCTATCCTTTCAAATCAGGGCCCACCACGCAGGAGCTGGGGCCCACTGGAGGTTTCTCCGGTGTCCCGGTGGCTCAGTCCGACCCTGCTTGCCAGCCTGATAATACCAGGCCACAGCAGTCTGCTTATCTTTGCTGGTTAACAAAATTAGGGGATCCCCTCGAAAAAAATTGGCGTGGGGTCCCCCCTATTTTTGTTAACCAGCCAGATGAAGCAGTCCGCTGAGGCCTGGATTTTCAGGCTGTTAAGGAGCCAAGATCCATGGACCTTGCCAGCCTGATAATACCAGGCCACAGCAGTCTGCATATCTTGGCTGATTAACAAAAATAGGGGATCCCCTCGAAAAAAATTGGCGTGGGGTCCCCCCTATTTTTGTTAACCAGCCAGATGAAGCAGACCGCTGAGGCCTGGATTTTCAGGCTGTTAAGGAGCCAAGATCCATGGACCTTGCCAGCCTGATAATACCAGGCCACAGCAGTCTGCATATCTTGGCTGATTAACAAAAATAGGGGATCCCCTCGAAAAAAATTGGCGTGGGGTCCCCCCTATTTTTGTTAACCAGCCAGATGAAGCAGACCGCTGAGGCCTGGATTTTCAGGCTGTTAAGGAGCCAAGATCCATGGACCTTGCCAGCCTGATAATACCAGGCCACAGCAGTCTGCATATCTTGGCTGATTAACAAAAATAGGGGATCCCTCGAAAAAAATTGGCGTGGGGTCCCCCCTATTTTTGTTAACCAGCCAGATGAAGCAGACCGCTGAGGCCTGGATTTTCAGGCTGTTAAGGAGCCAAGATCCATGGACCTTGCCAGCCTGATAATACCAGGCCACAGCAGTCTGCATATCTTGGCTGATTAACAAAAATAGGGGATCCCCTCGAAAAAAATTGGCGTGGGGTCCCCCTATTTTTGTTAACCAGCCAGATGAAGCAGACTGCTGAGGCCTGGTTTTTCAGGCTGGTAAGGATCCAATATCCATGGACCTTGCCAGCCTGATAATACCAGGCCACAGCAGTCTGCATATCTTGGCTGATTAACAAAAATAGGGGATCCCCTCGAAAAAAATTGGCGTGGGGTCCCCCTATTTTTGTTAACCAGCCAGATGAAGCAGACTGCTGAGGCCTGGTTTTTCAGGCTGGTAAGGATCCAATATCCATGGACCTTGCCAGCCTGATAATACCAGGCCACAGCAGTCTGCATATCTTGGCTGATTAACAAAAATAGGGGATCCCCTCGAAAAAAATTGGCGTGGGGTCCCCCTATTTTTGTTAACCAGCCAGATGAAGCAGACCGCTGAGGCCTGGTTTTTCAGGCTGGTAAGGATCCAATATCCATGGACCTTGCCAGCCTGATAATACCAGGCCACAGCAGTCTGCTTAGCTTGGCTGGTTAACAAAAATAGGGGATCCCCTCGAAAAAAAAAACGGCGTAGGGGTCCCCCTATTTTTGCTAACCAGCCAAGTAAAATGCAGACTGCTGCGGCCTGGTATTAGAAGACTGTCAAGGCCCATGGATTTTGGCCCTCAACAGCCTGATAATACCAGGCTACAGCAGCCCCACATTTGGCGCATCAAAAGATGTGCCAATTGTGGCACTTTACCCGGCTCTTCCCACTTGCCCTGTAGCGGTGGCAAGCGGGGTAATAATGGGGTTAATGTCACCGTTGATTGCACGGTGACAATAAGCCCGGTTAATAATGGAGAGGCGTCAATAAGACACCGATCCATTATTAATTCCAAAGTTTTTAAATGTTTAAAAAAAAGACACAGCAAGAAAAAAGTTTTTTAATGAAATAAAAGAGACAACACAGTTTTCATTTCTTTTATTACTCTCTCATTCCTGCGATGCCATCGATCTCCTGTAAAAAAATAAAAAAAACAAACCAACAGTATACCACCTGTCCGACGCAGTCCATAGTAACGAGTGTCCCACTACGATCCAGCTCTGCTACATCGGAATGCCAGGCAGAGCCTGACATCCCGACGCAGCACAGCTGATTACCTGCTTCCCCGGCGGTGACATCATCGGACTGCTTTACGGCCGCGATTACCCAGCAGTCACTGCAGTTATCGCGAGAAACTGCATGTGACCGCCAGGGAGAAGATGATGGCGGCCATCAAGCAGTACAGGACGAGACCACCGGAGATCTTCTGCCGGGTAAGTGCCGCTGACTCCTGACAGACCCGACCGACGGACACTGACAGTGACAGTGACATTCCGATTCCGGTATCCGATATGACGAAAATATCGGTACTAGGATTCGGAATTCCGATACAGCCAATATCGGCCGATACCCGATATTTGCAATATCGGAATGCTCAACCCTACTCCTGACAAAACTGGTGTAACTGATCCAGGTTTGTATGTCGCTTTGCTCGCACCTGCCTTTTCAGCTTTGCCCTTAAAGTTTCAAGAGGATTGAGATCAGGGCTTTGTGATGGCCACTCCAAAACATTGACTTTGCTATCCTTAAGGCTACTTTCACACATCAGTTTTTTGCCGTCAGGCGCTATCCGGCATTTTTTGAAAAAAACGGATCCGTTTTTTTTTTACTGCTGGATCCGGTTTTTTCTCATTGACATGCATTAGCGCAGGATTGCGCCGCATGTCATTGCATTTAGTCTGTTTTCTGCCGGATCCGTCATAGATTTTAATTCCGGCGGCCGGACAGGACGCATCATGTAACATTTTTTTTTCTGCCGGAAACGCCTGACAGCGCCTGAAGCGGCGTGTCAGGCTAGCTCATACAATACAAGTCTATGGGAGCTGGATCAGGCATAGGACTTATTCGGTCACCAGACTCCGTTTTCTTCATGTACACCTGCCTGGAAGCTGAAGCAATCTCTCTCTCTCTCTCTTTCTCCTCCATGCCAGACATCCATACAATACATTCTCCGGGTTCAAAACATCACAACAGATCCGGCTAAAAACCAGATCCGGCACATCAGTCTAAGCCGGATCCGTCTTTTTAGCAATTGGACGGATTGTGCCTGATTGCAAAAAGCTGATGTGTGAAAGAGGCCTAAAAGCCACTTTTTTACTATTTTGGCAGTATGCTTCTGGTAATTGTTCATTTGGAAGACCCATTTCCACCCAAGCTTTAACTTCCTGGCTGATGTCTTGAGATGTTGCTTCAGTATTACTACATAATCTTTTCTTATGATGCCATCTACTTTGTGAAGTGCACCAATCTCTCCTGCAGCAAAACAACCCCACAACATGATGCTGCCACCCCCGTGTTTCAGAGTTGGATGGTGTTCTTAGGCTTCCAAGATTCTCACTTTTTCCTCCAACTGTAACAATGGTTATTTTTAGTGATGAGCGAATAGTGAAATATTCTGATTTGGGAAAATTGTCACTAATAATTTCTAATATCCATGTATTCGTACCGAATAACAAATCCAATGCAAGTTAATGGGAAAGCCGAAAATTTTTCTGCTGGACCCAACAAACAGGTCTGGGGGCATAGGAAAAAAGCAGAAATTGATGGGAAAGAGCTAAAACTAAATGGTAACAGCATGGAGAAGATGCCTGCATGCCTTTCTGACTCACATATGGTATCTGGGAATAATGTTGTCAGACTATTGTACCGGTTTTACAGATTTTTAAAAAGACCTACCAAACCAATTTTTTTTTAAAGGGAAAAATGCTAACAAATATTTTTTCCTTCAGAATTATATGTATGTAATGTTAAATTAAAAAAATGATACCTCCACTTTAGCATATGTTCACATGGAGCAGTTTGGCTTTCATTTTTTCTTTACCGTTTGTGAGGACTCTCACTCCTACATTTGGGAGGTCCCTCCCTCATGCCAAATAGTGTAATACGATTCCCCATCCCTTTACAATGCCATTTCAAACATGCCCATTTCAATTTTGGGCTTTGCCCGCCACCACCACGTCCATCGTCATCTCGTTATAGGGCCCTAGCTTACCATTTTCAGAGGGTCAGCAGGTGCTGTGAAACTTTATTTTGAAAGCTCAACAGCTCATTTTTGCCACCGGATCCCAATGGAACAACTGTCAGAGCGGGTGAAGCCACTGTAAGCTGAATATAACACAGGAGTTGAGGGAGCTGTATGATCAATGTCAGCAAATTGGATTCTAGCTGACACCAAAAGCATTACAATTAAATTCTGAATACAGTGTATGCATGCGAGGGCCTCTATTGCCAGTCTGTCCGGCCTTAACCCCATGTCAGGAACATGTACTAGCCTCATTTTACTTGAAAGCAGCCTCCTCAAGGGAAAGAGACAGGCGTGCCATTGACCAATCTGCAAAAAACCTACACACTTCTTCTGGAAACTACACAACCAGGCAGAATGAATCTTGGGCATGGTTTTGAACAACAGTATTTACAGGCTATGTCCCAGAGAGTGTTGAGGTCTGTGGAGTGTATTTCTCAGGTGTCAGGCAGTGATACAGAGCTCAGGTAAAGGCATTAGCGTGGTAATGATCATGTTCCAATATGAGTAAGGCAGAGGTCTGAATAAGTCTGTGGAGCCTATTAACCCAGTCTCTTAGACGTGCTTAAAATATATAGAAACTGACCACCATTTTTTTGTAAGGACCCAAATTAAGAAAATGTAAGGGAAGCAACAGTTTAACAAAGAGACAGAAATCTCATGTATGATCCTGGAAAACTCAGCAATAATTTTTGTCCAGCACCAGACAATGTAAATTGCTAACGAATATGTATGCCCTATCTAACAATTTGTGAAAAGACAAATATGCTGACAAGAGACAACTGAATGCTGCGCTGAGACAACGAACTGGACGTGGTTGCTGACTGTTGTGTCTGTGCAAGTGCAGGTTGTGGACAGGAAGCATCAGTGCCTCCTTCCAGGAAAGCAGATTGGGAAGGGCGTAACACAGGGGAAGGGCCAGTGGTTTCACAGTCATGCACACATTTTGTACCAGGCTTTCCACCCACTTACTGGGGTGCTGTGTATATGAAGAGTATATGGTGTATGCTAACAGAGGTATTATGTCAAATTTCCCTTTATAAAGGGATGCGCGTGTAAGATTTTCAAAATAGCAGCATATATATAGAGCATCTTTCATTGCTCAAATTATTATTCTGTGTAAGGCTGAAACCTGAAGAATTGTGTGGAGCATGTTAATGCATTCATGTTCCAAAATGTCCAAGTGCAGACTCAAAAATCAACATCAGGCTACCAGATACATGCTTAAAGAGACTGTGAGAAGGGCAACACAATAAAAAAATGATAATAATAGATTATATAGAGATTGAGAATAGACATTTGACCTTTGCACAATGTCCAAAGGTTTCAAAAAATTACACCAAGGGGTCTGTATCAGACCAACTGAAAGACTGTGTGATGGGGACATCACAATACACTTTGCAGTTGTTACAAGAGGTAGAGATAGGGAGTAGAAAGTTGACCATTGCACAATGTACAAAGGTTTCCAAAAATTACCCCAAAATGTCTGTGTCGTTTAAAGAGGCCGTGATGGGGACCTCACATTACATTTAGCAGTTATTACAAAAGGTAGAGATAGAGAGTACAAGTTTTACCACTGCACTATGTGCAAAGGTTTCAAAAATTAGCCAAAGGGTCTGTATCAGACCAGCTGAAAGACACCATGATGGGGACATCACAATACACTTTGCAGTTATATCAAGAGGTACAGATAGGGAGTATAAATGTGATCATTGCACAATGTACAAAGGTTTCCAAAAATTACCCCAAGGGGTCCATATCATATACGCTGAAATTGGCCGTGATGGAGATCTCACAATACATTTAGCAATTATTACAAGAGGTAGAGACAGAGAGTACAAGCTTCAATATTGCATAATGTGCAAAGATTTTAAAAAGTAGAAAACATTACCCACGTGGGATATACATAGATAAACACTATGTACTTGTTGCAGAAGCAGGAGGAGGAGGAGGTAGTTTCCTGAACAAAATGGTTTTGGATGGTAAGGGATGGACCTTAAGACAACTTCCAAAAAAAATTTGGCTTGCATTTACACAACGTTGCTGTCATCCATAGGGCTTACAAAGTCAGAGGAAATCCACCTTGTTCAGTTTTAGAAGAGTCTGCCTGCCTGCATTTTCTGTTGACAGGCATGTGCGCATATCCGTTATGATTGCACATGCCGAAGTAAAAAACTCGCTCAGGCAACACACTTGCAGCAGGGCATTGCAGCACCTCCAAGGCGTACAAGAGAGGTCGGGCCAAGTGTGCAGCTTGGACAACCAATAGTTAAAGGGTACTGAAGAATAAGAAAGGATGATGGTATGGTCACTTAAGCAGTCCTTCACCATCTTGGTCAACTTCTCCCTCCTCGTCATAGTAGTCCTTCACCATCTTGGTCAACTTCTCCCTCCTCATCATAGTTACACCCACAGATATCCCTTGCTGATAGGACAGTTTCATGAAAATGGCCCAGTTGGTGAACATTCCCCCCCGAGTTGCACCTGGTGTGCTTGACCCTCCCCAGTAATCCTTGTGGGTGAAAAGAGCCAGTACCTCTGTCACCAGCATTGTCTGAGCGTAATGTTTTGAGCAAATCTTCCACTATGGCCCACTGGCATGCATGCACTGAAAATGGCACATCTGCCTATGACATTAGAGAAACAAATTTCTCCTTGTACCATGGGTCAGGACAGATGCACAGTCAGAATTTCAAGGTGGACAAAATGGCTTACACGAGAAGGTCTTGGGAAAGGCATCTGGACATAAACTCTGCCATATGGGGCAGACTACAAAGGGTCAAATGTTCAGTGCCCTCACCAGGAATAACACTAACCATCCTCTGCTCCTCAAGATGCAAAGCCTTCTCCTCCTCCTTCTCTTCAGGCTATAAATGCTGGACAGCCATGAAGCTGGGATTGGGAGTCCTCTCTGTAGCACAGAGCAAAATCTCCTGTTCAACCTCATTCTTCTCCTCCCCTTCTGTTCCTCATCATCACCCATTGTAGCCTGAGAATACTGTGTGAGGCTGAGCTGTGTGGTATCAGCCACTGTACAATCTTGATCAATAACCACCTGCTCAGCATTCAAAGCTCTTCCTTCAGATTCTGCAGCAAATGTTTTAATAGACAGAGCAGCACGATGGTTCGCTCATAATAGCGTCATCAGCGCTAACCATCTTGGTGCTGTACTCAAAGTTTTGAAGAACCTCACATAGGTCAGCGATCCAAACCCACTCGGCAGTTGTTATGTGTGTGGGCTGAGAGTTACTTTGATGGGCATTGAGAAGCTGGAATTCAGAAACTGCCCTCTGCTGCTCACTAATCCTTGCCAACATATGGAAGGTCGAATTCCAGGGTGTGGGCAGGTCACAAATCAGTTGGTGACGAGGCAAATTAAAGCGCTGCTGCAGCTGAGCTGGATCGGCGAAAGCCTGAGATGACTTTCGGAAATGTGGGCTGACACGGCGTATCTTGGCAAGTAGGTCAGGAAAGTAAGGGTATGTTTTTAAAATATGCTGTACAATCAAGTTCAGCACGTGGGCCATGCGTGGAACGTGTACCAGCTTGCCAAGCTTTAAAGATGCCACCACACAAACAGACTTACCACACAAACAGACCTGGTTGAAGGTTCAGTGGGGAGAGCCACTGATTGGTCAGTTCTTTTATTCTTTTCAACAGCTCGGTTGTATCATGGATTACAAAGCCAGGCAAACTCAGGTTGCTCAGGTGTTTGACAGTGATTCAGCCAGTCTTGGGGGGAGGAGTGATCAGTGGACATTAATTCCCCCCAAACCCAAATAAAACATCTTTTACATAAACGTCCCAAAATGTGGTGGAACAGGGCCTTTCTTGACAACTATATTAGGAAGGGCCTTATTCCACGGGGCTTGAGAATACAGGTGTTTCCATTGTTTCCCATCAATGATGAACTGTTCATCTCTAAATGGGAGGAAATTTGTACTAAAAGCTCTTTCCAATTCATGAAATAGCTTGTTGAACTTAACAAAAAGTCTGTTGCTTCTATTGAGGGAGAAAATGATGATCTCTATATTAAATATAAAAAGTGTCTACACCAGCGAATCTAACAGCTTTCAATCTAAATATGGAGAAAAATTCCAAAGAATGGGAAACTCAGATTAAAGCTACCCATGGGCGTACCCACCGTGGGGCGGGGGGCAGCTGCCCCCCCTAGAAGCAGTGGCGTGCCCTGCACATAAGGGGTAAATAAGAACATGTGACATTGAACATCAGGACGTTCTTTGCGATCAGTTAGAGAGAGCGCTCTGCTCTCCCCGTCTCCCGCCCCTGGCTGCAGCGCGCCCGTTGAACCAGAACGTATCAGGTCAGTGACTTTCTCTCAACTCAGGCATCCAGAGGAGCATACAGTCATGGCCAAAAGTTTTGAGAATGACACAAATATTATATTTTCACATGATCTGCTGCCCTCTGGTTTTTATGTGTGTTTGACAGATGTTTTTATCACAGACAGAAATATAATAATTGCAAACATATGAGTAACAAAAGCTTATATTGACAGTTAGAATGAGTTGATGCAGCAAGTCAATATTTGCAGTGTTGACCCTTCTTCTTCAGGACCTCTGCAATTCTCCCTGGCATGCTCTCAATCAACTTCTGGACCAAATCCTGACTGATAGCAGTCCATTCTTGCACAGTCAATGCTTTCATTTTGTCAGAATTGTTTGTTTGTCCACCCTCGTCTTGATGATTGACTACAAGTTCTCAATGGGATTAAGATCTGGGGAGTTTCCAGGCCATGGACCCAAAATCTCTATGTTTTGTTCCCTGAGCCATTTCGTTATCACCTTTGCTTTATGGCAAGGTGCTCCATCATGCTGGAAAAGGCATTGTTGATCGCCAAACTGCTCTTGGAGGGTTGGGAGAAGTTGCTCTTGGAGGACATTCTGGTACCATTCTTTATTCATGGCTGTGTTTTTAGGCAAGACTGTGAGAGAGCTGATTCCCTTGGCTGAGAAGCAACCCCACACATGAATGGTTTCAGGATGCTTAACAGTTGGCATGAGACAAGACTGGTGGTAGCGCTCACCTTGTCTTCTCCGAATGAGGCGTTTTCCTGATGTTCCAAACAATCGAAAGGGGATTCATCAGAGAAAATAACTTTACCCCAGTCCTCAGCAGTCCATTGCCTGTACCTTTTGCAGAATATCAGTCTGTCCATGATGTTTTTTCTGGAGAGAAGTGGCTCTTTGCTGCCCTCCTTGAGACCAGGCCTTGCTTCAAGAGTCTCCGCCTCACAGTGCGTGCGGATGCACTCACACCTGCCTGCTGCCATTCCTGAGCAAGCTCTGCACTGCTGGTAGCCCGATCCCGCAGCTGAAACACTTTTAAGAGACGGTCCTGGCGCTTGCTGGTCTTTCTTGGGTGCCCTGGAGCCTTTTTGGCAACAATGGAACCTCTCTCCTTGAAGTTCTTGATGATGCGATAGATTATTGACTGAGGTGCAATCTTTCTAGCTGCGATACTCTTCCCTGTTAGGCCATTTTGTGCATTGCAATGATGATTGCATGTGTTTCTTTAGAGATAACCATGGTTAACAGAAGAGAAACAATGATGCCAAGCACCAGCCTCCTTTTAAAGTGTCCAGTGGTGTCATTCTTACTTAATCATGACAGATTGATCTCCAGCCATGTCCTCATCAACACCCACACCTGTGTTAATGGAGCAATCACTGAAAAGAGGTTAGCTGGTCCTTTTAAGGCAGGGCTGCAATGATGTTGAAATGTGTTTTGGGGGATAAAGTTCATTTTCTAGCCAAATATTGACTTTGCAAGTAATTGCTGTTAAGCTGATCACTCTTTATAACATTCTGGAGTATATGCAAATTGCCATTAGAAAAAGTGAAGCAGTAGACTTTGTAAAAATTAATATTTGTGTCATTCTCAAAACTTTTGGCCATGACTGTAGAGTGTCCGGAGTCAAGACAGGTGCCGAGCTGGGGCCTGGGGCTGGGCTGATGTATACAGTGGCTGGAGGACTGGCTGATGTATACAGGGGCTGGCTGATGTATACAAGGGCTGGCTGATGTATACAGGGACTGGCTGATGTATACAGGGATTGGCGGGACTGGCTGATGTATACAGGGACTGGCTGATGTATACAGGGACTGGGGGACTGGCTGATGTATACAGGGACTGGGGGACTGGCTGATGTATACAGGGGCTGGGGGACTGGCTGATGTATACAGGGACTGGGGGACTGGCTGATGTTTACAGGGGTTGGCTGATGTATACAGGGCCTGGGGCTGGACTGATATATACAGGGGCTGGGGGACTGGCTGATGTATACAGAGGCTGGGGACTGGCTGATGTATACAGGGGCTAGCTGATGTATACAGGGCTTGGGGCTGGGCTGATGTATACAGGCGCTGGGGGACTGGCTGATGTATACAGGGGCTGGGGTACTGGCTGATTTATACAGGGGCTGGGGGACTGGCTGATGTATACAGGGGCTGGGGGACTGGCTGATGTATACAGGGCTCGCTGATGTATACAGGGGCTGGCTGATGTATACAGGGGCTGGGATCTGGCTGATGTATACAGGGACTGGCTGATGTATACAGAGGCTGGCTGTGGCTGATGTATATACAGGGTCTGGGGGACTGGCTGATGTATACAGGGGCTGGGGCTGGCTGGGGCTCATGTATACAGGGCTTTCTGGGCTGATGTATACAGGGGCTGGCTGATGTATACAGGGCTGGCTGATGTATATATAGGGGCTGGCTGATGTATATACAGGGGCTGGCTGTGGCTGATGTATATACAGGGGCTGGCTGTGGCTGGTGTATACAGGGGTTGGGGCAGGCTGATGTGTATACAGGGGCTGGCTGAGGTTGATGTATATACAGGGGCTTTCTGTAGCTGATGTATCTACAGTGGCTGGGGCTGGCTGATGTATGCAGGGGCTGGAGGCTGGCTGATGTATATACAGGGGCTGGCTGTGGCTGATGTATATACAGGGGCTGGGGCTGGCTGATGTATACAGGGCTGGGAGCAGGCTGATGTGTATACAGGGGCTGGCTGTGGTTGATGTGTATACAGGGGCAGGCTGTGGCTGATGTGTATACAGGGGCTGGCTTGGCTGATGTATGTATGGGGCTGGCTGTGGCTGATGTATGTACGGGGGCTGGCTGTGGCTGATGTATGTATGGGGCTGGCTGTGTCTGATGTACACAGGGGCTGGCTGGGATGATGTATACAGGGGCTGGGGCTGGCTGGGCTGATGTATATACAGGGGCTGTGGCTGGGCTAATGTATATACAGGGCCTTGCTGTGGCTAATGTATGCTGGGGCTGGCTGTGCTGATGTATATACAGGTGGTACTGGGCTCAGTAGGCTGGGGCTGGACCTGGTGATGATATATATATACATGTGGTGCTGGGCTCAGTGGGCTGGGGCTGGACCTGGTGATGATATATAATATATATATATATATATATATATATATATATATATATAATATATATATAACAGGTGGTGCTGGGTTCAGTAGGCTGGGGCTAGACCTGGTGATGATATATATATACAGGTGGTGCTGGGCTCAGTGGGCTGGGGCCGGACCTGGTGATGATATATATATATATATATATATACAGTTGGTGCTGGGCTCAGTGGGCTGGGGCTGGACCTGGTGATGATATATAGAGGTGGTGCTGGGCTGAGTGGGCTGGGGCTGGTGATGCTGTATATACAGGTGCTGGGCTTAGTGGGCTGGTGATATATACACAGGTATGGAGCAGTTTCATTCATCTTTCTTGGTTTCTAAAATTTTACAACCTGAACGACCATGGCTTGCCCCCCCTAGTTTTTTCCCTGGGTACGCCCATGAAGCTACCCATGCAAAAAAAACTACTTCGAGATAACACTGATTATACGCACAAAACAGTCTATATGTGGTGTCATCATGTGCTGAAACATCTGATGCATTATTGATGGCCATTAGAACACGTTATGGAAAGAATGGTAAAAGGAAGTAGGAACACAAAACTACAGCAAATAAACGTACACTTATTCAGAAAAAGGATACCATCAAGGTAATTAATCTTTCTGATCATAATTTTAGTGTAGACGAATTGTCTGTTCTTTTTAAAGGCCTCACTTTTTCACCTAGCATGCTGTTTGATCCGTTCATTGCTCTGAAGGATTTACATATTTTTAAAAAATAGCACCACAATGTGGACATTCAGAAATTATTTCCTATGCCTAGTGAACAAGCAGCCCTAAAATCAATGGAAGAATTGGCGGTTGAACATGAAAATCCTCCCCTGGGTAAGCTTGCAGCCTCTCTTCGACCAAAGTCAAAATTATTTCCACCTCTCTTACTCTGCCCCAATGTTTAAATCTTTGTCAAGCTGGTATTTGATGATTTTGATAAAATTTCATCCCATATACAGCTCTGGCAAAAATTAAGAGACCACTTTCAAATGTTCAGTTTGTCTGATTTTTCTCTTTATAGGTATATTTTTGAGTAAAATGTTCTTTTAGTCTATAAACTTCTGACAACATGTCACCGAATTTCCAAGCAATAAATTTAGGGTTTTTTTCTGACAAAGAAAAATGGTCAAAATTTAAAAAAAACAGTGCTTTTATACCTCAAATAATGCAAAGAAAACAAGTTCAAAATCATTTAGAAACAACAATACTAATGTAAAGTTCTGAAATCAATATTTTGTGGAATAACCATGATTTTTAAAAACAGCTTTCATATGTCTTGACATGCTTGTCACCAGTCTCTCACACTGCTTCTGGCGCAAACATTTAAGCAATTCTTCTTTGTTTGATGGCTTGTGACTAATCATCATCCTCTTGATCACATTCCAGAGATATTCAATGTGGTTAAGGTCTGGAGAATGGGCTGCCCATGACAGGGTTTTGATGTGGTGGTCTCTTAATTTTTGCCACAGCTGTATATCAAAATAACTTGACGAAGACTGAACAACAATGTTTGAAATGTCTTAAAAATATTGAAGATGTTGTATATAAGCCGACAGACAAGGATGGCAATATTGTGGTTTGGCCATCTAAATTATATAAACGGAAGCCTATCATATGTTTAAGAATTATTTAAATTGTAAGAAACTGACCCTTAACCTTTTAACCTCTTGTAAGGAGGAACTATCAAAAAGGTTACAAAGAGCAGAAATTGATGCCATCATAATTTAAGAAGTACGGGATATTCTTTTACCCAAGGATCCATGTATACTGACACTTTACCTTCTACCTAAAGTACACAAAAATGTACAGGTTCCTTCAGGTAGGCCTATCATTTCAGGTGTGGGGGGACTTACGAATGGCATCGGGAAATATATTGATTCGCTCCTCAAGCCACTGGTCGAAACTATTCCATCCTACTTGAAGGATACATCTGATTTTTTTAACAAGATTGACTCTTTTCACATTGAGGATGATATGATCCTGGTGACATGCCATGTAGAGTCTCTGTATTCGAATATTCACCACCATGACGGCTTGAGGGCAACAGCTCATTTTTTGTCCATGTCTAATTTTTCATCCAAAGACAATTCTTTTTTGCTGTCTATTCTTTAGTTTCTGTTGACACACAATTTTTTTTCTTTTACTGGATCTTTCTACCTACAGCTCCAGATAACAGCGATGGGAGCTCCCTGTGCATTATCCTATGCCAACCTGTTCCTGAGGGTGTGGGAGAGAGATCTGTTGTCAAGATCCCGTCTGGGTTGGAGCCGATGTTACTGCAAACACTAGGGGAAGCAGAGGCAGGTAGCGTAGTCAGATGGCAGCCGAGGTCGGTACACAGGAGAGCAGTGTTTGTAGCAATGGATCAGGCGGATAACGTAGTCAGGTGGCAGCCGGAGGTCGGTACACAGGAAAGGCAGTTCGGTAACAGAGGAGCAGGCAGATAACGTAGTCAGGTGGCAGCCGGAGGTCGGTACACAGGAGAGCAGTGTTTGTAGCAATGGATCAGGCGGAGAGCGTAGTCAGAAGGCAGGCCGAGGTCGGTTCACAGGAGAGCAGTGTTTGCAGCAATGGATCAGGCAGAGAGCGTAGTCAGAAGGCAGGCCGAGGTCGGTTCACAGGAGAGCAGTGTTTGTAGCAATGGATCAGCAGGAAACGCTTAACTAAAGGCTTGGAGCTCAATAATCTCGCAATGACACACCCACAGGGCCAGGTTTATATAGGGTGTGTAATTGGCAATCAGAGGCCCAATCAAAAGAGCACTAGGTGTAGCCAATCAGGAAGAACAGTCAATGGTATCTGGGTTCAGCAAGGAACTTTGCAGCCAGCAGAATAGCTCAGATGGTAGAGCTGCTGGCCAGTGGACAAGAGGTACTGGTTTCGACTCCTGACAGTACTCCCCTCCTTCCAGGATGGCCTCTGGACATCTCAGGAGCTGGCTTATCCGGGTACCTCTGATGAAAGGCTCTTGTTAGTCTAGGAGCATGGACATTGTCCCTTGGTTCCCATGAATTTTCCTCTGGTCCGTAACCCTTCCACTGCACCAGATACTGCAGTTTACCTCTGAATTTTCGGGAGTCCAGAATCTTATCCACAATGTATTCTTCTTCACCACGGATCCTTTCTGGTGGAGGAGGTGGCTGAATTCTTCCTGGAAACGGGTTTTCACAGAAGGGTTTGAGCAAGGATATGTGAAACACTGGATGAATCTTTAGATTGTTGGGAAGTTCCAAACGAAAAGCAACCTGGTTAATTTTTGCAGAAATTTGAAAAGGTCCAATGAATTTCTGACCCAATTTGGAGGATGGCACATGTGTCTTAAGGTTTTTAGTGGACAGCCAAACTTTGTCTCCAACCTGAAGAGCAGGGGGCACTCTCCGATGTTTATCTGCTGCATCCTTATATACTTCCTGGGTCTTGAGTAATATCTCTGATAATTCCTTCTGGGATTCCTGTAATTTTGCAAGCCTGTCATTTACAGCAGGAATGGGAGTGTTCACTGGCAGATTAGGGATAAATACTGGATGTACTCCATAATTAGCAAAAAATGGGGTTTGAGATGTAGCGCTATGTATGGAGTTGTTGTAGGCAAACTCTGCTGTTGGTAAATAGTCCACCCAGTCATCCTGAAGATAGGAAATGAAGCAACGGAGGTATTGCTCCAAAGTCTGGTTCGTTCTCTCCGTCTGGCCATTGGACTGAGGATGGAAAGCGGTAGAAAGATTCACCGTGACTCCCAAGGCTGTACAGAAACTCTTCCAAAATTTTGACGTAAACTGAACGCCTCTGTCAGACACCACGCTGTCAGGAATTCCATGTAACCTGAATACCTCTTTGATTATCAGTTCTGCAGTTTTTTCAGCAGTAGGAATTCCTTCAGTTGGAATAAAGTGGGCCATTTTTGTGAGTCGGTCCACTATGACAAGGATGACGGTCATCTGTTTGGAAGGGGGTAGTTCCACAATAAAATCCATGGAAATAGATCCCCAAGGCCTGGATGGAACTGGAAGTGGTTGCAAGAGTCCTAGAGGAGACGATCGTGGGGTCTTGTTTCGTGCGCATGTTAAACAGGTTGAAACATATTTCCTCACGTCCTTCCTACAATTAGGCCACCAAAAGAAACGAAGTAGTAAGTCTTGTGTTTTTGCAACTCCAGGATGTCCTGCCAGTTTAGAATCATGGACATTTTTGAGGACTTCAAGGCGAGAAGATTCAGGTACATATATTTTGTGTTTCTGCATCCAAAACCCCTCTTTGAATGAAAGATCGACGTCTTCCGAAGGATGGTTAAGGAAAGAGTCCTCTTGATATCCATCTTTAATTCTATTACATAGTCCTCTAGAGTGCAATATTCCCAAAAAATTTTTAGGGCCTAGAATTGTATCGTCATTACTAGACCTCTCCTGAGGTTCCGAACACATCCTGGACAGGGCGTCAGCCTTGCCATTTCTTGAACCAGGCCGGTAAGAAATTATAAAATTGAATCTTGAGAAAAATAAGGCCCATCGTGCTTGTCTTGTAGACAATCTTTTTGCTGTACGGAGGAATTCAAGATTCTTGTGGTCCGTGAGGACAGTCACAGGGTGATTGGCACCTTCCAAAAGATGTCTCCATTCGGAGAAGGCAACTTTAATGGCTAACAGTTCTTTATTACCGATGTCGTAGTTCTTTTCTGCAGATGACATGGTGTGGGAAAGAAATGCACATGGGTTAAGTTTGCATTTTGTCCCCAACTCGCTGAGACAGAATGGCTCCCACTGCAGAGTCCGAGGCGTCCACTTCGACAGTAAATGGCAATTCAGGATTTGGGTGTACTAACAATGGAGCAGACGTAAAAAGAGTTTTCAATTTGTCAAAAGCCTCCTGTGCCTCCGGAGACCAGAAAAATGCTTTGGTCTTTTTTGTTAGTGTAGTAATTGGTAGTATGATCCGTGAAAAGTTCTTTATAAATTTTCGGTAAAAATTTGCAAATCCTATGAAACGCTGGACGTCTTTTAAATTTCTTGGAACAGGCCAGTCCACTACAGCATTGATTTTGCCGGGATCCATGCTCAGACCTTCTGGGGAGATGATATATCCCAGAAATTGGATACTGGTTTGTTCAAACTCACATTTTTCAAGTTTAATGTAAAGATGGTTCTCCTGTAGTCGTTCCAAGACTAACTGGACGTGCCTGCGATGCTCTTCCAAGGTGTCTGAAAATATAAGAATGTCATCGAGATAAGCCACAACGAATTGGTCCAAGAAATCTCGAAATACATCATTAATAAAATTTTGAAAGGTGGCTGGGGCATTGCTAAGACCAAAGGTCATAACCAGAGATTCAAAATGTCCATATCTCGTTCTGAAGGCGGTCTTCCACTCATCTCCTGGGCGAATCCGTATGAGGTTGTAAGCCCCTCTAAGATCCAGCTTCGTAAAGATTTTCGCAGAACGGAGTCTCTCAAATAGTTCAGGAATCAAGGGTAGCGGTAGCGATTCTTGACAGTGATATTATTCATCTCTCTGTATCAATACATGGCCGCAGAGTGGAGTCTTTCTTTTCAACAAAGAACAGGGGTGCCCCAGCTGGAGATGTGGAAGGTCGAATAAAGCCTTTCTCTAAATTTTCATCCAGGAACTTTCTTAATACCTTCAATTCAGGTTCGGAAAGATTGTAAATCCGTCCAAATGGAATGGTTGCTCCTGGCAGCAATTCAATGGGACAGTCGTAAGGACGGTGAGGAGGTAATTGATCTGCTTTCTTCTTACTGCAGACATCAGAGAACTGCTGATATTGAGGTGGTAGTTTTCTCTTCCTTCTCATGCGAAATCTCAGAGATTTGGACTTGTTGGAGAACAGGGGGTTCCTTATGACAATTATTCTTACAGTAGTCAGATGGAAAGGTGATGGTCCTTGATGCCCAGTTGATAGAAGGGTTATGGACTGAAAACCAGGGATCCCTAGAATAACCGGAAATTTCGGAGATGAGATAAGGTGGAAACTGACAGCTTCATGATGATCCGGTTCGATACAAATCTCCAGTTCGATTGTCTCATGCGTGACAGGTCCAGAAGACAAGGGTGATCCATCCACCGTTTCCATTTCAATTGTGTGGATTTGGTCCTACTGGAAATATTATTATCACGTGTAAATTTTAAGTCCATAAAATTCCCTCCTGCTCCCGAATCCAACAGGGCAGAGCATTGTATTTTTTGGGTGCCCATTACAACCTGAATGGGGATTACAAAATGAGATGATGTAGTATGTATTTTGTCTATTTCTAGCGTTACTGATGAGATAGTCTGCAAGATGGAATCCGACTGCTGAGAAAGGTCCATATTGCTGGCAGACCTGTTTGTGGTAAAGGCTATAGTCCTTTTGTTAGGACAGTTGATGGCATAGTGTCCAGGGTCCCCACAATAGAGGCAGAGATGTTCTGCACGTCGCCTCTCCTTCTCCTGTGCGAAGAGTGGTCTTCGGATGACGTCGATCTGCATCGGTTCAGACACGCCTTGCGTCTTTTCTTGGTGGTCCGATGCTGAAAATGAGAAGCCAGGCTATTCCCAAGTGCTCGCAGTCTCTCCTTTCCTCCTTTCAGTAAGTCTCTGGTCAATCCGGATACATAGTTGAATAAAGTCCCCCCAACTGGTCAGGGTCTCAACCCTGGCAAGCTCGTCTTTCACTGGTTCTGATAACCCTCGTCGAAATTGACTTCTCTGGGCCGCTGGATTCCCGGTGGTGTCGGCCACCCAGCGACGGAACTCGATGTGTATTCCGCAACAGAGCGACGTCCTTGGCGCAAATTATGTAATTTGGTTTCTGCTGTGGCACAGCGGTTTGGGTCATCAAAAACTTGATTCATAGCTGCGGTGAAGGCTTCCAGGCATTAAGGAGGTCATAGTCCTTTTCTACATAAGGTGAAGCCCAAGCAAGAGCTTCATCCTTCAGGAGATTTATCATGAAAAAAACTTTCTTCCTCTCACTGGTAAAAGGGAGCAGGTTGCATCTGGAAGTATATGCGGCATTGATTGAGGAATCCTCGGTACTGCTTGCGATCCCCACTAGAGTTGAGCGATACTTTCCGAATAACCTAAAGTATCGGAATCGTAATGGTATCGCCGATATCACAAAAATATCGGCGATACCCGATACCGATACCGGAAGTCCCATGTAAGTCTATGGGGAAAAAAAAATCGAAATTAAAAAAAACCCATTCTTGCCTTGTTGGTTAATTGTACATGAAGGAAAACAAGAAAGAGTAATGTAGAATGTATTGGGGAGGTTGAGGAGACATTAAAGGCATAGATTTTGACCCAATCCAATGGAATAGCATTAATTTTTTTTTTTTAGGAAAAAACGTTCGGATTGACGAACAAATTGACAATGTTGTTAACCTTTTTTCTTTTTTGTCAAATATGTCTGTTTCACAACTTCCATGGTCTTCACCTTTTTAACTTTTCACACACTTTCTCCTTCATAATTTTTTAGCAGCATCATCTTTCTCATCAAATTATTCTTCATCTTCACCTTATTAATCTTCTAAAACTTCTTGCTATTCATCTTTTTGTTAACATTACTTATATTGTTCTTATTAAACATTATTATTCTCATATTCTACTTCTTCATCTTCTTCCTATTCATCCTTTCATCATATTCTTATTTGTGACAGACATTCCTTACTTGTAATCTGTAAAACTCTGAATTTTCATCCTTCCGTTCTGCTGTCACGAAAGATTTAATTACAACAGTATTTGCCGCGTTCAGTTAGCCTGCAGCAGCATCAGGCATTTTCCAGGCACCACGAGGAGGAACGGACTCACCCCCATACACTGCTTATCTTCTTCTGCTTAGAATTTAGAGCATATATTTTGCTCTTCATTTTGGTCTTATACTAATGTTCTTCTGCTTTTGATCTTCTGCTTATTGTTCTCTGTCTCTTGTTCTGTATCTTGTAGTTTGTCTTAACCTTCTTTGTCCTGTTGGTGATGGTACAAAAGCCAATGGAAGTAACGAGGACCAGCTGACTGTGCTGGAACCGGAGGGTCAGCAGAAGAAAAGAGCCAATGGCACAACCGAGGACCAGCTGACTTACTGGACAGGGTTACTACGCAGAGGTACCTGTGCTCCAAAGCACTACCAAGGACCAGCAGACGTTGCTGAACCGATACCGACATGGAGGCACCTAGGCCAAGGCACTGCGGAGAACCAGCTGACGGTACTGGAACCCGATGGGTAGCAGAAGGTACAAAACCAATGAAAGTAACGAGGACCAGCTGACTGTGCTGAACCCGAGGGTCAGCAGAAGGAAAAGAGCCATGGCACAACAGAGACCAGCTGACGTACTGGACAGGGTTACTAAGCAGGAGGTACCTGCTCCAAAGCACTACCAAGGACCAGCAGACGTTGCTGGAACCGAATACCGACATGAGGCACCTAGGCAAAGGCACTGCGGAAACCAGCTGACGGGAACCCGGATGGGTAGCAGAAGTACCCATGGAAATTAAAGTTGAGCAGCAGGACTGTTTGCCGTTCACACAGCAGGGGAACAGCTGACATTACTGAACCCCAGTAACACAGGAGCAAGTGAAACTGTGCAACAGCACTTCCGAAAACAACTGGCGGTGTTGTACCCAGGATGAGAAGAGAAAACATGTGGAGGCAGAGACTATTGCCGTTCACACAGCAGGGGAACAGCTGACATTACTGAACCCCAGTAACACAGAGCATGTTCACTGGCTAACAGCACTTCGAGAAACAACTGGCGGTGTTGTAACCAGGATGAGAAGGAACATGGTGGAGGCCAGCAGGACTATTTGCCGTTCACACAGCAGGGAACAGCTGACATTACTGAACCCCAGTAACACGGGAGCAAGTGTAGACTGTGCTAACAGCACTTCCGAGAAACAACTGGCGGTGTTGTAACCCAGGATGAGAAGAGAACATGGTGGAGGCAGCAGGACTATTTGCCGTTCACACAGCAGGGGAACAGCTGACATTACTGAACCCCAGTAACACAGGAGCAAGGTTCACTGTGCTAACAGCACTTCCGAGAAACAACTGGCGGTGTTGTAACCCAGGATGAGAAGAGAACATGGTGAGGCAGCAGGACTATTTGCCGTTCACACAGCAGGGAACAGCTGACATTACTGAACCCCAGTAACACGGAGCAAGTGTAGACTGTCTACAGCACTTCCGAGAAACAACTGGCGGTGTTGTAACCCAGGGATGAAAGAAACATGGGGAGGCAGCAGGACTATTTGCCGTTCACACAGCAGGGGAACAGCTGACATACTGAACCCCAGTAACACAGGGGCAAGTGTTTCAGAAAATAAGCCTCATCCCCTTTTACATTTTTTGATGGAATGAATAACACAGGGGTTTATGTATTTTATATAAATTTTAAGGGAAAAATTGCGTAAATCCCCTTTTCCGGGGCAGGGAAAACCCCAAAAATCCCCCAAGGGAGAGGGCAAAAAAACTTTCTATCCTTACTAGGAACTGTTCGAATATTTTTTAACCCTGTGAGATAAGACAGTTCTGATACACTCATTATTTTGTTTTTCCCATTGCAAAAATTTTGGTCCTGTTGTGTAAGAAATTGTAAAGCTTTTTTTTTTTTAGTTACTTTCCCTGATGAAGAACGTTTTACCTTTTAAAGCTGAAATTTTGGGTTCCCCCTTTTTTTAGTTATCCAAAAAAGGTATCAACCCCCGCGACCCTGAAGTCTAAATATTTTTCTTTTCCAACGGCTAAGGGGGTACAAAAAAAAACAAAAGTTTTCAAATTTTCCCAAAAAGGAAAAATAAGAAAATACAAATATAAACGTTTAATCACTGCCAAAAATAAAGGAACAACACAACCCCAAAAAAAATGTAAAAAAAATTTTTTGTTGTAAATTTAAAAAAAAAAGTAAATTTTTTTTTTTATGATAATGCTTAAGGAACGAAATTTTTAAACCATAACATAGTAAAGGGACGGGGGATTTTGGTAATAGCACTCTCTATCACGAAAATTTTTAAAGTAAAAGCCGCAATTCAATTATTTAAGTTCATAAAATCAAAACTTTTATACATGAAAAAAATTTTGCCACAGGGACCATCAATGTGATTGATGACACAAAAAAAAAAATTTAAAAAATAAGAAATTAAAAAAAAAAACTTTTGGCATTTTTTTGTCAAAATTTAAGTGTGTGCCTGCAAGGAGGTGAAACAAAGGCAAACGATAAAAAGGGAAATTTCTATGTCGAATCACACGGGGGACACCCTGAGGTAACCGTTTTTTATACTGCGTCAAAAGCCTGCGGTTTGAAACATGTTTTTTTGTTTGTAATGTTAAAGGGGGAAAAAAGAATGGGGGGTTTTGCGCAAAGCTTTTTTCCGTCAACAAAACTCCAAACTGTCACGCGTGGGTAGGTAGCGTGTGGCAATTAGTTTACTATCAAAGTGGGGGTTTGGGGCTTTTTTTTCGCACTAGGGACGCCAAAAAAAAGTACAGCAGTAAAAAATTTTAAATTTTTAATCTACACCAGACAAACCAAAAAAAAACTTTTTCCCCCCTTTAAAAAATGTACAAGACAAAAAAACCTAATGGGGTTTACCTGACTTAATTGAGATACAGTATTTTCATCCCCAAATTGTTCCTGAAACTTGCACTGGTTTAAAACCCCTTTAAAACCCGTAAAAATTTTTTATCTCTTTGGTTGTTTTTTAAAAACACTTGCAGGGGGAATAAACCAAATTTTCAGTATGCAAGCACTTTCTAATGTAATAATTTTTTTTAAATTTTACTTTTTCCAAATTTACATGTGGCCCTTTCCCCCTTTTGGGTTTGGTTACGTTGCATATATGGGTTTTTTTTTAAAAAAACTGTCTAAATAAAAAAAACTGAATGAAAATTTAGGGAAAGATTCGTACAAACCTTTTTTGCATTATTTAAAAGGGACAGATAAAGTTCCCCAAAAAAAACATTTTTTATAAGTTTGAAATGTATTTTTTTTGCATTAATTTAAAAAAGTAAGAAGACTATTTTTTTTTTTTTTTTTCCTTTTTAATAGCTGTGCAATAAACCTGTGATTTAAAAATTTTTTTTTTGTCCAATTTGCATAAAAATTTCATTCTTTTGGGCCCGAAAAAATTCAAAAATTTCATGTTTTCCAGCTAAAAAGCAGGGTTTCGGCTTTTTCCCCTTTTTGGGGGAAATTTTTGGGCATGTGTTTTTTTGTCCCCTGTCGGGAACAGGGGACTTCTTGCCGTTTACACAGCAGGGGGAAAAGCTGGGTTTTTAAACCCCCCCTAACATAAGCCTTTTTTTTTGTTCTGTGGACACGCCCCCTTTTGAGCAGAACGGGGGTGTTGGAGGCCCCGGGTTTGAGTTCGGGGGGTAAAAGAGAACATAACGGGACAGGAAAAAGTGCAACCAATTTTTTAAAACTGAAAAAGGCGACAAATTCGGGGGGGACCATGCCTTTTCTTTTCAGAAAAGAAAACCGCAAAAAATTTTGAGATAGCCCCCATGGACGGTCTGTTAATACACCACCCAGCACTAAAGACGCGCTCCGATAAAAACCGGCGCAGGGGAACCCCGCACCTCCAATGATACGGCTAAGCTCGGCCCCTGTTATCCCCGCTTAAAAGACCCAAAACTTAAAGGGGGGAAAAGCCATCTGGGGTAACTGAGGGCAAACCCAAATAGTCTTTACCATCTGACGGATACGTTGCCCCCCGTGACTGGACCCTCTCGGAAAGGAGAAAAATTTTTGGCGCCCCAAAAAAATTTGCCCCCATTTTAAAAAACGGTCCCCTTTCCCCCCGTGCAGAGGCACTGCGGGCCCCCTTTTTAAGCTCTCAAAAAAGCCTCCCAAAGCCAGAGTGTTTTTTAAAAAACAGAAAAACCCGCAGGCTCTCGGCAAAAGGGGGGGAAAAAGGGTTTTTCACCATGTGTTTTGGTACTCCCCCTTTTTTGCTCCCGGTTCACGGGGGATGAGGCCCTTTTACGTTGTTTCCCCGGGACGAGGTCTGGAGGGTTAAAACCCAAAATCAGCCCTCTGAGAATGGGGGGGAAAGCGGGGGGCTTTTTTAGGCACTGCGCTTAAATCAAACCTTTTGGCGAGTCTTCCTCCCCATTACTCCTCCCCCCCTTCCCCTCACAAAGGACCCCTCCCCACCCTTTGTAGGAACCAATTGCGTGATTTTTCCAAAAGGGGAGGAATTGTGACTCCCACCCTCCACCTCTTCCAAAACCTCCCCCTTATTGCTTGCAGTGTTTTTGAAGCAGGCAGATAAGGGGACATCGGCGACTAGTCATCACTGCCTCGCCACCGCGTTGATCATCAAAAGCAAAAGCAAAACGGGGCACAGCCTTCATAGTGGCCCACCATTTAAAGGGGAAGTGTGGACGGGGCAAATTGGGTTGTTGCGCCTGATCAGCTGAAACCCTAAATGCTGGTGCTGCTCAAAAACAAAACCCCTCCAACAATGTAACTTGAATTCCACCTGGGATAAATCACATATACATTTCAGGAAGGGCAAACTGCGTTGCAGGCTCGCCGATCTGGCCATGCTGGAACGCGCAAGTGAGGCACTCTAGGCGGCCTTGGCAGCAGTGCATCAAATTCCGGATGTCCCCAAAAAAAATCTGCACGACCAAGTTGAGCACATGTCCAGACAGGGTAGTGAGTGGGGTTCCCAAGGCCCAACCCCACCAGTTTTCGCCATTGCCACACCCCAACCCTGGCTGAGATCGCGGGAAAAAAACCACACTCCTCCTTTGAGGGCATTCCAGACCCGCGCGGGGCTTTCGACCCCCATGGGAAATAATTTCAAAAGGGCCTGTTGCCTTTTGGGCCCCACGGCGTCTCTTGGGGTCGCAAGTAAGCGCCCAGGGTCCAGGGGGAGGAGACCGGACGGCTCCTCAGCGAGTTCTGAGGAACTGGAGTGGAGGAGGAAATTTTGGGACAACTTGATTCCGGCAACCGGGGTTTGGGCAAACACTACAGCCCACCCAAGATCGTAGGGGCTCCACAACATTCCCCCAAATGGGCAGTGGGAAAGTATCCCCCCTGCCAGGGGTTGGGCCCCACGCACGGGGGCAGTGGACCTTGCAAAACCGGGTTTAGTAGCACATTTAATTTTTTGCCCAACATGCTTTTGAACCGGGGAGGGCTTCCCGCTGAAAAAAAATGGGCGGGCACTTGTATGGGGGACTCCCCAATGCCATTATTCCCGGGAAAGTCATCTCCACCACCTAATGACACATTCAAGGGCGGGTTTTTTGAAAATGACACTTTAAAGGGCCTGTCCGGGATTTTTTTCCCGGGTATGGCCGTCTTTTATCCATGCCTGTTCCGATGGCTGTTTTGTGGCCTGGGGTGTGAGGGATGACAGGGAATTGCACTGGGGGGAATAAAACTGTGCTCGGACAACGTGACAGAGGTTTTTTCCCCTGGCGACCTTTGAGGAAAACCCCACCACTTGTTGAACTGGGGGAAGAGCTCCAACAGGACGAAAAGTAGTGCTGCTGTAGGTTTGGCCCACATCTCCCTGTGCTTGTAATCAAAAAAAGGGTTTGACCCCATGTTTCCACATATTTGTTGTATTAAGGTTACTGCACTTTTACCTCTTTTAATTTTTTTATTAAAAGCTTTCATTTGACATACAAAAATCATCTGCAAATTATAAAAAAAAGGCCAGCAGGCAAGTCCTGGAGCGCCCGGTTTTGGTTTGTAAAAAAACTGCTCCCCAACGGGGTGCCAAACGGAGGCTACAGGGAAACAGTCTGCGCCTACCTCTCCCCCGTTTGGACCGTTGGGAATCCTTCTCAGATGCTCCCCCCACCTTTCCGTTCCTCACCCCATTTGGGGCTTGGCCTCATCTTCACCACTACCCCCTTCCAACACCTGCTTTGTTGGGTGGCGGCCCGCACCGCTCACAAAAAAGGCAACTGAGCTCATCATCATCAATGCTTCTGCGGTGTGCGACCACGGGACTGGGTCACCCCCCTCCAACAGAGAACACAGCTTGCGCCTCACGCAACTCCCCTTCTTTAATTCCAGAAAGCTGCTTGGCGGGGCCCCGTTTCCAAGCCAAAAATTCTGAGAACAAAACAAGACTCGGGCCCGACGAGCTCCGTGCTGGGCAAATTTTGGGAGGCGGGAAGAGACGATGGTTGTTCAAAATCGGGGCCTGAGAGGGGGGGAAGGATTGAAGTCATGCATTGGCTGCCATCCAACCCAAAAACGGGTTCAATTTGTTTTCACGCAGCAGGGGGAAAAGCGAGCTCCCACAAAAAGGCGCATAAAGGAACGCTCACGGGGAAAACTGGTGGATGCTGTGTCCGGGTCGCAGCAGCCCCAAAAAATCCCCACTCCTCTCCCCGTGCAAACCCCGGGCCCCGACCCGACCACGGCCTTTTCACTGACTTCTTCTCTTGGAAAATGATAAAGAAAACAGAAAAATTTTAAGCCTAAGTTGGTTTTTTCCCACAGACACAGTGAACCGCAACAACTGTTCAAAATTTGAAAGGCCCTTTTTGTACCCTTTTTGCAACAAAGTATTTTATAGGGTGGAAGCGCGTACCAAAAGATTAATTTTTTTTTACTAAAAAGGAGCCACCAATTTTGAGAAAAAAGTAAGGGGAGGGAGTGAAACCCTCAGCAGCTAAAAAGCGGGGTTTAAGTACAAAAGGGGGCGTAATCGCACTCACAAAAGAAAGCTCACAGACTACAGTGAACACTGAAAACAACTATTTTACTATCTGGAAAAGTCCTTTTTGTATTCTATATGTTTGCAACCCAAGAATTTTAAACGGATGGAAGCGCGTCAACTAAAAGATTAGATTTTTTTCCACAAAGGAGCACACCAATTAGAAAAAATTGAAGGATAGGATTACCCGCTCAGCAGCAAAACCGCAGTGGTTAAGTACAAACTGGAGCAATCTGCACTCACAAAATGAAAAGCCACAGACACAGGAACACTGAAACACAACTAATCATACTTGAAAAGCTCCTTTGTGTACTTCTATGGTTTTCAAAAGTATTTATACAGGAAGCGCGACACAATAGATTAGATTTTTTTTTACAAAATGGAGCAGCACCAATTTGAGAAAAATGTAAGGATGGAGGCCCCACGCCAGCAAAATACAACCGGGATGGGGAATACAAATGGAGCGAAACTGCACTCACAAAAGAAAAGTCCAGACTACAGTGAACACGAAACACAACTATTCACACGTGAAAAGCTCCTTTTTGTACTTCTAAGTGTTTTCAAACCCAAAGTATTGATACGGATGAAGCGCGCCACTAAAAGATTTGATTTTTTTTTACTAAAATGGAGCGCACCAATTAGGAAAATGTGAAGGATGAGGGAGTGACACACCTCCGACTACAACCCCAGGGTTAAGTACAAACTGGGCGAAAACTGCACCACAAAATAAACTCCAGACACAGTGAAAACGAAACACAACTATTCACATCTGTGAAAAGCTCCTTTGTGTACTTATTTTTTTGCAAACCAATTTTTGTAACATGGGAAACGCGTCACACAAAAAAAATTAGATTTTTTCCACTAAAAGGAGCAGCACCAATTAGAGAAAAATGTAAGAGAGCAGTGACACACGCCAGCGCTACAACCGGGAGTGGGTTAAGACAAAGGACTTTAACTCATCACAAAAGAAAAGCTCCAGACACAAACACGAAACAAACTATTACATCTTTAAAAACTCCTTTGTGTATTCTAAAGTTTTGCAACCAATGTTTGTATACGGATGGAAGCGCTCACACAATGAAAGATTTTTTTCCCCCTAAAAAGGAGCACACCAAATTTGAGAAAAAAGTAAGGGGAGGGAGTACACACGCTCAGCAACACAACCGGGAGTGGTTTAAGAACAACTGGAGCTGAAAAA